>OX598333.1:0-600000 GCA_951411735.1 Somateria mollissima
ACCCTGGGTCACGTGGGGACACCGGCCCCAGGTGACCGGGTCACGTGGGGACACCGGACCCAGGTCACCGGGTCACGTGGGGACCCCGGCCCCAGGTCAGCGGGTCACGTGGGGTCACCGGCCCCAGGTCAGCGGGTCACGTGGGGACACCGGCCCCAGGTAACCAAGGCAGGTCGGGACCCAGCCCGGGTCCCCGGGACGGGTTTTTACCCCAGCCGCAGATCACCGGGTCCTGTCGGGTCCCCGGCCCGGGTCCCCTGGACAGGTCGATAACCCGGCCCCAGGTCACCCGGTCATGTCGCGCACCCGGCCTGGTTCCCAGGTTCCGGTGACCATCCCTGCACTAGGACCCCGGGTCACGTGGGGACCCCGGCCCCAGGTCAGAGGGTCACGTGGGGTCACCGGCCCCAGGTCAGAGGGTCACGTGGGGACCTTGGACCCAGGTCACCTAGTCATGTCTGGTACCCAGCCTGGTTCCCAGGTTCCGATGACCACCCCGGCACCAGGACCCCGGGTCACGTTGGGACCCCGACCCCAGGTCAGCGGGTCACGTGGGGACCCCGGACCCAGGTCACCTGGTCATGTCTGGTACCCAGCCTGGTTCCCAGGTTCCGATGACCACCCCGGCACCAGGACCCCGGGTCACATGGGGACACCGGCCCCAGGTGACCGGGTCACGTGGGGACCCCGGCCCCAGGTCAGCGGGTCACGTGGGGACCCCGGACCCAGGTCACCTGGTCATGTGTGGTACCCAGCCTGGTTGCCAGGTTCTGATGACCACCCTGCCCCAGGTAACCGGGTCACGTGGGGACCCCGGCCCCAAGTCAGCGGGTCACGTGGGGACCCCGGCCCCAGGTAACCAAGGCAGGTCTGGACCCCAGCCCGAGGTCCCTGGGTCAAGTCGGGTACCCGGCCTGGTTCCCAGGTTCAGATGACCACCCCGGCACCAGGACCCCGGGTCACGTGGGGACACCGGACCCAGGTCACCGGGTCACGTGGGGACCCCGGACCAGGTCACCTGGTCATGTCTGGTACCCAGCCTGGTTCCCAGGTTCCGATGACCACCCCGGCACCAGGACCCCGGGTCACGTGGGGACACCGGCCCAAGGTGACCGGGTCACGTGGGGACCCCGGCCCCAGGTCAGCGGGTCACGTGGGGACACCGGCCCCAGGTCAGCGGGTCACGTGGGGACACCGGCCCCAGGTCACCGGGTCACGTGGGGACCCCGGACCCAGGTCACCTGGTCATGTCTGGTACCCAGCCTGGTTCCCAGGTTCCGATGACCACCCCTGCACCAGGACCCCGGGTCAAATGGAGACACCGGCCCCAGGTGACCGGGTCACGTGGGGACACCGGCCCCAGGTCACCGGGTCACATGGGGACCCCGGCCCCAGGTCAGCGGGTCACGTGGGGACACCGGCCCCAGGTCAGCGGGTCACGTGGGGACACCGGCCCCAGGTAACCAAGGCAGGTCGGGACCCAGCCCGGGTCCCCGGGACGGGTTTTTATCCCAGCCGCAGATCACTAGGTCCTGTCGGGTCCCCGGCCCGGGTCCCCTGGACAGGTCGATAACCCGGCCCCAGGTCACCCGGTCATGTCGCGCACCCGGCCTGGTTCCCAGGTTCCGGTGACCATCCCGGCACCAGGACCCCGGGTCACGTGGGGACCCCGGCCCCAGGTCAGAGGGTCACGTGGGGTCACCGGACCCAGGTCAGCGGGTCACGTGGGGACCCCGGACCCAGGTCACCTAGTCATGTCTGGTACCCAGCCTGGTTCCCAGGTTCCGATGACCACCCCGGCACCAGGACCCCGGGTCACGTGGGGACACCGGCCCCAGGTGACCGGGTCACGTGGGGACACCGGCCCCAGGTCACCGGGTCACGTGGGGACCCCGGACCCAGGTCAGCGGGTCACATGGGGACACCGGCCCCAGGTAACCGGGTCATAACGGGTCCACGGACCCAGGTCACCGGGTCAGGTCGGGACCCCGGACCCAGGTCGGGTCATGTCACATCCCATGCCCGGGTCCCCGGGTTGGATTTTTACCCAGGCCCCGGGTCACAGGGTCATGTCGGGTCAACGGCCTGGGTACAAGGGTCTGGTGACCACCCCGACCCCAGGTCCCCGGGTCATGACGGGACACCGGACCAGGTCCCCGAGTCCGGTCGACACCACAGCCCCAGGTCACCGGGTCAGGTCGGCACCCCGGAACCAGGTCACCGGGTCATGTCGGGACCCAGCCCGGGTCCCCGGGACGGGTTTTTACCCCAGCCGCAGATCACCGTGTCCTGTCGGGGGTACCCGGGTCGGGTCCCCTGGACAGGTCGGCACCCCGGCCCCGGGAGACGGAGTCATACCGGGTCCCCGGCCCGGGTCCCCGGGTTGCATCGGGACAAAAGCACCGGATCACTGGATCACGTGCGGTCCCGGGCCCGGGTCCCCGGGTTGCATCGGGACACCAGCGAAGGATCACCGGGTCCTGTCGGGTCCCCGGCCCGGGTCCCCTGGACAGGTCGTTAACCCGGCCCCAGGTCACCGGGTCATGTCGCGCACGCGGCCTGGTTCCCAGGTTCCGGTGACCACCCCGGCCCCAGGTGACCGGGTCACGTGGGGACCCCGGCCCCAGGTCAGCGGGTCACGTGGGGACACCGGCCCCAGGTCAGCGGGTCACGTGGGGACACCGGCCCCAGGTAACCAAGGCAGGTCGGGATGCAACCCGGGTCCCCGGGACGGGTTTTTACCCCAGCCGCAGATCACCGGGTCCTGTCGGGTCCCCGGCCCAGGTCCCCTGGACAGGTCGATAACCCGGCCCCAGGTCACCCGGTCATGTCGCGCACCCGGCCTGGTTCCCAGGTTCCGGTGACCATCCCGGCACCAGGACCCCGGGTCACGTGGGGAAACCGGCCCCAGGTAAGCGGGTCACGTGGGGACCCCGGACCCAGGTCACCTGGTCATGTCTGGTACCCAGCCTGGTTCCCAGGTTCCGATGACCACCCCGGCACCAGGACACCAGGTCACGTGGGGACACCGGCCCCAGGTGACCGGGTCACGTGGGGACACCGGCCCCAGGTCACCGGGTCACGTGGGGACACCGGACCCAGGTCAGCGGGTCACGTGGGGACACCGGCCCCAGGTAACCAAGGCAGGTCGGGACCCCAACCCCAGGTCCCCAGGTCATGTCGGGTACCCAGCCTGGTTCCCAGGTTCCGATGACCACCCCGGCACCAGGACCCCGGGTCACGTAGGGACACTGGCCCCAGGTAACCGGGTCACGTGGGGACCCCGGACCCAGGTCACCTGGTCATGTCTGGTACCCAGCCTGGTTCCCAGGTTCCGATGACCACCCCGGCACCAGGACCCTGGGTCACGTGGGGACACCGGCCCCAGGTGACCGGGTCACGTGGGGACACCGGCCCCAGGTGACCGGGTCACGTGGGGACACCGGCCCCAGGTCAGCGGGTCACGTGGGGACCCCGGCCCCAGGTCAGAGGGTCACGTGGGGACACCGGCCCCAGGTAACCGGGTCACGTGGGGACCCCGGACCCAGGTCAGCGGGTCACGTGGGGACACCGGCCCCTGGTAACCGGGTCATACCAGTTCCCCGGACCCAGGTCACCGGGTCAGGTCGGGACCCCGGACCCAGGTCGGGTCATGTCACGTCCCATGCCCGGGTCCCCGGGTTGGATTTTTACCCAGGCCCTGGGTCACAGGGTCATGTCGGGTCAACGGCCTGGGTACAAGGGTCTGGTGACCACCCCGACCCCAGGTCCCCGGGTCATGACGGGACACCGGACCAGGTCCCCGAGTCTGGTCGACACCACAGCCCCAGGTCACCGGGTCACGTCGGCACCCCGGAACCAGGTCACCGGGTCATGTCGGGACCCAGCCCGGGTCCCCGGGACGGGTTTTTACCCCAGACGCAGAACACCGGGTCCTGTCGGGTACCCGGGTCGGGTCCCCTGGACAGGTCGGCACCCCGGCCCCGGGTCACCGGGTCATGTCGGGTCGCTGTCCCGGGTACCAGTGTCAGGTGACCACCCCGGCCCCGGGAGACGGAGTCATACCGGGTCCCCGGCCCGGGTCCCCGGCTTGCATCGGGACAAAAGCACGGGATCACTGGATCACGTGGGGTCCCGGGACCGGGTCCCCGGGTTGCATCGGGACACCAGCGAAGGATCACCGGGTCCTGTGGGGTCCCCGGCCCGGGTCCCCTGGACAGGTCGTTAACCCGGCCCCAGGTCACCGGGTCATGTCGCGCACCCGGCCTGGTTCCCAGGTTCCGGTGACCACCCCGGCACCAGGACCCCGGGTCACGTGGGGACCCCGGCCCCAGGTCAGCGGGTCACGTGCGGACCCTGGCCCCAGGTCAGAGGGTCACGTGGGGACACCGGCCCCAGGTCAGCGGGTCACGTGGGGACACCGGCCCCAGGTAACCAAGGCAGGTCGGGTCCCCGGGACGGGTTTTTACCTCAGCCGCAGATCACCGGGTCCTGTCGGGTCCCCGGCCCGGGTCCCTTGGACAGGTCGATAACCCGGCCCCAGGTCACCCGGTCATGTCGCGCAACCGGCCTGGTTCCCAGGTTCCGGTGACCATCCCGGCACCAGGACCACGGGTCCCATGGGGACCCCGGACCCAGGTCACCTAGTCATGTCTGGTACCCAGCCTGGTTCCCAGGTTCCGATGACCACCCCGGCACCAGGACCCCGGGTCACGTGGGGACACCGGCCCCAGGTCAGCGGGTCACGTGGGGACCCCGGCCCCAGGTCACCGGGTCACGTGGGGACCCCGGCCCAAGGTCAGCGGGTCACGTGGGGACTCCGGCCCCAGGTAACCGGGTCATACCGGGTCCCCGGACCCAGGGCACCGGGTCAGGTCGGGACCCCGGACCCAGGTCGGGTCATGTCACGTCCCATGCCCGGGTCCCCGGTTTGGATTTTTACCCAGGTCCCGGGTCACAGGGTCATGTCGGGTCAACGGCCTGGGTACAAGGGTCTGGTGACCACCCTGACCCCAGGTCCCCGGGTCATGACGGTACACCGGACCAGGTCCCCGAGTCCGGTCGACACCACAGCCCCAGGTCACCGGGTCACGTCGGCACCCCGGCCCCGGGTCACCGGGTCATGTCGGGACCCAGCCCGGGTCCCCGGGACGGGTTTTTACCCCAGCTGCAGATCACCGGGTCCTGTCGGGTACCCGGGTCGGGTCCCCTGGACAGGTCGGCACCCCGGCCCCGGGTCACGGGGTCATGTCGGGTCGCTGTCCCGGGTACCAGTGTCAGGTGACCACCCCGGCCCCGGGAGATGGAGTCATACCGGGTCCCCGGCCCGGGTCCCCGGGTTGCATCGGGACAAAAGCACCGGATCACTGGATCACGTGGGGTCCCGGGCCCGGGTCCCCGGGTTGCATTGGGACACCAGCGAAGGATCACCGGGTCCTGTCGGGTCCCCGGCCCGGGTCCCCTGGACAGGTCGTTAACCCGGCCCCAGGTCACCGGGTCATGTCGCGCACCCGGCCTGGTTCCCAGGTTCCGGTGACCACCCCGGCACCAGGACCCTGGGTCACGTGGGGATCCCGGCACCAGGTCAGAGGGTCACGTGGGGACCCCGGCCCCAGGTCAGAGGGTCACGTGGGGACCCCGGCCCCAGGTAAACAAGGCAGGTCGGGACCCCAGCCCAAGGTCCCCGGGTCATGTCGGGTACCCGGCCTGGTTCCCAGGTTCCGATGACCACCCCGGCACCAGGACCCCGGGTCACGTGGGGACACCGGCCCCAGGTCAGCGGGTCACATGGGGACCCCGGACCCAGGTCACCTGGTCATGTCTGGTACCCAGCCCGGTTCCCAGGTTCCGATGACCACTCCGGCACCAGGACCCCGGGTCACGTGGGGACACCGGCCCCAGGTCAGCGGGTCACGTGGGGACCCCGAACCGAGGTCACCTATTCATGTCTGGTACCCAGCCTGGTTCCCAGGTTCCGATGACCACTCCGACACCAGGACCCCGGGTCACGTGGGGACACCGGCCCCAGGTGACCGGGTCACGTGGGGACCCCGGCCCCAGGTCAGTGGGTCACGTGGGGTCACCGGCCCCAGGTCAGCGGGTCACGTGGTGTCACCGGCCCCAGGTAACCAAGGCAGGTCGGGACCCCAGCCCCAGGTCCCCGGGTCATGTCGGGTACCCGGCCTGGTTCCCAGGTTCCGATGACCATCCCGGCACCAGGACCCCGGGTCACGTGGGGACCCCGGCCCCAGGTCAGAGGGTCACGTGGGGTCACCGGCCCCAGGTCAGAGGGTCACGTGGGGACACCGGCCCCAGGTCACCTAGTCATGTGTGGTACCCAGCCTGGTTCCCAGGTTCCGATGACCACCCCGGCACCACGACCCCGGGTCACGTGGGGACCCCAGACCCAGGTCACCTGGTCATGTGTGGTACCCAGCCTGGTTCCCAGGTTCCGATGACCACCCCGGCACCAGGACCCCGGGTCACGTGGGGACACCGGCCCCAGGTCAGCGGGTCACGTGGGGACCCCGGACCGAGGTCACCTAGTCATGTCTGGTACCCAGCCTGGTTCCCAGGTTCCGATGACCACCCCGGCACCAGGACCCCGGGTCACGTGGGGACACCGGCCCAAAGTGACCGGGTCACGTGGGGACATCGGACCCAGGTCAGCGGGTCACGTGGGGACCCCGGACCCAGGTCAGCGGGTAACGTGGGGACACCGGACCCAGGTCAGAGGGTCACGTGGGGACCCTGTTCCCAGGTCACCTAGTCATGTCTGGTACCCAGCCTGGTTCCCAGGTTCCGATGACCACCCCGGCACGAGGACCCCGGGTCACGTGGGGACACCGGCCCCAGGTCAGCGGGTCACGTGGGGACCCCGGCCCCAGGTCAGCGGGTCACGTGGGAACCCCAGACCCAGGTCATCTGGTCATGTCGGGTACCCGGCCTGGTTCCCAGGTTCCGATGACCACCCCGGCACCAGGACCCCGGGTCACGTGGGGACACCGGCCCCAGGTGACCGGGTCACGTGGGGACCCCGGACCCAGGTCACCTGGTCATGTCTGGTACTCAGCCTGGTTCCCAGGTTCCGATGACCACCCCGGCACCAGGACCCCGGGTCACGTGGGGACACCGGCCCCAGGTAACCGGGTCATACCGGGTCCCCGGACCCAGGTCACCGGGTCAGGTCGGGACCCCGGACCCAGGTCGGGTCATGTCACGTCCCATGCCCGGGTCCCCGGGTTGGATTTTTACCCAGGCCCCGGGTCACAGGGTCATGTCGGGTCAACGGCCTGGGTACAAGGGTCTGGTGACCACCCCGACCCCAGGTCCCCGGGTCATGACGGGACACCGGACCAGGTCCCCGAGTCCGGTCGACACCACAGCCCCAGGTCACCGGGTCAAGTCGGCACCCCGGAACCAGGTCACCGGGTCATGTCGGGACCCAGCCCGGGTCCCCGGGACGGGTTTTTACCCCAGCCGCAGATCACCAGGTCCTGTCGGGTACCCGGGTCGGGTCCCCTGGACAGGTCGTTAACCCGGCCCCAGGTCACCGGGTCATGTTGCGCACCCGGCCTGGTTCCCAGGTTCCGGTGACCACCCCGGCACCAGGACCCCGGGTCACGTGGGGACCCCGGCCCCAGGTCACCGGGTCACGTGGGGTTAACGGCCCCAGGTCAGAGGGTCACGTGGGGACCCCGGACCCAGGTCACCTGGTCATGTTTGGTACCCAGCCTGGTTCCCAGGTTTTGATGACCACCCCGGCACCAGGACCCCGGGTCACGTGGGGACACCGTCCCCAGGTGACCGGGTCACGTGGGGACACCGGCCCCAGGTCAGCGGGTCACGTGGGGACCCCGGACCCAGGTCACCTGGTCATGTCTGGTACCCAGCCTGGTTCCCAGGTTCCGATGACCACCCCGGCACCAGGACCCCGTATCACGTGGGGACACAGGCCCCACGTCAGAGGGTCACGTGGGGACCCCGGACCAAGGTCACCTGGTCATGTCTGGTACCCAGCCTGGTTCCCAGGTTCCGATGACCACCCCGGCACCAGGACCCCGGGTCACGTGGGGACCCCGGACCCAGGTGACCGGGTCACGTGGGGACACCGGCCCCAGGTCAGCGGGTCATGTGCGGACCCCGGACCCAGGTCACCTGGTCATGTCTGGTACCCAGCCTGGTTCCCAGGTTCCGATGACCACCCCGGCACCAGGACCCCGTATCACGTGGGGACACCGGCCCCAGGTGACCGGGTCACGTGGGGACACCGGTCCCAGGTCACCGCGTCAGGTCGGGACCCCGAACCCAGGTCAGCGGGTCACGTGGGGACCCCGGACCCAGGTCACCTGGTCATGTCTGGTACCCAGCCTGGTTCCCAGGTTCCGATGACCACCCCGGCACCAGGACCCCGGGTCACGTGGGGACACCGGCCCCAGGTGACCGGGTCACGTGGGGACACCGGCCCCAGGTGACCGGGTCACGTGGGGACCCCGGCCCCAGGTCAGCGGGTCACGTGGGGACACCGGCCCCAGGTAACCGGGTCATACCGGGTACCCGGACCCAGGTCACCGGGTCAGGTCGGGACCCCGGACCCAAGTCGGGTCATGTCACGTCCCATGCCCGGGTCCCCGGGTTGGATTTTTACCCAGGCCCCGGGTCACAGGGTCATGTCGGGTCAACGGCCTGGGTACAAGGGTCTGGTGACCACCCCGACCCCAGGTCCCCGGGTCATGACGGGACACCGGACCAGGTCCCCGAGTCCGGTCGACACCACAGCCCCAGGTCACCGGGTCAGGTCGGCACCCCGGCCCCGGGTCACGGGGTCATGTCGGGTCGCTGTCCCGGGTACCAGTGTCAGGTGACCACCCCGGCCCCGGGAGACGGAGTCATACCGGGTCCCCGGCCCGGGTCCCCGGGTTGCATCGGGACAAAAGCACCGGATCACTGGATCACGTGGGGTCCCGGGCCCGGGTCCCCGGGTTGCATCGGGACACCAGCGAAGGATCACCGGGTCCTGTCGGGTCCCCGGCCCGGGTCCCCTGGACAGGTCGTTAACCCGGCCCCATGTCACCGGGTCATGTCGCGCACCCGGCCTGGTTCCCAGGTTCCGGTGACCACCCCGGCACCAGGACCCCGGGTCACGTGGGGACCCCGGCCCCAGGTGACCGGGTCACGTGGGGACCCCGGCCCCAGGTCAGAGGGTCACGTGGGGACACCGGCCCCAGGTCACCGCGTCAGGTCGGGACCCCGAACCCAGGTCCACGAGTCCGTCGACACCACAGCCCCGGGTCACCGGGTCATGTCGGGTACACAGCCCGGGCACCAGGGTCAGCTCGGGACCCCGGCCCCAGGTCCCCGGGTCATGTCGGGTACCCGGCCTGGTTCCCAGGTTCCGATGACCACTCCGACACCAGGACCCCGGGTCACGTGGGGACACCGGCCCCAGGTCAGCGGGTCACGTGGGGACCCCGGACCCAGGTCACCTGGTCATGTCTGGTACCCAGCCTGGTTCCCAGGTTCCGATGACCACCCCGGCACCAGGACCCCGGGTCACGTGGGGACACCGGCCCCAGGTGACCGGGTCACGTGGGGACACCAGCCCCAGGTCAGAGGGTCACGTGGGGACCCCGGCCCCAGGTCAGCGGGTCACGTGGGGACACCGGCCCCAGGTAACCGGGTCACGTAGGGACCCCGGACCCAGGTCAGCGGGTCACGTGGGGACACCGGCCCCAGGTCAGCAGGTCACGTGGGGACACCGGCCCCAGGTCAGCGGGTCACGTGGGGACCCCGGACCCAGGTCAGCGGGTCACGTGGGGACACCGGCCCCAGGTAACCGGGTCATACCGGGTCCCCGGACCCAGGGCACCGGGTCAGGTCGGGACCCCGGACCCAGGTCGGGTCATGTCACGTCCCATACCCGGGTCCCCGGGTTGGATTTTTACCCAGGCCCCGGGTCACAGGGTCATGTCGGGTCAACGGCCTGGGTACAAGGGTCTGGTGACCACCCCGATCCCAGGTCCCCGGGTGATGATGGGACACCGGACCAGGTCCCCGAGTCCGGTCGACACCACAGCTCCAGGTCACCGGGTCAGGTCGGGAACCCGGCCCGGGTCCCTTGGACAGGTCGGCACCCCGGCCCCGGGTCACGGGGTCATGTCGGGTCGCTGTCCCGGGTACCAGTGTCAGGTGACCACCCCGGCCCCGGGAGACGGAGTCATACCGGGTCCCCGGCCAGGGTCCCCGGCTTGCATCGGGACAAAAGCACCGGATCACTGGATCACATGGGGTCCCGGGAGCGGGTCCCCGGGTTGCATCGGGACACCAGCGAAGGATCACCGGGTCCTGTCGGGTCCCCGGCCCGGGTCCCCTGGACAGGTCGTTAACCCGGCCCCAGGTCACCGGGTCATGTCGCGCACCCGGCCTGGTTCCCAGGTTAAGGTGACCACCCCGGCCCCAGGTGACCGGGTCACGTGGGGACCCCGGCCCCAGGTCAGCGGGTCACGTGGGGACACCGGCCCCAGGTAACCAAGGCAGGTCGGGACCCAGCCTTAGTCCCCGGGATGGGTTTTTACCCCAGCAGCAGATCACCGGGTCCTGTCGGGTCCCCGGCCCGGGTCCCCTGGACAGGTCGATAACCCGGCCCCAGGTCACCCGGTCATGTCGCGCACCCGGCCTGGTTCCCAGGTTCCGGTGACCATCCCGGCACCAGGACCCCGGGTCACGTGGGGACCCCGGCCCCAGGTCAGAGGGTCACGTGGGGTCACCAGCCCCAGGTCAGAGGGTCACGTGGGGACCCCGGACCCAGGTCACCTAGTCATGTCTGGTACCCAGCCTGGTTCCCAGGTTCCGATGACCACCCCGGCACCAGGACCCCGGGTCACGTGGGAACACCGGCCCCAGGTGACCGGGTCACGTGGGGACACCGGCCCCAGGTCAGCGGGTCACGTGGGGACCCCGGACCCAGGTCACCTAGTCATGTATGGTACCCAGCCTGGTTTCCAGGTTCCGATGACCACTCCGGAACAGGACCCCGGGTCACGTGGGGACACCGGCCCCAGGTGACCGGGTCACGTGGAGACCCCGGACCCAGGTCACCTAGTCATGTCTGGTACCCAGCCTTGTTCCCAGGTTCCGATGACCACCCCGGCACCAGGACCCCGGGTCACGTGGGGACACCGGCCCCAGGTGAACGGG
This sequence comes from Somateria mollissima, assembly GCA_951411735.1. NCBI lineage: Eukaryota > Metazoa > Chordata > Aves > Anseriformes > Anatidae > Somateria > Somateria mollissima. Next base: position 11,197 of record OX598333.1, read on the forward strand.
TCACGTGGGGACCCCGGCCCCAGGTCAGCGGGTCACGTGGGGTCTCCGGCCCCAGGTCAGCGGGTCACGTGGGGACACCGGCCCCAGGTAACCAAGGCTGGTCGGGACCCCAGCCCCAGGTCCCCGGGTCATGTCTGGTATCCGGCCTGGTTCCCAGGTTTCGATGACCACCCCGGCACCAGGACCCCGGGTCACGTGGGGACACCGGCCCCAGGTCAGCGGGTCACGTGGGGACCCCGGACCCAGGTCACCTGGTCATGTCTGGTACCCAGCCTGGTTCCCAGGTTCCGATGACCACCCCAGCACCAGGACCCCGTATCACGTGGGGACACAGGCCCCACGTCAGAGGGTCACGTGGGGACCACGGACCAAGGTCACCTGGTCATGTCTGGTACCCAGCCTGGTTCCCAGGTTCCGATGACCACTCCGGCACCAGGACCCCGGGTCACGTGGGGACACCGGCCCCAGGTGACCGGGTCACGTGGGGACCCTGGACCCAGGTCACCTAGTCAGGTCTGGTACCCAGCCTGGTTCCCAGGTTCCGATGACCACTCCGGCACCAGGACCCCGGGTCACGTGGGGACCCCGGCCCCAGGTCAGAGGGTCACGTGGGGTCACCGGCCCCAGGTCAGAGGGTCACGTGGGGACCCCGGACCCAGGTCACCTAGTCATGTCTGGTACCCAGCCTGGTTCCCAGGTTCCGATGACCACCCCGGCACCAGGACCCCGGGTCACGTGGGGACCCCGGACCCAGTCACCTAGTCATGTCTGGTACCCAGCCTGGTTCCCAGGTTCCGATGACCACTCCGGCACCAGGACCCCGGGTCACGTGGGGACCCCGGCCCCAGGTCAGAGGGTCACGTGGGGTCACCGGACCCAGGTCAGAGGGTCACGTGGGGACCCCGGACCCAGGTCACCTAGTCATGTCTGGTACCCAGCCTCTTTCCCAGGTTCCGATGACCACCCCGGCACCAGGACCCCGTATCACGTGGGGACACCGGCCCCAGGTGACTGGGTCACATGGGGACACCGGCCCCAGGTCACCGCGTCAGGTCGGGACCCCGAACCCAGGTCAGCGGGTCATGTGGGGACCCCGGCCCCAGGTAACCAAGGCAGGTCGGGACCCCAGCCCCAGGTCCCCGGGTCATGTCGGGTACCCGGCCTGGTTCCCAGGTTCCGATGACCACCCTGGCATCAGGCCCCGGGGTCACGTGGGGACACCGGCCCCAGGTCAGCGGGTCACGTGGGGACCCCGGACCCAGGTCACCTGGTCATGTCTGGTACCCAGCCTGGTTCCCAGGTTCCGATGACCACCCCGGCACCAGGACCCCGGGTCACGTGGGGACACCGGCCCCAGGTGACCGGGTCACATGGGGACACCGGCCCCAGGTGACTGGGTCACGTGGGGACCCCGGACCCAGGTCACCGGGTCAGGTCGGGACCCCGGACCCAAGTCGGGTCATGTCACGTCCCATACCCGGGTCCCCGGGTTGGATTTTTACCCAGGCCCCGGGTCACAGGGTCATGTCGCGTCAACGGCCTGGGTACAAGGGTCTGGTGACCACCCCGACCCCAGGTCCCCGGGTCATGACGGGACACCGGACCAGGTCCCCGAGTCCGGTCGACACCACAGACCCAGGTCACCGGGTCAGGTCGGCACCCCGGCCCCGGGTCACGGGGTCATGTCGGGTCGCTGTCCCGGGTACCAGTGTCAGGTGACCACCCCGGCACCAGGACCCCGGGTCACGTGGGGACCCCGGCCCCAGGTCAGCGGGTCACGTGCGGACCCCGGCCCCAGGTCAGAGGGTCACATGGGGACACCGGCCCCAGGTCACCGCGTCAGGTCGGGACCCCGAACCCAGGTCCACGACTCCGTTGACACCACAGCCCCGGGTCACCGGGTCGTGTCGGGTACCCGGCCTGGTTCCCAGGTTCCGATGACCACCCCGGCACCAGGACCCCGGGTCACGTGGGGACACCGGCCCCAGGTCAGCGGGTCACGTGGGGACCCCGGACCCAGGTCACCTGGTCATGTCTGGTACCCAGCCTGGTTCCCAGGCTCCGATGACCACCCCGGCACCAGGACCCCGGGTCACGTGGGGACACCGGCCCCAGGTGACCGGGTCACGTGGGGACACCAGCCCCAGGTCAGAGGGTCACGTTGGGACCCCAGCCCCAGGTCAGCGGGTCACGTGGGGACACCGGCCCCAGGTAACCGGGTCACGTGGGGACCCCGGACCCAGGTCAGCGGGTCACGTGGGGACACCGGCCCCAGATCAGCAGGTCACGTGGGGACACCGGCCCCAGGTAACCGGGTCACGTGGGGACCCCGGACCCAGGTCAGCGGGTCACGTGGGGACACCGAACCCAGGTAACCGGGTCATACCGGGTCCCCGGACCCAGGTCACCGGGTCAGGTCGGGACCCCGGACCCACGTCGGGTCATGTCACGTCCCATACCCGGGTCCCCGTGTTGGATTTTTACCCAGGCCCCGGGTCACAGGGTCATGTCGGGTCAACGGCCTGGGTACAAGGGTCTGGTGACCACCCCGACCCCAGGTCCCCGGGTGATGACGGGACACCGGACCAGGTCCCCGAGTCCGGTTGACACCACAGCTCTAGGTCACCGGGTCAGGTCGGGAACCCGGCCCGGGTCCCCTGGACAGGTCGTTAACCCGGCCCCAGGTCACCGGGTCATGTCACGCACCCGGCCTGGTTCCCAGGTTCCGATGACCACCCCGGCACCAGGACCCCGGGTCACGTGGGGACCCCGGCCCCAGGTCACCGCGTCAGGTCGGGACCCCGAACCCAGGTCCACGAGTCCGTCGACACCACAGCCCCGGGTCACCGGGTCATGTCGGGTACCCGGCCTGGTTCCCAGGTTCCGATGACCACCCCGGCACCAGGACCCCGAGTCAGGTGGGGACCCTGGCCCCAGGTTAGCGGGTCACGCGGGGACCTCGGACCCAGGTCACCTGGTCATGTCTGGTACCCAGCCTGGTTCCCAGGTTCCGATGACCACCCCGGCACCAGGACCCCGGGTCACGTGGGGACACCGGCCCCAGGTGACCGGGTCACGTGGGGACCCCGGACCCAGGACCCCGGGTCACAAGGGGACCCCGGACCCAGGTCAGCGGGTCACGTCGGGACCCCAGACCCAGGTCGGGTCATGTCACGTCCCATGCCCGGGTCCCCGGGTTGGATTTTTACCCAGAACCCGGGTCACAGGGTCATGTCGGGTCAACGGCCTGGGTACAAGGGTCTGGTGACCACCCCGACCCCAGGTCCCCGGGTCATGACGGGACACCGGACCAGGTCCCCGAGTCCGGTCGACACCACAGCCCCAGGTCACCGGGTCACGTCGGCACCCCGGAACCAGGTCACCGGGTCATGTCAGGACCCAGCCCGGGTTCCCGGGACGGGTTTTTACCCCAGCCGCAGATCACCGGGTCCTGTCAGGTACCCGGGTCGGGTCCCCTGGACAGGTCGGCACCCCGGCCCCAGGTCACGGGGTCATGTCGGGTCGCTGTCCCGGGTACCAGTGTCAGGTGACCACCCCGGCCCCGGGAGACGGAGTCATACCGGGTCCCCGGCCCGGGTCCCCGGGTTGCATCGGGACAAAAGCACCGGATCACTGGATCACGTGGGGTCCCGGGCCCGGGTCCCCGGGTTGCATCGGGACACCAGCGAAGGATCACCGGGTCCTGTCGGGTCCCCGGCCCGGGTCCCCTGGACAGGTCGTTAACCTGGCCCCAGGTCACCGGGTCATGTCGCGCACCCGGCCTGGTTCCCAGGTTCCGGTGTCCACCCCGGCACCAGGACCCCGGGTCACGTGGGGTCACCGGCCCCAGGTCACCGGGTCACGTGGGGACACCGGCCCCAGGTGACCGGGTCACGTGGGGTCACCGGCCCCAGGTCAGCGGGTCACGTGGGGACCCCGGACCCAGGTCACCTGGTCATGTCTGGTACCCAGCCTGTTTCCATAGTTCCGATGACCACCCCGGCACCAGGACCCCGGGTCACGTGTGGACATCGGCCCCAGGTGACGGGGTCACGTGGGGACCCCGGCCCCAGGTAAGCGGGTCACGTGTGGACCCCGGACCCAGGTCACCTGGTCATGTCTGGTACCCAGCCTGGTTCCCAGGTTCCGATGACCACCCCGGCACCAGGAACCCGGGTCACGTGGGGACACCGGCCCCAGGTCACCGGGTCACGTGGGGACCCCGGACCAAGGTCACCTAGTCATGTCTGGTACCCGGCCTGGTTCCCAGGTTCCGATGACCACTCCGGCACCAGGACCCCGGGTCACGTGGGGACACCGGCCCCAGGTGACCGGGTCACATGGGGACACCGGCCCCAGGTCACCGGGTCACGTGGGGTCACCGGACCCAGGTCACCGGGTCAGGTCGGGACCCCGGACCCAGGTCGGGTCATGTCACGTCCCATGCCCGGGTCCCCGGGTTGGATTTTTACCCAGGCCCCGGGTCACACGGTCATGTCGGGTCAACGGCCTGGGTACAAGGGTCTGGTGACCACCCGGACCCCAGGTCCCCGGGTCATGACGGGACACCGGACCAGGTCCCCGAGTCCGGTCGACACCACAGCCCCAGGTCACCGGGTCAGGTCGGGAACCCGGCCCGGGTCCCCTGGACAGGTCGGCACCCCGGCCCCGGGTCACCGGGTCATGTCGGGTCGCTGTCCCGGGTACCAGTGTCAGGTGACCACCCCGGCCCCGGGAGACGGAGTCATACCGGGTCCCCGGCCCGGGTCCCCGGGTTGCATCGGGACAAAAGCACCGGATCACTGGATCACGTGGGGTCCCGGGCCCGGGTCCCCGGGTTGCATCGGGACACCAGCGAAGGATCAACGGGTCCTGTCGGGTCCCCGGCCCGGGTCCCCTGCACAGGTCGTTAACCCGGCCCCAGGTCACAAGGTCATGTCGCGCACCCGGCCTGGTTCCCAGGTTCCGGTGACCACCCCGGCACCAGGACCCCGGGTCACGTGGGGACCCCGGCCCCAGGTCAGCGGGTCACGTGGGGACCCCGGCCCCAAGTCAGAGGGTCACGTGGGGACACCGGCCCCAGGTCACCGCGTCAGGTCGGGACCCCGAACCCAGGTCCACGACTCCGTTGACACCACAGCCCCGGGTCACCGGGTCGTGTCGGGTACACAGCCCGGGCACCAGGGTCAGCTCGGGACCCCGGCCCCAGGTCCCCGGGTCATGTCGGGTACCCGGCCTGGTTCCCAGGTTCCGATGACCACCCCGGCACCAGGACCCCGGGTCACGTGGGGACACCGGCCCCAGGTCACCGGGTCACGTGGGGACCCCGGACCCAGGTCACCTGGTCATGTCTGGTACCCAGCCTGGTTCCCAGGTTCCGATGACCACCCCGGCACCAGGACCCCGGGTCACGTGGGGACACCGGCCCCAGGTCAGCGGGTCACGTGGGGACACCGGCCCCAGGTCAGCGGTTCACGTGGGGACCCCGGCCCCAGGTCAGAGGGTCACGTGGGGACACCGGCCCCAGGTCAGCGGGTCACGTGGGGACCCCAGCCCCAGGTAACCAAGGCAGGTCAGGACCCAGCCCGGGTCCCCGGGACGGGTTTTTACCCCAGCCGCAGATCACCGGGTCCTGTCGGGTTCCCGGCCCGGGTCCCCTGGACAGGTCGATAACCCGGCCCCAGGTCACCCGGTCATGTCGCGCACCCGGCCTGGTTCCCAGGTTCCGGTGACCATCCCGGCACCAGGACCCCGGGTCACGTGGGGACCCCGGCCCCAGGTCAGAGGGTCACGTGGGGACCCCGGACCCAGGTCACCTGGTCATGTCTGGTACCCAACCTGGTTCCCAGGTTCCGATGACCACCCCAGAAGCAGGACCCCGGGTCACGTGGAGACACCGGCCCCAGGTGACCGGGTCACGTGGGGACCCCGGCCCCAGGTCAGTGGGTCACGTGGGGACCCCGGCCCCAGGTCAGAGGGTCACGTGGGGACCCCGGCCCTAGGTCAGAGGGTCACGTGGGGACCCCGGACCCAGGTCACCTAGTCATGTATGGTACCCAGCCTGGTTCCCATGTTCCGATGACCACCCCGGCACCAGGACCCCAGGTCACGTGGGGACACCGGCCCCAGGTGACCGGGTCACGTGGGGACCCCGGCCCCAGGTCAGCGGGTCACGTAGGGACACCGGCCCCAGGTCAGCGGGTCACGTGGGGACCCCGGACCCAGGTCACCTGATCATGTCGGGTACCCGGCCTGGTTCCCAGGTTCCGATGACCACCCCGGCACCAGGACCCCGGGTCACGTGGGGACACCGGCCCCAGGTGACCGGGTCAGGTGGGGACACTGGCCCCAGGTAACCGGGCCACGTGGGGACCCCGGACCCATGTCAGCGGGTCACGTTGGGACACCGGCCCCAGGTAACCGGGTCATACCGGGTCCCCGGACCCTGGTCACCGGGTCAGGTCGGGACCCCGGACCCAGGTCGGGTCATGTCACGTCCCATGCCCGGGTCTCCGGGTTGGATTTTTCCCAGGCCCCGGGTCACAGGGTCATGTCGGGTCAACGGCCTGGGTACAAGGGTCTGGTGACCACCCCGACCCCAGGTCCCCGGGTGATGATGGGACACCGGACCAGGTCCCCGAGTCCGGTCGACACCACAGCCCCAGGTCACCGGGTCAGGTCGGCACCCCGGAACCAGGTCACCGGGTCATGTCGGGACCCAGCCCGGGTCCCCGGGACGGGTTTTTACCCCAGCCGCAGATCACCGGGTCCTGTCGGGTACCCGGGTCGGGTCCCCTGGACAGGTCGGCACCCCGGCCCCGGGTCACCGGGTCATGTCGGGTCGCTGTCCCGGGTACCAGTGTCAGGTGACCACCCCGGCCCCGGGAGACGGAGTCATACCGGGTCCCCGGCCCGGGTCCCCGGGTTGCATCGGGACAAAAGCACCGGATCACTGGATCACGTGGGGGCCCGGGCCCGGGTCCCCGGGTTGCATCGGGACACCAGCGAAGGACCACCGGGTCCTGTCGGGTCCCCGGCCCGGGTCCCCTGGACAGGTCGTTAACCCGGCCCCAGGTCACCGGGTCATGTCGCGCACCCGGCCTGGTTCCCAGGTTCCGGTGACCACCCCGGCCCCAGGTGACCGGGTCACGTGGGGACCCCGGCCCCAGGTCAGTGGGTCACGTGGGGACCCCGGCCCCAGGTCAGAGGGTCACGTAGGGACCCCGGCCCCAGGTAACCAAGGCAGGTCGGGACCCTGGACCCAGGTCCCCGGGTCATGTCGGGTACCCGGTCTGGTTCCCAGGTTCCGACGACCACCCCGGCACCAGGACCCCAGATCACGTGGGGATACCGGCCCCAGGTGACCGGGTCACGTGGGGACACCGGCCCCAGGTCACCGGGTCACGTGGGGACACCGGCCCCAGGTCAGCGGGTCACGTGGGGACCCCGGCCCCAGGTAACCAAGGCAGGTCGGGACCCCGGACCCAGGTCCCCGGGTCATGTCGGGTACCCGGTCTGGTTCCCAGGTTCCGATGACCACCCCGGCACCAGGACTCCGGGTCACGTAGGGACACCGGCCCCAGGTGACCAGGTCACGTGGGGACCCCGGCCCCAGGTAACCAAGGCAGGTCGGGACCCAGCCCGGGTCCCCGGGACGGGTTTTTACCCCAGCCGCAGATCACCGGGTCCTGTCGGGTCCCCGGCCTGGGTCCCCTGGACAGGTCGATAACCCGATCCCAGGTCACCCGGTCACGTCGCGCACCCGGCCTGGTTCCCAGGTTCCGGTGACCATCCCGGCACCAGGACCCCGGGTCACGTGGGGACCCCGGCCCCAGGTCAGAGGGTCACGTGGGGTCACCGGCCCCAGGTCACCTGGTCATGTCTGGTACCCAGCCTGGTTCCCAGGTTCCGATGACCACCCCGGCACCAGGACCCCGGGTCACGTGGGGACACCGAACCCAGGTTACGGGGTCACGTGGGTACCCCGGACCCAGGTCAGCGGGTCAGGTCGGGACCCCGGACCCAGGTCGGGTCATGTCACGTCCCATGCCCGGGTCCCCGGGTTGGATTTTTACCCAGGCCCCGGGTCACAGGGTCATGTCGGGTCAACGGCCTGGGTACAAGGGTCTGGTGACCACCCCGACCCCAGGTCCCCGGGTCATGACGGGACACCGGACCAGGTCCCCGAGTCCGGTCGACACCACAGCCCCAGGTCACCGGGTCAGGTCGGGAACCCGGCCCGGGTCCCCTGGACAGGTCGGCACCCCGGCCCCGGGTCACGGGGTCATGTCGGGTCACTGTCCCGGGTACCAGTGTCAGGTGACCACCCCGGCCCCGGGAGACGGAGTCATACCGGGTCCCCGGCCCGGGTCCCCGGGTTGCATCGGGACAAAAGCACCGGATCACTGGATCACGTGGGGTCCCGGGCCCGGGTCCCCGGGTTGCATCGGGACACCAGCGAAGGATCACCGGGTCCTGTCGGGTCCCCGGCCCGGGTCCCCTGGACAGGTCGTTAACCCGGCCCCAGGTCACCGGGTCATGTCGCGCACCCGGCCTGGTTCCCAGGTTCCGGTGACCACCCCGGCCCCAGGTGACCGGGTCACGTGGGGACCCCGGCCCCAGGTCAGCGGGTCACGTGGGGACCCCGGCCCCAAGTCAGAGGGTCACGTGGGGACACCGGCCCCAGGTCACCGCGTCAGGTCGGGACCCCGAACCCAGGTCCACGACTCCGTTGACACCACAGCCCCGGGTCACCGGGTCGTGTCGGGTACACAGCCCGGGCACCAGGGTCAGCTCGGGACCCCGGCCCCAGGTCCCCGGGTCATGTCGGGTACCCGGCCTGGTTCCCAGGTTCCGATGACCACCCCGGCACCAGGACCCCGGGTCACGTGGGGAAACCGGCCCCAGGTCACCGGGTCACGTGGGGACCCCGGACCCAGGTCACCTGGTCATGTCTGGTACCCAGCCTGGTTCCCAGGTTCCGATGACCACCCCGGCACCAGGACCCCGGGTCACGTGGGGACACCGGCCCCAGGTGACCGGGTCACGTGGGGACACCGGCCCCAGGTCAGCGGGTCACGTGGGGACACCGGCCCCAGGTCAGCGGTTCACGTGGGGACCCCGGCCCCAGGTCAGAGGGTCACGTGGGGACACCGGCCCCAGGTCAGCGGGTCACGTGGGGACCCCAGCCCCAGGTAACCAAGGCAGGTCGGGACCCAGCCCGGGTCCCCGGGACGGGTTTTTACCCCAGCCGCAGATCACCGGGTCCTGTCGGGTTCCCGGCCCGGGTCCCCTGGACAGGTCGATAACCCGGCCCCAGGTCACCCGGTCATGTCGCGCACCCGGCCTGGTTCCCAGGTTCCGGTGACCATCCCGGCACCAGGACCCCGGGTCACGTGGGGACCCCGGCCCCAGGTCAGTGGGTCACGTGGGGACCCCGGCCCCAGGTCAGAGGGTCACGTGGGGACCCCGGCCCCAGGTCAGAGGGTCACGTGGGGACCCCGGACCCAGGTCACCTAGTCATGTATGGTACCCAGCCTGGTTCCCATGTTCCGATGACCACCCCGGCACCAGGACCCCAGGTCACGTGGGGACACCGGCCCCAGGTGACCGGGTCACGTGGGGACCCCGGCCCCAGGTCAGCGGGTCACGTAGGGACACCGGCCCCAGGTCAGCGGGTCACGTGGGGACCCCGGACCCAGGTCACCTGATCATGTCGGGTACCCGGCCTGGTTCCCAGGTTCCGATGACCACCCCGGCACCAGGACCCCGGGTCACGTGGGGACACCGGCCCCAGGTGACCGGGTCAGGTGGGGACACTGGCCCCAGGTAACCGGGCCACGTGGGGACCCCGGACCCATGTCAGCGGGTCACGTTGGGACACCGGCCCCAGGTAACCGGGTCATACCGGGTCCCCGGACCCTGGTCACCGGGTCAGGTCGGGACCCCGGACCCAGGTCGGGTCATGTCACGTCCCATGCCCGGGTCTCCGGGTTGGATTTTTCCCAGGCCCCGGGTCACAGGGTCATGTCGGGTCAACGGCCTGGGTACAAGGGTCTGGTGACCACCCCGACCCCAGGTCCCCGGGTGATGATGGGACACCGGACCAGGTCCCCGAGTCCGGTCGACACCACAGCCCCAGGTCACCGGGTCAGGTCGGCACCCCGGAACCAGGTCACCGGGTCATGTCGGGACCCAGCCCGGGTCCCCGGGACGGGTTTTTACCCCAGCCGCAGATCACCGGGTCCTGTCGGGTACCCGGGTCGGGTCCCCTGGACAGGTCGGCACCCCGGCCCCGGGTCACCGGGTCATGTCGGGTCGCTGTCCCGGGTACCAGTGTCAGGTGACCACCCCGGCCCCGGGAGACGGAGTCATACCGGGTCCCCGGCCCGGGTCCCCGGGTTGCATCGGGACAAAAGCACCGGATCACTGGATCACGTGGGGGCCCGGGCCCGGGTCCCCGGGTTGCATCGGGACACCAGCGAAGGACCACCGGGTCCTGTCGGGTCCCCGGCCCGGGTCCCCTGGACAGGTCGTTAACCCGGCCCCAGGTCACCGGGTCATGTCGCGCACCCGGCCTGGTTCCCAGGTTCCGGTGACCACCCCGGCCCCAGGTGACCGGGTCACGTGGGGACCCCGGCCCCAGGTCAGTGGGTCACGTGGGGACCCCGGCCCCAGGTCAGAGGGTCACGTAGGGACCCCGGCCCCAGGTAACCAAGGCAGGTCGGGACCCTGGACCCAGGTCCCCGGGTCATGTCGGGTACCCGGTCTGGTTCCCAGGTTCCGACGACCACCCCGGCACCAGGACCCCAGATCACGTGGGGATACCGGCCCCAGGTGACCGGGTCACGTGGGGACACCGGCCCCAGGTCACCGGGTCACGTGGGGACACCGGCCCCAGGTCAGCGGGTCACGTGGGGACCCCGGCCCCAGGTAACCAAGGCAGGTCGGGACCCCGGACCCAGGTCCCCGGGTCATGTCGGGTACCCGGTCTGGTTCCCAGGTTCCGATGACCACCCCGGCACCAGGACTCCGGGTCACGTAGGGACACCGGCCCCAGGTGACCAGGTCACGTGGGGACCCCGGCCCCAGGTAACCAAGGCAGGTCGGGACCCAGCCCGGGTCCCCGGGACGGGTTTTTACCCCAGCCGCAGATCACCGGGTCCTGTCGGGTCCCCGGCCTGGGTCCCCTGGACAGGTCGATAACCCGATCCCAGGTCACCCGGTCACGTCGCGCACCCGGCCTGGTTCCCAGGTTCCGGTGACCATCCCGGCACCAGGACCCCGGGTCACGTGGGGACCCCGGCCCCAGGTCAGAGGGTCACGTGGGGTCACCGGCCCCAGGTCACCTGGTCATGTCTGGTACCCAGCCTGGTTCCCAGGTTCCGATGACCACCCCGGCACCAGGACCCCGGGTCACGTGGGGACACCGAACCCAGGTTACGGGGTCACGTGGGTACCCCGGACCCAGGTCAGCGGGTCAGGTCGGGACCCCGGACCCAGGTCGGGTCATGTCACGTCCCATGCCCGGGTCCCCGGGTTGGATTTTTACCCAGGCCCCGGGTCACAGGGTCATGTCGGGTCAACGGCCTGGGTACAAGGGTCTGGTGACCACCCCGACCCCAGGTCCCCGGGTCATGACGGGACACCGGACCAGGTCCCCGAGTCCGGTCGACACCACAGCCCCAGGTCACCGGGTCAGGTCGGGAACCCGGCCCGGGTCCCCTGGACAGGTCGGCACCCCGGCCCCGGGTCACGGGGTCATGTCGGGTCACTGTCCCGGGTACCAGTGTCAGGTGACCACCCCGGCCCCGGGAGACGGAGTCATACCGGGTCCCCGGCCCGGGTCCCCGGGTTGCATCGGGACAAAAGCACCGGATCACTGGATCACGTGGGGTCCCGGGCCCGGGTCCCCGGGTTGCATCGGGACACCAGCGAAGGATCACCGGGTCCTGTCGGGTCCCCGGCCCGGGTCCCCTGGACAGGTCGTTAACCCGGCCCCAGGTCACCGGGTCATGTCGCGCACCCGGCCTGGTTCCCAGGTTCCGGTGACCACCCCGGCCCCAGGTGACCGGGTCACGTGGGGACCCCGGCCCCAGGTCAGCGGGTCACGTGGGGACCCCGGCCCCAAGTCAGAGGGTCACGTGGGGACACCGGCCCCAGGTCACCGCGTCAGGTCGGGACCCCGAACCCAGGTCCACGACTCCGTTGACACCACAGCCCCGGGTCACCGGGTCGTGTCGGGTACACAGCCCGGGCACCAGGGTCAGCTCGGGACCCCGGCCCCAGGTCCCCGGGTCATGTCGGGTACCCGGCCTGGTTCCCAGGTTCCGATGACCACCCCGGCACCAGGACCCCGGGTCACGTGGGGAAACCGGCCCCAGGTCACCGGGTCACGTGGGGACCCCGGACCCAGGTCACCTGGTCATGTCTGGTACCCAGCCTGGTTCCCAGGTTCCGATGACCACCCCGGCACCAGGACCCCGGGTCACGTGGGGACACCGGCCCCAGGTGACCGGGTCACGTGGGGACACCGGCCCCAGGTCAGCGGGTCACGTGGGGACACCGGCCCCAGGTCAGCGGTTCACGTGGGGACCCCGGCCCCAGGTCAGAGGGTCACGTGGGGACACCGGCCCCAGGTCAGCGGGTCACGTGGGGACCCCAGCCCCAGGTAACCAAGGCAGGTCGGGACCCAGCCCGGGTCCCCGGGACGGGTTTTTACCCCAGCCGCAGATCACCGGGTCCTGTCGGGTTCCCGGCCCGGGTCCCCTGGACAGGTCGATAACCCGGCCCCAGGTCACCCGGTCATGTCGCGCACCCGGCCTGGTTCCCAGGTTCCGGTGACCATCCCGGCACCAGGACCCCGGGTCACGTGGGGACCCCGGCCCCAGGTCAGTGGGTCACGTGGGGACCCCGGCCCCAGGTCAGAGGGTCACGTGGGGACCCCGGCCCCAGGTCAGAGGGTCACGTGGGGACCCCGGACCCAGGTCACCTAGTCATGTATGGTACCCAGCCTGGTTCCCATGTTCCGATGACCACCCCGGCACCAGGACCCCAGGTCACGTGGGGACACCGGCCCCAGGTGACCGGGTCAAGTGGGGACCCCGGCCCCAGGTCAGCGGGTCACGTGGGGACACCGGCCCCAGGTCAGCGGGTCACGTGGGGACCCCGGACCCAGGTCACCTGGTCATGTCGGGTACCCGGCCTGGTTCCCAGGTTCCGATGACCACCCCGGCACCAGGACCCCGGGTCACGTGGGGACACCGGCCCCAGGTGACCGGGTCAGGTGGGGACACTGGCCCCAGGTAACCGGGCCACGTGGGGACCCCGGACCCAGGTCAGCGGGTCATGTGGGGACACCGGCCCCAGGTAACCGGGTCATACCGGGTCCCCGGACCCAGGTCACCGGGTCAGGTCGGGACCCCGGACCCAGGTCGGGTCATGTCACGTCCCATGCCCGGGTCTCCGGGTTGGATTTTTACCCAGGCCCCGGGTCACAGGGTCATGTCGGGTCAACGGCCTGGGTACAAGGGTCTGGTGACCACCCCGACCCCAGGTCCCCGGGTGATGATGGGACACCGGACCAGGTCCCCGAGTCCGGTCGACACCACAGCCCCAGGTCACCGGGTCAGGTCGGCACCCCGGAACCAGGTCACCGGGTCATGTCGGGACCCAGCCCGGGTCCCCGGGACGGGTTTTTACCCCAGCCGCAGATCACCGGGTCCTGTCGGGTACCCGGGTCGGGTCCCCTGGACAGGTCGGCACCCCGGCCCCGGGTCACCGGGTCATGTCGGGTCGCTGTCCCGGGTACCAGTGTCAGGTGACCACCCCGGCCCCGGGAGACGGAGTCATACCGGGTCCCCGGCCCGGGTCCCCGGGTTGCATCGGGACAAAAGCACGGGATCACTGGATCACGTGGGGTCCCGGGCCCGGGTCCCCAGGTTGCATCGGGACACCAGCGAAGGATCACCGGGTCCTGTCGGGTCCCCGGCCCGGGTCCCCTGGACAGGTCGTTAACCCGGCCCCAGGTCACCGGGTCATGTCGCGCACCCGGCCTGGTTCCCAGGTTCCGGTGACCACCCCGGCCCCAGGTGACCGGGTCACGTGGGGACCCCGGCCCCAGGTCAGTGGGTCACGTGGGGACCCCGGCCCCAGGTCAGAGGGTCACGTAGGGACCCCGGCCCCAGGTAACCAAGGCAGGTCGGGACCCTGGACCCAGGTCCCCGGGTCATGTCGGGTACCCGGTCTGGTTCCCAGGTTCCGACGACCACCCCGGCACCAGGACCCCGGGTCACGTGGGGACACCGGCCCCAGGTCACCGGGTCACGTGGGGACCCCGGACCCAGGTCACCTGGTCATGTCTGGTACCCAGCCTGGTTCCCAGGTTCCGATGACCACCCCGGCACCAGGACCCCAGATCACGTGGGGATACCGGCCCCAGGTGACCGGGTCACGTGGGGACACCGGCCCCAGGTCACCGGGTCACGTGGGGACACCGGCCCCAGGTCAGCGGGTCACGTGGGGACACCAGCCCCAGGTAACCAAGGCAGGTCGGGACCCAGCCCGGGTCCCCGGGACGGGTTTTTACCCCAGCCGCAAATCACCGGGTCCTGTCGGGTCCCCGGCCCGGGTCCCCTGGACAGGTCGATAACCGGGCCCCAGGTCAACCGGTCATGTCGCGCACCCGGCCTGGTTCCCAGGTTCCGGTGACCATCCCGGCACCAGGACCCCGGGTCACGTGGGGACCCCGGCCCCAGGTCAGAGGGTCACGTGGGGACACCGGCCCCAGGTCACCGGGTCACGTGGGGACCCCGGACCCAGGTCACCGGGTCAGGTCGGAACCCCGGACCCAGGTCGGGTCATGTCACGTCCCATGCCCGGGTCCCCGGGTTGGATTTTTACCCAGGCCCCGGGTCACAGGGTCATGTTGGGTCAACGGCCTGGGTACAAGGCTCTGGTGACCACCCCGACCCCAGGTCCCCGGGTCATGACGGGACACCGGACCAGGTCCCCGAGTCCGGTCGACACCACAGCCCCAGGTCACCGGGTCAGGTCGGCACCCCGGAACCAGGTCACCTGGTCATGTCTGTTACCCAGCCTGGTTCCCAGGTTCCGATGACCACCCCGGCACCAGGACCCCGGGTCACGTGGGGACACCGGCCCCAGGTGACCGGGTCACGTGGGGACACCGGCCCCAGGTCAGCGGGTCAGGTCGGGACCCCGGACCCAGTTCGGGTATGTCACGTCCCATGAGCGGGTCCCCGGGTTGGATTTTTACCCAGGCCCCGGGTCACAGGGTCATGTCGCGTCAACGGCCTGGGTACAAGGGTCTGGTGACCACCCCGACCCCAGGTCCCCGGGTGATGACGGGACACCGGACCAGGTCTCCGAGTCCGGTCGACACCACAGCCCCAGGTCACCGGGTCAGGTCGGGAACCCGGCCCGGGTCCCACTGGACAGGTTGGCACCCCGGCCCCGGGTCACGGGGTCATGTCGGGTCGCTGTCCCGGGTACCAGTGTCAGGTGACCACCCCGGCCCCGGGAGACGGAGTCATACCGGGTCCCCGGCCCGGGTCCCCGGGTTGCATTGGGACAAAAGCACCGGATCACTGGATCACGTGGGGTCCCGGGCCCGGGTCCCCGGGTTGCATCGGGACACCAGCGAAGGATCACCGGGTCCTGTCGGGTCCCCGGCCCGGGTCCCCTGGACAGGTCGTTAACCCGGCCCCAGGTCACCGGGTCATGTCGCGCACCCGGCCTGGTTCCCAGGTTCCGGTGACCACCCCGGCCCCAGGTGACAGGGTCACGTGGGGACCCCGGCCCCAGGTCAGCGGGTCACGTGGGGACCCCGGCCCCAGGTCAGAGGGTCACGTGGGGACACCGGCCCCAGGTCACCGCGTCAGGTCGGGACCCCGAACCCAGGTCCACGAGTCCGTCGACACCACAGCCCCGGGTCACCGGGTCGTGTCGGGTACACAGCCCGGGCACCAGGGTCAGCTCGGGACCCCGGCCCCAGGTCCCCGGGTCATGTCGGGTACCCGGCCTGGTTCCCAGGTTCCGATGACCACCCCGGCACCAGGACCCCGGGTCACGTGGGGACACAGGCCCCAGGTCAGCGGGTCACGTGCGGACCCTGGACCCAGGTCACCTGGTCATGTCTGGTACCCAGCCTGGTTCCCAGGTTCCGATGACCACCCCGGCACCAGGACCCTGGGTCACGTGGGGACACCGGCCCCAGGTCAGCGGGTCACGTGGGGACACCGGACCCAGGTAACCGGGTCATACCGGGTCCCCGGACCCAGGGCACTGGGTCAGGTCGGGACCCCGGACCCAGGTCGGGTCATGTCACGTCCCATGCCCGGGTCCCCGGGTTGGATTTTTACCCAGGCCCCGGGTCACAGGGTCATGTCGGGTCAACGGCCTGGGTACAAGGGTCTGGTGACCACCCCGACCCCAGGTCCCCGGGTGATGACGGGACACCGGACCAGGTCCCCGAGTCCGGTCGACACCACAGCCCCAGGTCACCGGGTCAGGTCGGCACCCCGGAACCAGGTCACCGGGTCATGTCGGGACCCAGCCCGGGTCCCCGGGACGGGTTTTTACCCCAGCCGCAGATCACCGGGTCCTGTCGGGTACCCGGGTCGGGTCCCCTGGACAGGTCGGCACCCCGGCCCCGGGTCACCGGGTCATGTCGGGTCGCTGTCCCGGGTACCAGTGTCAGGTGACCACCCCGGCCCCGGGAGACGGAGTCATACCGGGTCCCCGGCCCGGGTCCCCGGGTTGCATCGGGACAAAAGCACCGGATCACTGGATCACGTGGGGTCCCGGGCCCGGGTCCCCGGGTTGCATCGGGACACCAGCGAAGGATCACCGGGTCCTGTCGGGTCCCCGGCCCGGGTCCCCTGGACAGGTCGTTAACCCGGCCCCAGGTCACCGGGTCATGTCGCGCACCCGGCCTGGTTCCCAGGTTCCGGTGACCACCCCGGCACCAGGACCCCGGGTCACGTGGGGACCCCGGCCCCAGGTCAGCGGGTCACGTGGGGACACCGGCCCCAGGTCACCGGGTCACGTGGGGACACCGGCCCCAGGTCACCGCGTCAGGTCGGGACCCCGAACCCAGGTCCACGAGTCCGTCGACACCACAGCCCCGGGTCACCGGGTCATGTCGGGTACACAGCCCGGGCACCAGGGTCAGCTCGGGACCCCGGCCCCAGGTCCCCGGGTCATGTCGGGTACCCGGCCTGGTTCCCAGGTTCCGATGACCACCCCGGTACCAGGACCCCAGGTCACGTGGGGACACCGGCCCCAGGTCAGCGGGTCACGTGGGGACCCCGGACCCAGGTCACCTGGTCATGTCTGGTACCCAGCCTGGTTCCCAGGTTCCGATGACCACCCCGGCACCAGGACCCCGGGTCATGTGGGGTCACCGGCCCCAGGTCAGCGGGTCACGTGGGGACCCCGGCCCCAGGTCAGTGGGTCACGTGGGGACACCGGCCCCAGGTCAGCGGGTCACGTGGGGACACCGGCCCCAGGTAACCAAGGCAGGTCGGGACCCAGCCCGCGTCCCCGGGACGGGTTTTTACCCCAGCCGCAGATCACCGGGTCCTGTCGGGTCCCCGGCCCGGGTCCCCTGGACAGGTCGATAACCCGGCCCCAGGTCACCCGGTCATGTCGCGCACCCGGCCTGGTTCCCAGGTTCCGGTGACCATCCCGGCACCAGGACCCCGGGACACGTGGGGACCCCGGCCCCAGGTCAGAGGGTCACGTGGGGACCCCGGCCCCAGGTAACCAAGGCAGGTCAGGACCCCAGCCCCAGGTCCCCGGGTCATGTCGGGTACCCGGCCTGGTTCCCAGGTTCCGATGACCACCCCCGCACCAGGACCCCGGGTCACGTGGGGACACCGACCCCAGGTCACCGGGTCACGTGGGGATCCCGGACCCAGGTCACCTGGTCATGTCTGGTACCCAGCCTGGTTCCCAGGTTCCGATGACCACCCCGGCACCAGGACCCCGGGTCACGTGGGGACACCGACCCCAGGTCAGCGGGTCACGTAGGGACACCGGCCCCAGGTCAGCGGGTCACGTGGGGACACCGGCCCCAGGTCAGCGGGTCACGTGGGGACACCGGCCCCAGGTAACCAAGGCAGGTCGGGACCCAGCCCGGGTCCCCGGGACGGGTTTTTACCCCAGCCGCAGATCACCGGGTCCTGTCGGGTCCCCGGCCCGGGTCCCCTGGACAGGTCGATAACCCGGCCCCAGGTCAACCGGTCATGTCGCGCACCCGGCCTGGTTCCCAGGTTCCGGTGACCATCCCGGCACCAGGACCCCGGGTCACGTGGGGACCCCGGCCCCAGGGCAGAGGGTCACGTGGGGTCACCGGCCCCAGGTCAGAGGGTCACGTGGGGACCCCGGACCCAGGTCACCTAGTCATGTCTAGTACCCAGCCTGGTTCCCAGATTCCGATGACCAACCCGGCACCAGGACCCCGGGTCACGTGGGGACACCGACCCCAGGTCAGCGGGTCACGTGGGGACCCCGGCCCCAGGTCAGCGGGTCACGTGGGGACACCGGCCCCAGGTCAGCGGGTCAAGTGGGGACACCGGCCCCAGGTCAGCGGGTCACGTGGGGACACCGGCACCAGGTAACCAAGGCAGGTCGGGACCCCGGCCTGGTTCCCAGGTTCCGATGACCACCCCGGCACCAGGACCCCGGGTCACGTGGGGACACCGGCCCCAGGTCAGAGGGTCACGTGGGGACCCCGGACCCAAGTCACCTGGTTATGTCTGGTACCCAGCCTGGTTCCCAGGTTCCGATGACCACCCCGGCACCAGGACCCCGGGTCACGTGGGGACACCGGCCCCAGGTCAGCGGGTCACGTGGGGACCCCGGACCCAGGTCACCTGGTCATGTCTGGTACCCAGCCTGGTTCCCAGGTTCCGATGACCACCCCGGCACCAGGACCCCGGGTCACGTGGGGACACCGGCCCCAGGTGACCGGGTCACGTGGGGACACCGGCCCCAGGTCACCGGGTCAGGTCGGGACCCCGGACCCAGTTCGGGTATGTCACGTCCCATGCCCGGGTCCCCGGGTTGGATTTTTACCCAGGCCCCGGGTCACAGGGCCATGTCGCGTCAACGGCCTGGGTACAAGGGTCTGGTGACCACCCCGAACCCAGGTCCCCGGGTCATGACGGGACACCGGACCAGGTCTCCGAGTCCGGTCGACACCACAGCCCCAGGTCACCGGGTCAGGTCGGGAACCCGGCCCGGGTCCCACTGGACAGGTTGGCACCCCGGCCCCGGGTCACCGGGTCATGTCGGGTCGCTGTCCCGGGTACCAGTGTCAGGTGACCACCGCGGCCCCGGGAGACGGAGTCATACCGGGTCCCCAGCCCGGGTCCCCGGGTTGCATCGGGACACCAGCGAAGGATCACCGGGTCCTGTCGGGTCCCCGGCCCGGGTCCCCTGGACAGGTCGTTAACCCGGCCCCAGGTCACCGGGTCATGTCGCGCACCCGGCCTGGTTCCCAGGTTACGGTGACCACCCCGGCACCAGGTGACCGGGTCACGTGGGGACCCAAGCCCCAGGTCAGCGGGTCACGTGGGGACCCCGGCCCCAGGTCAGAGGGTCACGTGGGGACACCGGCCCCAGGTCAGAGGGTCACGTGGGGACCCCGGACCCAGGTCACCTAGTCATGTCTGGTACCCAGCCTGGTTCCCAGATTCCGATGACCACCCCGGCACCAGGACCCCGGGTCACGTGGGGACCCCGGACCCAGGTGACCGGGTCACGTGGGGACACCGGCTCCAGGTCAGCGGGTCACGTGGGGACCCCGGCCCCAGGTCAGCGGGTCAGGTGGGGACCCCGGCCCCAGGTAACCAAGGCAGGTCGGGACCCCAGCCCCAGGTCCCCGGGTCATGTCGGGTAACCGGCCTGGTTCCCAGGTTCCGATGACCACCCCGGCACCAGGACCCCGGGTCACGTGGGGACACAGGCCCCAGGTCAGCGGGTCACGTGGGGACCCCGGCCCCAGGTCAGAGGGTCACGTGGGGACCCCAGACCCAGGTCACTTAGTCATGTCTGGTACCCAGCCTGGTTCCCAGGTTCCGATGACCACCCCGGCACCAGGACCCCGGGTCACGTGGGGACCCCGGCCCCAGGTCTGCGGGTCACGTGGGGACACCGGCCCCAGGTCAGCGGGTCACGTGGGGACCCCGGACCCAGGTCACCTGGTCATGTCTGGGACCCAGCCTGGTTCCCAGGTTCCGATGACCACCCCGGCACCAGGACCCCGGGTCACGTGGGGACACCGGCCCCAGGTGACCGGGTCACGTGGGGACACCGGCCCCGTTCAGCGGGTCACGTGGGGACACCGGCCCCAGATCACCGTGTCAGGTCGGGACCCCGAACCCAGGTCTACGAGTCCATCGACACCACAGCCCCGGGTCACCGGGTCGTGTCGGGTAACCGGCCTGGTTCCCAGGTTCCGATGACCACCCCGGCACCAGGACCCCGGGTCAAGTGGGGACACAGGCCCCAGATCAGCGGGTCACGTGGGGACCCCGGCCACAGTTTACCTGGTCATGTCTGTTACCCAGCCTGGTTCCCAGGTTCCGATGACCACCCCGGCACCAGGCCCCGGGGTCACGTGGGAACACCGGCCCCAGGTGACCGGGTCACGTGGGGACACGGGCCCCAGGTCACCGGGTCACGTGGGGACACCGGCCCCAGGTCAGCGGGTCACGTGGGGACACCGGCCCCAGGTAACCAAGGCAGGTCGGCACCCCGGACCCAGGTCCCCTGGTCATGTCGGGTACCGGGCCTGGTTCCCAGGTTCCGATGACCACCCCGGCACCAGGACCCCGGGTCACGTGGGGACACCGGCCCCAGGTCACCGGGTCACGTGGGGACCCCGGACCCAGGTCACCTGGTCATGTCTGGTACCCAGCCTGGTTCCCAGGTTCCGATGACCACCCCGGCACCAGGACCCCGGGTCACGTGGGGACACCGACCCCAGGTGACCGGGTCACGTGGGGACACCAGCTCCAGGTCAGCGGGTCACGTGGGGACCCCGGCCCCAAGTCAGCGGGTCACGTGGGGACCCCGGCCCCAGGTCAGAGGGTCACGTGGGGACACCGGCCCCAGGTCACCGCGTCAGGTCGGGACCCCGAACCCAGGTCCACGAGTCCGTTGACACCACAGCCCCGGGTCACCGGGTCGTGTCGGGTACACAGCCCGGGCACCAGGGTCAGCTCGGGACCCCGGCCCCAGGTCCCCGGGTCATGTCGGGTACCCGGCCTGGTTCCCAGGTTCCGATGACCACCCCGGCACCAGGACCCTGGGTCACGTGGGGACCCCGGCCCCAGGTCAGCGGGTCACGTGGGGACACCGGCCCCAGGTCAGAGGGTCACGTGGGGACACCGGCCCCAGGTCAGCGGGTCACGTGGGGACACCGGCCCCAGGTAACCAAGGCAGGTCGGCACCCCGGCCCCATGTCCCCGGGTCATGTCAGGTACCCGGCCTGGTTCCCAGGTTCCGATGACCACCCCGGCACCAGGACCCCGGGTCACGTGGGGACACCTGCCCCAGGTCAGCGTGTCACGTGGGGACCCCGGACCCAGGTCACCTGGTCATGTCTGGTACCCAGCCTGGTTCCCAGGTTCCGATGACCACCCCGGCACCAGGACCCCGGGTCACGTGTGGACACCGGCCCCAGGTGACCGGGTCACGTGGGGACCCCGACCCCAGGTCACCGGGTCACGTGGGGACCCCGGCCCCAGGTCAGCGGGTCACGTGGGGAACCTGGCCCCAGGTATCCAAGGCAGGTCGGGACCCCAGCACCAGGTCCCCGGGTCATGTCGGGTACCCGTCCTGGTTCCCAGGTTCCGATGACCACCCCGGCACCAGGACCCCGGGTCACATGGGGACACCGGCCCCAAGTCAGCGGGTCACGTGGGGACCCCGGACCCAGGTCACCTGGTCATGTCTGGTACCCAGCCTGGTTCCCAGGTTCCGATGACCACCCCGGCACCAGGACCCCGGGTCACGTGGGGACACCGGCCCCAGGTGACCGGGTCACGTGGGGACACCGGCCCCAGGTCACCGGGTCACGTGGGGACCCCGGCCCCACGTCAGCGGGTCACGTGGGGACACCGGCCCCAGTTCAGAGGGTCACGTGGGGACCCCGGACCCAGGTCACCTAGTCATGTCTGGTACCCAGCCTGGTTCCCAGGTTCCGATGACCACCCCGGCACCAGGACCCTGGGTCACGTGGGGACACCGGCCCCAGGTGACCGGGTCACGTGGCGACCCCGGCCCCAGGTCAGCGGGTCACGTGGGGACACGGGCCCAGGTCAGCGGGTCACGTGGGGACCCCGAACCCAGGTCACCTGGTCATGTCTGGTACCCAGCCTGGTTCTTAGGTTCCGATGACCACCCCGGCACCAGGACCCCGGGTCACGTGGGGACACCGGCCCCAGGTGACCGGGTCACGTGGGGACACCGGCCCCAGGTCACCGGGTCACGTGGGGACCCCGGCCCCAGGTCAGCGGGTCACGTGGAGACACCGGCCCCAGGTAACCAAGGCAGGTCGGGACCCAGCCCAGGTCCCCGGGAGGGGTTTTTACCCCAGCCGCAGATAACCGGGTCCTGTCGGGTCCCCGGCCCGGGTCCCCTGGACAGGTCGATAACCCGGCCCCAGGTCACCCGGTCATGTCGCGCACCCGGCCTGGTTCCCAGGTTCCGGTGACCATCCCGGCACTAGAACCCCGGGTCACGTGGGGACCCCGGCCCCAGGTCAGAGGGTCACGTGGGGTCACCGGCCCCAGGTCAGAGGGTCACGTGGGGACACCGGCCCCAGGTCAGCGGGTCACGTGGGGACACCGGCCCCAGGTAACCAAGGCAGGTCGGCACCCCGGACCCAGGTCCCCGGGTCATGTCAGGTACCCGGCCTGGTTCCCAGGTTCCGATGACTACCCCGGCACCAGGACCCCGGGTCACGTGGGGACACCTGCCCCAGGTCAGCGGGTCACGTGGGGACCCCGGACCCAGGTCACCTGGTCATGTCTGGTACCCAGCCTGGTTCCCAGTTTCCGATGACCACCCCGGCACCAGGACCCCGGGTCACGTGTGGACACCGGCCCCAGGTGACCGGGTCACGTGGGGACCCCGACCCCAGGTCACCGGGTCACGTGGGGACCCCGGCCCCAGGTCAGCGGGTCACGTGGGGAACCCGGCCCCAGGTATCCAAGGCAGGTCGGGACCCCAGCACCAGGTCCCCGGGTCATGTCGGGTACCCGTCCTGGTTCCCAGGTTCCGATGACCACCCCGGCACCAGGACCCCGGGTCACGTGGGGACACCGGCCCCAAGTCAGCGGGTCACGTGGGGACCCCGGACCCAGGTCACCTGGTCATGTCTGGTACCCAGCCTGGTTCCCAGGTTCCGATGACCACCCCGGCACCAGGACCCCGGGTCACGTGGGGACACCGGCCCCAGGTGACCGGGTCACGTGGGGTCACCGTCCCCAGGTCAGAGGGTCACGTGGGGACCCCGGACCCAGGTCACCTAGTCATGTCTGGTACCCAGCGTGGTTCCCAGGTTCCGATGACCACCCCGACACCAGGACCCCGGGTCACGTGGGGACACCGGCCCCAGGTGACCGGGTCACGTGGGGACCCCGGCCCCAGGTCAGCGGGTCACGTGGGGACACCTGCCCCAGGTCAGCGGGTCACGTGGGGACCCCGGACCCAGGTCACCTGGTCATGTCTGGTACCCAGCCTGGTTCCCAGGTTCCGATGACCACCCCGGCACCAGGACCCCGGGTCACGTGGGGACACCGGCCCCAGGTGACCGGGTCACGTGGGGACACCGGCCCCAGGTCAGCGGGTCACGTGGGGACCCCGGACCCAGTTCAGCGGGTCACGTGGGGACACCGGCCCCAGGTAACCGGGTCATACCGGGTCCCCGGACCCAGGTCACCGGGTCAGGTCGGGACCCCGGACCCAGGTCGGGTCATGTCACGTCCCATGCCCGGGTCCCTGGGTTGGATTTTTACCCAGGCCCCGGCTCACAGGGTCATGTCGGGTCAACGGCCTGGGTACAAGGGTCTGGTGACCACCCCGACCCCAGGTCCCCGGGTGATGACGGGACACCGGACCAGGTCCCCGAGTCCGGTCGACACCACAGCCCCAGGTCACCGGGTCAGGTCGGGAACCCGGCCCGGGTCCCCTGGACAGGTCGGCACCCCGGCCCCTGGTCACGGGGTCATGTCGGGTCGCTGTCCCGGGTACCAGTGTCAGGTGACCACCCCGGCCCCGGGAGACGGAGTCATACCGGGTCCCCGGCCCGGGTCCCCGGGTTGCATCGGGACAAAAGCACCGGATCACTGGATCACGTGGGGTCCCGGGCCCGGGTCCCCGGGTTGCATCGGGACACCAGCGAAGGATCACCGGGTCCTGTCGGGTCCCCGGCCCGGGTCCCCTGGACAGGTCGTTAACCCGGCCCCAGGTCACCGGGTCATGTCGCGCACCCGGCCTGGTTTCCAGGTTCCGGTGACCACCCCGACACCAGGACCCCGGGTCACGTGGGGACCCCGGCCCCAGGTCAGAGGGTCACGTGGGGACACCGGCCCCAGGTCACCGCGTCAGGTCGGGACCCCGAACCCAGGTCCACGAGTCCGTCGACACCACAGCCCCGGGTCACGGGGTCGTGTTGTGTAACCGGCGTGGTTCCCAGGTTCCGATGACCACCCCGGCACCAGGACCCCGGGTCACGTGGGGACACCAGGCCCCAGGTGACCGGGTCACGTGGGGACACCGGCCCCAGGTCACCGGGTCACGTGGGGACCCCGGCCCCAGGTCAGCGGGTCACGTGGGGACATCGGCCCCAGGTCAGCGGGTCACGTGGGGACACCGGCCCCAGGTAACCAAGGCAGGTCGGGACCCAGCCCGGGTCCCCGGGACGGGTTTTTACCCCAGCTGCAGATCACCGGGTCCTGTCGGGTTCCCGGCCCGGGTCCCCTGGACAGGTCGATAACCCGGCCCCAGGTCACGCGGTCATGTCGCGCACCCGGCCTGGTTCCCAGGTTCCGGTGACCACCCCGGCACCAGGACCCCGGGTCACGTGGGGACCCCGGCCCCAGGTCAGAGGGTCACGTGGGGACACCGGCCCCAGGTCAGAGGGTCACGTGGGGACCCCGGACCCAGGTCACCTGGTCATGTCTGGTACCCAGCCTGGTTCCCAGGTTCCGATGACCACCCCGGCACCAGGACCCCGGGTCACGTGGGGACACCGGACCAGGTGACCGGGTCACGTGGGCACCCCGGCCCCAGGTCAGCGGGTCACGTGGGGACACCGGCCCCAGGTCAGCGGGTCACGTGGGGACCCCGGACCCAGGTCACCTGGTCATGTGTGGTACCCAGCCTGGTTCCCAGGTTCCTATGACCACCCCGTCACCAGGACCCCGGGTCACGTGGGGACACCGTCCCCAGGAGAGCGGGTCACGTGGGGACACCGGCCCCAGGTAACCAAGGCAGGTCGGGACCCCGGCCCCAGGTCCCCGCGACATGTCGGGTACCCGGCCTGGTTCCCAGGTTCCGATGACCACCCCGGCACCAGGACCCCGGGTCACGTGGGGACACCGGCCCCAGGTGACCGGGTCACGTGGGGAAACCGGCACCAGGTGACCGGGTCACGTGGGGACCCCGGCCCCAGGTCACCGGGTCACGTGGGGACCCCGGCCCCAGGTCAGAGGGTCACGTGGGGACACCGGCCCCAGGTAACCAAGGCAGGTCGGGACCCAGCCCGGGTCCCCGGGACGGGTTTTTAACCCAGCCGCAGATCACCGGGTCCTGTCGGGTCCCCGGCCCGGGTCCCCTCTACAGGTCAATAACCCGGCACCAGGTCAGCCGGTCATGTCGCGCACCCGGCCTTGTTCCCAGGTTCCGGTGACCATCCCGGCAGCATGGCCCCGGGTCACGTGGGGACACCGGACCCAGGTCAGCGGGTCACGTGGGGACCCCGGCCTCAGGTCAGAGGGTCACGTGGGGTCACCGGCCCCAGGTCAGAGGGTCACGTGGGGACCCCGGACCCAGGTCACCTAGTCTTGTCTGGTACCCAGCCTGGTTCCCAGGTTCCGATGACCACCCCGGCACCAGGACCCAGGGTCAGGTAGGGACACCGGCCCCAGGTGACCGGGTATCGTGGGGACACCGGCCCCAGGTCAGCGGGTCACGTGGGGACCCCGGACCCAGGTCACCTGGTCATGTCTGGTACCCAGCCTGGTTCCCAGGTTCCGATGACCACCCCGGCACCAGGACCCCGGGTCACGTGGGGACACCGGCCCCAGGTGACCGGGTCACGTGGGGACCCCGGCCCCAGGTCAGCGGGTCACGTGGGGACCCCGGCCCTAGGTAACCAATGCAGGTCGGGACCCCAGCCCCAGGTCACCTGGTCATGTCTGGTACCCAGCCTGGTTCCCAGGTTCCGATGACCACCCCGGCACCAGGACCCCGGGTCACGTGGGGACACCGGCCCCAGGTCAGCGGGTCACGTGGGGACACCGGCCCCAGGTAACCGGGTCATACCGGGTCCCCGGACCCAGGTCACCGGGTCAGGTCGGGACCCCGGACCCAGGTCGGGTCATGTCACGTCCCATGCCCGGGTCCCCGGGTTGGATTTTTACCCAGGCCCCGGGTCACAGTGTCATGTCGGGTCAATGGCCTGGGTACAAGGGTCTGGTGACCACCCCGACCCCAGGTCCCCGGGTCATGACGGGACACCGGACCAGGTCCCCGAGTCCGGTCGACACCACAGCCCCAGGTCACCGGGTCAGGTCGGCACCCCGGAACCAGGTCACCGGGTCATGTCGGGACCCAGCCCGGATCCCCGGGACGGGTTTTTACCCCAGCCGCAGATCACCGGGTCCTGTCGGGTACCCGGGTCGGGTCCCCTGGACAGGTCGGCACCCCGGCCCCGGGTCACGGGGTCATGTCGGGTCGCTGTCCCGGGTACCAGTGTCAGGTGACCACCCCGGCCCCGGGAGACGGAGTCATACCGGGTCCCCGGCCCGGGTCCCCGGGTTGCATCGGGACAAAAGCACCGGATCACTGGATCACGTGGGGTCCCGGGCCCGGGTCCCCGGGTTGCATCGGGACACCAGCGAAGGATCACCGGGTCCTGTCGGGTCCCCGGCCCGGGTCCCCTGGACAGGTCGTTAACCCGGCCCCAGGTCACCGGGTCATGTCGCGCACCCGGCCTGGTTCCCAGGTTCCGGTGACCACCCCGGCACCAGGACCCCGGGTCACGTGGGGACCCCGGCCTGGTTCCCAGGTTCCGATGACCACCACGGCACCAGGACCCCGGGTCACGTGGGGACACCGGCCCCAGGTCAGCGGGTCACGTGGGGACCCCAGCCCCAGGTCACCTGGTCATGTCTGGTACCCAGCCTGGTTCCCAGGTTCCGATGACCACCCCGGCACCAGGACCCCGGGTCACGTGGGGACACCGGCCCCAGGTGACCGGGTCACGTGGGGACACCGGCCCCAGGTCACCGGGTCACGTGGGGACCCCGGACCCAGGTCAGCGGGTCACGTGGGGACACTGGCCCCAGGTAACCAAGGCAGGTCGGGACCCCGGCCCCAGGTCCCCGGGTCATGTCGGGTACCCGGCCTGGTTCCCAGGTTCCGATGACCACCCCGGCACCAGGACCCCGGGTCACGTGTGGACACCGGCCCCAGGTGACCGGGTCATGTGGGGACACCGGCCCCAGGTCAGCGGGTCACGTGGGGACCCCGGACCCAGGTCACCTGGTCATGTCTGGTACCCAGCCTGGTTCCCAGGTTCCGATGACCACCCCGGCACCAGGACCCCGTATCACGTGGGGACACCGGCCCCAGGTCAGAGGGTCACGTGGGGACCCCGGCCCCAGGTCAGCGGGTCACGTGGGGACCCCGGCCCCAGGTAACCAAGGCAGGTCGGTACCCCAGCCCCAGGTCCCCGGGTCATGTCGGGTACCCTGCCTGGTTCCCAGGTTCCGATGACCACCACGGCCCCAGGACCCCGGGTCACGTGGGGACACCGGCCCCAGGTGACCGGGTCACGTGGGGACACCGGACCCAGGTCACCGGGTCACGTGGGGACCCCGGCCCCAGGTGACCGGGTCACGTGGGGACCCCGGCCCCAGGTCAGCGAGTCACGTGGGGACCCCGGACCCAGGTCACCAAGTCATGTCTGGTACCCAGCCTGGTTCCCAGGTTCCGATGACCACCCCGGCACCAGGACCCCGGGTCACGTGGGGACCCCGGCCCCAGGTCAGCGGGTCACGTGGGGACACCGGCCCCAGGTAACCGGGTCATACCGGGTCCCCGGACCCAGGTCACCGGGTCAGGTCGTGACCCCGGACCCAGGTCGCGTCATGTCACGTCCCATGCCCGGGTCCCCGGGTTGGATTTTTACCCAGGCCCCGGGTCACAGGGTCATGTCGGGTCAACGGCCTGGGTACAAGGGTCTGGTGACCACCCCGACCCCAGGTCCCCGGGTCATGACGGGACACCGGACCAGGTCCCCGAGTCCGGTCGACACCACAGCCCCAGGTCACCGGGTCATGTCGGGACCCAGCCCGGGTCCCCGGGACGGGTTTTTACCCCAGCCGCAGATCACCGGGTCCTGTCGGGTACCCGGGTCGGGTCCCCTGGACAGGTCGGCACCCCGGCCCCGGGTCACGGGGTCATGTCGGGTCGCTGTCCCGGGTACCAGTGTCAGGTGACCACCCCGGCTCCGGGAGACGGAGTCATACCGGGTCCCCGGCCCGGGTCCCCGGGTTGCATCGGGACACCAGCGAAGGATCACCGGGTCCTGTCGGGTCCCCGGCCCGGGTCCCCTGGACAGGTCGTTAACCCGGCCCCAGGTCACCGGGTCATGTCGCGCACCCGGCCTGGTTCCCAGGTTCCGGTGACCACCCCGGCACCAGGACCCCGGGTCCCGTGGGGACCCCGGCCCCAGGTCAGCGGGTCACGTGGGGACCCCGGCCCCAGGTCACCGCATCAGGTCGGGACCCCGAACCCAGGTCCACGACTCCGTTGACACCACAGCCCCGGGTCACCGGGTCGTGTCGGGTACACAGCCCGGGAACCAGGGTCAGCTCGGGACCCCGGCCCCAGGTCATGTCGGGTACCCGGCCTGGTTCCCAGGTTCCGATGACCACCCCGGCACCAGTACCCCGGGTCACGTGGGGACACCGGCCCCAGGTCAGCGGGTCACGTGGGGACACCGGCCCCAGGTAACCAAGGCAGGTCGGGACCCAGCCCGGGTCCCCGGGACGGGTTTTTACCCCAGCCGCAGATCACCGGGTCCTGTCGGGTCCCCGGCCCGGGTCCCCTCTACAGGTCGATAAGCCGGCCCCAGGTCACCCGGTCATGTCGCGCACCCGGCCTGGTTCCCAGGTTCCGGTGACCATCCCGGCACCAGGACCCCGGGTCACGTGGGGACACCGGCCCCAGGTGACCGGGTCACGTGGGGACACCGGCCCCAGGTCAGCGGGTCACGTGGGGACCCCGGACCCAGGTCACCTGGTCATGTCTGGTACCCAGCCTGGTTCCCAGGTTCCGATGACCACCCCGGCACCAGGACCCCGGGTCACATGGGAACACAGGCCCCAGGTCAGCGGGTCACGTGGGGACCCCCGACCCAGGTCACCTGGTCATGTCTGGTACCCAGCCTGGTTCCCAGGTTCCGATGACCACCCCGGCACCAGGACCCCGGGTCACGTGGGGACACCGGCCCCAGGTCAGCGGGTCACGTGGGGACACCGGCCCCAGGTCAGCGGGTCACGTGTGTACACCGGCCCCAGATCAGCAGGTCACGTGGGGACCCCGGCCCCAGGTAACCAAGGCAGGTCGGGACCCCAGCCCCAGGTCACCTGGTCATGTCTGGTACCCAGCCTGGTTCCCAGGTTCCGATGACAACCCCGGCACCAGGACCCCGGGTCACGTGGGGACACTGGCCCCAGGTGACCGAGTCACGTGGGGACCCCGGACCCAGGTAACCGGGTCATACCGGGTCCCCGGACCCAGGTCACCGGGTCAGGTCGGGACCCCGGACCCAGGTCGGGTCATGTCACGTCCCATGCCCGGGTCCCTGGGTTGGATTTTTACCCAGGCCCCGGGTCACAGGGTCATGTCGGGTCAACGGCCTGGGTACAAGGGTCTGGTGACCACCCCGACCCCAGGTCCCCGGGTGATGACGGGACACCGGACCAGGTCCCCGAGTCCGGTCGACACCACAGCCCCAGGTCACCGGGTCACGTCGGCACCCCGGAACCAGGTCACCGGGTCATGTCGGGACCCAGCCCGGGTCCCCGGGACGGGTTTTTACCCCAGCCGCAGATCACCGGGTCCTGTCGGGTACCCGGGTCGGGTCCCCTGGACAGGTCGACCCCGGCCCCGGGTCACCGGGTCATGTCGGGTCGCTGTCCCGGGTACCAGTGTCAGGTGACCACCCCGGCCCCGGGAGACGGAGTCATACCGGGTCCCCGGCCCGGGTCCCCGGGTTGCATCGGGACAAAAGCACCGGATCACTGGATCACGTGGGGTCCCGGGCCCGGGTCCCCGGGTTGCATCGGGACACCAGCGAAGGATCACCGGGTCCTGTCGGGTCCCCGGCCCGGGTCCCTTGGACAGGTCGTTAACCCGGCCCCAGGTCACCGGGTCATGTCGCGCACCCGGCCTGGTTCCCAGGTTCCGGTGACCACCCCGGCACCAGGACCCCGGGTCACGTGGGGACCCCGGCCCCAGGTCAGAGGGTCACGTGGGGACACCGGCCCCAGGTCACCGCATCAGGTCGGGACCCCGAACCCAGGTCCACGAGTCCGTCGACACCACAGCCCCGGGTCACCGGGTCGTGTCGGGTACCCGGCCTGGTTCCCAGGTTCTGATGACCACCCCGGCACCAGGACCCCGGGTCACGTGGGGACACCGGCCCCAGGTCAGCGGGTCACGTGGGGACCCCGGACCCAGGTCACCTGGTCATGTCTGCTACCCAGCCTGGTTCCCAGGTTCCGATGACCACCCCGGCACCAGGACCCTGGGTCACGTGGGGACACCGGCCCCAGGTCAGCGGGTCACGTGGGGACACCGGCCCCAGGTAACCAAGGCAGGTCGGGACCCCAGCCCCAGGTCCCCGGGTCATGTCGGGTACCCGGCCTGGTTCCCAGGTTCCGATGACCACCCCGGCACCAGGACCCCGGGTCACGTGGGGACCCCGGCTCCAGGTCAGCGGGTCACGTGGGGACCCCGGACCCAGGTCACCTGGTCATGTCTGGTACCCAGCCTGGTTCCCAGGTTCCGATGACCACCCCGGCACCAGGACCCCGGGTCACGTGGGGACACCGGCCCCAGGTGACCGGGTCACGTGGGGACACCGGCCCCAGGTAACCGGGTCACGTGGGGACCCCGGCCCCAGGTCAGCGGGTCACGTGGGGACACCGGCCCCAGGTCAGCGGGTCACGTGGGGACACCGGCCCCAGGTAACCAAGGCAGGTCGGGACCCCGAACCCAGTTCCACGAGTCCGTAGACACCACAGCCCCGGGTCACCGGGTCGTGTCGGGTACACAGCCCGGGCACCAGGGTCAGCTCGGGACCCCGGCCCCAGGTCATGTCGGGTACCCGGCCTGGTTCCCAGGTTCCGATGACCACCCCGGCACCAGGACCCCGGGTCACGTGGGGACACCGGCCCCCAGTCAGCGGGTCACGTGGGGACCCCGGACCCAGGTCACCTGGTCATGTCTGGTACCCAGCCTGGTTCCCAGGTTCCGATGACCACCCCGGCACCAGGACCCCGGGTCACGTGGGGACACCGGCCCCAGGTGACCGGGTCACGTGGGGACACCGGCCCCAGGTAACCGGGTCACGTGGGGACCCCGGCCCCAGGTCAGCGGGTCACGTGGGGACACCGGCCCCAGGTCAGCGGGTCACGTGGGGACACCGGCCCCAGGTAACCAAGGCAGGTCGGGACCCAGCCCGGGTCCCCGGGACGGGTTTTTACCCCAGCCGCAGATCACCGGGTCCTGTCGGGTCCCCGGCCCGGGTCCCCTGGACAGGTCGATAACCCGGCCCCAGGTCACCCGGTCATGTCGCGCACCCGGCCTGGTTCCCAGGTTCCGGTGACCATCCCGGCACCAGGACCCCGGGTCACGTGGGGACACCGGCCCCAGGTGACCGGGTCACGTGGGGACACCGGCCCCAGGTCAGCGGGTCACGTGGGGACCCCGGACCCAGGTCACCTGGTCATGTCTGGTACCCAGCCTGGTTCCCAGGTTCCGATGACCACCCCGGCACCAGGACCCCGGGTCACGTGGGGACACCGGCCCCAGGTGACCGGGTCACGTGGGGACACCGGCCCCAGGTCAGCGGGTCACGTGGGTACCCCGGCCCCAGATCAGCAGGTCACGTGGGGACCCCGGCCCCAGGTAACCAAGGCAGGTCGGGACCCCAGCCCCAGGTCACCTGGTCATGTCTGGTACCTAGCCTGGTTCCCAGGTTCCGATGACCACCCCGGCACCAGGACCCCGGGTCACGTGGGGACACTGGCCCCAGGTGACCGGGTCACGTGGGGACCCCGGACCCAGGTAACCGGGTCATACCGGGTCCCCGGACCCAGGTCACCGGGTCAGGTCGGGACCCCGGACCCAGTTCGGGTCATGTCACGTCCCATGCCCGGGTCCCCGGGTTGGATTTTTACCCAGGCCCCGGGTCACAGGGTCATGTCGGGTCAACGGCCTGGGTACAAGGGTCTGGTGACCACCCCGACCCCAGGTCCCCGGGTGATGACGGGACACCGGACCAGGTCCCCGAGTCCAGTCGACACCACAGCCCCAGGTCACCGGGTCACGTCGGCACCCCGGAACCAGGTCACCGGGTCATGTCGGGACCCAGCCCGGGTCCCCGGGACGGGTTTTTACCCCAGCCGCAGATCACCGGGTCCTGTCGGGTACCCGGGTCGGGTCCCCTGGACAGGTCGGCACCCCGGCCCCGGGTCACCGGGTCATGTCGGGTCGCTGTCCCGGGTACCAGTGTCAGGTGACCACCCCGGCCCCGGGAGACGGAGTCATACCGGGTCCCCGGCCCGGGTCCCCGGGTTGCATCGGGACAAAAGCACCGGATCACTGGATCACGTGGGGTCCCGGGCCCGGGTCCCCGGGTTGCATTGGGACACCAGCGAAGGATCACCAGGTCCTGTCGGGTCCCCGGCCCGGGTCCCCTGGACAGGTCGTTAACCCGGCCCCAGGTCACCGGGTCATGTCGCGCACCCGGCCTGGTTCCCAGGTTCCGGTGACCACCCCGGCACCAGGACCCCGGGTCACGTGGGGACCCCGGCCCCAGGTCAGCGGGTCACGTGGGGACCCCGGCCCCAAGTCAGAGGGTCACGTGGGGACACCGGCCCCAGGTCACCGCGTCAGGTCGGGACCCCGAACCCATGTCCACGAGTCCGTCGACACCACAACCCCGGGTCACCGGGTCGTGTCGGGTACACAGCCCGGGCACCAGGGTCAGCTCGGGACCCCGGCCCCAGGTCCCCGGGTTACGTGGGGACACCGGCCCCCAGTCAGCGGGTCACGTGGGGACCCCGGACCCAGGTCACCTGGTCATGTCTGGTACCCAGCCTGGTTCCCAGGTTCCGATGACCACCCCGGCACCAGGACCCCGGGTCACGTGGGGACACCGGCCCCAGGTGACCGGGTCACGTGGGGTCACCGGCCCCAGGTCAGCGGGTCACGTGGGGACACCGGCCCCAGGTAACCAAGGCAGGTCGGGACCCAGCCCGGGTCCCCGGGACGGGTTTTTACCCCAGCCGCAGATCACCGGGTCCTGTCGGGTCCCCGGCCCGGGTCCCCTGGACAGGTCGATAACCCGGCCCCAGGTCACCCGGTCATGTCGCGCACCCGGCCTGTTTCCCAGGTTCCGGTGACCATCCCGGCACCAGGACCCCGGGTCACGTGGTGACCCCGGCCCCAGGTCAGAGGGTCACGTGGGGACACCGGCCCCAGGTCAGAGGGTCACGTGGGGACCCCGGACCCAGGTCACCTGGTCATGTTTGGTACCCAGCCTGGTTCCCAGGTTCCGATGACCACCCCGGCACCAGGACCCCGGGTCACGTGGGGACCCCGGCCCCAGGTCAGAGGGTCACGTGGGGACACCGGCCCCAGGTCACCGCGTCAGGTCGGGACCCCGAACCTAGGTCCACGAGTCCGTCGACACCACAGCCCCGGGTCACCGGGTCGTGTCAGGTACACAGCCCGGGCACCTTGGTCAGCTCGGGACCCCGGCCCCAGGTCCCCGGGTCATGTCGGGTACCCGGCCTGGTTCCCAGGTTCCGATGACCACCCCGGCACCAGGACCCCGGGTCACGTGGGGACACCGGCCCCAGGTCAGCGGGTCACGTGGGGACCCCGGACCCAGGTCACCTGGTAATGTCTGGTACCCAGCCTGGTTCCCAGGTTCCGATGACCACCCCGGCACCAGGACCCCGGGTCACGTGGGGACACCGGCCCCAGGTCAGCGGGTCACGTGGGGACACCGGCCCCAGGTAACCGGGTCATACCGGGTCCCCGGACCCAGGTCACCGGGTCAGGTCGGGACCCCGGACCCAGGTCGGGTCATGTCACGTCCCATGCCCGGGTCCCCTGGTTGGATTTTTACCCAGGCCCCGGGTCACAGGGTCATGTCGGGTCAACGGCCTGGGTACAAGGGTCTGGTGACCACCCCGACCCCAGGTCCCCGGGTGATGACGGGACACCGGACCAGGTCCCCGAGTCCGGTCGACACCACAGCCCCAGGTCACCGGGTCAGGTCGGCACCCCGGAACCAGGTCACCGGGTCATGTCGGGACCCAGCCCGGGTCCCCGGGACGGGTTTTTACCCCAGCCGCAGATCACCGGGTCCTGTAGGGTACCCGGGTCGGGTCCCCTGGACAGGTCAGCACCCCGGCCCCTGGTCACGGGGTCATGTCGGGTCGCTGTCCCGCGTACCAGTGTCAGGTGACCACCCCGGCCCCGGGAGACGGAGTCATACCGGGTCCCCGGCCCGGGTCCCCGGCTTGCATCGGGACAAAAGCACCGGATCACTGGATCACGTGGGGTCCCGGGCCCGGGTCCCCGGGTTGCATCGGGACACCAGCGAAGGATCGCCGGGTCCTGTCGGGTCCCCGGCCCGGGTCCCCTGGACAGGTCGTTAACCCGGCCCCAGATCACCGGGTCATGTCGCGCACCCGGCCTGGTTCCCAGGTTCCGGTGACCACCCCGGTACCAGGACCCCGGGTCACGTTGGGACACCGGCCCCAGGTCAGCGGGTCACGTGGGGACCCCGGCCCCAGGTCAGAGGGTCACGTGGGGACACCGGCCCCAGGTCACCGCGTCAGGTCGGGACCCCGAACCCAGGTCCACGTGTCCGTCGACACCACAGCCCCGGGTCACCGGGTCGTGTCGGGTACACAGCCCGGGCACCAGGGTCAGCTCGGGACCCCGGCCCCAGGTCCCCGGGTCATGTCGGGTACCCAGCCTGGTTCCCAGGTTCCGATGACCACCCCGGCACCAGGACCCCGGGTCACGTGGGGACCCCGGCACCAGGACCCCGGGTCACGTGGGGACACCGGCCCCAGGTCAGCGGGTCACGTGGGGACACCGGCCCCAGGTAACCAAGGCAGGTCGGGACCCAGCCCGTGTCCCCGGGACGGGTTTTTACCCCAGCCGCAGATCACCGGGTCCTGTCGGGTCCCCGGCCCGGGTCCCCTGGACAGGTCGATAACCCGGCCCCAGGTCACCCGGTCATGTCGCGCACCCGGCCTGGTTCCCAGGTTCCGGTGACCATCCCGGCACCAGGACCCTGGGTCACGTGGGGACCCCGGCCCCAGGTCAGAGGGTCACGTGGGGTCACCGGCCCCAGGTCAGAGGGTCACGTGGGGACCCCGGACCCAGGTCACCTGGTCATGTCTGGTACCCAGCCTGGTTCCCAGGTTCCGATGACCACCCCGGCACCAGGACCCCGGGTCACGTGGGGACACCGGCCCCAGGTGACCGGGTCACGTGGGGACCCCGGCCCCAGGTCAGCGGGTCACGTGGGGACCCCGGCCCCAGGTCAGCGGTTCACGTGGGGACCCCGGCCCCAGGTCAGAGGGTCACGTGGGGACCCCGGACCCAGGTCACCTAGTCATGTCTGGTACCCAGCCTGGTTCCCAGGTTCCGATGACCACCCCGGCACCAGGACCCTGGGTCACGTGGGGACACCGGCCCCAGGTGACCGGGTCACGTGGGGACACCGGCCCCAGGTCAGCGGGTCACGTGGGGACCCCGGACCCAGGTCAGCGGGTCACGTGGGGACACCGGCCCCAGGTAACCGGGTCATACCGGGTCCCCGGACCCAGGTCACCGGGTCAGGTCGGGACCCCGGACCCAGGTCGGGTCATGTCACGTCCCATGCCCGGGTCCCCGGGTTGGATTTTTACCCAGGCCCCGGGTCACAGGGTCATGTCGGGTCAACGGCCTGGGTACAAGGGTCTGGTGACCACCCCGACCCCAGGTCCCCGGGTCATGACGGGACACCGGACCAGGTCCCCGAGTCCGGTCGACACCACAGCCCCAGGTCACCGGGTCAGGTCGGCACCCCGGAACCAGGTCACCGGGTCATGTCGGGACCCAGCCCGGGTCCCCGGGACGGGTTTTTACCCCAGCCGCAGATCACGGGGTCCTGTCGGGTACCCGGGTCGGGTCCCCTGGACAGGTCGGCACCCCGGCCCCGGGTCACGGGGTCATGTCGGGTCGCTGTCCCGGGTACCAGTGTCAGGTGACCACCCCGGCTCCGGGAGACGGAGTCATACCGGGTCCCCGGCCCGGGTCCCCGGGTTGCATCGGGACACCAGCGAAGGATCACCGGGTCCTGTCGGGTCCCTGGCCCAGGTCCCCTGGACAGGTCGTTAACCCGGCCCCAGGTCACCGGGTCATGTCGCGCACCCGGCCTGGTTCCCAGGTTCCGGTGACCACCCCGGCACCAGGACCCCGGGTCACGTGGGGACCCCGGCCCCAGGTCAGCGGGTCACGTGGGGACACCGGCCCCAGGTCAGAGGGTCACGTGGGGACACCGGCCCCAGGTCACCGCATCAGGTCGGGACCCCGAACCCAGGTCCACGAGTCCGTCGACACCACAGCCCCGGGTCACCGGGTCGTGTCGGGTACATAGCCCGGGCACCAGGGTCAGCTCGGGACCCCGGCCCCAGGTCATGTCGGGTACCCGGCCTGGTTCCCAGGTAACGATGACCACCCCGGCACCAGTACCCCGGGTCACGTGGGGACACCGGCCCCAGGTCAGCGGGTCACGTGGGGACCCTGGACCCAGGTCACCTGGTCATGTCTGGTACCCAGCCTGGTTCCCAGGTTCCGATGACCACCCCGGCACCAGGACCCCGGGTCACGTGGGGACACTGGCCCCAGGTCACCGGGTCACGTGGGGACACCGGCCCCAGGTCACCGGGTCACGTGGGGACCCCGGCCCCAGGTCAGCGGGTCACGTGGGGACACCGGCCCCAGGTAACCAAGGCAGGTCGGGACCCAGCCCGGGTCCCCGGGACGGGTTTTTACCCCAGCCGCAGATCACCGGGTCCTGTTGGGTCCCCGGCCCGGGTCCCCTCTACAGGTCGATAACCCGGCCCCAGGTCACCCGGTCATGTCGCGCACCCGGCCTGGTTCCCAGGTTCCAGTGACCATCCCGGCACCAGGACCCCGGGTCACGTGGGGACCCCGGCCCCAGGTCAGCGGGTCGCGTGGGGACACCGGCCCCAGGTCAGAGGATCACGTGGGGACCCCGGACCCAGGTCACCTGGTCATGTCTGGTACCCAGCCTGGTTCCCAGGTTCCGATGACCACCCCGGCACCAGGACCCCGGGTCACGTGGGGACCCCGGCCCCAGGTCAGCGGGTCACGTGGGGACCCCGGCCCCAGGTCAGAGGGTCACGTGGGGACACCGGCCCCAGGTCACCACGTCAGGTCGGGACCCCTAACCCAGGTCCACGAGTCCGTCGACACCACAGCCCCGGGTCACCGGGTCGTGTCGGGTACACAGCCCGGGCACCAGGGTCAGCTCGGGACCCCGGCCCCAGGTCCACGGGTCATGTCGGGTACCCGGCCTGGTTCCCAGGTTCCGATGACCACCCCGGCACCAGGACCCCGGGTCACGTGTGGACACCAGCCCCAGGTCAGCGGGTCACGTGGGGACCCCGGACCCAGGTCACCTGGTCATGTCTGGTACCCAGCCTGGTTCCCAGGTTCCGATGACCACCCCGGCACCAGGACCCTGGGTCACGTGGGGACACCGGCCCCAGGTCAGCGGGTCACGTGGGGACCCCGGCCCCAGGTCAGCGGGTCACGTGGGGACACCGGCCCCATTTAACCAAGGCAGGTCGGGACCCCAGCCCCAGGTCCCCGGGTCATGTCGGGTACCCGGCCTGGTTCCCAGGTTCCGATGACCACCCTGGCACCAGGACCCCGGGTCACGTGGGGACACCGGCCCCAGGTCACCGGGTCACGTGGGGACCCCGGACCCAGGTCACCTGCTCATGTCTGGTACCCAGCCTGGTTCCCAGGTTCCGATGACCACCCCGGCACCAGGACCCCGGGTCACGTGGGGACCCCGGCCCCAGGTCAGAGGGTCACGTGGGGACACCGGCCCCAGGTCACCGCGTCAGGTCGGGACCCTGAACCCAGGTCCACGAGTCCGTCGACACCACAGCCCCGGGTCACCGGGTCGTGTCAGGTACACAGCCCGGGCACCAGGGTCAGCTCGGGACCCCGGCCCCAGGTCCCCGGGTCATGTCAGGTACCCGGCCTGGTTCCCAGGTTGCGATGACCACCCCGGCACCAGGACCCCGGGTCACGTGGGGACACCGGCCCCAGGTCACCGGGTCACGTGGGGACCCCGGACCCAGGTCACCTGGTAATGTCTGGTACCCAGCCTGGTTCCCAGGTTCCGATGACCACCCCGGCACCAGGACCCCGGGTCACGTGGGGACACCGGCCCCAGGTCAGCGGGTCACGTGGGGACCCCGGCCCCAGGTCAGAGGGTCACGTGGGGACACCGGCCCCAGGTCACCGCGTCAGGTCGGGACCCCGAACCCAGGTCCACCAGTCCGTCGACACCACAGCCCCGGGTCACCGGGTCGTGTCGGGTACACAGCCCGGGCACCAGGGTCAGCTCGGGACCCCGGCCCCAGGTCCCCGGGTCAAGTCAAATACCCGGCCTGGTTCCCAGGTTCCGATGACCACCCCGGCACCAGGACCCCGGGTCACGTGGGGACACCGGCCCCAGGTCAGCGGGTCACGTGGGGACACCGGCCCCAGGTAACCAAGGCAGGTCGGGACCCAGCCCGTGTCCCCGGGACGGGTTTTTACCCCAGCCGCAGATCACCGGGTCCTGTCGGGTCCCCGGCCCGGGTCCCCTGGACAGGTCGATAACCCAGCCCCAGGTCACCCGGTCATGTCGCGCACCCGGCCTGGTTCCCAGGTTCCGGTGACCATCCCGGCACCAGGACCCCGGGTCACGTGGGGACCCCGGCCCCAGGTCAGAGGGTCACGTGGGGTCACCGGCCCCAGGTCAGAGGGTCACGTGGGGACCCCGGACCCAGGTCACCTGGTCATGTCTGGTACCCAGCCTGGTTCCCAGGTTCCGATGACCACCCCGGCACCAGGACCCCGGGTCACGTGGGGACACCGGCGCCAGGTCAGCGGGTCACGTGGGGACACCGGCCCCAGGTCACCGGGTCACGTGGGGACCCCGGCCCCAGGTCAGCGGGTCACGTGGGGACCCCGGCCCCAGGTCAGAGGGTCACGTGGGGACCCCGGACCCAGGTCACCTGGTCATGTCTGGTACCCAGCCTGGTTCCCAGGTTCCGATGACCACCCCGGCACCAGGACCCTGGGTCACGTGGGGACACCGGCCCCAGGTCAGAGGGTCACGTGGGGACACCGGCCCCAGGTAACCGGGTCATACCGGGTCCCCGGACCCAGGTCACCGGGTCAGGTCGGGACCCCGGACCCAGGTCGGGTCATGTCACGTCCCATGCCCGGGTCCCCGGGTTGGATTTTTACCCAGGCCCCGGCTCACAGGGTCATGTCGGGTCAACGGCCTGGGTACAAGGGTCTGGTGACCACCCCGACCCCAGGTCCCCGGGTGATGACGGGACACCGGACCAGGTCCCCGAGTCCGGTCGACACCACAGCCCCAGGTCACCGGGTCAGGTCGGCACCCCGGAACCAGGTCACCGGGTCATGTCGGGACCCAGCCCGGGTCCCCGAAACGGGTTTTTACCCCAGCCGCAGATCACGGGGTCCTGTCGGGTACCCGGGTCGGGTCCCCTAGACAGGTCGGCACCCCGGCCCCGGGTCACCGGGTCATGTCGGGTCGCTGTCCCGGGTACCAGTGTCAGGTGACCACCCCGGCTCCGGGAGACGGAGTCATACCGGGTCCCCGGCCCGGGTCCCCGGGTTGCATCGGGACACCAGCGAAGGATCACCGGGTCCTGTCGGGTCCCTGGCCCAGGTCCCCTGGACAGGTCGTTAACCCGGCCCCAGGTCACCGGGTCATGTCGCGCACCCGGCCTGGTTCCCAGGTTCCGGTGACCACCCCGGCACCAGGACCCCGGGTCACGTGGGGACCCCGGCCCCAGGTCAGCGGGTCACGTGGGGACACCGGCCCCAGGTCACCGGGTCACGTGGGGACCCCGGCCCCAGGTCAGCGGGTCACGTGGGGACACCGGCCCCAGGTCAGCGGGTCACGTGGGTACACCGGCCCCAGGTAACCAAGGCAGGTCGGGACCCAGCCCGGGTCCCCGGGACGGGTTTTTACCCCAGCCGCAGATCACCGGGTCCTGTCGGGTCCCCAGCCCGGGTCCCCTCTACAGGTCGATAACCCGGCCCCAGGTCACCCGGTCATGTCGCGCACCCGGCCTGGTTCCCAGGTTCCGGTGACCATCCCGGCACCAGGACCCCGGGTCACGTGGGGACCCCGGCCCCAGGTCAGCGGGTCGCGTGTGGACACCGGCCCCAGGTCAGAGGATCACGTGGGGACCCCGGACCCAGGTCACCTAGTCATGTCTGGTACCCAGCCTGGTTCCCAGGTTCCGATGACCACCCCGGCACCAGGACCCCGGGTCACGTGGGGACCCCGGCCCCAGGTCAGCGGGTCACATGGGGACCCCGGCCCCAGGTCAGAGGGTCACGTGGGGAACCCGGACCCAGGTCACCGCGTCAGGTCGGGACCCCGAACCCAGGTCCACGAGTCCGTCGACACCACAGCCCCGGGTCACCGGGTCGTGTCGGGTACACAGCCCGGGCACCAGGGTCAGCTCGGGACCCCGGCCCCAGGTCCCCGGGTCATGTCGGGTACACGGCCTGGTTCCCAGGTTCCGATGACCACCCCGGCACCAGGACCCCGGGTCACGTGGGGACACCGGCCCCAGGTCAGCGGGTCACGTGGGGACCCCGGACCCAGGTCACCTGGTCATGTCTGGTACCCAGCTTGGTTCCCAGGTTCCGATGACCACCCCGGCACCAGGACCCCGGGTCACGTGGGGACACCGGCCCCAGGTGACCGGGTCACGTGGGGACACCGGCCCCAGGTCAGCGGGTCACGTGGGGACACCGGCCCCAGGTCAGCGGGTCACGTGGGGACACCGGCCCCAGGTAACCAAGGCAGGTCGGGACCCAGCCCGGGTCCCCGGGACGGGTTTTTACCCCAGCCGCAGATCACCGGGTCCTGTCGGATCCCCGGCCCGGGTCCCCTCTACAGGTCGATAACCCGGCCCCAGGTCACCCGGTCATGTCGTGCACCCGGCCTGGTTCCCAGGTTCCGGTGACCATCCCGGCACCAGGACCCCGGGTAACGTTGGGACCCCGGCCCCAGGTCAGAGGGTCACGTGGGGACCCCGGACCCAGGTCACCTGGTCATGTCGGGTACCCAG
Source organism: Somateria mollissima (assembly GCA_951411735.1). Taxonomy (NCBI): domain Eukaryota; kingdom Metazoa; phylum Chordata; class Aves; order Anseriformes; family Anatidae; genus Somateria; species Somateria mollissima. The sequence goes on from OX598333.1 coordinate 53,193, forward strand.
CCTGGTTCCCAGGTTCCGGTGACCAGCCCGGCACAAGGACCCCGGGTCACGTGGGGACACCGGCCCCAGGTAACCGGGTCACGTGGGGACCCCGGCCCCAGGTCAGCGGGTCACGTGGGGACACCGGCCCCAGGTCACCGCGTCAGGTCGGGACCCCGAACCCAGGTCCACGAGTCCGTCGACACCACAGCCCCGGGTCACCGGGTCGTGTCGGGTACACAGCCCGGGCACCAGGGTCAGCTCGGGACCCCGGCCCCAGGTCCCCGGGTCATGTCGGGTACCCGGCCTGGTTCCCAGGTTCCGATGACCACCCCGGCACCAGGACCCCGGGTCACGTGGGGACACCGGCCCCAGGTAACCGGGTCATACCGGGTCTCCAGACCCAGGTCACCGGGTCAGGTCGGGACCCCGGACCCAGGTCGGGTCATGTCACGTCCCATGCCCGGGTCCCCGGGTTGGATTTTTACCCAGGCCCCGGGTCACAGGGTCATGTCGGGTCAACGGCCTGGGTACAAGGGTCTGGTGACCACCCCGACCCCAGGTCCCCGGGTCATGACGGGACACCGGACCAGGTCCCAGAGTCCGGTCGACACCACAGCCCCAGGTCACCGGGTCACGTCGGCACCCCGGAACCAGGTCACCGGGTCATGTCGGGACCCAGCCCGGGTCCCCGAAACGCGTTTTTACCCCAGCCGCAGATCACCGGGTCCTGTCGGGTACCCGGGTCGGGTCCCCTGGACAGGTCGTTACCCCGGCCCCGGGTCACCGGGTCATGTCGGGTCGCTGTCCCGGGTACCAGTGTCAGGTGATCACCCCGGCCCCGGGAGACGGAGTCATACCGGGTCCCCGGCCCGGGTCCCCGGGTTGCATCGGGACAAAAGCACCGGATCACTGGATCACGTGGGGTCCCGGGCCCGGGTCCCCGGGTTGCATCGGGACACCAGCGAAGGATCACCGGGTCCTGTCGGGTCCCCGGCCCGGGTCCCCTGGACAGGTCGTTAACCCGGCCCCAGGTCACCGGGTCATGTCGCGCACCCGGCCTGGTTCCCAGGTTCCGATGACCACCCCGGCACCAGGACCCCGGGTCACGTGGGGACCCCGGCCCCAGGTCAGCGGGTCACGTGGGGACCCCGGCCCCAGGTCAGAGGGTCACGTGGGGACACCGGCCCCAGGTCACCGCGTCAGGTCGGGACCCCGAACCCAGGTCCACGACTCCGTTGACACCACAGCCCCGGGTCACCGGGTCGTGTCGGGTACACAGCCCGGGCACCAGGGTCAGCTCGGGACCCCGGCCCCAGGTCCCCGGGTCATGTCGGGTACCCGGCCTGGTTCCCAGGTTCCGATGACCACCCCGGCACCAGGACCCCGGGTCACGTGGGGACACCGGCCCCAGGTCACCGGGTCACGTGGGGACCCCGGACCCAGGTCACCTGGTCATGTCTGGTACCCAGCCTGGTTCCCAGGTTCCGGTGACCACCCCGGCACCAGGACCCCGGGTCACGTGGGGACCCCGGCCCCAGGTCAGAGGGTCACGTGGGGACACCGGCCCCAGGTCACCGCATCAGGTCGGGACCCCGAACCCAGGTCCACGAGTCCGTCGACACCACAGCCCCGGGTCACCGGGTCGTGTCGGGTACCCGGCCTGGTTCCCAGGTTCTGATGACCACCCCGGCACCAGGACCCCGGGTCACGTGGGGACACCGGCCCCAGGTCAGCGGGTCACGTGGGGACACCGGCCCCAGGTCAGCGGGTCACGTGGGGACACCGGCCCCAGGTAACCAAGGCAGGTCGGGACCCCGGCCCCAGGTCCCCGGGTCATGTCGGGTACCCGGCCTGGTTCCCAGGTTCCGATGACCACCCCGGCACCAGGACCCCGGGTCACGTGGGGACCCCGGCTCCAGGTCAGCGGGTCACGTGGGGACCCCGGACCCAGGTCACCTGGTCATGTCTGGTACCCAGCCTGGTTCCCAGGTTCCGATGACCACCCCGGCACCAGGACCCTGGGTCACGTGGGGACACCAGCCCCAGGTGACCGGGTCACGTGGGGACACCGGTCCCAGGTCACCGGGTCACGTGGGGACCCCGGCCCCAGGTAACCGGGTCACGTGGGGACACCGGCCCCAGGTCAGCGGGTCACGTGGGGACACCGGCCCCAGGTAACCAAGGGAGGTCGGGACCCAGCCCGGGTCCCCGGGACGGGTTTTTACCCCAGCCGCAGATCACCGGGTCCTGTCGGGTCCCTGGCCCGGGTCCCCTGGACAGGTCGATAACCCGGCCCCAGGTCACCGGGTCATGTCGCGCACCCGGCCTGGTTCCCAGGTTCCGGTGACCACCCCGGCACCAGGACCCCGGGTCACGTGGGGACCCCGGCCCCAGGTCAGCGGGTCACGCAAGGACCCCGGACCCAGGTCACCTAGTCATGTCTGGTACCCGGCCTGGTTCCCAGGTTCCGATGACCACCCCGGCACCAGGACCCCGGGTCACGTGGGGACCCCGGACCCAGGTCAGAGGGTCACGTGGGGACACCGGCCCCAGGTAACCGGGTCATACCGGGTCCCCGGACCCAGGTCACCGGGTCAGGTCGGGACCCCGGACCCAGGTCGGGTCATGTCACGTCCCATGCCCGGGTCCCCGGGTTGGATTTTTACCCAAGCCCCGGGTCACATGGTCATGTCGCGTCAACGGCCTGGGTACAATGGTCTGGTGACCACCCCGACCCCAGGTCCCCGGGTCATGACGGGACACCGGACCAGGTCCCCGAGTCCGGTCGACACCACAGCCCCAGGTCACCGGGTCAGGTCGGCACCCCGGAACCAGGTCACCGGGTCATGTCGGGACCCAGCCCGGGTCCCCGGGACGGGTTTTTACCCCAGCCGCAGATCACCGGGTCCTGTCGGGTCCCCGGCCCGGGTCCCCTGGACAGGTCGGCACCCCGGCCCCGGGTCACCGGGTCATGTCGCGCACCCGGCCTGGTTCCCAGGTTCCGGTGACCACCCCGGCACCAGGACCCCGGGTCACGTGGGGACGCCGCCCCCAGGTCAGTGGGTCACGTGGGGACACCGGCCCCAGGCAACCAAGGTAGGTCGGGACCCCGGCCCCAGGTCCCTGGGTCATGTCGGTTACCCGGCCTGGTTCCCAGGTTCCGATGACCACCCCGGCACCAGGACCCCGGGTCACGTGGGGACACCGGACCCAGGTCACCGGGTCACGTGGGGACCCCGGACACAGGTCACCCTGTCATGTCTGGTACCCAGCCTGGTTTCCAGGTTCCGATGACCACCCCGGCACCAGGACCCCGGGTGACGTGGGGACACCGGCCCCAGGTGACCGGGTCACGTGGGGACACCGGCCCCAGGTCAGCGGGTCACGTGGGGACCCCGGCCCCAGGTCAGTGGGTCACGTGGGGACACCGGCCCCAGGTCAGCGGGTCACGTGGGGACACCGGCCCCAGGTAACCAAGGCAGGTCGGGACCCAGCCCGGGTCCCCGGGACGGGTTTTTACCCCAGCCGCAGATCACCGGGTCCTGTCGGGTCCCCGGCCCGGGTCCCCTGGACAGGTCGATAACCCGGCCCCAGGTCACCCGGTCATGTCGCGCACCCGACCTGATTCCCAGGTTCCGGTGACCATCCCGGCACCAGGACCCCGGGTCACGTGGGGACCCCGGCCCCAGGTCAGCGGGTCACGTGGGGACCCCGGACCCAGGTCACCTGGTCATGTCTGGTACCCAGCCTGGTTCGAGGTTCCGATGACCACCCCGGCACCAGGACGCCGGGTAAAGTTGGGTACCCGACCCCATGTCCCCGGGATGGGTCGGGACCCCACCCCGGGTCACCGGGTCGTGTCGGGTCGCTGCCCCGGTTAGCAGCATCGGGTGACCACCCCGGCCCCGGGAGACGGTGTCATACCAGGTCCCCGGCCCGGGTCCTCGGGTCAGGTGGTTACCCTGGCCCCTAGGCCACCGGGTCAGGTCGGGACCCCGGCCCCAGGTCCCCGGGTCACGTGGGGTCCCCGGCCCGGGTCCCGGGTTGCATCGGGACACCAGCGAAGGATCACCGGGTCCTGTCGGGTCCCCGGCCCGGGTCCCCTGGACAGGTCGTAAACCCGGCCTCGGGTCACCCGGTCATGTCGCGCACCCGGCCTTGTTCCCAGGTTCCGGTGACCACCCCGGTACCAGGACCCCGGGTCACGTGGGGACACCGGCCACAGGTCAGCGGGTCACGTGGGGACCCCGGACCCAGGTCAGCGGGTCACGTGGGGACACCGGCCCCAGGTAACCAAAGCAGGTCGGGACCCCGGCCCCAGGTCCCCGGGTCATGTCGGATACCCGGCTTGGTTCCCAGGTTCCGATGACCACCCCGACACCAGGACCCCGGGTCACGTGGGGACACCGGCCCCAGGTCACCGAGTCCGGTCAGCACGACAGCCCCAGGTCACCGGGTCAGGTCGGCACCCCGGAACCAGGTCACCAGGTCATGTCGGGACCCAGCCCGGGTCCCCGGGACGGGTTTTTACCCCCGCCGCAGATCACCGGGTCATGTCGCACACCCGGCCTGGTTCCCAGGTTCCGGTGACCACCCCGGCACCAGGACCCCGGGTCACGTGGGGACACCGGCCCCAGGTGACCGGGTCACGTGGGGACCCCGGCCCCAGGTCAGCGGGTCACGTGGGGACACCGGCCCAAGGTCACCGCGTCAGGTCGGGACCCCGAACCCAGGTCCACGAGTCCGTCGACACCACAGCCCCGGGTCACCGGGTCGTGTCGGGTACACAGCCTGGGCACCAGGGTCAGCTCGGGACCCCGGCCCCAGGTCCCTGGGTCATGTCGGGTACCCGGCCTGGTTCCCAGGTTCCGATGACCACCCCGGCACCAGGACCCCGGGTCACGTGGGGACCCCGGCCCCAGGTCAGCGTGTCACGTGGGGACCCCGGACCCAGGTCACCTGGTCATGTCTGGTACCCAGCCTGGTTCCCAGGTTCCGATGACCACCCCGGCACCAGGACCCTGGGTCACGTGGGGACACCGGCCCCAGGTGACCGGGTCACGTGGGGACACCGGCCCCAGGTCAGCGGGTCACGTGGGGACCCCGGCCCCAGGTCAGAGGGTCACGTGGCGACACCGGCCCCAGGTAACCAAGACAGGTCGGGACCCCGGCCCCAGGTCCCTGTTTCATGTCGGGTACCCGGCCTGGTTCCCAGGTTCCGATGACCACCCCGGCACCAGGACCCCGGGTCACGTGGGGACACCGGCCCCAGGTCAGCGGGTCACGTGGGGACCCCGGACCCAGGTCACCTGGTCATGTCTGGTACCCAGCCTGGTTCCCAGCTTCCGATGACCACCCCGGCACCAGGACCCCGGGTGACGTGGGGACACCGGCCCCAGGTGACCGGGTCACGTGGGGACACCGGACCCAGGTCAGCGGGTCACGTGGGGACCCCGGCCCCAGGTCAGTGGGTCACGTGGGGACACCGGCCCCAGGTCAGCGGGTCACGTGGGGACACCGGCCCCAGGTAACCAAGGCAGGTCGGGACCCAGCCCGGGTCCCCGGGACGGGTTTTTACCCCAGCCGCAGATCACCGGGTCCTGTCGGGTCCCCGGCCCGGGTCCCCTGGACAGGTCGATAACCCGGCCCCAGGTCACCCGGTCATGTCGCGCACCCGACCTGATTCCCAGGTTCCGGTGACCATCCCGGCACCAGGACCCCGGGTCACGTGGGGACCCCGGCCCCAGGTCAGCGGGTCACGTGGGGACCCCGGACCCAGGTCACCTGGTCATGTCTGGTACCCAGCCTGGTTCGAGGTTCCGATGACCACCCCGGCACCAGGACGCCGGGTAAAGTTGGGTACCCGACCCCATGTCCCCGGGATGGGTCGGGACCCCACCCCGGGTCACCGGGTCGTGTCGGGTCGCTGCCCCGGGTAGCAGCGTCGGGTGACCACCCCGGCCCCGGGAGACGGTGTCATACCAGGTCCCCGGCCCGGGTCCTCGGGTCAGGTGGTTACCCTGGCCCCTAGGCCACCGGGTCAGGTCGGGACCCCGGCCCCAGGTCCCCGGGTCACGTGGGGTCCCCGGCCCGGGTCCCGGGTTGCATCGGGACACCAGCGAAGGATCACCGGGTCCTGTCGGGTCCCCGGCCCGGGTCCCCTGGACAGGTCGTAAACCCGGCCTCGGGTCACCCGGTCATGTCGCGCACCCGGCCTGGTTCCCAGGTTCCGGTGACCACCCCGGTACCAGGACCCCGGGTCACGTGGGGACACCGGCCACAGGTCAGCGGGTCACGTGGGGACCCCGGACCCAGGTCAGCGGGTCACGTGGGGACACCGGCCCCAGGTAACCAAAGCAGGTCGGGACCCCGGCCCCAGGTCCCCGGGTCATGTCGGATACCCGGCTTGGTTCCCAGGTTCCGATGACCACCCCGGCACCAGGACCCCGGGTCACGTGGGGACACCGGCCCCAGGTCACCGAGTCCGGTCAGCACGACAGCCCCAGGTCACCGGGTCAGGTCGGCACCCCGGAACCAGGTCACCAGGTCATGTCGGGACCCAGCCCGGGTCCCCGGGACGGGTTTTTACCCCCGCCGCAGATCACCGGGTCATGTCGCACACCCGGCCTGGTTCCCAGGTTCCGGTGACCACCCCGGCACCAGGACCCCGGGTCACGTGGGGACACCGGCCCCAGGTGACCGGGTCACGTGGGGACCCCGGCCCCAGGTCAGCGGGTCACGTGGGGACACCGGCCCAAGGTCACCGCGTCAGGTCGGGACCCCGAACCCAGGTCCACGAGTCCGTCGACACCACAGCCCCGGGTCACCGGGTCGTGTCGGGTACACAGCCTGGGCACCAGGGTCAGCTCGGGACCCCGGCCCCAGGTCCCTGGGTCATGTCGGGTACCCGGCCTGGTTCCCAGGTTCCGATGACCACCCCGGCACCAGGACCCCGGGTCACGTGGGGACCCCGGCCCCAGGTCAGCGTGTCACGTGGGGACCCCGGACCCAGGTCACCTGGTCATGTCTGGTACCCAGCCTGGTTCCCAGGTTCCGATGACCACCCAAACACCAGGACCCTGGGTCACGTGGGGACACCGGCCCCAGGTGACCGGGTCACGTGGGGACACCGGCCCCAGGTCAGCGGGTCACGTGGGGACCCCGGCCCCAGGTCAGAGGGTCACGTGGCGACACCGGCCCCAGGTAACCAAGACAGGTCGGGACCCCGGCCCCAGGTCCCTGTTTCATGTCGGGTACCCGGCCTGGTTCCCAGGTTCCGATGACCACCCCGGCACCAGGACCCCGGGTCACGTGGGGACACCGGCCCCAGGTCAGCGGGTCACGTGGGGACCCCGGACCCAGGTCACCTGGTCATGTCTGGTACCCAGCCTGGTTCCCAGGTTCCGATGACCACCCCGGCACCAGGACCCCGGGTCACGTGGGGACACCGGCCCCAGGTCAGCGGGTCACGTGGGGACCCTGGCCCCAGGTCAGCAGGTCACGTGCGGACACCGGCCCCAGGTCAGCGGGTCACGTGGGGACCCCGGACCAAGGTCACCTGGTCATGTCTGGTACGCAGCCTGGTTCCCAGGTTCCGATGACCACCCCGGCACCAGGACCCCGGGTTACGTGGGGACGCCAGCCCCAGGTCAGCGGGTCACGTGTGGACACCGGCCCCAGGTAACCAAGGCAGGTCGGGACCCCAGCCCCAGGTCCCCGGGTCATGTCGGGTACCCGGCCTGGTTCCCAGGTTCCGGTGACCACCCCGGCACCAGGACCCCGGGTCACGTGGGGACCCCGGCCCCAGGTCAGCGGGTCAAGTGGGGACACCGGCCCCAGGTAACCAAGGTAGGTCGTTAACCCGGCCCCAGGTCACCGGGTCACGTCGCGCACCCGGCCAGGTTCCCAGGTTCCGGTGACCACCCCGGCACCAGGACCCCGGGTCACGTGGGGACACCGGCCCCAGGTAACCAAGGCAGGTCGGGACCCAGCCCGGGTCCCCGGGACGGGTTTTTACCCCAGCCGCAGATCACCGGGTCCTGTCGGGTCCCCGGCCCGGGTCCCCTGGACAGGTCGATAACCCGGCCCCAGGTCACCCGGTCATGTCGCGCACCCGGCCTTGTTCCCAGGTTCCGGTGACCATCCCGGCCCCAGGTCCCCGGGTCATGTGGGGACACCGGCCCCAGGTCAGCGGGTCACGTGGGGACCCCGGCCCCAGGTCAGAGGGTCACGTGGGGACCCCGGACCCAGGTCACCTAGTCATGTCTGGTACCCAGACTGGTTCCCAGGTTCCGATGACCACCCCGGCACCAGAACCCCGGGTCACGTGGGGACACCGGCCCCAGGTGACCAGGTCACGTGGGGACACCGGCCCCAGGTCAGCGGGTCACGTGGGGACCCCGGACACAGGTCACCTGGTCATGTCTCGTACCCAGCCTGGTTCCCAGGTTCCGATGACCACCCCGGCACCAGGACCCCGGGTCACGTGGGGACATCGGCCCCAGGTCACCGGGTCACGTGGGGACACCGGCCCCAGGTAAGTAAGGCAGGTCGGGACCCCAGCCCCAGGTCCCCGGGTCATGTCGGGTACCCGGCCTGGTTCCCAGGTTCCGATGACCACCCCGGAACCAGGACCCCGGGTCACGTGGGGACACCGGCCCTAGGTCACGGGGTCACGTGGGGACCCCGGCCCCAGGTCAGCGGGTCACGTGGGGACACCGGCCCCAGGTCAGCGGGTCACGTGGGGACACCGGCCCCAGGTAACCAAGGCAGGTCGGGAATCAGCCCGGGTCCCTGGGACGGGTTTTTACCCCAGCCGCAGATCACCGGGTCCTGTCGGGTCCCCGGCCCGGGTCCCATGGACAGGTCGATAACCCGGCCCCAGGTCACCGGGTCATGTCGCGCACCCGGCCTGGTTCCCAGGTTCCGATGACCACCCCGGCACCAGGACCCCGGGTCACGTGGGGACACCGGCCCCAGGTCCCCGGGTCACGTGGGGACACCGGCCCCAGGTCAGCGGGTCAAGTGGGGACCTCGGCCCCAGGTCAGAGGGTCACGTGGGGACCCCGGACCCAGGTCACCGGGTCACGTCTGGTACCCAGCCTGGTTCCCAGGTTCCGATGACCACCCCGGCACCAGGACCCCGGGTCACGTGGGGACACCGGCCCCAGGTGACCGGGTCACGTGGGGACACCGGCCCCAGGTCAGCGGGTCACGTGGGGACCCCGGACCCAGGTCAGCGCGTCACGTGGGGACACCGGCCCAAGGTAACCGGGTCATACCGGGTCCCCGGACCCAGGTCACCGGGTCAGGTCGGGACCCTGGACCCAGGTCGGGTCATGTCACATCCCATGCCCGTGTCCCCGGGTTGGATTTTTACCCAGGTCCCGTGTCACAGGGTCATGTCGGGTCAACGGCCTGGGTACAAGGGTCTGGTGACCACCCCGACCCCAGGTCCCTGGGTCATGACGGGACACCGGACCAGGTCCCCGAGTCCGGTCGACACCACAGCCCCAGGTCACCGGGTCAGGTCGGCACCCCGGAACCAGGTCACCGGGTCATGTCGGGACCCAGCCCGGGTCCCCGGGATGGGTTTTTACCCCAGCCGCAGATCACCGGGTCCTGTCGGGTACCCGGGTCGGGTCCCCTGGACAGGTCGGCACCCCGGCCCCGGGTCACCGTGTCATGTCGGGTCGCTGTCCCGGGTACCAGTGTCAGGTGACCACCCCGGCCCCGGGAGACGGAGTCATACCGGGTCCCCGGCCCGGGTCCCCGGGTTGCATCGGGACAAAAGCACCGGATCACTGGATCACGTGGGGTCCCGGGCCCGGGTCCCCGGGTTGCATCGGGACACCAGCGAAGGATCACCGGGTCCTGTCGGGTCCCCGGCCCGGGTCCCCTGGACAGGTCGTTAACCCGGCCCCAGGTCACCGGGTCATGTCGCGCACCCGGCCTGGTTCCCAGGTTCCGGTGACCACCCCGGCACCAGGACCCCGGGTCACGTGGGGACACCGGCCCCAGGTCAGCGGGTCACGTAGGGACCCCGACCCCAGGTCAGAGGGTCACGTGGGGACCCCGGCCCCAGGTCAGCGGGTCACATGGGGACCCCGGACCCAGGTCACCTGGTCATGTCTGGTACCCAGCCTGGTTCCCAGGTTCCGATGACCACCCCGGCACGAGGACCCCGGGTCACGTGGGGACCCCGGCCCCAGGTCAGCGGGTCACGTGGGGACACCGGCCCCAGGTAACAAAGGCAGGTCGGGACCCCGGCCCCAGGTCCCCGGGTCATGTCGGCTACCCGGCCTGGTTCCCAGGTTCCGATGACCACCCCGACACCAGGACCCCGGGTCACGTTGGGACACCGGTCCCCGGTCACCGAATCACGTGGGGACCCCGGCCCCAGGTCAGCGGGTCACGTGGGGACACCGGCCCTAGGTCAGCGGATCACGTGGGGACCCCGGACCCAGGTCACCGGGTCACGTCTGGTACCCAGCCTGGTTCCCAGGTTCCGATGACCACCCCGGCACCAGGACCCCGGGTCACGTGGGGACACCGGCCCCAGGTGACCGGGTCACGTGGGGACACCGGCCCCAGGTCAGCGGGTCACGTGGGGACCCCGGACCCAGGTCAGCGCGTCACGTGGGGACACCGGCCCAAGGTAACCGGGTCATACCGGGTCCCCGGACCCAGGTCACCGGGTCAGGTCGGGACCCTGGACCCAGGTCGGGTCATGTCACATCCCATGCCCGTGTCCGCGGGTTGGATTTTTACCCAGGTCCCGTGTCACAGGGTCATGTCGGGTCAACGGCCTGGGTACAAGGGTCTGGTGACCACCCCGACCCCAGGTCCCTGGGTCATGACGGGACACCGGACCAGGTCCCCGAGTCCGGTCGACACCACAGCCCCAGGTCACCGGGTCAGGTCGGCACCCCGGAACCAGGTCACCGGGTCATGTCGGGACCCAGCCCGGGTCCCCGGGATGGGTTTTTACCCCAGCCGCAGATCACCGGGTCCTGTCGGGTACCCGGGTCGGGTCCCCTGGACAGGTCGGCACCCCGGCCCCGGGTCACCGTGTCATGTCGGGTCGCTGTCCCGGGTACCAGTGTCAGGTGACCACCCCGGCCCCGGGAGACGGAGTCATACCGGGTCCCCGGCCCGGGTCCCCGGCTTGAATCGGGACAAAAGCAAAGGATCACTGGATCACGTGGGGTCCCGGGCCCGGGTCCCCGGGTTGCATCGGGACACCAGCGAAGGATCACCGGGTCCTGTCGGGTCCCCGGCCCGGGTCCCCTGGACAGGTCGTTAACCCGGCCCCAGGTCACCGGGTCATGTCGCGCACCCGGCCTGGTTCCCAGGTTCCGGTGACCACCCCGGCACCAGGACCCCGGGTCACGTGGGGACACCGGCCCCAGGTCAGCGGGTCACGTAGGGACCCCGACCCCAGGTCAGAGGGTCACGTGGGGACCCCGGCCCCAGGTCAGCGGGTCACATGGGGACCCCGGACCCAGGTCACCTGGTCATGTCTGGTACCCAGCCTGGTTCCCAGGTTCCGATGACCACCCCGGCACGAGGACCCCGGGTCACGTGGGGACCCCGGCCCCAGGTCAGCGGGTCACGTGGGGACACCGGCCCCAGGTAACAAAGGCAGGTCGGGACCCCGGCCCCAGGTCCCCGGGTCATGTCGGCTACCCGGCCTGGTTCCCAGGTTCCGATGACCACCCCGACACCAGGACCCCGGGTCACGTTGGGACACCGGTCCCCGGTCACCGAATCACGTGGGGACCCCGGCCCCAGGTCAGCGGGTCACGTGGGGACACCGGCCCTAGGTCAGCGGATCACGTGGGGACACGGGCCCAGGTAACCAAGGTAGGTCGGGACCCAGCCCGGGTCCCCGGGACGGGTTTTTACACCAGCCGCAGATCACCGGGTCCTGTCGGGTCCCCGGCCCGGGTCCCCTGGACAGGTCGATAACCCGGCCCCAGGTCACCCGGTCATGTCGCGCACCTGGCCTGGTTCCCAGGTTCCGATGACTACCCCGGCGCCAGGACCACGGGTCACGTGGGGACACCAGCCCCAGGTGACCGGGTCACGTGGGGACACCGGCCCCAGGTGACCGGGTCACGTGGGGACACCGGCCCCAGGTCAGCGGGTCACGTGGGGACCCCGGACCCAGGTCACCTGGTCATGTCTGGTACCCAGCCTGGTTCCCAGGTTCCGATGACCACCCCGGCACCAGGACCCCGGGTCACGTGGGGACACCGGCCCCAGGTGACCGGGTCACGTGGGGACCCCGGCCCCAGGTCAGCGGGTCACGTGGGGACCCCGGCCCCAGGTCAGCGGGTCACGTGGGGACACCGGACCCAGGTCCCCGGGCCATGTCGGTTACCCAGCCTGGTTCCCAGGTTCCGATGACCACCCCGGCACCAGGACCCCCGGTCACGTGGGGACACCGGCCCCAGGTCAGCGGGTCACGTGGGGACCCCGGCCCCAGGTCAGCGGGTCACGTGGGGACACCGGCCCCAGGTAACCAAGGCAGGTCGGGACCCCGGCCCCACGTCCCCGGGTCATTTCGGATACCCGGCTTGGTTCCCAGGTTCCGATGACCACCCCGGCACCAGGACCCCGGGTCATGTGGGGACACCGGCCCCAAGTCACCGAGTCCGCTCGACACCACAGCCCCAGGTCACCGGGTCAGGTCGGCACCCTGGAACCAGGTCACCAGGTCATGTCGGGACCCAACCCGGGTCCCCGGGACGGGTTTTTACCCCAGCCGCAGATCACCGGGTCCTGTCGGGTCCCCGGCCCGGGTCCCCTGGACAGGTCGTTACCCCGGCCCCGGGTCAGCGGGTCATGTCTGGTCGCTGTCCCAGGTACCAGTGTCAGGTGACCACCCCGGCCCCGGGAGACGGAGTCATACCGGGTCCCCGGCCCGGGTCCCCGGGTTGCATCGGGACAAAAGCACCGGATCACTGGATCACGTGGGGTCCCGGGCCCAGGTCCCCGGGTTGCATCGGGACACCAGCGAAGGATCACCGGGTCCTGTCGGGTCCCCGGCCCGGGTCCCCTGGACAGGTCGTTAACCCGGCCCCAAGTCACCAGGTCACGTCGCGCACCCGGCCAGGTTCCCAGGTTCCGGTGACCACCCCGGCACCAGGACCCCGGGTCACGTGGAGACACCGGCCCCAGGTGACCGGGTCAAGTGGGGACACCGGCCCCAGGTGACCGGGTCACGTGGGGACCCCGGCCCCAGGTCAGCGGGTCACGTGGGGACACCGGCCCCAGGTCACCGCGTCAGGTCGGGACCCCGAACCCAGGTCCACGAGTCCGTCGACACCACAGCCCCGGGTCACCGGGTCGTGTCGGGTACACAGCCCGGGCACCAGGGTCAGCTCGGGACCCCGGCCCCAGGTCCCCGGGTCATGTCAGATACCCGGCTTGGTTCCCAGGTTCCGATGACCACCCCGGCACCAGGACCCCGGGTCACGTGGGGACACCGGCCCCAGGTCACCGAGTCCGGTTGACACCACAGCCCCAGGTCACCGGGTCACGTCGGCACCCCGGAACCAGGTCACCAGGTCATGTCGGGACCCAGCCCGGGTCCCCGGGACGGGTTTTTACCCCAGCCGCAGATCACCGGGTCCTGTCAGGTCCCCGGCCCGGGTCCCCTGGACAGGTCGGCACCCCGGCCCCGGGTCACCGGGTCATGTCGGGTCGCTGTCCCGGGTACCAGTGTCAGGTGACCACCCCGGCCCCGGGAGACGGAGTCATACCGGGTCCCCGGCCCGGGTCCCCGGGTTGCATCGGGACAAAAGCACCGGATCACTGGATCACGTGGGGGCCCGGGCCCGGGTCCCCGGGTTGCATCGGGACACCAGCGAAGGATCACCGGGTCCTGTCGGGTCCCCGGCCCGGGTCCCCTGGACAGGTCGTTAACCCGGCCCCAGGTCACCGGGTCATGTCGCGCACCCGGCCTGGTTCCCAGGTTCCGGTGACCACCCCGGCACCAGGACCCCGGGTCACGTGGGGACCCCGGCCCCAGGTCAGCGGGTCACGTGGGGACCCCGGCCCCAGGTCAGCAGGTAACGTGGGGACACCGGCCCCAGGTCACCGCGTCAGGTCGGGACCCCGAACCCAGGTCCACGAGTCCGTTGACACCACAGCCCCGGGTCACCGGGTCGTGTCGGGTAACCGGCCTGGTTCCCAGGTTCCGATGACCACCCTGGCACCAGGACCCCGGGTCACGTGGGGACACCGGCCCCAGGTGACCGGGTCACGTGGGGACCCCGGCCCCAGGTCAGCGGGTCACGTGGGGACCCCGGACCCAGGTCACCTTGTCATGTCTGGTACCCAGCCTGGTTCCCAGGTTCCGATGACTACTCCGGCACCAGGACCCCGGGTCACGTGGGGACACCGGCCCCAGGTCAGCGGGTCACGTGGGGACACCGGCCCCAGGTAACCGGGTCATACCTGGTCCCCGGACCCAGGTCAGCGGGTCAGGTTGGGACCCCGGACCCAGGTCGTGTCATGTCACGTCCCATGCCCGGGTCCCCGGGTTGGATTTTTACCCAGGCCCCGGGTCACAGGGTCATGTCGGGTCAACGGCCTGGGTACAAGGGTCTGGTGACCACCCCGACCCCAGGTCCCCGGGTCATGACGGGACACCGGACCAGGTCCCCGAGTCCGGTCGACACCACAGCCCCAGGTCACCGGGTCAGGTCGGAACCCCGGAACCAGGTCACTGGGTCATGTCGGGACCCAGCCCGGGTCCCCGGGACGGGTTTTTACCCCAGCCGCAGATCACCGGGTCCTGTCGGGTACCCGGGTCGGGTCCCCTGGACAGGTCGGCACCCCGGCCCCGGGTCACGGGGTCATGTCGGGTCGCTGTCCCGGGTACCAGTGTCAAGTGACCACCCCGGCCCCGGGAGACGGAGTCATACCGGGTCCCCGGCCCGGGTCCCCGGGTTGCATCGAGACACCAGCGAAGGATCACCGGGTCCTGTCGGGTCCCCGGCCCGGGTCCCCTGGACAGGTCGTTAACCCGGCCCCAGGTCACCGGGTCATGTCGCGCACCCGGCCTGGTTCCCAGGTTCCGGTGACCACCCCGGCACCAGGACCCCGGGTCACGTGGGGACACCGGCCCCAGGTCAGCGGGTCACGTGGGGACACCGGCCCCAGGTCACCGCGTCAGGTCGGGTCCCCGAACCCAGGTCCACGAGTCCGTCGACACCACAGCCCCGGGTCACCGGCTCGTGTCGGGTACACATCCCGGGCACCAGGGTCAGCTCGGGACCCCGGCCCCACGTCCCTGGGTCATGTCGGGTACCCGGCCTGGTTCCCAGGTTCCGATGACCACCCCGGCACCAGGACCCTGGGTCACGTGGGGACACCGGCCCCAGGTCAGCGGGTCACGTGGGGACACCGGCCCCAGGTTACCGGGTCACGTGGGGACCCCGGACCCAGGTCAGCGGGTCACGTGGGGACACCGGCCCCAGGTAACCGGGTCATACCGGGTCCCCGGACCCAGGTCACCGGGTCAGGTCGCGACCCCGGACCCAGGTCGGGTCATGTCACGTCCCATGCCCGGGTCCCCGGGTTGGATTTTTACCCAGGCCCCGGGTCACAGGGTCATGTCGGGTCAACGGCCTGGGTACAAGGGTCTGGTGACCACCCCGACTCCAGGTCCCCGGGTCATGACGGGACACCGGACCAGGTCCCCGAGTCCGGTCGACACCACAGCCCCAGGTCACGGGGTCAGGTCGGCACCCCGGAACCAGGTCACCGGGTCATGTTGGGTACCCAGCCCGGGTCCCCGGGACGGGTTTTTACCCCAGCCGCAGATCACCGGGTCCTGTCGGGTCCCCGGCCCTTGTTCCCTGGACAGGTCGTTACCCCGGCCCCGGGTCACCGGGTCATGTCGCACACCCGGCCTGGTTCCCAGGTTCCGGAAACCACCCCGGCACCAGGACCTCGGGTCAGGTGGGGACCCCAGCCCCAGGTCAGCGGGTCACGTGGGGACACCGGCCCCAGGTAACCGGGTCAGGTCGGGACCCCGGCCCCAGGTCCCCGGGTCACGTCGGGTACCCGGCCTGGTTCCCAGGTTCCGGTGACCACCCCGGCACGAGGACCCCGGGTCACGTGGGGACCCCGGCCCCAGGTCAGCGGGTCACGTGGGGACACCGGCCCCAGGTAACCAAGGCAGGTCAGGACCCCGGCCCCAGGTCCCCGGGTCATGTCGGCTACCCGGCCTGGTTCCCAGGTTCCGATGACCACCCCGGCACCAGGACCCCGGGTCACGTGGGGACCCCGGCCCCAGGTCAGCGGGTCACGTGGGGACCCCGGACGCAGGTCACCTGGTCATGTCTGGTACCCAGCCTGGTTCCCAGGTTCTGATGACCACCCCGGCACCAGGACCCCGGGTCACGTGGGGACACCGGCCCCAGGTGACCGGGTCACGTGGGGATACCGGCCCCCGGTCACCGGGTCACGTGGGGACCCCGGCCCCAGGTCAGCGGGTCACGTGGGGACACAGGCCCTAGGTCAGCTGGTCATGTGGGGACACCGGCCCCAGGTAACCAAGGCAGGTCGGGACCCAGCCCGGGTCCCCGGGACGGGTTTTTACCCCAGCCGCAGATCACCGGGTCCTGTCAGGTCCCCGGCCCGGGTCCCCTGGACAGGTCGTTACCCCGGCCCCGGGTGACCGGGTCATGTCGGGTCGCTGTCCCGGGTACCAGTGTCAGGTGACCACCCCGGCCCCGGGAGACGGAGTCATACCGGGTCCCCGGCCCGGGTCCCCGGGTTGCATCGGGACAAAAGCACCGGATCACTGGATCACGTGGGGTCCGGGGCCCGGGTCCCCGGGTTGCATCGGGACACCAGCGAAGGATCACCGGGTCCTGTCGGGTCCCCGGCCCGGGTCCCCTGGACAGGTCGTTAACCCGGCCCCAGGTCACCGGGTCATGTCGCGCACCCAGCCTGGTTCCCAGGTTCCGGTGACCACCCCGGCACCAGGACCCCGGGTCACGTGGGGAACCCGGCCCCAGGTCCCCGGGTGACGTGGGGACCCCGGCCCCAGGTCAGCGGGTCACGTGGGGACCCCGGCCCCAGGTCAGCGGGTCACGTGGGGACACCGGCCCCAGGTCAGAGGGTCACGTGGGGACACAGGCCCCGGGTCACCGCCTCAGGTCGGGACCCCGAACCCAGGTCCACGAGTCCGTCGACACCACAGCCCCGGGTCACCGGGTCGTGTCGGGTACACAGCCCGGGCACCAGGGTCAGCTCGGGACCCTGGCCCCAGGTCCCCGGGTCATGTCGGCTACCCGGCCTGGTTCCCAGGTTCCGATGACCACCCCGGCACCAGGACCCCGGGTCACGTGGGGACCCCGGCCCCAGGTCAGCGGGTCACGTGAAGACACCGGCCCCAGGTCAGTGTGTCACGTGGGGACCCCGGACCCAGGTCACCTGGTCATGTCTGGTACCCAGCCTGGTTCCCAGGTTCCGATGACCACCCCGGCACCAGGACCCTGGGTAACGTGGGGACACCGGCCCCAGGTGACCGGGTCACATGGGGACCCCGGAACCAGGTCAGCAGGTCACGTGGGGACACCGGCCCCAGGTAACCGGGTCATACGGGGTCCCCGGACCCAGGTCACCGGGTCAGGTCGGGACCCCGGACCCAGGTCGGGTCATGTCACGTCCCATGCCCGGGTCCCCGGGTTGGATTTTTACCCAGGCCCCGGGTCACAGGGTCATGTCGGGTCAACGGCCTTGGTACAAGGGTCTGGTGACCACCCCGACCCCAGGTCCCCGGGTCATGACGGGACACCGGACCAGGTCCCCGAGTCCGGTCGACACCACAGCCCCAGGTCACTGGGTCAGGTCGGCACCCCGGAACCAGGTCACCGGGTCATGTCGGGTACACAGCCCGGGTCCCCGGGACGGGTTTTTACCCCAGCCGCAGATCACCGGGTCATGTCGGGTCCCCGGCCCGTGTCCCCTGGACAGGTCGTTACCCCGGCCCCGGGTCACCGGGTCATGTCGCACACCCGGCCTGGTTCCCAGGTTCCGGTGACCACCCCGGCACCAGGACCCCGGGTCACGTGGGGACCCCGGCCCCAGGTCAGCGGGTCACGTGGGGACACCGGCCCCAGGTAACCAAGGCAGGTCGGGACCCCGGACCCAGGTCCCCGGGTCATGTCGGCTACCCGGCTTGGTTCCCAGGTTCCGATGACCACCCCGGCACCAGGACCCCGGGTCACGTGGGGACACCGGCCCCAGGTCAGCGGGTAACGTGGGGACCCCGGACGCAGGTCACCTGGTCATGTCTGGTACCCAGCCTGGTTCCCAGGTTCCGGTGACCACCCTGGCACCAGGACCCCGGGTCACTTGGGGACACCGGCCCCAGGTGACCGGGTCACGTGGGGACACCGGCCCCAGGTCACCGGGTCACGTGGGGACCCCGGCCCCAGGTCACCGGGTCACGTGGGGACACCGGCCCTAGGTCAGCGGGTCACGTGGGGACACCGGCCCCAGGTCAGCGGGTCACGTGGGGACCCCGGACCCAGGTCACCTGGTCATGTCTGGTACCCAGCCTGGTTCCCAGGTTCCGATGACCACCCCGGCACCAGGACCCCGGGTCACGTGGGGACACCGAACCCAGGTGACTGGGTCACGTGGGGACACCGGCCCCAGGTCAGAGGGTCACGTGGGGACCTCGGCCCCAGGTCAACGGTTCACGTGGGGACACCGGACCCAGGTCCCCGGGTCATGTCGGGTACCCGGCCTGGTTCCCAGGTTCCGGTGACCACCCCGGCACCAGGACCCCGGGTCACGTGGGGACACCGGACCCAGGTCAGCGGGTCACGTGGGGACCCCGGCCCCAGGTCAGCGGGTCACGTGGGGACACCGGCCCCAGGTAACCAAAGCACGTCGGGACCCCGGCCCCAGGTCCCCGGGTCATGTCGGATACCCGGCTTGGTTCCCAGGTTCCGATGACCACCCCGGCACCAGGACCCCGGGTCACGTGGGGACACCGGCCCCAGGTCACCGAGTCCGGTCAACACCACAGCCCCAGGTCACCGGGTCAGGTCGGCACCCCGGAACCAGGTCACCAGGTCATGTCGAGACCCAGCCCGGGTCCCCGGGACGGGTTTTTACCCCAGCCGCAGATCACCGGGTCCTGTCGGGTACCCGGGTCGGGTCCCCTGGACAGGTCGTTACCTCGGCCCCGGGTCACCGGGTCATGTAGGGTTGCTGTCCCTGGTACCAGTGTCAGGTGACCACCCCAGCCCCGGGAGACGGAGTCATACCGGGTCCCTGGCCCGGGTCCACTGGTTGCATCGGGACAAAAGCACCGGATCACTGGATCACGTGGTGTCCTGGGCCCGGGTCCCCGGGTTGCATCGGGACACCAGCGAAGGATCACCGGGTCCTGTCGGGTCCCCGGCCCGGGTCCCCTGGACAGGTCGTTAACCCGGCCCCAGGTCACCGGGTCATGTCGCGCACCCGGCCTTGTTCCCAGGTTCCGGTGACCACCCCGGCACCAGGACCCCGGGTCACGTGGGGACACCGGCCCCAGGTCAGCGGGTCACGTGGGGACCCCGGCCCCAGGTCAGAGGGTCACGTGGGGACACAGGCCCCGGGTCACCGCGTCAGGTCGGGACCCCGAACCCAGGTCCATGAGTCCGTCGACACCACAGCCCCGGGTAACCGGGTCGTGTCGGGTACACAGCCCGGGCACCAGGGTCAGCTCGGGACCCCGGCCCCAGGTCCCCGGGTCATGTCGGCTACCCGGCCTGGTTCCCAGGTTCCGATGACCACCCCGGCACCAGGACCCCGGGTCACGTGGGGACCCCGGCCCCAGGTCAGCGGGTCACGTGGGGACACCGGCCCTAGGTCAGCGGGTCACGTGGGGATACTGGCCCCAGGTAACCAAGGCAGGTCGGGACCCAGCCCGGGTCCCCGGGACGGGTTTTTACCCCAGCCGCAGATCACCGGGTCCTGTCGGGTCCCCGGCCCGGGTCCCCTGGACAGGTCGATTACCCGGCCCCAGGTCACCCGGTCATCTCGCGCACCCGGCCTGGTTCCCAGGTTCCGGTGACCATCCCGGCACTAGGACCCCGGGTCACGTGGGGACCCCGGCCCCAGGTCAGCGGGTCACGTGGGGACCCCAGCCCCAGGTCAGAGGGTCACGTGGGGACCCCGGACCCAGGTCACCGGGTCATGTCTGGTACCCAGCCTGGTTCCCAGGTTCCGATGACCACCCCGGCACCAGGACCCCGGGTCACGTGGGGACACCGGCCCCAGGTGACCGGGTCATGTGGGGACCCCGGCCCCATGTCAGCGGGTCACGTGGGGACACCGGCCCCAGGTCAGCGGGTCACGTGGGGACCCCGGCCCTAGGTCACCTGGTCATGTCTGGTACCCAGCCTGGTTCCCAGGTTCCGATGACCACCCCGGCACCAGGACCCCGGGTCACGTGGGGACACCGAACTCAGCTGACCGGGTCACGTGGGGACACCGGACCCTGGTAACCGGGTCACGTGGGGACCTCGGCCCCAGGTCAGCGGGTCACGTGGGGACCCCGGACCCAGGTCCCCGGGTCATGTCGGGTACCCGGCCTGGTTCCCAGGTTCTGGTGACCACCCCGGCAACAGGACCCCGGGTCACGTGGGGACACCGGCCCCAGGTCAGCGGGTCACGTGGGGACCCCGGCCCCAGGTCAGCGGGTCACGTGGGGACACATGCCCCAGGTAACCAAAGCACGTCTGGACCCCGGCCCCATGTCCCCGGGTCATGTCGGATACCCGGCTTGGTTCCCAGGTTCCGATGACCACCCCGGCACCAGGACCCCAGGTCACGTGGGGACACCGGCCCCAGGTCAGCGGGTCACGTGGGGACCCCGGACCCAGGTCACCTGGTCATGTCTGGTACCCAGCCTGGTTCCCAGGTTCCGATGACCACCCCGGCACCAGGACCCCGGGTCACGTGGGGACCCCGGCCCCAGGTCAGCGGGTCACATTGGGACCCCAGCCCCAGGTCAGAGGGTCACGTGGGGACACCGGCCCCAGGTCACCGCGTCAGGTCAGGACCCCGAACCCAGGTCCACGAGTCCGTCGACAGCACAGCCCCGGTTCACCGGGTCGTGTCGGGTACACAGCCCGGGAACCAGGGTCAGCTCGGGACCCCGGCCCCAGGTCCCCGGGTCATGTCGGATACCCGGCTTGGTTCCCAGGTTCCGATGACCACCCCGGCACCAGGACCCCGGGTCACGTGGGGACACCGGCCCCAGGTCACCGAGTCCGGTCGACACCACAGACCCAGGTCACCGGGTCAGGTCGGCACCCCGGAACCAGGTCACCAGGTCATGTCGGGACCCAGCCCGGGTCCCCGGGACGGGTTTTTACCCCAGCCGCAGATCACCGGGTCCTGTCGGGTCCCCGGCCCAGGTCCCCTGGACAGGTCGTTAACCCAGCCCCAGGTCACCGGGTCATGTCGCGCACCCGGCCTGGTTCCCAGGTTCCGGTGACCACCCCGGCACCAGGACCCCGGGTCACGTGGGGACCCCGGCCCCAGGTCAGAGGGTCACGTGGGGACACCGGCCCCAGGTCACCGCGTCAGGTCGGGACCCCGAACCCAGGTCCACGAGTCCGTCGACACCACAGCCCCGGGTCACCGGGTCGTGTCGGGTAACCGGCCTGGTTCCCAGGTTCCGATGACCACCCCGGCACCAGGACCCCGGGTCACGTGGGGACACCGGCCCCAGGTCACCGGGTCACGCGGGGACCTCGGACCCAGGTCACCTGGTCATGTCTGGTACCCAGCCTGGTTCCCAGGTTCCGATGACCACCCCGGCACCAGGACCCCGGGTCACGTGGGGACACCAGCCCCAGGTCAGCGGGTCACGTGGGGACACCGGCCCCAGGTAACCAGGTCACGTGGGGACCCCGGACCCAGGTCAGTGGGTCACGTGGGGACCCCGGCCCCAGGTAACCGGGTCATACCGGGTCCCCGGACCCAGGTCAGCGGGTCTGGTCGGGACCCCGGACCCAGGTCGGGTCATGTCACGTCCCATGCCCGGGTCCCCGGGTTGGATTTTTACCCAGGCCCCGGGTCACAGGTTCATGTCGGGTCAACGGCCTGGGTACAAGGGTCTGGTGTCCACCCCGACCCCAGGTCACAGGGTCAGGTCGGCACCCCGGAACCAGGTCACCGGGTCATGTCGGGTACCCAGCCCGGGTCCCCGGGACGGGTTTTTACCCCAGCCGCAGATCACCGGGTCCTGTCGGGTCCCCGGCCCGTGTCCCCTGGACAGGTCGTTACCCCGGCCCCGGGTCACCGGGTCATGTCGCACACCCGGCCTGGTTCCCAGGTTCCGGAAACCACCCCGGCACCAGGACCCCGGGTCACGTGGGGACCCCAGCCCCAGGTCAGCGGGTCACGTGGGGACACCGGCCCCAGGTAACCGGGTCAGGTCGGGACCCCGGCCCCAGGTCCCCGGGTCATGTCGGGTACCCGGCCTGGTTCCCAGGTTCCGATGACCACCCCGACACCAGGACCCCGGGTCACGTGGGGACCCCGGCCCCAGGTCAGCGGGCCACGTGGGGACACCGGCCCCAGGTAACCAAGGCAGGTCGGGACCCCGGCCCCAGGTCCCCGGGTCATGTCGGATACCAGGCTTGGTTCCCAGATTCCGATGACCACCCCGGCACCAGGACCCCGGGTCACGTGGGGACACCGGCCCCAGGTCACCGAGTCCGGTCGACACCACAGCCCCAGGTCACCGGGTCACGTCAGCACCCCGGAACCAGGTCACCGGGTCATGTCGGGACCCAGCCCGGGTCCCCGGGACGGGTTTTTACCCCAGCCGCAGATCACCGGGTCCTGTCGGGTACCCGGGTCGGGTCCCCTGGACAAGTCGGCACCCCGGCCCCGGGTCACCGGGTCATGTCGGGTTGCTGTCCCGGGTACCAGTGTCAGGTGACCACCCCGGCCCCGGGAGACGGAATCATACCGGGTCCCCGGCCCGGGTCCCCGGGTTGCATCGGGACAAAAGCACCGGATCAATGGATCACATGGGGTCCCGGGCCCGAGTCCCCGGGTTGCATCGGGACACCAGCGAAGGATCACCGGGTCCTGTCGGGTCCCCGGCCCGGGTCCCCTGGACAGGTCGATAACCCGGCCCCAGGTCACCGGGTCATGTCGCGCACCCGGCCTGGTTCCCAGGTTCCGGTGACCACCCCGGCACCAGGACCCCGGGTCACGTGGGGACACCGGCCCCAGGTCAGCGGGTCACGTGGGGACCCCGGACCCAGGTCACCTGGTCATGTCTGGTACCCAGCCTGGTTCTCAGGTTCCGATGACCACCCCGGCACCAGGACCCCGGGTCACGTGGGGACACCAGCCCCAGGTCAGCGGGTCACGTGGGGACACCGGCCCCAGGTAACCGGGTCACGTGGGGACCCCGGACCCAGGTCAGCGGGTCACGTGGGGACACCGGCCCCAGGTAACCGGGTCATACCGGGTCCCCGGACCCAGGTCAGCGGGTCAGGTCGGGACCCCGGACCCAGGTCGGGTCATGTCACGTACCATGCCCGGGTCCCCGGGTTGGATTTTTACCCAGGCCCCGGGTCACAGGTTCATGTCGGGTCAACGGCCTGGGTACAAGGGTCTGGTGTCCACCCCGACCCCAGGTCACAGGGTCAGGTCGGCACCCCGGCCCCAGGTCCCCGGGTCATGTCGGGTACCCGGCCTGGTTCCCAGGTTCCGATGACCACCCCGACACCAGGACCCCGGGTCACGTGGGGACCCCGGCCCCAGGTCAGCGGGCCACGTGGGGACACCGGGCCCAGGTAACCAAGGCAGGTCGGGACCCCGGCCCCAGGTCCCCGGGTCATGTCGGCTACCCGGCCTGGTTCCCAGGTTCCGATGACCACTCCGTCACCAGGACCCCGGGTCACGTGGGGACACCGGCCCCAGGTCAGCGGGTCACGTGGGGACACCGGCCCCAGGTCACCGGGTCACGTGGGGACCCCGGCCCCAGCTCACCGGGTCACGTGGGGACCCCGGCCCCAGGTCACCGGGTCACGTGGGGACACCGGCCCCAGGTCAGCGGGTCACGTGGGGACACTGGCCCCAGGTAACCAAGGCAGGTTGGGACCCAGCCCGGGTCCCCGGGACGGGTTTTTACCCCAGCCGCAGATCACCGGGTCCTGTCGGGTCCCCGGCCCGGGTCCCCTGGACAGGTCGATAACCCGGCCCCGGGTCACCGGGTCATGTCGGGTCGCTGTCCCGGGTACCAGTGTCAGGTGACCACCCCGGCCCCGGGAGACGGAGTCATACCGGGTCCCCGGCCCGGGTCCCCGGCTTGCATCGGGACAAAAGCACCGGATCACTGGATCACGTGGGGTCCCCGGCCCGGGTCCCCGGGTTGCATCGGGACACCAGCGAAGGATCACCGGGTCCTGTCGGGTCCCCGGCCCGGGTCCCCTGGACAGGTCGTTAACCCGGCCCCAGGTCACCGGGTCATGTCGCGCACCCGGCCTGGTTCCCAGGTTCCGATGACCACCCCGG
Source organism: Somateria mollissima (assembly GCA_951411735.1). Taxonomy (NCBI): domain Eukaryota; kingdom Metazoa; phylum Chordata; class Aves; order Anseriformes; family Anatidae; genus Somateria; species Somateria mollissima. The sequence goes on from OX598333.1 coordinate 77,742, forward strand.
CACCAGGACCCCGGGTCACGTGGGGACCCCGGCCCCAGGTCAGCGGGTCACGTGGGGACCCTGGCCCCAGGTCAGCAGGTCACGTGCGGACACCGGCCCCAGGTCAGAGGGTCACGTGGGGACACAGGCCCCAGGTCACCGCGTCATGTCGGGACCCCAAACCCAGGTCCACGAGTCCGTCGACACCACAGCCCCGGGTCACCGGTTCGTGTCGGGTACACAGCCCGGGCACCAGGGTCAGCTCGGGACCCCGGCCCCAGGTCCCTGGGTCATGTCGGGTACCCAGCCTGGTTCCCAGGTTCCGATGACCACCCCGGCACCAGGACCCCGGGTCACGTGGGGACACCGGCCCCAGGTCAGCGGGTCACGTGGGGACCCCGGACCCAGGTCATCTGGTCATGTGTGGTACCCAGCCTGTTTCCCAGGTTCCGATGACCACCCCGGCACCAGGACCCAGGGTCACGTGGGGACCCCGGCCCCAGGTCAGCGGGTCACGTGGGGACACCGGCACCAGGTCAGAGGGTCACGTGGGGACACCGGCCCCAGGTCACCGCGTCAGGTCGGGACCCCGAACCCAGGTCCACGAGTCCGTCGACACCACAGGCCCGGGTCACTGGGTCGTGTCGGGTACCCAGCCCGGGCACCAGGGTCAGCTTGGGACCCCGGCCCCACGTCCCTGGGTCATGTCGGGTACCCGGCCTGGTTCCCAGGTTCCGATGACCACCCCGGCACCAGGACCCCGGGTCACGTGGGGACACCGGCCCCAGGTCAGAGGGTCACGTGGGGACCCCGGACCCAGGTCACCTGGTCATGTCTGGTACCCAGCCTGGTTCCCAGGTTCCGATGACCACCCCGGCACCAGGACCCTGGGTCATGTGGGGACACCGGCCCCAGGTAACCGGGTCATACCGGGTCCCCGGACCCAGGTCAGCGGGTCAGGTCGGGACCCCGGACCCAGGTCGGGTCATGTCACGTCCCATGCCCGGGTCCCCTGGTTGGATTTTTACCCAGGCCCCGGGTCACAGGGTCATGTCGGCTCAACGGCCTGGGTACAAGGGTCTGGTGGCAACCCCGACCCCAGGTCCCCGGGTCATGACGGGACACCGGACCAGGTCCCCGAGTCCGGTCGACACCACAGCCCCAGGTCACGGGGTCAGGTCGGCACCCCGGAACCAGGTCACCGGGTCATGTTGGGTACCCAGCCCGGGTCCCCGGGACGGGTTTTTACCCCAGCCGCAGATCACCGGGTCCTGTCGGGTCCCCGGCCCGTGTTCCCTGGACAGGTCGTTACCCCGGCCCCGGGTCACCGGGTCATGTCGCACACCCGGCCTGGTTCCCAGGTTCCGGAAACCACCCCGGCACCAGGACCTCGGGTCAGGTGGGGACCCCAGCCCCAGGTCAGCGGGTCACGTTGGGACACCGGCCCCAGGTAACCGGGTCAGGTCGGGACCCCGGCCCCAGGTCCCCGGGTCACGTCGGGTACCCGGCCTGGTTCCCAGGTTTTGGTGACCACCCCGGCACCAGGACCCCGGGTCACGTGGGGACCCCGGCCCCAGGTCAGCGGGTCACGTGGGGACACTTGCCCCAGGTAACCAAGGCAGGTCGGGACCCCGGCCCCAGGTCCCCGGGTCATGTCGCGTACCCGACCTGGTTCCCAGGTTCCGATGACCACCCCGGCACCAGGACCCCAGGTCACGTGGGGACCCCGGCCCCAGGTCAGCGGGTCACGTGGGGACACTGGCCCCAGGTAACCAAGGCAGGTCGGGACCCCGGCCCCAGGTCCCCGGCTCATGTCGGCTACCCGGCCTGGTTCCCAGGTTCCGATGACCACACCGGCACCAGGACCCCGGGTCACGTGGGGACCCCGGCCCCAGGTCAGCGGGTCACGTGGGGACCCCGGACCCAGGTCACCTGGTCATGTCTGGTACCCAGCCTGGTTCCCAGGTTCCGATGACCACCCCGGCACCAGGACCCCGGGTCACGTGAGGACACCGGCCCCAGGTGACCGGGTCACCTGGGGACACCGGCCCCCGGTCACCGGGTCACGTGGGGACCCCGGCCCCAGGTCAGCAGGTCACGTGGGGACACAGGCCCTAGGTCAGCTGGTCACGTGGGGACACCGGCCCCAGGTAACCAAGGCAGGTCGGGACCCAGCCCGGGTCCCCGGGACGGGTTTTTACCCCAGCCGCAGATCACCGGGTCCTGTCGGGTCCCCGGCCCGGGTCCCCTGGACAGGTCGATAACCCGGCCCCAGGTCACCCGGTCATGTCGCGCACCCGGCCTGGTTCCCAGGTTCCGGTGACCATCCCGGCACCAGGACCCCGAGTCACGTGGGGACCCCGTCCCCAGGTCAGCGGGTCACGTGGGGACCCCGGTCCCAGGTCAGAGGGTCACGTGGTGACCCCGGACCCAGGTCAGCGGGTCACGTGGGGACACCGGTCCCAGGTCCCCGGGTCATGTCGGGTACCCGGCCTGGTTCCCAGGTTCCGGTGACCACCCCGGCACCAGGACCCCGGGTCACGTGGGCACACCGGTCCCAGGTGACCGGGTCACGTGGGGACCCCGACCCCAGGTCACCGGGTCACGTGGGGACACAGGCCCTAGGTCAGCTGGTCACGTGGGGACACCGGCCCCAGGTAACCAAGGCAGGTCGGGACCCAGCCCGGGTCCCCGGGACGGGTTTTTACCCCAGCCGCAGATCACCGGGTCCTGTCGGGTCCCCGGCCCGGGTCCCCTGGACAGGTCGATAACCCGGCCCCAGGTCACCCGGTCATGTCGCGCACCCGGCCTGGTTCCCAGGTTCCGGTGACCATCCCGGCACCAGGACCCCGGGTCACGTGGGGACACCGGCCCCAGGTCAGCGGGTCACGTGGGGACCCCGGCCCCAGGTCAGCGGGTCACGTGGGGACACCGGCCCCAGGTCCCCGGGTCATGTCGGGTACCCGGACTGGTTCCCAGGTTCCGGTGACCACCCCGGCACCAGGACCCCGGGTCACGTGGGGACACCGGCCCCAGGTGACCGGGTCACGTGGGGACCCCGGCCCCAGGTCAGCGGGTCACGTGGCGACACCGGCCCCAGGTAACCAAGGCAGGTCGGTACCCCCGGCCCCAGGTCCCCGGGTCATGTCGGATACCCGGTTTGGTTCCCAGGTTCCGGTGACCACCCCGGCACCAGGACCCCGGGTCACGTGGGGACACCGGCCCTAGGTCACCGAGTCCGGTCGACACCACAGCCCCAGGTCACCGGGTCACGTCGGCACCCCGGAACCAGGTCACCGGGTCATGTCGGGACCCAGCCCGGGTCCCCGGGACGGGTTTTTACCCCAGCCGCAGATCACCGGGTCCTGTCGGGTCCCCGGCCCGGGTCCCCTGGACAGGTCGGCACCCCGGCCCCGGGTCACCGGGTCATGTCGGGTCGCTGTCCCGGGTACCAGTGTCAGGTGACCACCCCGGCCCCGGGAGACGGAGTCATACCGGGTCCCCGGCCCGGGTCCCCGGGTTGCATCGGGACAAAAGCACCGGATCACTGGATCACGTGGGGTCCCGCGTCCTGGTCCCCGGGTTGCATCGGGACACCAGCGAAGGATCACCGGGTCCTGTCGGGTCCCCGGCCCGGGTCCCCTGCACAGGTCGTTAACCCGGCCCCAGGTCACCGGGTCATGTCGCGCACCCGGCCTGGTTCCCAGGTTCCGGTGACCACCCCGGCACCAGGACCCCGGGTCACGTGGGGACACCGGCCCCAGGTCCACGGGTCACGTGGGGACCCCGGCCGCAGGTCAGCGGGTCACGTGGGGACCCCGGCCCCAGGTCAGCAGGTCACGTGGGGACACCGGCCCCAGGTCAGAGGGTCACGTGGGGACACAGGCCCCGGGTCACCGCGTCAGGTCGGGACCCCAAACCCAGGTCCACGAGTCCGTCGACACCACAGCCCCGGGTCACCGGGTCGTGTCGGGTACACAGCCCGGGCACCAGGGTCAGCTCGGGACCCCGGCCCCAGGTCCCCGGGTCATGTCGGGTACCCGGCCTGGTTCCCAGGTTCCGATGACTAACACGGCACCAGGACCCCGGGTCACGTGGGGACCCCGGCCCCAGGTCAGCGGGTCACGTGGGGACCCCGGCACCAGGACCCCGGGTCACGTGGGGACACCGGCCCCAGGTCACCGAGTCCGGTTGACACCACAGCCCCAGGTCACCGGGTCAGGTCGGCACCCCGGAACCAGGTCACCAGGTCATGTCGGGACCCAGCCCGGGTCCCCGGGACGGGTTTTTACCCCAGCCGCAGATCACCGGGTCCTGTCGGGTCCCCGGCCCGGGTCCCCTGGACAGGTCGTTAACCCGGCCCCAGGTCACCGGGTCATGTCGCGCACCCGGCCTGGTTCCCAGGTTCCGGTCACCACCCCGGCCCCAGGTCAGCGGGTCACGTGGGGACACCGGCCCCAGGTCACCGCGTCAGGTCGTGACCCCGAACCCAGGTCCACGAGTCCGTCGACACCACAGCCCCGGGTCACCGGGTCGTGTCGGGTACACAGCCCGGGCACCAGGGTCAGCTCGGGACCCCGGCCCCAGGTCCCCGGGTCATGTCGGGTACCCGGCCTGGTTCGCAGGTTCCGATGACCACCCCGGTACCAGGACCCCGGGTCACGTGGGGACCCCGGCCCCAGGTCAGCGTGTCACGTGGGGACCCCGGCCCCAGGTCACCGGTTCACCTGGGGACACCGGCCCCAGGTCAGCGGGTAACGTGGGGACACCGGCCCCAGGTCAGCGGGTCACGTGGGGACACAGGCCCCAGGTCACCGCGTCAGGTCGGGACCCCGAACCCAGGTCCACGAGTCCGTCGACACCACAGCCCCGGGTCACCGGGTCGTGTCGGGTACACAGCCCGGGCACCAGGGTCAGCTCGGGACCCCGGCCCCAGGTCCCCTGGTCATGTCGCGCACCCGGCCTGGTTCCCAGGTTCCGATGACCACCCCGGCACCAGGACCCCGGGTCACGTGGGGACCCCGGCCCCTGGTCAGCGGGTCACGTGGGGACCCCGGACCCAGGTCCCCGGGTCATGTCGGGTACCCAGCCTGGTTCCCAGGCTCCGATGACCACCCCGGCACCAGGACCCTGGGTCACGTTGGGATACCGGCCCCAGGTGACCGGGTCACGTGGGGACACCGGCCCCAGGTCACCGGGTCACGTGGGGACCCCGGACCCATGTCAGCGGGTCACGTGGGGACACCGGCCCCAGGTAACCGGGTCATACCGGGTCCCCTGACCCAGGTCACCGCGTCAGGTCGGGACCCCGGACCCAGGTCGGGTCATGTCACGTCCCATGCCCGGGTCCCTGGGTTGGATTTTTACCCAGGCCCCGGGTCACAGGGTCATGTCGGGTCAACGGCCTGGGTACAAGGGTCTGGTGACCACCCCGACCCCAGGTCCCCGGGTCATGACGGGACACTGGACCAGGTCCCCGAGTCCGGTCGACACCACAGCCCCAGGTCACCGGGTCAGGTCGGTAACCCGGAACCAGGTCACCGGGTCATGTCGGGACCCAGCCCGGGTCCCCGGGACGGGTTTTTACCCCAGCCGCAGATCACCGGGTCCTGTCGGGTCCCCGGCCCGTGTCCCCTGGACAGGTCGTTACCCCGGCCCCGGGTCACCGGGTCATGTCGCACACCCGGCCTGGTTCCCAGGTTCCGGAAACCACCCCGGCACCAGGACCCCGGGTCACGTGGGGACCCCAGCCCCAGGTCAGCGGGTCACGTGGGGGCACCAGCCCCAGGTAACCGGGTCAGGTCGGGACCCCGGCCCCAGGTCCCCGGGTCATGTCGGGTACCCGGCCTGGTTTCAGGTTCTGATGACCATCCCGGCACCAGGACCCCGGGTCACGTGGGGACACTGGCCCCAGGTCAGCGGGTCACGTGGGGACACCGGCCCCAGGTAACCAAGGCAGGTCGGGACCCCAGCCCCAGGTCCCCGGGTCATGTCGGCTACCCGGCCTGGTTCCCAGGTTCCGATGACCACCCCGGCACCAGGACCCCGGGTCACGTGGGGACACCGGCCCTAGGTGACCGGGTCACGTGGGGACACCGGCCCCAGGTCAGCGGGTCACATGGGGATACAGGCCCTAGGTCAGCGGGTCACGTGGGGACACCTGCCCCAGATAACCAAGGCAGGTCGGGACCCAGCCCGGGTCCCCGGGACGGGTTTTTACCCCAGCCGCAGATCACCGGGTCCTGTCGGGTCCCCGGCCCGGGTCCCCTGGACAGGTCGATAACCCGGCCCCAGGTCACCCGGTCATGTCGCGCACCCGGCCTGGTTCCCAGGTTCCGGTGACCATCCCGGCACCAGGACCCCGGGTCACGTGGCGACACCGGCCCCAGGTCAGCGGGTCACGTGGGGACCCCGGCCCCAGGTCAGCGGGTCACGTGGGGACACCGGCCCCACGTCCCCGGGTCGTGTCGGCTCGCTGCCCCGGGTAGCAGCGTTGGGTGACCACCCCGGCCACGGGAGATGGTGTCGTAACGGGTCCCCGGCCCGGGTCCTCGGGTCAGGTGGTTACCCTGTCCCCTAGGCCACCGGGTCACGTGGGGTCCCCGGCCCGGGTCCCGGGTTGCATCGGGACACCAGCGAAGGATCACCGGGTCCTGTCGGGTCCCCGGCCCGGGTCCCCTGGACAGGTCGATAACCCGGCCCCGGGTCACCCGGACATGTCGCGCACCCGGCCTTGTTCCCAGGTTCCGGTGACCACCCCGGCACCAGGACCCCGGGTCACGTGGGGACACCGGCCCCAGGTCAGCGGGTCACGTGGGGACCCCGGCCCCAGGTCAGCGGGTCACGTGGGGACACCGGCCCCAGGTAACCAAGGCAGGTCGGGACCCCGGCCCCAGGTCCCTGTTTCATGTCGGGTACCCGGCGTGGTTCCCAGGTTCCGATGACCACCCCGGCACCAGGACCCCGGGTCACGTGGGGACCCCGGCCCCAGGTCAGCGGGTCACGTGGGGACCCCGGCCCCAGGTCACCTGGTCATGTCTGGTATCCAGCCTGGTTCCCAGGTTCCGATGACCACCCCGGCACCAGGACCCCGGGTCACGTGGGGACACCGGCCCCAGGTCACCGAGTCCGGTCGACACCACAGCCCCAGGTCACCGGGTCAGGTCGGCACCCCGGAACCAGGTCACCAGGTCATGTCGGGACCCAGCCCGGGTCCCCGGGACGGGTTTTTACCCCAGCCGCAGATCACCGGGTCCTGTCGGGTCCCCGGCCCGGGTCCCCTGGACAGGTCGTTAACCCGGCCCCAGGTCACCGGGTCATGTCGCGCACCCGGCCTGGTTCCCAGGTTCCGGTGACCACCCCGGCACCAGGACCCCGGGTCACGTGGGGACCCCAGCCCCAGGTCAGCGGGTCACGTGGGGAGCCCGGCCCCAGGTCAGAGGGTCACGTGGGGACACCGGCCCCAGGTCACCGCGTCAGGTCGGGACCCCGAACCCAGGTCCACGAGTCCATCGACACCACAGCCCCGGGTCACCGGGTCGTGTCGGGTACACAGCCGGGGCACCAGGGTAAGCTCGGGACCCCGGCCCCAGGTCCCCGGGTCATGTCGGGTACCCAGCCTGGTTCCCAGGTTCCGATGACCACCCCGGCACCAGGACCCCGGGTCACGTGGGGACCCCGGCCCCAGGTCAGCGTGTCACGTGGGGACCCCGGCTCCAGGTCAGCGGGTCACATGGGGATACCGGCCACAGGTAACCAAGGCAGGTCGGGACCCCGGCCCCAGGTCCCCGGGTCATGTCGGATACCCGGCTTGGTTCCCAGGTTCCGATGAGCACCCCGGCACCAGGACCCCGGGTCACGTGGGGACACCGGCCCCAGGTCAACTAGTCCGGTCGACACCACAGCCCCAGGTCACCGGGTCAGGTCGGCACCCCGGAACCAGGTCACCAGGTCATGTCGGGACCCAGCCCGGGTCCCCGGGACGGGTTTTTACCCCAGCCGCAGATCACCGGGTCCTGTCGGGTCCCCGGCCCTGGTCCCCTGGACAGGTCGTTAACCCGGCCCCAGGTCACCGGGTCATGTCGCGCACCCGGCCTGGTTCCCAGGTTCCGGTGACCACCCCGGCACCAGGACCCCGGGTCACGTGGGGACCCCGGCCCCAGGTCAGCGGGTCACGTGGGGACACCGGCCCCAGGTCACCGCGTCAGGTCGGGACCCCGAACCCAGGTCCACGAGTCCGTCGACACCACAGCCCCGGGTCACCGGGTCGTGTCGGGTACACAGCCCGGGCACCAGGGTCAGCTCGGGACCCCGGCCTCAGGTCCCTGGGTCATGTCGGGTACCCGGCCTGGTTCCCAGGTTCCGATGATCACCCTGGCACCAGGACCCCGGGTCACGTGGGGACCCCGGCCCCAGGTGACCGGGTCACGTGGGGACCCTGGCCCCAGGTCAGCGGTCACATGGGGACACTGGCCCCAGGTAACCAAGGCAGGTCGGGACCCCGGCCCCAGGTCCCCGGGTCACGTGGGGACACCGGCCCCAGGTCAGCGGGTCACGTGGGGACAACGGCCCCAGGTGACCGGGTCACGTGGGGACACCGGCCCCAGGTCAGCGGGTCACGTGGGATCCCGGCCCCTGGTCAGCGGGTCACGTGGGGACCCCGGCCCCAGGTCACCTGGTCATGTCTAGTACCCAGCCTTGTTCCAAGGTTCCGATGACCGCCCCGGCACCAGGACGCCGGGTAAAGTTGGGTACCCGACCCCATGTCCCCGGGATGGGTCGGGACCCCACCCCGGGTCACCGGGTCGTGTCGGGTCGCTGCCCCGGGTAGCAGCGTTGGGTGACCACCCCGGCCACGGGAGATGGTGTCGTACCGGGTCCCCGGACCGGGTCCTCGGGTCAGGTGGTTACCCTGTCCCCTAGGCCACCGGGTCAGGTCGGGACCCCGGCCCCAGGTCCCCGGGTCACGTGGGGTCCCCGGCCCGGGTCCCGGGTTGCATCGGGACACCAGCGAAGGATCACCGGGTCCTGTCGGGTCCCCGGCCCGGGTCCCCTGGACAGGTCGATAACCCGGCCCCGGGTCACCCGGACAAGTCGCGCACCCGGCCTTGTTCCCAGGTTCCGGTGACCACCCCGGCACCAGGACCCCGGGTCACGTGGGGACCCTGGCCCCAGGTCAGCAGGTCACGTGGGGACACCGGCCCCAGGTAACCAAGGCAGGTCGGGACCCCGACCCCAGGTCCCTGTTTCATGTCGGGTACCCGGCCTGGTTCCCAGGTTCCGATGACCACCCCGGCACCAGGACCCCGGGTCACGTGGGGACCCCGGCCCCAGGTCAGCGGGTCACGTGGGGACCCCGGCCCCAGGTCACCTGGTCATGTCTAGTATCCAGCCTGGTTCCCAGGTTCCGATGACCACCCCGGCACCAGGACCCCGGGTCACGTGGGGACACCGGCCCCAGGTCCCCGGGTCACGTGGGGACACCGGCCCCAGGTGACCGGGTCACGTGGGGACACCGGCCCCAGGTCACCGGGTCACGTGGGGACACCGGACCCAGGTCAGCGGGTCACGTGGGGACACCGGCCCCAGGTCACCGAGTCCGGTCGACACCACAGCCCCAGGTCCCCGGGTCATGTCGGGTACCCGGCCTGGTTCCCAGGTTCCGATGACCACCCCGGCACTAGGAACCCGGGTCACGTGGGGACCCCGGCCCCAGGTCAGCGGGTCACGTGGGGACCCCGGCCCCAGGTCAGCGGGTCACGTGGGGATACCGGCCACAGGTAACCAAGGCAGGTCGGGACCCCGGCCCCAGGTCCCCGGGTCATGTCGGATACCCGGCTTGGTTCCCATGTTCCGATGACCACCCCGGCACCAGGACCCCGGGTCACGTGGGGACACCGGCCCCAGGTCCCCGAGTCCGGTCGACACCACAGCCCCAGGTCACCGGGTCAGGTCGGCACCCCGGAACCAGGTCACCAGGTCATGTCGGGACCCAGCCCGGGTCCCCGGGACGGGTTTTTACCCCAGCCGCAGATCACCGGGTCCTGTCGGGTCCCCGGCCCGGGTCCCCTGGACAGGTCGTTAACCCGGCCCCAGGTCACCGGGTCATGTCGCGCACCCGGCCTGGTTCCCAGGTTCCGGTGACCACCCCGGCACCAGGACCCCGGGTCACGTGGGGACCCCGGCCCCAGGTCAGCGGGTCACGTGGGGACACCGGCCCCAGGTCACCGCGTCAGGTCGGGACCCCGAACCCAGGTCCACGAGTCCGTCGACACCACAGCCCCGGGTCACCGGGTCGTGTCGGGTACACAGCCCGGGCACCAGGGTTAGCTCGGGACCCCGGCCCCAGGTCCCCTGGTCATGTCGGGTACCCGGCCTGGTTCCCAGGTTCCGATGACCACCCCGGCACCAGGACCCCGGGTCACGTGGGGACCCCGGACCCAGGTGACCGGGTCACGTGGGGACACCGGACCCAGGTCAGCGGGTCACGTGGGCACACCGGCCCCAGGTAACCGGGTCAGGTCGGGACCCCGGCCCCAGGTCCCCGGGTCATGTCGGGTACCCGGCCTGGTTCCCAGGTTCCGGTGACCACCCCGGCACCAGGACCCCGGGTCACGTGGGGACACTGGCCCCAGGTCAGCGGGTCACGTGGGGACCCCGGACGCAGTTCACCTGGTCATGTCTGGTACCCAGCCTGGTTCCCAGGTTCCGATGACCACCCCGGCACCAGGACCCCGGGTCACGTGGGGACACCGGCCCCAGGTGACCGGGTCACGTGGGGACCCCGGCCCCAGGTCAGAGGGTCACGTGGGGACACCGGCCCCAGGTCACCGCGTCAGGTCGGGACCCCGAACCCAGGTCCACGAGTTCGTCGACACCACAGCCCCGGGTCACCGGGTCGTGTCGGGTACACAGCCCGGGCACCAGGGTCAGGTCGGGACCCCGGCCCCAGGTCTCTGGGTCATGTCGGGTACCCGGCCTGGTTCCCAGGTTCCGATGACCACCCCGGCACCAGGACCCCGGGTCACGTGGGGACCCCGGCCCCAGGTCACCGGGTCACGTGGGGACCCCGGCCCCAGGTCAGAGGGTCACGTGGGGACACCGGCCCCAGGTCAGCGGGTCACGTGGGGACACCGGCCCCAGGTAACCGGGTCATACCGTGTCCCCGGACTCAGGTCAGCGGGTCAGGTCGGGACCCCGAACCCAAGTCCACGAGTCTGTCGACACCAGAGCCCCGGGTCACCGGGTCGTGTCGGGTACACAGCCCGGGCACCAAGGTCAGCTCGGGACCCCGGCCCCAGGTCCCTGTTTCATGTCGGGTACCCGGCCTGGTTCCCAGGTTCCGATGACCACCCCGGCACCAGGACCCCGGGTCACGTGGGGACCCCGGCCCCAGGTCAGCGTGTCACGTGGGGACCCCGACCCCATGTCAGAGGGTCACGTGGGGACACCGGCCCCAGATCACCGCGTCTGGTCGGGACCCCGAACCCAGGTCACCAGGTCATGTCGGGACCCAGCCCGGGTCCCCGGGACGGGTTTTTACCCCCGCCGCAGATCACCGGGTCCTGTTGGGTCCCCGGCCCGTGTCCCCTGGACAGGTCGTTAACCCGGCCCCAGGTCACCGGGTCATGTCGCGCACCCGGCCTGGTTCCCAGGTTCCGGTGACCACCACGGCACCAGGACCCCGGGTCACGTGGGAACCCCGGACCCAGGTCAGCGGGTCACGTGGGGACACCGGCCCCAGGTCACCGCGTCAGGTCGGGACCCCGAACCCAGGTCCACGAGTCCGTCGACACCACAGCCCCGGGTCACCGGGTCGTGTCGGGTACACAGCCCGGGCACCAGGGTCAGCTCGGGACCCCGGCCCCAGGTCCCTGGGTCATGTCGGGTACCCGGCCTGGTTCCCAGGTTCCGATGACCACCCCGGCACCAGGACCCCGGGTCACGTGGGGACACCGGCCCCAGGTCACCGAGTCCGGTCGACACCACAGCCCCAGGTCACCGGGTCAGGTCTGCACCCCGGAACCAGGTCACCAGGTCATGTCGGGACCCAGCCCGGGTCCCCGGGACGGGTTTTTACCCCAGCCGCAGATCACCGGGTCCTGTCGGGTCCCCGGCCCGGGTCCCCTGGACAGGTCGTTAACCCGGCCCCAGGTCACCGGGTCATGTCGCGCACCCGGCCTGGTTCCCAGGTTCCGGTGACCACCCCGGCACCAGGACCCCGGGTCACGTGGGGACCCCGGCCCCAGGTCAGAGGGTCACGTGGGGACACCGGCCCCAGGTCACCGCGTCAGGTCGGGACCCCGAACCCAGGTCCACGAGTCCGTCGACACCACAGCCCCGGGTCACCGGGTCGTGTCGGGTACAGAGCCCGGGCACCAGGGTCAGCTCTGGACCCCGGCCCCAGGTCCCCGGGTCATGTCGGGTACCCGGCCTGGTTCCCAGGTTCCGATGACCACCCCGGCACCAGGACCCTGGGTCACGTGGGGACACCGGCCCCAGGTGACCGGGTCACGTGGGGACCCCGGCCCCAGGTCAGCGGGTCACGTGGGGACCCCGGCCCCAGGTCAGCGGGTCACGTGGGGACACCGGCCCCAGGTCCCCGGGTCATGTCGGGTACCCGGCCTGGTTCCCAGGTTCCGGTGACCACCCCGGCAACAGGACCCCGGGTCACGTGGGGACACCGGCCACAGGTCAGCGGGTCACGTGGGGACCCCGGACCCAGGTCAGCGGGTCACGTGGGGACACCGGCCCCAGGTAACCAAAGCAGGTCGGGACCCCGGCCCCAGGTCCCCGGGTCATGTCGGATACCCGGCTTGGTTCCCAGGTTCCGATGACCACCCCGGCACCAGGACCCCGGGTCACGTGGGGACACCGGCCCCAGGTCACCGAGTCCGGTCAACACGACAGCCCCAGGTCACCGGGTCAGGTCGGCACCCCGGAACCAGGTCACCAGGTCATGTCGGGACCCAGCCCGGGTCCCCGGGACGGGTTTTTACCCCCGCCGCAGATCACCGGGTCATGTCGCACACCCGGCCTGGTTCCCAGGTTCCGGTGACCACCCCGGCACCAGGACCCCGGGTCACGTGGGGACACCGGCCCCAGGTCACCTGGTCACGTGGGGACCCCGGCCCCAGGTCAGCGGGTCACGTGGGGACCCCGGCCCCAGGTCAGCGGGTCACGTGGGGACACCGGCCCCAGGTCCCCGGGTCATGTCGGGTACCCGGCCTGGTTCCCAGGTTCCGGTGACCACCCCGGCAACAGGACCCCGGGTCACGTGGGGACACCGGCCACAGGTCAGCGGGTCACGTGGGGACCCCGGACCCAGGTCAGCGGGTCACGTGGGGACACCGGCCCCAGGTAACCAAAGCAGGTCGGGACCCCGGCCCCAGGTCCCTTGGTTATGTCGGGTACCCGGCCTGGTTCCCAGGTTCCGATGACCACCCCGGCACCAGGACCCCGGGTCAAGTGGGGACACCGGCCCCAGGTCAGCGGGTCACGTGGGGACCCCGGCCCCAGGTCAGCGGGTCACGTGGGGACCCCGGACCCAGGTCACCTGGTCATGTCTGGTACCCAGCCTGGTTCCCAGGTTCCGATGACTACCCCGGTCCCAGGTGACCGGGTCACGTGGGGACACCGGCCCCAGGTCACCGGGTTACGTGGGGACCCCGGCCCCAGGTCAGCGGGTCACGTGGGGACACCGGCCCCATGTCAGCGGGTCATACCTGGTCCCCGGACCCAGGTCAGCGGGTCAGGTCGGGACCCCGGACCCAGGTCGGGTCATGTCACGTCCCATGCCCGGGTCCCCGGGTTGGATTTTTACCCAGGCCCCGGGTCACAGGGTCATGTCGGGTCAACGGCCTGGGTACAAGGGTCTGGTGACCACCCCGACCCCAGGTCCCCGGGTCATGACGGGACACCGGACCAGGTCCCCGAGTCCGGTCGACACCACAGTCCCAGGTCACCGGGTCAGGTCGGCACCCCGGAACCAGGTCAATGGGTCATGTCGGGACCCAGCCCGGGTCCCCGGGACGGGTTTTTACCCCAGCCGCAGATCACCGGGTCCTGTCGGGTACCCGGCCCGGGTCCCCTGGACAGGTCGTTAACCCGGCCCCAGGTCACCGGGTCATGTCGCACACCCGGCCTGGTTCCCAGGTTCCGGTGACCACCCCGGCACCAGGACCCCGGGTCACGTGGGGACCCCGGCCCCAGGTCAGCGGGTCACGTGGGGACCCTGGCCCCAGGTCAGCAGGTCACATGCGGACACCGGCCCCAGGTCAGAGTGTCATGTGGGGACACCGGCCCCAGGTCACCGCGTCAGGTCGGGACCCCAAACCCAAGTCCACGAGTCCGTCGACACCACAGCCCCGGGTCACCGGGTCGTGTCGGGTACACAGCCCGGGCACCAGGGTCAGCTCTGGACCCCGGCCCCAGGTCAGCGTGTCACGTGGGGACCCCGGCCCCAGGTCAGAGGGTCACGTGGGGACACCGGCCCCAGGTCACCGCATTAGGTCGGGACCCAGAACCCAGGTCACCAGGTCATGTCGGGACCCAGCCCGAGTCCCCGGGACAGGTTTTTACCCCAGCCGCAGATCACCGGGTCCTGTCGGGTCCCCGGCCCGGGTCCACTGGACAGGTCGTTACCCCGGCCCCAGGTCACCGGGTCATGTCGCGCACCCGGCCTGGTTCCCAGGTTCCGGTGACCACCCCGGCACCAGGACCTCGGGTCACGTGGGGACCCCAGCCCCAGGTCAGCGGGTCACGTGGGGACACAGGCCCCAGGTAACCGGGTCAGGTCGGGACCCCGGCCCCAGGTCCCCGGGTCATGTCGGGTACCCGGCCTGGTTCCCAGGTTCCGGTGACCACCCCGGCACCAGGACCCCGGGTCACGTGGGGACACTGGCCCCAGGTCAGCGGGTCACGTGGGGACACCGGCCCCAGGTAACCAAGGCAGGTCGGGACCCCGGCCCCAGGTCCCCGGGTCATGTCGGGTACCCGGCCTGGTTCCCAGGTTCCGATGACCACCCCGGCACCAGGACCCCGGGTCACGTGGGAACACCGGCCCCAGGTCACCGGGTCACGTGGGGACCCCGGACGCAGTTCACCTGGTCATGTCTGGTACCCAGCCTGGTTCCCAGGTTCCGATGACCACCCCGGCACCAGGACCCCGGGTGACGTGGGGACACCGGCCCCAGGTGACCGGGTCACGTGGGGACCCCGGCCCCAGGTCAGCGGGTCACGTGGGGACCCCGGCCCCAGGTCAGCGGTTCACGTGGGGACACCGGCCCCAGGTCCCCGGGTCATGTCGGGTACCCGGCCTGGTTCCCAGGTTCCGGTGACCACCCCGGCAACAGGACCCCGGGTCACGTGGGGACCCCGGCCCCAGGTCAGCGGGTCACGTGGGGACACCGGCCCCAGGTAACCAAAGCAGGTCGGGACCCCGGCCCCAGGTCCCCGGGTCATGTCGGATACCCGGCTTGGTTCCCAGGTTCCGATGACCACCCCGGCACCAGGACCCCGGGTCACGTGGGGACACCGGCCCCAGGTCACCGAGTCCGGTCGACACCACTGCCCCAGGTCACCGGGTCAGGTCGGCACCCCGGAACCAGGTCACCAGGTCATGTCGAGACCCAGCCCGGGTCCCCGGGACGGGTTTTTACCCCCGCCGCAGATCACCGGGTCATGTCGCACACCCGGCCTGGTTCCCAGGTTCCGGTGACCACCCCGGCACCAGGACCCCGGGTCACGTGGGGACACCGGCCCCAGGTCAGCGGGTCACGTGGGGACACCGGCCCCAGGTCACCGTGTCACGTGGGGACCCCGGACCCAGGTCAGCGGGTCACGTGGGGACCCCGGACCCGGGTCAACGGGTCACGTGCGGAAACCGGCCCCAGGTCAGCGGGTCACGTGGGGACACCGGCCCCAGGTAACCGGGTCACGTGGGGACCCCGGCCCCAGGTCAGCGGGTCACGTGGGGACACCGGCCCCAGGTAACCGGGTCATACCGGGTCCCTGGACCCAGGTCACCGGGTCATGTCGGGTACCCGGCCTGGTTCCCAGGTTCCGGTGACCACCCCGGCACCAGGTCAGCGGGTCACGTGAGGACCCCGGCCCCAGGTCAGCGGGTCACGTGAGGACCCCGGCCCCAGGTAACCGGGTCAGGTCGAGACCCCGGCCCCAGGTCCCCGGGTCATGTCGGGTACCCGGCCTGGTTCCCAGGTTCCGGTGACCACCCCGGCACCAGGACCCCGGGTCACGTGGGGACACCGGCCCCAGGTAACCAAGGCAGGTCGGGACCCCGGCCCCAGGTCCCCGGGTCATGTCGGGTACCCGGCCTGGTTCCCAGGTTCCGATGACCACCCCGGCACCAGGACCCCGGGTCACGTGGGGACACCGGCCCCAGGTCAGAGGGTCACGTGGGGACCCCGGCCCCAGGTCAGCGGGTCACGTGAGGACAACGGCCCCAGGTCAGAGGGTGACGTGGGGACACCGGCCCCAGGTCACCGCGTCAGGTCGGGACCCCGAACCCAGGTCCACGAGTCCGTCGACACCACAGCCCCGGGTCACCGGGTCATGTCGGGTAACCGGCCTGGTTCCCAGGTTCTGATGACCACCCCGGCACCAGGACCCCGGGTCACGTGGGGACACCGGCCCCAGGTCAGCGGGTCACGTGGGGACCCCGGACCCAGGTGAACGGGTCAGGTCGGGACCCCGGACCCAGTTCGGGTCATGTCACGTCCCATGCCCGGGTCCCCGGGTTGGATTTTTACACAGGCCCCGGGTCACCGGGTCATGTCAGGTAACCGGCCTGGTTCCCAGGTTCCGATGACCACCCCGGCACCAGGACCCCGGGTCACGTGGGGACCCCGGCCCCAGGTCAGCGGGTCACGTAGGGACACCGGCCCCAGGTCACCGGGTCACGTCGGGACCCCGGCCCCAGGTCAGCGGGTCACGTGGGGACACCGGCCCCAGGTAACCGGGTCACGTGGGGTCCCGGCCCCAGTTCAGAGGGTCACGTGGGGACACCGGACCAAGGTCACCGGGTCATGTCAGGTAACCGGCCTGGTTCCCAGGTTCCGATGACCACCCCGGCACCAGGACCCCGGGTCACGTGGGGACACCGGCCCCAGGTCAGCGGGTCACGGGGGGACCCCGGACCAAGGTCACCTGGTCATGTCTGGTACCCAGCCTGGTTCCCAGGTTCCGATGACCACCCCGGCACCAGGACCCCGGGTCACGTGGGGACACCGGCCCCAGGTGACCGGGTCACGTGGGGTCCCGGCCCCAGGTCAGCGGGTCACGTAGGGACCCCGGCCCCAGGTCAGCGGGTCACGTGGGGACACCGGCCCCAGGTAACCGGGTCATACCGGGTCCCCGGACCCAGGTCACCGGGTCAAGTCGGGACCCCTGACCCAGGTCGGGTCATGTCACGTCCCATACCCGGGTCCCCGGTTGGATTTTTACCCAGGCCCCGGGTCACAGGGTCATGTCGGGTCAACGGCCTGGGTACAAGGGTCTGGTGACCACCCCGACCCCAGGTCCCCGGGTCATGACGGGACACCGGACCAGGTCCCCGAGTCCGGTCGACACCACAGCCCCAGGTCACCGGGTCACGTCGGCACCCCGGAACCAGGTCACCGGGTCATGTCGGGACCCAGCCCGGGTCCCCGGGACGGGTTTTTACCCCAGCCGCAGATCACCGGGTCCTGTCGGGTCCCCGGCCCGGGTCCCCTGGACAGGTCGGCACCCCGGCCCCGGGTCACGGGGTCATGTCGGGTCGCTGTCCCGGGTACCAGTGTCAGGTGACCACCCCGGCCCCGGGAGACGGAGTCATACCGGGTCCCCGGCCCGGGTCCCCGGGTTGCATCGGGACAAAATAACGGTATCACTGGATCACGTGGGGTCCCGGGCCCGGGTCCCCGGGTTGCATCGGGACACCAGCGAAGGATCACCGGGTCCTGTCGGGTCCCCGGCCCGGGTCCCCTGGACAGGTCGTTAACCCGGCCCCAGGTCACCGGGTCATGTCGCGCACCCGGCCTGGTTCCCAGGTTCCGGTGACCACCCCGGCACCAGGACCCCGGGTCACGTGGGGACACCGGCCCCAGTTCACCGGGTCACGTTGGGACCCCGGCCCCAGGTCAGCGGGTCACGTGGGGACATCGGCCCCAGGTAACCGGGTCACGTGGGGACCCCGGCCCCAGGTCAGCGGGACACGTGGGGACACCGGCCCCAGGTCACCGCGTCAGGTCGGGACCCCGAACTCAGGACCACGAGTCCGTCGACACCACAGCCCCGGGTCACCGGGTCGTGTCGGGTAACCGGCCTGGTTCCCAGGTTCCGATGACCACCCCGGCACCAGGACCCCGGGTCACGTGGGGACACCGGCCCCAGGTCAGCGGGTCACGTGGGGACCCCGGCCCCAGGTCAGCGGGTCACGTGGGGACACCGTCCCCAGGTCAGCGGGTCACGTGGGGACCCCGGCCCCAGGTCAGCGGGTCACGTGGGGACACCGGCCCCAGGTCAGAGGGTCACGTGGGGACACCGGCCCCAGGTCACCGCGTCAGGTCGGGACCCCGAACCCAGGTCCACGAGTCCGTCGACACCACAGACCGGGGTCACCGGGTCATGTCACGCACCCGACCTGGTTCCCAGGTTCCGATGACCACCCGGGCACCAGGACCCCGGGTCACGTGGGGACCCCGGACCCAGGTCAGCGGGTCACGTGGGGACTCCGGACCCAGGTCACCTGGTCATGTGTGGTACCCAGCCTGGTTCCCAGGTTCCGATGACCACCCCGGCACCAGGACCCCGGGTCACGTGGGGACCCCGGCCCCAGGTCAGCGGGTCACGTGGGGACACCGGCCCCAGGTAACCGGGTCATACCGGGTCCCCGCACCCAGGTCACCGGGTCAAGTCGGGACCCCTGACCCAGGTCGGGTCATGTCACGTCCCATACCCGGGTCCCCGGTTGGATTTTTACCCAGGCCCCGGGTCACAGGGTCATGTCGGGTCAACGGCCTGGGTACAAGGGTCTGGTGACCACCCCGACCCCAGGTCCCCGGGTGATGACGGGACACCGGACCAGGTCCCCGAGTCCGGTCGACACCACAGCCCCAGGTCACCGGGTCACGTCGGCACCCCGGAACCAGGTCACCGGGTCATATCGGGACCCAGCCCGGGTCCCCGGGACGGGTTTTTACCCCAGCCGCAGATCACCAGGTCCTGTCGGGTCCCCGGCCCGTGTCCCCTGGACAGGTCGTTAACCCGGCCCCAGGTCACCGGGTCATGTCGCGCACCCGGCCTGGTTCCCAGGTTCCGGTGACCACCCCGGCCCCAGGACCCCGGGTCACGTGGGGACACCGGCCCCAGGTCACCGCGTCAGGTCGGGACCCCGAACCCAGGTCCACGAGTCCGTCGACACCACAGCCCCGGGTCACCGGGTCGTGTCGGGTAACCGGCCTGGTTCCCAGGTTCCGATGACCACCCCGGCACCAGGACCCCGGGTCACGTGGGGACACCGGCCCTAGGTGACCGGGTCACGTGGGGACACCGGCCCCAGGTGACCGGGTCACGTGGGGACCCCAGCCCCAGGTCAGCGGGTCACGTGGGGACCCCGGCCCCAGGTCAGCGGGTCACGTGGGGTCACCGGCCCCAGGTCAGAGGGTCACGTGGGGACCCCGGACCCAGGTCACCTAGTCATGTCTGGTACCCAGCCTGGTTCCCAGGTTCCGATGACCACCCCGGCACCAGGACCCCGGGTCACGTGGGGACCACGGCCCCAGGTGACCGGGTCACGTGGGGACCCCGGCCCCAGGTCCCCGGGTCACGTGGGGACACCGGCCCCAGATCAGAGGGTCACGTGGGGACCCCGGACCCAGGTCACCTGGTCATGTCTGGTACCCAGCCTGGTTCCCAGGTTCCGATGACTACCCCGGCACCAGGACCCCGGGTCACGTGGGGACACCGGCCCCAGGTCAGCGGGTCACGTGGGGACCCCGGCCCCAGGTCAGCGGGTCACGTGGGAACACCGGCCCCAGGTAACCGGGTCATACTGGGTCCCCGGACCCAGGTCACCGGGTCAGGTCGGGACCCCGGACCCAGGTCGGGTCATATCATGTCCCATGCCCAGGTCCCCTGGTTGGATTTTTACCCAGGCCCCGGGTCACAGGGTCATGTCGGGTCAACGGCCTGGGTCCCCTGGACAGGTCGTTAACCCGGCCCCAGGTCACCGGGTCATGTCGCGCACCCGGCCTGGTTCCCAGTTTCCGGTGACCACCCCGGCACCAGGACCCCGGGTCAGGTCGGCACCCCGGAACCAGGTCAGCGGGTCACGTGGGGACACCGGCCCCAGGTCACCGCGTCAGGTCGGGACCCGGAACCCAGGTCCACGAGTCCGTCGACACCACAGCCCCGGGTCACCGGGTCGTGTCGCGTAACCGGCCTGGTTCCCAGGTTCCGATGACCACCCCGGCACCAGGACCCCGGGTCACGTGGGGACACCGGACCCAGGTCAGCGGGTCAGGTGGGGACACCGGCCCCAGGTCACCTGGTCACGTGGGGACCCCGGACCCAGGTGAACGGGTCACATGGGGACACCGGCCCCAGGTCACCGCGTCAGGTCGGGACCCCGAACCCAGGTCCACGAGTCCGTCGACACCACAGCCCCGGGTCACCGGGTCATGTCGGGTAACCGGCCTGGTTCCCAGGTTCTGATGACCACCCCGGCACCAGGACCCCGGGTCACGTGGGGACACCGGCCCCAGGTCAGCGGGTCACGTGGGGACCCCGGACCCAGGTGAACGGGTCAGGTCGGGACCCCGGACCCAGTTCGGGTCATGTCACGTCCCATGCCCGGGTCCCCGGGTTGGATTTTTACACAGACCCCGGGTCACAGGGTCATGTCGGGTCAACGGCCTGGGTACAAGGGTCTGGTGACCACCCCGACCCCAGGTCCCCGGGTCATGACGGGACACCGGACCAGGTCCCCGAGTCCGGTCGACACCACAGCCCCAGGTCAGCGGGTCACGTAGGGACACCGGCCCCAGGTCACCGGGTCACGTCGGGACCCCGGCCCCAGGTCAGCGGGTCACGTGGGGACACCGGCCCCAGGTAACCGGGTCACGTGGGGTCCCGGCCCCAGGTCAGAGGGTCACGTGGGGACACCGGACCAAGGTCACCGGGTCATGTCAGGTAACCGGCCTGGTTCCCAGGTTCCGATGACCACCCCGGCACCAGGACCCCGGGTCACGTGGGGACACCGGCCCCAGGTCAGCGGGTCACGGGGGGACCCCGGACCAAGGTCACCTGGTCATGTCTGGTACCCAGCCTGGTTCCCAGGTTCCGATGACCACCCCGGCACCAGGACCCCGGGTCACGTGGGGACACCGGCCCCAGGTGACCGGGTCACGTGGGGTCCCGGCCCCAGGTCAGCGGGTCACGTAGGGACCCCGGCCCCAGGTCAGCGGGTCACGTGGGGACACCGGCCCCAGGTAACCGGGTCATACCGGGTCCCCGGACCCAGGTCACCGGGTCAAGTCGGGACCCCTGACCCAGGTCGGGTCATGTCACGTCCCATACCCGGGTCCCCGGTTGGATTTTTACCCAGGCCCCGGGTCACAGGGTCATGTCGGGTCAACGGCCTGGGTACAAGGGTCTGGTGACCACCCCGACCCCAGGTCCCCGGGTCATGACGGGACACCGGACCAGGTCCCCGAGTCCGGTCGACACCACAGCCCCAGGTCACCGGGTCACGTCGGCACCCCGGAACCAGGTCACCGGGTCATGTCGGGACCCAGCCCGGGTCCCCGGGACGGGTTTTTACCCCAGCCGCAGATCACCGGGTCCTGTCGGGTCCCCGGCCCGGGTCCCCTGGACAGGTCGGCACCCCGGCCCCGGGTCACGGGGTCATGTCGGGTCGCTGTCCCGGGTACCAGTGTCAGGTGACCACCCCGGCCCCGGGAGACGGAGTCATACCGGGTCCCCGGCCCGGGTCCCCGGGTTGCATCGGGACAAAAGCACCGGATCACTGGATCACGTGCGGTCCCGGGCCCGGGTCCCCGGGTTGCATCGGGACACCAGCGAAGGATCACCGGGTCCTGTCGCGTCCCCGGCCCGGGTCCCCTGGACAGGTCGTTAACCCGGCCCCAGGTCACCGGGTCATGTCGCGCACCCGGCCTGGTTCCCAGGTTCCGGTGACCACCCCGGCACCAGGACCCCGGGTCACGTGGGGACCCCGGCCCCAGGTCAGCGGGTCACGTGGGGACACCGGCCCCAGGTCACCGCGTCAGGTCGGGACCCCGAACCCAGGTCCACGAGTCCGTCGACACCACAGCCCCGGGTCACCGGGTCGTGTCGGGTAACCGGCCTGGTTCCCAGGTTCCGATGACCACCCCGGCACCAGGACCCCGGGTCACGTGGGGACACCGGCCCCAGGTGACCGGGTCACGTGGGGACACCGGCCCCAGGTCACTGGGTCAGGTCGGGACCCCGGCCCCAGGTCAGCGGGTCACGTGGGGACCCCGACCCCAGGTCAGCGGGTCACGTGGGGTCACCGGCCCCAGGTCAGAGGGTCACGTGGGGACACCGGCCCCAGGTCAGAGGATCACGTGGGGACCCCCGACCCAGGTCACCTGGTCATGTGTGGTACCCGGCCTGGTTCCCAGGTTCCAGTGACCACCCCGGCACCAGGACCCCGGGTCACGTGGGGACCCCGGCCCCAGGTCAGCGGGTCACGTGGGGACACCGGCCCCACGTCACCGTGTCAGGTCGGGACCCCGAACCCAGGTCCACGAGTCCGTCGACACCACAGCCCCGGGTCACCGGGTCGTGTCGGGTAACCGGCCTGGTTCCCAGGTTCCGATGACCACCCCGGCACCAGGACCCCGGGTCATGTGGGGACACCGGCCCCAGGTGACCGGGTCACGTGGCGACCCCGGACCCAAGTCACCTGGTCATGTCTGGTACCCAGCCTGGTTCCCAGGTTCCGATGACCACCCCGGCACCAGGACCCCGGGTCACGTGGGGTCACCGGCCCCAGGTGACCGGGTCACGTGGGGACCCCGGACCCAGGTCACGGGGTCACGTGGGCACCCCGGCCCCAGGTGACCGGGTCACGTGGGGACACCGGCCCCACGTCACCGCGTCAGCTCGGGATCCTGGCCCCATGTCCCCGGGTCATGTCGTGTACCCGGCCTGGTTCCCAGGTTCCGATGACCACCCCAGCACCAGGACCCTGGGTCACGTGGGGACACCAGCCCCAGGTGACCGGGTCACGTGGGGACACCGGCCCCATGTCAGCGGGTCACGTGGGGACACCGGCCCCAGGTCACCGCGTCAGGTCGGGACCCCGAACCCAGGTAACCAAGGCAGGTCGGGACCCCAGCCCCAGGTCCCCGGGTCATGTCGGGTACCAGGCCTGGTTCCCAGGTTCCGATGACCACCCCGGCACCAGGACCCCGGGTCACGTGGGGACACCGGCCCCAGGTCAGCGGGTCACGTGGGGTCACCGGCCCCAGGTCAGAGGGTCACGTGGGGACCCCGGACCCAGGTCAGAGGGTCACGTGGGGACCCCGGACCCAGGTCACCTGGTCATGTCTGGTACCCAGCCTGGTTCCCAGGTTCCGATGACCACCCCGGCACCAGGACCCCGGGTCACGTGGGGACACCGGCCCCAGGTGACCGGGTCACGTGGTCACCCTGGCCCCAGGTCAGCGGGTCACGTGGGGACACCGGACCCAGGTAACCAGGTCACGTGGGGACCCCGGCCCCAGGTAACCGGGTCACGTGGGGACCCCGGACCCAGGTCAGCGGGTCACGTGGGGACACCGGCCCCAGGTAACCGGGTCATACCGGGTCCCCGGACCCAGGTCACCGGGTCAGGTCGGGACCCCGGACCCAGGTCGCGTCATGTCACTTCCCATGCCCGGGTCCCCGGGTTGGATTTTTACCCAGGCCCCGGGTCACAGGGTCATGTCGGGTCAACGGCCTGGGTACAAGGGTCTGGTGACCACCCCGACCCCAGGTCCCCGGGTCATGACGGGACACCGGACCAGGTCCCCGAGTCCGGTCGACACCACAGCCCCAGGTCACCGGGTCACGTCGGCACCCCGGAACCAGGTCACCGGGTCATGTCGGGACCCAGCCCGGGTCCCCGGGACGGGTTTTTACCCCAGCCGCAGATCACCGGGTCCTGTCGGGAACCCGGCCCGGGTCCCCTGGACAGGTCGGCACCCCGGCCCCGGGTCACCGGGTCATGTCGGGTCGCTGTCCCGGGTACCAGTGTCAGGTGACCACCCCGGCCCCGGGAGACGGAGTCATACAAAAGTCCCCGGCCCGGGTCCCCGGGTTGCATCGGGACAAAAGCACGGGATCACTAGATCACGTGGGGTCCCGGGCCCGGGTCCCCGGGTTGCATCGGGACACCAGCGAAGGATCACCGGGTCCTGTCGGGTCCCTGGCCCGGGTCCGCTGGACAGGTCGTTAACCCGGCCCCAGGTCACCGGGTCATGTCGCGCACCCGGCCTGGTTCCCAGGTTCCGGTGACCACCCCGGCACCAGGACCCCGGGTCACGTGGGGACCCCGGCCCCAGGTCAGCGGGTCACGTGGGGACCCCGGCCCCAGGTCAGAGGGTCACGTGAGGACACCGGCCCCAGGTCACAGCGTCAGGTCGGGTACCCGGCCTGGTTCCCAGGTTCCGATGACCACCCCGGCACCAGGACCCCGGGTCACGTGGGGACACCGGCCCCAGGTCACCGGGTCACGTGGGGACCCCGGACCCAGGTCACCTGGTCATGTCTGGTACCCAGCCTGGTTCCCAAGTTCCGATGACCACCCCGGCACCAGGACCCTGGGTCACGTGGGGACACCGGCCCCAGGTGACCGGGTAACGTGGGGACACGGCCCCAGGTCAGAGGGTCACGTGGGGACACCGGCCCCAGGTCAGCGGGTCACATGGGGACCCCGGCCCCAGGTAACCAAGGCAGGTCGGGACCCCAGCCCCAGGTCCCCGGTTCATGTCGGGTACCCGGCCTGGTTCCCAGGTTCGGATGACCACCCCGGCACCAAGACCCCGGGTCACGTGGGGACACCGGCCCCAGGTCAGAGGGTCACGTGGGGACCCCGGACCCAGGTTACCTGGTCATGTCTTGTACCCAGCCTGGTTCCCAGGTTCCGATGACCACCCCGGCACCAGGACCCAGGGTCACGTGGGGACACTGGCCCCAGGTGACAGGGTCACGTGGGGACCCCGGCCCCAGGTCAACGGGTCACATGGGGACACCGGCCCCAGGTAACCGGGTCACGTGGGGACCCCGGACCCAGGTCAGCGGGTCACGTGGGGTCACCGGCTCCAGGTCAGAGGGTCACGTGGGGACCCCGGACCCAGGTCACCTAGTCATGTCTGGTACCCAGCCTGGATCCCAGGTTCCGATGACCACCCCGGCACAAGGACCCCGAGTCCGGTCGACACCACAGCCCCAGGTCACCGGGTCACGTCGGCACCCCGGAACCAGGTCACCGGGTCATGTCGGGACCCAGTCCGGGTCCCCGGGACGGGTTTTTACCCCAGCCGCAGATCACCGGGTCCTGTCGGGTACCCGGGTCGGGTCCCCTGGACAGGTCGGCACCCCGGCCCCGGGTCACGGGGTCATGTCGGGTCGCTGTCCCGGGTACCAGTGTCAGGTGACCACCCCGGCCCCGGGAGACGGAGTCATACCGCGTCCACGGCCCGGGTCCCCGGGTTGCATCGGGACAAAAGCACCGGATCACTGGATCACGTGGGGTCCCGGGCACGGGTCCCCGGGTTGCATCGGGACACCAGCGAAGGATCACCGGGTCCTGTCGGGTCCCCGGCCCGGGTCCCCTGGACAGGTCGTTAACCCAGCCCAGGTCACCGGGTCATGTCGCGCACCCGGCCTGGTTCCCAGGTTCCGGTGACCACCCCGGCACCAGGACCCCGGGTCACGTGGGGACCCCGGCCCCAGGTCAGCGGGTCACGTGGGGACACCGGCCCCAGGTCACCGCGTCAGGTCGGGACCCCGAACCCAGGTCCACGAGTCCGTCGACACCACAACCCCGGGTCACCGGGTCGTGTCGGGTAACCGGCCTGGTTCCCAGGTTCCGATGACCACCCCGGCACCAGGACCCCGGGTCACGTGGGGACACCGGCCCCAGGTAACCGGGTCATACCGGGTCCCCGGACCCAGGTCACCAGGTCAGGTCGGGACCCCGGACCCAGTTCGCGTCATGTCACGTCCCATGCCCGGGTCCCCGGGTTGGATTTTTACCCAGGCCCCGGGTCACAGGGTCATGTCGGGTCAACGGCCTGGGTACAAGGGTCTGGTGACCACCCCGACCCCAGCTCCCCGGGTGATGACGGGACACCGGACCAGGTCCCCGAGTCCGGTCGACACCACAGCCCCAGGTCACCGGGTCACGTCGGCACCCCGGAACCAGGTCACCGGGTCATGTCGGGACCCAGCCCGGGTCCCCGGGACGGGTTTTTACCCCAGCCGCAGATCACCGGGTCCTGTCGGGTACCCGGGTCGGGTCCCCTGGACAGGTCGGCACCCCGGCCCCGGGTCACGGGGTCATGTCGGGTCGCTGTCCCGGGTACCAGTGTCAGGTGACCACCCCGGCCCCGGGAGACGGAGTCATACCGGGTCCCCGGCCCGGGTCCCCGGGTTGCATCGGGACAAAAGCACCGGATCACTGGATCACGTGCGGTCCCGGGCCCGGGTCCCCGGGTTGCATCGGGACACCAGCGAAGGATCACCGGGTCCTGTCGGGTCCCCGGCCCGGGTCCCCTGGACAGGTCGTTAACCCGGCCCCAGGTCACCGGGTCATGTCGCGCACCCGGCCTGGTTCCCAGGTTCCGGTGACCACCCCGGCACCAGGACCCCGGGTCACGTGGGGACCCCGGCCCCAGGTCAGAGGGTCACGTGGGGACACCGGCCCCAGGTCACCGCGTCAGGTCGGGACCCCGAACCCAGGTCCACGAGTCCGTCGACACCACAGCCCCGGGTCACCGGGTCGTGTCCGGTACACAGCCCGGGCACCAGGGTCAGCTCGGGACCCCGGCCCCAGGTCCCCGGGTCATGTCGGGTACCCGGCCTGGTTCCCAGGTTACGATGACCACCCCGGCACCAGGACCCCGGCTCACGTGGGGACACCGGCCCCAGGTCACCGGGTCACGTGGGGACCCCGGACCCAGGTCACCTGGTCATGTCTGGTACCCAGCCTGGTTCCCAGGTTCCGATGACCACCCCGGCACCAGGACCCTGGGTCACGTGGGGACACCGGCCCCAGGTGACCGGGTCACGTGGGGACACCGGTCCCAGGTCACCGGGTCACGTGGGGACACCGGCCCCAGGTCAGCGGGTCACATGGGGACCCCGGCCCCAGGTAACCAAGGCAGGTCGGGACCCCAGCCCCAGGTCCCCGGGTCATGTCGGGTACCCGGCCTGGTTCCCAGGTTCCGATGACCACCCCGGCACCAGGACCCCGGGTCACGTGGGGACACCGGACCCAGGTCAGAGGGTCACGTGGGGACCCCGGACCCAGGTTACCTGGTCATGTCTGGTACCCAGCCTGGTTCCCAGATTCCGATGACCACCCCGGCACCAGGACCCAGGGTCACGTGGGGACACTGGCCCCAGGTGACCGGGTCACGTGGGGACACCGGCCCCAGGTCAGCGGGTCACGTGGGGACACTGGCCCCAGGTAACCGGGTCACGTGGGGACCCCGGACCCAGGTCAGCGGGTCACGTGGGGTCACCGGCTCCAGGTCAGAGGGTCACGTGGGGACCCCGGACCCAGGTCACCTAGTCATGTCTGGTACCCAGCCTGGATCCCAGGTTCCGATGACCACCCCGGCACCAGGACCCCGAGTCCGGTCGACACCACAGCCCCAGGTGACCGGGTCACGTGGGGACCCCGGCCCCAGGTCAGCGGGTCACGTGGGGACCCCGGCCCCAGGTCAGAGGGTCACGTGGGGACACCGGCCCAAGGTCACCGCGTCAGGTCGGGACCCCGAACCCAGGTCCACCAGTCCGTCGACACCACAGCCCTGGGTCACCGGGTCGTGTCGGGTACACAGCCCGGGCACCAGGGTCAGCTCGGGACCCCGGCCCCAGGTCCCCGGGTCATGTTGGGTACCCGGCCTGGTTCCCAGGTTCCGATGACCACCCCGGCACCAGGACCCCGGGTCACGTGGGGACACCGGCCCCAGGTCAGCGGGTCACGTGGGGACCCCGGACCCAGGTCACCTGGTCATGTCTGGTACCCAGCCTGGTTCCCAGGTTCCGATGACCACCCCGGCACCAGGACCCCGGGTCACGTGGGGACACCGGCCCCAGGTCAGCGGGTCACGTGGGGACACCGGCCCCAGGTCAGCGGGTCACGTGGGGACACCGGCCCCAGGTAACCGGGTCACGTGGGGACCCCGGACCCAGGTCAGCGGGTCACGTGGGGACACCGGCCCCAGGTAACCGGGTCATACCGGGTCCCCGGACCCAGGTCACCGGGTCAGGTCGGGACCCCGGACCCAGGTCGGTTTATGTCACGTCCCATACCCGGATCCCCGGGTTGGATTTTTACCCAGGCCCCGGGTCACAGGGTCATGTCGGGTCAACGGCCTGTGTACAAGGGTCTGGTGACCACCCCCACCCCAGGTCCCCGGGTCATGACGGGACACCGGACCAGGTCCCCGAGTCCGGTCGACACCACAGCCCCAGGTCACCGGGTCACGTCGGCACCCCGGAACCAGGTCACCGGGTCATGTCGGGACCCAGCCCGAGTCCCCGGGACGGGTTTTTACCCCAGCCGCAGATCACCGGTTCCTGTCGGGAACCCCGCCCGGGTCCCCTGGACAGGTCGGCACCCCAGCCCCGGGTCACGTGGTCATGTCGGGTCGCTGTCCCGGGTACCAGTGTCAGGTGACCACCCCGGCCCCGGGAGACGGAGTCATACCGGGTCCCCGGCCCGGGTCCCCGGGTTGCATCGGGACAAAAGCACGGGATCACTGGATCACGTGGGGTCCCGGGCCAGGGTCCCCGAGTTGCATCGGGACACCAGCGAAGGATCACCGGGTCCTGTCGGGTCCCCGGCCCGGGTCCCCTGGACAGGTCGTTAACCCGGCCCCAGGTCACCGGGTCATGTCGCGCACCCGGCCTGGTTCCCAGGTTCCGGTCACCACCCCGGCACCAGGACCCCGGGTCACGTGGGGACCCCGGCCCCAGGTCAGCGGGTCACGTGGGGACACCGGCCCCAGGTCACCGCGTCAGGTCGGGACCCCGAACCCAGGTCCACGAGTCCGTCGACACCACAGCCCCGGGTCACCGGGTCGTGTCGGGTAACCGGCCTGGTTCCCAGGTTCCGATGACCACCCCGGCCCCAGGACCCCGGGTCACGTGGGGACACCGGCCCCAGGTGACCAGGTCACGTGGGGACCCCGGCCCCAGGTCACCGGGTCACGTGGGGACCCCGGCCCCAGTCAGCGGGTCACGTGGGGACACCGGCCCCAGGTAACCAAGGCAGGTCGGGACCCAGCCCGGGTCCCCGGGACGGGTTTTTACCCCAGCCGCAGATCACCGGGTCCTGTCGGGTCCCCGGCCCGGGTCCCCTGGACAGGTCGATAACCCGGCCCCAGGTCACCCGGTCATGTCGCGCACCCGGCCTGGTTCCCAGGTTCCGGTGACCATCCCGGCACCAGGACCCCGGGTCACGTGGGGACCCCGGACCCAGGTCAGCGGGTCACGTGGGGACACCGGCCCCAGGTCAGAGGGTCACGTGGGGACCCCGGACCCAGGTCACCTGGTCATGTGTGGTACCCAGCCTGGTTCCCATGTTCCGATGACCACCCCGGCACCAGGACCCCGGGTCACGTGGGGACACCGGCCCCAGGTGACCGGGTCACGTGGGGACCCCGGCCCCAGGTCAGCGGGTCACGTGGGGACACCGGCCCCAGGTAACCGGGTCATACCGGGTCCCCGGACCCAGGTCACCGGGTCAGGACGGGACCCCGGACCCAGGTCGGGTCATGTCACGTCCCATGCCCGGGTCCCCGGGTTGGATTTTTACCCAGGCCCCGGGTCACAGGGTCATGTTGGGTCAACGGCCTGGGTACAACGGTCTGGTGACCACCCCGACCCCAGGTCCCCGGGTCATGACGGGACACCGGACCAGGTCGCCGAGTCCGGTCGACACCACAGCCCCAGGTCACCGGCTCAGGTCGGGAACCCGGGTCGGGTCCCCTGGACAGGTCGGCACCCCGGCCCCGGGTCACGGAGTCATGTCGGGTCGCTGTCCCGGGTACCAGTGTCAGGTGACCACCCCGGCCCCGGGAGACGGAGTCATACCGGGTCCCCGGCCCGGGTCCCCGGGTTGCATCGGGACACCAGCGAAGGATCACCGGGTCCTGTCGGGTCCCCGGCCCGGGTCCCCTGGACAGGTCGTTAACCCGGCCCCAGGTCACCGGGTCATGTCGCGCACCCGGCCTGGTTCCCAGGTTCCGGTGACCACCCCGGCACCAGGACCCCGGGTCACGTGGGGACCCCGGCCCCAGGTCAGCGGGTCACGTGGGGACACCAGCCCCAGGTCACCGCGTCAGGTCGGGACCCCGAACCCAGGTCCACGAGTCCGTCGACACCACAGCCCCGGGTCACCGGGTCGTGTCGGGTAACCGGCCTGGTTCCCAGGTTCCGATGACCACCCCGGCCCCAGGACCCCGGGTCACGTGGGGACACCGGTCCCATGTGACCGGGTCACGTGGGGACACCGGCCCCAGGTCACCAGGTCACGTGGGGACCCCGGCCCCAGGTCAGCGGGTCACATGGGGACACCGGCCCCAGGTAACCAAGGCAGGTCGATACCCAGCCCGGGTCCCCGGGACAGGTCGATAACCCGGCCCCAGGTCACCGGGTCATGTCGCGCACCCGGCCTGGTTCCCAGGTTCCGGTGACCATCCCGGCACCAGGACCCCGGGTCACGTGGGGACCCCGGCCCCAGGTCAGCGGGTCACGTGGGGTCACCGGCCCCAGGTCAGAGGGTCACGTGGGGACCCCGGACCCAGGTCACCTAGTCATGTCTGGTACCCAGCCTGGTTCCCAGGTTCCGATGACCACCCCGGCACCAGGACCCCGGGTCACGTGGGGACACCGGCCCCAGGTGACCGGGTCACGTGGGGACCCCGGACCCAGGTCAGCGGGTCACGTGGGGACACCGGCCCCAGGTCAGCGGGTCATGTGGGGACCCCGGACCCAGGTCAGCGGGTCACGTGAGGACACCGGCCCCAGGTAACCGGGTCATACCGGGTCCCCGGACCCAGGTCACCGGGTCAGGTCGGGACCCCGGACCCAGGTCACCGGGTCAGGTCGGGACCCTGGACCCAGGTCGGGTCATGTCACGTCCCATGCCCGGGTCCCCGGGTTGGATTTTTACCCAGGCCCCGGGTCACAGGGTCATGTTGGGTCAACGGCCTGGGTACAATGGTCTGGTGACCACCCCGACCCCAGGTACCCGGGTCATGACGGGACACCGGACCAGGTCCCCGAGTCCGGTCGACACCACAGCCCCAGGTCACCGGGTCACGTCGGCACCCCGGAACCAGGTCACCGGGTCATGTCGGGACCCAGCCCGGGTCCCCGGGACGGGTTTTTACCCCAGCCGCAGATCACCGGGTCCTGTCGGGTCCCCGGCCCGGGTCCCCTGGACAGGTCGGCACCCCGGCCCCGGGTCACGGGGTCATGTCGGGTCGCTGTCCCGGGTACCAGTGTCAGGTGACCACCCCGGCCCCGGGAGACGGAGTCATACCGGGTCCCCGGCCCGGGTCCCCGGGTTGCATCGGGACAAAATAACGGTATCACTGGATCACGTGGGGTCCCGGGCCCGGGTCCCCGGGTTGCATCGGGACACCAGCGAAGGATCACCGGGTCCTGTCGGGTCCCCGGCCCGGGTCCCCTGGACAGGTCGTTAACCCGGCCCCAGGTCACCGGGTCATGTCGCGCACCCGGCCTGGTTCCCAGGTTCCGGTGACCACCCCGGCACCAGGACCCCGGGTCACGTGGGGACCCCGGCCCCAGGTCAGCGGGTCACGTGGGGACACCGGCCCCAGGTCACCGCGTCAGGTCGGGACCCCGAACCCAGGTCCACGAGTCCGTCGACACCACAGCCCCGGGTCACCGGGTCGTGTCGGGTAACCGGCCTGGTTCCCAGGTTCCGATGACCACCCCGGCACCAGGACCCCGGGTCACGTGGGGACACCGGCCCCAGGTGACCGGGTCACGTGGGGACACCGGACCCAGGTCACGGGGTCACGTGGGCACCCCGGCCCCAGGTGACCGGGTCACGTGGGGACACCGGCCCCACGTCACCGCGTCAGCTCGGGATCCTGGCCCCATGTCCCCGGGTCATGTCGTGTACCCGGCCTGGTTCCCAGGTTCCGATGACCACCCCAGCACCAGGACCCTGGGTCACGTGGGGACACCAGCCCCAGGTGACCGGGTCACGTGGGGACACCGGCCCCATGTCAGCGGGTCACGTGGGGACACCGGCCCCAGGTCACCGCGTCAGGTCGGGACCCCGAACCCAGGTAACCAAGGCAGGTCGGGACCCCAGCCCCAGGTCCCCGGGTCATGTCGGGTACCAGGCCTGGTTCCCAGGTTCCGATGACCACCCCGGCACCAGGACCCCGGGTCACGTGGGGACACCGGCCCCAGGTCAGCGGGTCACGTGGGGACCCCGGACCCGGGTCACCTGGTCATGTGTGGTACCCAGCCTGGTTCCCAGGTTCCGATGACAACCCCGGCACCAGGACCCCGGGTCACGTGGGGACACCGGCCCCAGGTCAGCGGGTCACGTGGGGACCCTGGACCCAGGTCAGCGGGTCACGTGGGGACACCGGCCCCAGGTAACCGGGTCACGTGGGGACCCCGGCCCCAGGTAACCGGGTCACATGGGGACCCCGGACCCAGGTCAGCGGGTCACGTGGGGACACCGGCCCCAGGTAACCGGGTCATACCGGGTCCCCTGACCCAGGTCACCGGGTCAGGTCGGGACCCCGGACCCAGGTCGGGTCATGTCACGTCCCATGCCCGGGTCCCCGGGTTGGATTTTTACCCAGGCCCCGGGTCACAGGGTCATGTCGGGTCAACGGCCTGGGTACAAGGGTCTGGTGACCACCCCGACCCCAGGTCCCCGGGTCATGACGGGACACTGGACCAGGTCCCCGAGTCCGGTCGAAACCACAGCCCCAGGTCACCGGGTCACGTCGGCACCCCGGAACCAGGTCACCGGGTCATGTCGGGACCTAGTCCGGGTCCCCGGGACGGGTTTTTACCCCAGCCGCAGATCACCGGGTCCTGTCGGGTACCCGGGTCGGGTCCCCTGGACAGGTCGGCACCCCGGCCCCGGGTCACGGGGTCATGTCGGGTCGCTGTCCCGGGTACCAGTGTCAGGTGACCACCCCGGCCCCGGGAGACGGAGTCATACCGGGTCCCCGGCCCGGGTCCCCGGGTTGCATCGGGACAAAAGCACCGGATCACTGGATCACGTGCGGTCCCGGGCCCGGGTCCCCGGGTTGCATCGGGACACCAGCGAAGGATCACCGGGTCCTGTCGCGTCCCCGGCCCGGGTCCCCTGGACAGGTCGATAACCCGGCCCCAGGTCACCCGGTCATGTCGCGCACCCGGCCTGGTTCCCAGGTTCCGGTGACCATCCCGGCACCAGGACCCCGGGTCACGTGGGGACCCCGGCCCCAGGTCAGAGGGTCACGTGGGGTCACCGGCCCCAGGTCAGAGGGTCACGTGGGGACCCCGGACCCAGGTCAGAGGGTCACGTGGGGACCCCGGACCCAGGTCACCTGGTCATGTCTGGTACCCAGCCTGGTTCCCAGGTTCCGATGACCACCCCGGCACCAGGACCCCGGGTCACGTGGGGACACCGGCCCCAGGTGACCGGGTCACGTGGGGACCCTGGCCCCAGGTCAGCGGGTCACGTGGGGACACCGGACCCAGGTAACCGGGTCACGTGGGGACCCCGGCCCCAGGTAACTGGGTCACGTGGGGACCCCGGACCCAGGTCAGCGGGTCACGTGGGGACACCGGACCCAGGTAACCGGGTCATACCGGGTCCCCGGACCCAGGTCACCGGGTCAGGTCGGGACCCCGGACCCAGGTCGCGTCATGTCACTTCCCATGCCCGGGTCCCCGGGTTGGATTTTTACCCAGGCCCCGGGTCACAGGGTCATGTCGGGTCAACGGCCTGGGTACAAGGGTCTGGTGACCACCCCGACCCCAGGTCCCCGGGTCATGACGGGACACCGGACCAGGTCCCCGAGTCCGGTCGACACCACAGTCCCAGGTCACCGGGTCACGTCGGCACCCCGGAACCAGGTCACCGGGTCATGTCGGGACCCAGCCCGGGTCCCCGGGACGGGTTTTTACCCCAGCCGCAGATCACCGGGTCCTGTCGGGAACCCGGCCCGGGTCCCCTGGACAGGTCGGCACCCCGGCCCCGGGTCACCGGGTCATGTCGGGTCGCTGTCCCGGGTACCAGTGTCAGGTGACCACCCCGGCCCCGGGAGACGGAGTCATACCGGGTCCCCGGCCCGGGTCCCCGGGTTGCATCGGGACAAAAGCACGGGATCACTGGATCACGTGGGGTCCCGGGCCCGGGTCCCCGGGTTGCATCGGGACACCAGCGAAGGATCACCGGGTCCTGTCGGGTCCCTGGCCCGGGTCCGCTGGACAGGTCGTTAACCCGGCCCCAGGTCACCGGGTCATGTCGCGCACCCGGCCTGGTTCCCAGGTTCCGGTGACCACCCCGGCACCAGGACCCCGGGTCACGTGGGGACCCCGGCCCCAGGTCAGCGGGTCACGTGGGGACCCCGGCCCCAGGTCAGAGGGTCACGTGAGGACACCGGCCCCAGGTCACAGCGTCAGGTCGGGTACCCGGCCTGGTTCCCAGGTTCCGATGACCACCCCGGCACCAGGACCCCGGGTCACGTGGGGACACCGGCCCCAGGTCACCGGGTCACGTGGGGACCCCGGACCCAGGTCACCTGGTCATGTCTGGTACCCAGCCTGGTTCCCAAGTTCCGATGACCACCCCGGCACCAGGACCCTGGGTCACGTGGGGACACCGGCCCCAGGTGACCGGGTAACGTGGGGACACGGCCCCAGGTCAGAGGGTCACGTGGGGACACCGGCCCCAGGTCAGCGGGTCACATGGGGACCCCGGCCCCAGGTAACCAAGGCAGGTCGGGACCCCAGCCCCAGGTCCCCGGTTCATGTCGGGTACCCGGCCTGGTTCCCAGGTTCCGATGACCACCCCGGCACCAAGACCCCGGGTCACGTGGGGACACCGGCCCCAGGTCAGAGGGTCACGTGGGGACCCCGGACCCAGGTTACCTGGTCATGTCTGGTACCCAGCCTGGTTCCCAGGTTCCGATGACCACCCCGGCACCAGGACCCAGGGTCACGTGGGGACACTGGCCCCAGGTGACAGGGTCACGTGGGGACCCCGGCCCCAGGTCAACGGGTCACATGGGGACACCGGCCCCAGGTAACCGGGTCACGTGGGGACCCCGGACCCAGGTCAGCGGGTCACGTGGGGTCACCGGCTCCAGGTCAGAGGGTCACGTGGGGACCCCGGACCCAGGTCACCTAGTCATGTCTGGTACCCAGCCTGGATCCCAGGTTCCGATGACCACCCCGGCACAAGGACCCCGAGTCCGGTCGACACCACAGCCCCAGGTCACCAGGTCACGTCGGCACCCCGGAACCAGATCACCGGGTCATGTCGGGACCCAGTCCGGGTCCCCGGGACGGGTTTTTACCCCAGCCGCAGATCACCGGGTCCTGTCGGGTACCCGGGTCGGGTCCCCTGGACAGGTCGGCACCCCGGCCCCGGGTCACGGGGTCATGTCGGGTCGCTGTCCCGGGTACCAGTGTCAGGTGACCACCCCGGCCCCGGGAGACGGAGTCATACCGCGTCCACGGCCCGGGTCCCCGGGTTGCATCGGGACAAAAGCACCGGATCACTGGATCACGTGGGGTCCCGGGCCCGGGTCCCCGGGTTGCATCGGGACACCAGCGAAGGATCACCGGGTCCTGTCGGGTCCCCGGCCCGGGTCCCCTGGACAGGTCGTTAACCCAGCCCAGGTCACCGGGTCATGTCGCGCACCCGGCCTGGTTCCCAGGTTCCGGTGACCACCCCGGCACCAGGACCCCGGGTCACGTGGGGACCCCGGCCCCAGGTCAGCGGGTCACGTGGGGACACCGGCCCCAGGTCACCGCGTCAGGTCGGGACCCCGAACCCAGGTCCACGAGTCCGTCGACACCACAACCCCGGGTCACCGGGTCGTGTCGGGTAACCGGCCTGGTTCCCAGGTTCCGATGACCACCCCGGCACCAGGACCCCGGGTCACGTGGGGACACCGGCCCCAGGTAACCGGGTCATACCGGGTCCCCGGACCCAGGTCACCAGGTCAGGTCGGGACCCCGGACCCAGTTCGCGTCATGTCACGTCCCATGCCCGGGTCCCCGGGTTGGATTTTTACCCAGGCCCCGGGTCACAGGGTCATGTCGGGTCAACGGCCTGGGTACAAGGGTCTGGTGACCACCCCGACCCCAGGTCCCCGGGTGATGACGGGACACCGGACCAGGTCCCCGAGTCCGGTCGACACCACAGCCCCAGGTCACCGGGTCACGTCGGCACCCCGGAACCAGGTCACCGGGTCATGTCGGGACCCAGCCCGGGTCCCCGGGACGGGTTTTTACCCCAGCCGCAGATCACCGGGTCCTGTCGGGTACCCGGGTCGGGTCCCCTGGACAGGTCGGCACCCCGGCCCCGGGTCACGGGGTCATGTCGGGTCGCTGTCCCGGGTACCAGTGTCAGGTGACCACCCCGGCCCCGGGAGACGGAGTCATACCGGGTCCCCGGCCCGGGTCCCCGGGTTGCATCGGGACAAAAGCACCGGATCACTGGATCACGTGCGGTCCCGGGCCCGGGTCCCCGGGTTGCATCGGGACACCAGCGAAGGATCACCGGGTCCTGTCGGGTCCCCGGCCCGGGTCCCCTGGACAGGTCGATAACCCGGCCCCAGGTCACCGGGTCATGTCGCGCACCCGGCCTGGTTCCCAGGTTCCGGTGACCACCCCGGCACCAGGACCCCGGGTCACGTGGGGACCCCGGCCCCAGGTCAGAGGGTCACGTGGGGACACCGGCCCCAGGTCACCGCGTCAGGTCGGGACCCCGAACCCAGGTCCACGAGTCCGTCGACACCACAGCCCCGGGTCACCGGGTCGTGTCGGGTACACAGCCCGGGCACCAGGGTCAGCTCGGGACCCCGGCCCCAGGTCCCCGGGTCATGTCGGGTACCCGGCCTGGTTCCCAGGTTACGATGACCACCCCGGCACCAGGACCCCGGCTCACGTGGGGACACCGGCCCCAGGTCACCGGGTCACGTGGGGACCCCGGACCCAGGTCACCTGGTCATGTCTGGTACCCAGCCTGGTTCCCAGGTTCCGATGACCACCCCGGCACCAGGACCCTGGGTCACGTGGGGACACCGGCCCCAGGTGACCGGGTCACGTGGGGACACCGGCCCCAGGTCACCGGGTCACGTGGGGACACCGGCCCCAGGTCAGCGGGTCACATGGGGACCCCGGCCCCAGGTAACCAAGGCAGGTCGGGACCCCAGCCCCAGGTCCCCGGGTCATGTCGGGTACCCGGCCTGGTTCCCAGGTTCCGATGACCACCCCGGCACCAGGACCCCGGGTCACGTGGGGACACCGGACCCAGGTCAGAGGGTCACGTGGGGACCCCGGACCCAGGTTACCTGGTCATGTCTGGTACCCAGCCTGGTTCCCAGATTCCGATGACCACCCCGGCACCAGGACCCAGGGTCACGTGGGGACACTGGTCCCAGGTGACCGGGTCACGTGGGGACACCGGCCCCAGGTCAGCGGGTCACGTGGGGACACTGGCCCCAGGTAACCGGGTCACGTGGGGACCCCGGACCCAGGTCAGCGGGTCACGTGGGGTCACCGGCTCCAGGTCAGAGGGTCACGTGGGGACCCCGGACCCAGGTCACCTAGTCATGTCTGGTACCCAGCCTGGATCCCAGGTTCCGATGACCACCCCGGCACCAGGACCCCGAGTCCGGTCGACACCACAGCCCCAGGTCACCGGGTCACGTGGGGACCCCGGCCCCAGGTCAGCGGGTCACGTGGGGACCCCGGCCCCAGGTCAGAGGGTCACGTGGGGACACCGGCCCAAGGTCACCGCGTCAGGTCGGGACCCCGAACCCAGGTCCACCAGTCCGTCGACACCACAGCCCCGGGTCACCGGGTCGTGTCGGGTACACAGCCCGGGCACCAGGGTCAGCTCGGGACCCCGGCCCCAGGTCCCCGGGTCATGTTGGGTACCCGGCCTGGTTCCCAGGTTCCGATGACCACCCCGGCACCAGGACCCCGGGTCACGTGGGGACACCGGCCCCAGGTCAGCGGGTCACGTGGGGACCCCGGACCCAGGTCACCTGGTCATGTCTGGTACCCAGCCTGGTTCCCAGGTTCCGATGACCACCCCGGCACCAGGACCCTGGGTCACGTGGGGACACCGGCCCCAGGTAACCGGGTCACGTGGGGACCCCGGACCCAGGTCAGCGGGTCACGTGGGGACACCGGCCCCAGGTCAGCGGGTCACGTGGGGACACCGGCCCCAGGTAACCGGGTCACGTGGGGACCCCGGACCCAGGTCAGCGGGTCACGTGGGGACACCGGCCCCAGGTAACCGGGTCATACCGGGTCCCCGGACCCAGGTCACCGGGTCAGGTCGGGACCCCGGACCCAGGTCGGTTTATGTCACGTCCCATACCCGGATCCCCGGGTTGGATTTTTACCCAGGCCCCGGGTCACAGGGTCATGTCGGGTCAACGGCCTGTGTACAAGGGTCTGGTGACCACCCCCACCCCAGGTCCCCGGGTCATGACGGGACACCGGACCAGGTCCCCGAGTCCGGTCGACACCACAGCCCCAGGTCACCGGGTCACGTCGGCACCCCGGAACCAGGTCACCAGGTCATGTCGGGACCCAGCCCGGGTCCCCGGGACGGGTTTTTACCCCAGCCGCAGATCACCGGGTCCTGTCGGGTCCCCGGCCCGGGTCCCCTGGACAGGTCGTTAACCCGGCCCCAGGTCACCGGGTCATGTCGCGCACCCGGCCTGGTTCCCAGGTTCCGGTGACCACCCCGGCACCAGGACCCCGGGTCACGTGGGGACCCCGGCCCCAGGTCAGCGGGTCACGTGGGGACACCGGCCCCAGGTCACCGCGTCAGGTCGGGACCCCGAACCCAGGTCCACGAGTCCGTCGACACCACAGCCCCGGGTCACCGGGTCGTGTCGGGTACACAGCCCGGGCACCAGGGTTAGCTCGGGACCCCGGCCCCAGGTCCCC
The DNA here is from genome assembly GCA_951411735.1 of Somateria mollissima. Classification (NCBI taxonomy): domain Eukaryota; kingdom Metazoa; phylum Chordata; class Aves; order Anseriformes; family Anatidae; genus Somateria; species Somateria mollissima. The sequence continues at coordinate 117,171 of OX598333.1, forward strand.
TGGTCATGTCGGGTACCCGGCCTGGTTCCCAGGTTCCGATGACCACCCCGGCACCAGGACCCCGGGTCACGTGGGGACCCCGGACCCAGGTGACCGGGTCACGTGGGGACACCGGACCCAGGTCAGCGGGTCACGTGGGCACACCGGCCCCAGGTAACCGGGTCAGGTCGGGACCCCGGCCCCAGGTCCCCGGGTCATGTCGGGTACCCGGCCTGGTTCCCAGGTTCCGGTGACCACCCCGGCACCAGGACCCCGGGTCACGTGGGGACACTGGCCCCAGGTCAGCGGGTCACGTGGGGACCCCGGACGCAGTTCACCTGGTCATGTCTGGTACCCAGCCTGGTTCCCAGGTTCCGATGACCACCCCGGCACCAGGACCCCGGGTCACGTGGGGACACCGGCCCCAGGTGACCGGGTCACGTGGGGACCCCGGCCCCAGGTCAGAGGGTCACGTGGGGACACCGGCCCCAGGTCACCGCGTCAGGTCGGGACCCCGAACCCAGGTCCACGAGTTCGTCGACACCACAGCCCCGGGTCACCGGGTCGTGTCGGGTACACAGCCCGGGCACCAGGGTCAGGTCGGGACCCCGGCCCCAGGTCTCTGGGTCATGTCGGGTACCCGGCCTGGTTCCCAGGTTCCGATGACCACCCCGGCACCAGGACCCCGGGTCACGTGGGGACCCCGGCCCCAGGTCACCGGGTCACGTGGGGACCCCGGCCCCAGGTCAGAGGGTCACGTGGGGACACCGGCCCCAGGTCAGCGGGTCACGTGGGGACACCGGCCCCAGGTAACCGGGTCATACCGTGTCCCCGGACTCAGGTCAGCGGGTCAGGTCGGGACCCCGAACCCAAGTCCACGAGTCTGTCGACACCAGAGCCCCGGGTCACCGGGTCGTGTCGGGTACACAGCCCGGGCACCAAGGTCAGCTCGGGACCCCGGCCCCAGGTCCCTGTTTCATGTCGGGTACCCGGCCTGGTTCCCAGGTTCCGATGACCACCCCGGCACCAGGACCCCGGGTCACGTGGGGACCCCGGCCCCAGGTCAGCGTGTCACGTGGGGACCCCGACCCCATGTCAGAGGGTCACGTGGGGACACCGGCCCCAGATCACCGCGTCTGGTCGGGACCCCGAACCCAGGTCACCAGGTCATGTCGGGACCCAGCCCGGGTCCCCGGGACGGGTTTTTACCCCCGCCGCAGATCACCGGGTCCTGTTGGGTCCCCGGCCCGTGTCCCCTGGACAGGTCGTTAACCCGGCCCCAGGTCACCGGGTCATGTCGCGCACCCGGCCTGGTTCCCAGGTTCCGGTGACCACCACGGCACCAGGACCCCGGGTCACGTGGGAACCCCGGACCCAGGTCAGCGGGTCACGTGGGGACACCGGCCCCAGGTCACCGCGTCAGGTCGGGACCCCGAACCCAGGTCCACGAGTCCGTCGACACCACAGCCCCGGGTCACCGGGTCGTGTCGGGTACACAGCCCGGGCACCAGGGTCAGCTCGGGACCCCGGCCCCAGGTCCCTGGGTCATGTCGGGTACCCGGCCTGGTTCCCAGGTTCCGATGACCACCCCGGCACCAGGACCCCGGGTCACGTGGGGACACCGGCCCCAGGTCACCGAGTCCGGTCGACACCACAGCCCCAGGTCACCGGGTCAGGTCTGCACCCCGGAACCAGGTCACCAGGTCATGTCGGGACCCAGCCCGGGTCCCCGGGACGGGTTTTTACCCCAGCCGCAGATCACCGGGTCCTGTCGGGTCCCCGGCCCGGGTCCCCTGGACAGGTCGTTAACCCGGCCCCAGGTCACCGGGTCATGTCGCGCACCCGGCCTGGTTCCCAGGTTCCGGTGACCACCCCGGCACCAGGACCCCGGGTCACGTGGGGACCCCGGCCCCAGGTCAGAGGGTCACGTGGGGACACCGGCCCCAGGTCACCGCGTCAGGTCGGGACCCCGAACCCAGGTCCACGAGTCCGTCGACACCACAGCCCCGGGTCACCGGGTCGTGTCGGGTACAGAGCCCGGGCACCAGGGTCAGCTCTGGACCCCGGCCCCAGGTCCCCGGGTCATGTCGGGTACCCGGCCTGGTTCCCAGGTTCCGATGACCACCCCGGCACCAGGACCCTGGGTCACGTGGGGACACCGGCCCCAGGTGACCGGGTCACGTGGGGACCCCGGCCCCAGGTCAGCGGGTCACGTGGGGACCCCGGCCCCAGGTCAGCGGGTCACGTGGGGACACCGGCCCCAGGTCCCCGGGTCATGTCGGGTACCCGGCCTGGTTCCCAGGTTCCGGTGACCACCCCGGCAACAGGACCCCGGGTCACGTGGGGACACCGGCCACAGGTCAGCGGGTCACGTGGGGACCCCGGACCCAGGTCAGCGGGTCACGTGGGGACACCGGCCCCAGGTAACCAAAGCAGGTCGGGACCCCGGCCCCAGGTCCCCGGGTCATGTCGGATACCCGGCTTGGTTCCCAGGTTCCGATGACCACCCCGGCACCAGGACCCCGGGTCACGTGGGGACACCGGCCCCAGGTCACCGAGTCCGGTCAACACGACAGCCCCAGGTCACCGGGTCAGGTCGGCACCCCGGAACCAGGTCACCAGGTCATGTCGGGACCCAGCCCGGGTCCCCGGGACGGGTTTTTACCCCCGCCGCAGATCACCGGGTCATGTCGCACACCCGGCCTGGTTCCCAGGTTCCGGTGACCACCCCGGCACCAGGACCCCGGGTCACGTGGGGACACCGGCCCCAGGTCACCTGGTCACGTGGGGACCCCGGCCCCAGGTCAGCGGGTCACGTGGGGACCCCGGCCCCAGGTCAGCGGGTCACGTGGGGACACCGGCCCCAGGTCCCCGGGTCATGTCGGGTACCCGGCCTGGTTCCCAGGTTCCGGTGACCACCCCGGCAACAGGACCCCGGGTCACGTGGGGACACCGGCCACAGGTCAGCGGGTCACGTGGGGACCCCGGACCCAGGTCAGCGGGTCACGTGGGGACACCGGCCCCAGGTAACCAAAGCAGGTCGGGACCCCGGCCCCAGGTCCCTTGGTTATGTCGGGTACCCGGCCTGGTTCCCAGGTTCCGATGACCACCCCGGCACCAGGACCCCGGGTCAAGTGGGGACACCGGCCCCAGGTCAGCGGGTCACGTGGGGACCCCGGCCCCAGGTCAGCGGGTCACGTGGGGACCCCGGACCCAGGTCACCTGGTCATGTCTGGTACCCAGCCTGGTTCCCAGGTTCCGATGACTACCCCGGTCCCAGGTGACCGGGTCACGTGGGGACACCGGCCCCAGGTCACCGGGTTACGTGGGGACCCCGGCCCCAGGTCAGCGGGTCACGTGGGGACACCGGCCCCATGTCAGCGGGTCATACCTGGTCCCCGGACCCAGGTCAGCGGGTCAGGTCGGGACCCCGGACCCAGGTCGGGTCATGTCACGTCCCATGCCCGGGTCCCCGGGTTGGATTTTTACCCAGGCCCCGGGTCACAGGGTCATGTCGGGTCAACGGCCTGGGTACAAGGGTCTGGTGACCACCCCGACCCCAGGTCCCCGGGTCATGACGGGACACCGGACCAGGTCCCCGAGTCCGGTCGACACCACAGTCCCAGGTCACCGGGTCAGGTCGGCACCCCGGAACCAGGTCAATGGGTCATGTCGGGACCCAGCCCGGGTCCCCGGGACGGGTTTTTACCCCAGCCGCAGATCACCGGGTCCTGTCGGGTACCCGGCCCGGGTCCCCTGGACAGGTCGTTAACCCGGCCCCAGGTCACCGGGTCATGTCGCACACCCGGCCTGGTTCCCAGGTTCCGGTGACCACCCCGGCACCAGGACCCCGGGTCACGTGGGGACCCCGGCCCCAGGTCAGCGGGTCACGTGGGGACCCTGGCCCCAGGTCAGCAGGTCACATGCGGACACCGGCCCCAGGTCAGAGTGTCATGTGGGGACACCGGCCCCAGGTCACCGCGTCAGGTCGGGACCCCAAACCCAAGTCCACGAGTCCGTCGACACCACAGCCCCGGGTCACCGGGTCGTGTCGGGTACACAGCCCGGGCACCAGGGTCAGCTCTGGACCCCGGCCCCAGGTCAGCGTGTCACGTGGGGACCCCGGCCCCAGGTCAGAGGGTCACGTGGGGACACCGGCCCCAGGTCACCGCATTAGGTCGGGACCCAGAACCCAGGTCACCAGGTCATGTCGGGACCCAGCCCGAGTCCCCGGGACAGGTTTTTACCCCAGCCGCAGATCACCGGGTCCTGTCGGGTCCCCGGCCCGGGTCCACTGGACAGGTCGTTACCCCGGCCCCAGGTCACCGGGTCATGTCGCGCACCCGGCCTGGTTCCCAGGTTCCGGTGACCACCCCGGCACCAGGACCTCGGGTCACGTGGGGACCCCAGCCCCAGGTCAGCGGGTCACGTGGGGACACAGGCCCCAGGTAACCGGGTCAGGTCGGGACCCCGGCCCCAGGTCCCCGGGTCATGTCGGGTACCCGGCCTGGTTCCCAGGTTCCGGTGACCACCCCGGCACCAGGACCCCGGGTCACGTGGGGACACTGGCCCCAGGTCAGCGGGTCACGTGGGGACACCGGCCCCAGGTAACCAAGGCAGGTCGGGACCCCGGCCCCAGGTCCCCGGGTCATGTCGGGTACCCGGCCTGGTTCCCAGGTTCCGATGACCACCCCGGCACCAGGACCCCGGGTCACGTGGGAACACCGGCCCCAGGTCACCGGGTCACGTGGGGACCCCGGACGCAGTTCACCTGGTCATGTCTGGTACCCAGCCTGGTTCCCAGGTTCCGATGACCACCCCGGCACCAGGACCCCGGGTGACGTGGGGACACCGGCCCCAGGTGACCGGGTCACGTGGGGACCCCGGCCCCAGGTCAGCGGGTCACGTGGGGACCCCGGCCCCAGGTCAGCGGTTCACGTGGGGACACCGGCCCCAGGTCCCCGGGTCATGTCGGGTACCCGGCCTGGTTCCCAGGTTCCGGTGACCACCCCGGCAACAGGACCCCGGGTCACGTGGGGACCCCGGCCCCAGGTCAGCGGGTCACGTGGGGACACCGGCCCCAGGTAACCAAAGCAGGTCGGGACCCCGGCCCCAGGTCCCCGGGTCATGTCGGATACCCGGCTTGGTTCCCAGGTTCCGATGACCACCCCGGCACCAGGACCCCGGGTCACGTGGGGACACCGGCCCCAGGTCACCGAGTCCGGTCGACACCACTGCCCCAGGTCACCGGGTCAGGTCGGCACCCCGGAACCAGGTCACCAGGTCATGTCGAGACCCAGCCCGGGTCCCCGGGACGGGTTTTTACCCCCGCCGCAGATCACCGGGTCATGTCGCACACCCGGCCTGGTTCCCAGGTTCCGGTGACCACCCCGGCACCAGGACCCCGGGTCACGTGGGGACACCGGCCCCAGGTCAGCGGGTCACGTGGGGACACCGGCCCCAGGTCACCGTGTCACGTGGGGACCCCGGACCCAGGTCAGCGGGTCACGTGGGGACCCCGGACCCGGGTCAACGGGTCACGTGCGGAAACCGGCCCCAGGTCAGCGGGTCACGTGGGGACACCGGCCCCAGGTAACCGGGTCACGTGGGGACCCCGGCCCCAGGTCAGCGGGTCACGTGGGGACACCGGCCCCAGGTAACCGGGTCATACCGGGTCCCTGGACCCAGGTCACCGGGTCATGTCGGGTACCCGGCCTGGTTCCCAGGTTCCGGTGACCACCCCGGCACCAGGTCAGCGGGTCACGTGAGGACCCCGGCCCCAGGTCAGCGGGTCACGTGAGGACCCCGGCCCCAGGTAACCGGGTCAGGTCGAGACCCCGGCCCCAGGTCCCCGGGTCATGTCGGGTACCCGGCCTGGTTCCCAGGTTCCGGTGACCACCCCGGCACCAGGACCCCGGGTCACGTGGGGACACCGGCCCCAGGTAACCAAGGCAGGTCGGGACCCCGGCCCCAGGTCCCCGGGTCATGTCGGGTACCCGGCCTGGTTCCCAGGTTCCGATGACCACCCCGGCACCAGGACCCCGGGTCACGTGGGGACACCGGCCCCAGGTCAGAGGGTCACGTGGGGACCCCGGCCCCAGGTCAGCGGGTCACGTGAGGACAACGGCCCCAGGTCAGAGGGTGACGTGGGGACACCGGCCCCAGGTCACCGCGTCAGGTCGGGACCCCGAACCCAGGTCCACGAGTCCGTCGACACCACAGCCCCGGGTCACCGGGTCATGTCGGGTAACCGGCCTGGTTCCCAGGTTCTGATGACCACCCCGGCACCAGGACCCCGGGTCACGTGGGGACACCGGCCCCAGGTCAGCGGGTCACGTGGGGACCCCGGACCCAGGTGAACGGGTCAGGTCGGGACCCCGGACCCAGTTCGGGTCATGTCACGTCCCATGCCCGGGTCCCCGGGTTGGATTTTTACACAGGCCCCGGGTCACCGGGTCATGTCAGGTAACCGGCCTGGTTCCCAGGTTCCGATGACCACCCCGGCACCAGGACCCCGGGTCACGTGGGGACCCCGGCCCCAGGTCAGCGGGTCACGTAGGGACACCGGCCCCAGGTCACCGGGTCACGTCGGGACCCCGGCCCCAGGTCAGCGGGTCACGTGGGGACACCGGCCCCAGGTAACCGGGTCACGTGGGGTCCCGGCCCCAGTTCAGAGGGTCACGTGGGGACACCGGACCAAGGTCACCGGGTCATGTCAGGTAACCGGCCTGGTTCCCAGGTTCCGATGACCACCCCGGCACCAGGACCCCGGGTCACGTGGGGACACCGGCCCCAGGTCAGCGGGTCACGGGGGGACCCCGGACCAAGGTCACCTGGTCATGTCTGGTACCCAGCCTGGTTCCCAGGTTCCGATGACCACCCCGGCACCAGGACCCCGGGTCACGTGGGGACACCGGCCCCAGGTGACCGGGTCACGTGGGGTCCCGGCCCCAGGTCAGCGGGTCACGTAGGGACCCCGGCCCCAGGTCAGCGGGTCACGTGGGGACACCGGCCCCAGGTAACCGGGTCATACCGGGTCCCCGGACCCAGGTCACCGGGTCAAGTCGGGACCCCTGACCCAGGTCGGGTCATGTCACGTCCCATACCCGGGTCCCCGGTTGGATTTTTACCCAGGCCCCGGGTCACAGGGTCATGTCGGGTCAACGGCCTGGGTACAAGGGTCTGGTGACCACCCCGACCCCAGGTCCCCGGGTCATGACGGGACACCGGACCAGGTCCCCGAGTCCGGTCGACACCACAGCCCCAGGTCACCGGGTCACGTCGGCACCCCGGAACCAGGTCACCGGGTCATGTCGGGACCCAGCCCGGGTCCCCGGGACGGGTTTTTACCCCAGCCGCAGATCACCGGGTCCTGTCGGGTCCCCGGCCCGGGTCCCCTGGACAGGTCGGCACCCCGGCCCCGGGTCACGGGGTCATGTCGGGTCGCTGTCCCGGGTACCAGTGTCAGGTGACCACCCCGGCCCCGGGAGACGGAGTCATACCGGGTCCCCGGCCCGGGTCCCCGGGTTGCATCGGGACAAAATAACGGTATCACTGGATCACGTGGGGTCCCGGGCCCGGGTCCCCGGGTTGCATCGGGACACCAGCGAAGGATCACCGGGTCCTGTCGGGTCCCCGGCCCGGGTCCCCTGGACAGGTCGTTAACCCGGCCCCAGGTCACCGGGTCATGTCGCGCACCCGGCCTGGTTCCCAGGTTCCGGTGACCACCCCGGCACCAGGACCCCGGGTCACGTGGGGACACCGGCCCCAGTTCACCGGGTCACGTTGGGACCCCGGCCCCAGGTCAGCGGGTCACGTGGGGACATCGGCCCCAGGTAACCGGGTCACGTGGGGACCCCGGCCCCAGGTCAGCGGGACACGTGGGGACACCGGCCCCAGGTCACCGCGTCAGGTCGGGACCCCGAACTCAGGACCACGAGTCCGTCGACACCACAGCCCCGGGTCACCGGGTCGTGTCGGGTAACCGGCCTGGTTCCCAGGTTCCGATGACCACCCCGGCACCAGGACCCCGGGTCACGTGGGGACACCGGCCCCAGGTCAGCGGGTCACGTGGGGACCCCGGCCCCAGGTCAGCGGGTCACGTGGGGACACCGTCCCCAGGTCAGCGGGTCACGTGGGGACCCCGGCCCCAGGTCAGCGGGTCACGTGGGGACACCGGCCCCAGGTCAGAGGGTCACGTGGGGACACCGGCCCCAGGTCACCGCGTCAGGTCGGGACCCCGAACCCAGGTCCACGAGTCCGTCGACACCACAGACCGGGGTCACCGGGTCATGTCACGCACCCGACCTGGTTCCCAGGTTCCGATGACCACCCGGGCACCAGGACCCCGGGTCACGTGGGGACCCCGGACCCAGGTCAGCGGGTCACGTGGGGACTCCGGACCCAGGTCACCTGGTCATGTGTGGTACCCAGCCTGGTTCCCAGGTTCCGATGACCACCCCGGCACCAGGACCCCGGGTCACGTGGGGACCCCGGCCCCAGGTCAGCGGGTCACGTGGGGACACCGGCCCCAGGTAACCGGGTCATACCGGGTCCCCGCACCCAGGTCACCGGGTCAAGTCGGGACCCCTGACCCAGGTCGGGTCATGTCACGTCCCATACCCGGGTCCCCGGTTGGATTTTTACCCAGGCCCCGGGTCACAGGGTCATGTCGGGTCAACGGCCTGGGTACAAGGGTCTGGTGACCACCCCGACCCCAGGTCCCCGGGTGATGACGGGACACCGGACCAGGTCCCCGAGTCCGGTCGACACCACAGCCCCAGGTCACCGGGTCACGTCGGCACCCCGGAACCAGGTCACCGGGTCATATCGGGACCCAGCCCGGGTCCCCGGGACGGGTTTTTACCCCAGCCGCAGATCACCAGGTCCTGTCGGGTCCCCGGCCCGTGTCCCCTGGACAGGTCGTTAACCCGGCCCCAGGTCACCGGGTCATGTCGCGCACCCGGCCTGGTTCCCAGGTTCCGGTGACCACCCCGGCCCCAGGACCCCGGGTCACGTGGGGACACCGGCCCCAGGTCACCGCGTCAGGTCGGGACCCCGAACCCAGGTCCACGAGTCCGTCGACACCACAGCCCCGGGTCACCGGGTCGTGTCGGGTAACCGGCCTGGTTCCCAGGTTCCGATGACCACCCCGGCACCAGGACCCCGGGTCACGTGGGGACACCGGCCCTAGGTGACCGGGTCACGTGGGGACACCGGCCCCAGGTGACCGGGTCACGTGGGGACCCCAGCCCCAGGTCAGCGGGTCACGTGGGGACCCCGGCCCCAGGTCAGCGGGTCACGTGGGGTCACCGGCCCCAGGTCAGAGGGTCACGTGGGGACCCCGGACCCAGGTCACCTAGTCATGTCTGGTACCCAGCCTGGTTCCCAGGTTCCGATGACCACCCCGGCACCAGGACCCCGGGTCACGTGGGGACCACGGCCCCAGGTGACCGGGTCACGTGGGGACCCCGGCCCCAGGTCCCCGGGTCACGTGGGGACACCGGCCCCAGATCAGAGGGTCACGTGGGGACCCCGGACCCAGGTCACCTGGTCATGTCTGGTACCCAGCCTGGTTCCCAGGTTCCGATGACTACCCCGGCACCAGGACCCCGGGTCACGTGGGGACACCGGCCCCAGGTCAGCGGGTCACGTGGGGACCCCGGCCCCAGGTCAGCGGGTCACGTGGGAACACCGGCCCCAGGTAACCGGGTCATACTGGGTCCCCGGACCCAGGTCACCGGGTCAGGTCGGGACCCCGGACCCAGGTCGGGTCATATCATGTCCCATGCCCAGGTCCCCTGGTTGGATTTTTACCCAGGCCCCGGGTCACAGGGTCATGTCGGGTCAACGGCCTGGGTCCCCTGGACAGGTCGTTAACCCGGCCCCAGGTCACCGGGTCATGTCGCGCACCCGGCCTGGTTCCCAGTTTCCGGTGACCACCCCGGCACCAGGACCCCGGGTCAGGTCGGCACCCCGGAACCAGGTCAGCGGGTCACGTGGGGACACCGGCCCCAGGTCACCGCGTCAGGTCGGGACCCGGAACCCAGGTCCACGAGTCCGTCGACACCACAGCCCCGGGTCACCGGGTCGTGTCGCGTAACCGGCCTGGTTCCCAGGTTCCGATGACCACCCCGGCACCAGGACCCCGGGTCACGTGGGGACACCGGACCCAGGTCAGCGGGTCAGGTGGGGACACCGGCCCCAGGTCACCTGGTCACGTGGGGACCCCGGACCCAGGTGAACGGGTCACATGGGGACACCGGCCCCAGGTCACCGCGTCAGGTCGGGACCCCGAACCCAGGTCCACGAGTCCGTCGACACCACAGCCCCGGGTCACCGGGTCATGTCGGGTAACCGGCCTGGTTCCCAGGTTCTGATGACCACCCCGGCACCAGGACCCCGGGTCACGTGGGGACACCGGCCCCAGGTCAGCGGGTCACGTGGGGACCCCGGACCCAGGTGAACGGGTCAGGTCGGGACCCCGGACCCAGTTCGGGTCATGTCACGTCCCATGCCCGGGTCCCCGGGTTGGATTTTTACACAGGCCCCGGGTCACAGGGTCATGTCGGGTCAACGGCCTGGGTACAAGGGTCTGGTGACCACCCCGACCCCAGGTCCCCGGGTCATGACGGGACACCGGACCAGGTCCCCGAGTCCGGTCGACACCACAGCCCCAGGTCAGCGGGTCACGTAGGGACACCGGCCCCAGGTCACCGGGTCACGTCGGGACCCCGGCCCCAGGTCAGCGGGTCACGTGGGGACACCGGCCCCAGGTAACCGGGTCACGTGGGGTCCCGGCCCCAGGTCAGAGGGTCACGTGGGGACACCGGACCAAGGTCACCGGGTCATGTCAGGTAACCGGCCTGGTTCCCAGGTTCCGATGACCACCCCGGCACCAGGACCCCGGGTCACGTGGGGACACCGGCCCCAGGTCAGCGGGTCACGGGGGGACCCCGGACCAAGGTCACCTGGTCATGTCTGGTACCCAGCCTGGTTCCCAGGTTCCGATGACCACCCCGGCACCAGGACCCCGGGTCACGTGGGGACACCGGCCCCAGGTGACCGGGTCACGTGGGGTCCCGGCCCCAGGTCAGCGGGTCACGTAGGGACCCCGGCCCCAGGTCAGCGGGTCACGTGGGGACACCGGCCCCAGGTAACCGGGTCATACCGGGTCCCCGGACCCAGGTCACCGGGTCAAGTCGGGACCCCTGACCCAGGTCGGGTCATGTCACGTCCCATACCCGGGTCCCTGGTTGGATTTTTACCCAGGCCCCGGGTCACAGGGTCATGTCGGGTCAACGGCCTGGGTACAAGGGTCTGGTGACCACCCCGACCCCAGGTCCCCGGGTCATGACGGGACACCGGACCAGGTCCCCGAGTCCGGTCGACACCACAGCCCCAGGTCACCGGGTCACGTCGGCACCCCGGAACCAGGTCACCGGGTCATGTCGGGACCCAGCCCGGGTCCCCGGGACGGGTTTTTACCCCAGCCGCAGATCACCGGGTCCTGTCGGGTCCCCGGCCCGGGTCCCCTGGACAGGTCGGCACCCCGGCCCCGGGTCACGGGGTCATGTCGGGTCGCTGTCCCGGGTACCAGTGTCAGGTGACCACCCCGGCCCCGGGAGACGGAGTCATACCGGGTCCCCGGCCCGGGTCCCCGGGTTGCATCGGGACAAAAGCACCGGATCACTGGATCACGTGCGGTCCCGGGCCCGGGTCCCCGGGTTGCATCGGGACACCAGCGAAGGATCACCGGGTCCTGTCGCGTCCCCGGCCCGGGTCCCCTGGACAGGTCGTTAACCCGGCCCCAGGTCACCGGGTCATGTCGCGCACCCGGCCTGGTTCCCAGGTTCCGGTGACCACCCCGGCACCAGGACCCCGGGTCACGTGGGGACCCCGGCCCCAGGTCAGCGGGTCACGTGGGGACACCGGCCCCAGGTCACCGCGTCAGGTCGGGACCCCGAACCCAGGTCCACGAGTCCGTCGACACCACAGCCCCGGGTCACCGGGTCGTGTCGGGTAACCGGCCTGGTTCCCAGGTTCCGATGACCACCCCGGCACCAGGACCCCGGGTCACGTGGGGACACCGGCCCCAGGTGACCGGGTCACGTGGGGACACCGGCCCCAGGTCACTGGGTCAGGTCGGGACCCCGGCCCCAGGTCAGCGGGTCACGTGGGGACCCCGACCCCAGGTCAGCGGGTCACGTGGGGTCACCGGCCCCAGGTCAGAGGGTCACGTGGGGACACCGGCCCCAGGTCAGAGGATCACGTGGGGACCCCCGACCCAGGTCACCTGGTCATGTGTGGTACCCGGCCTGGTTCCCAGGTTCCAGTGACCACCCCGGCACCAGGACCCCGGGTCACGTGGGGACCCCGGCCCCAGGTCAGCGGGTCACGTGGGGACACCGGCCCCACGTCACCGTGTCAGGTCGGGACCCCGAACCCAGGTCCACGAGTCCGTCGACACCACAGCCCCGGGTCACCGGGTCGTGTCGGGTAACCGGCCTGGTTCCCAGGTTCCGATGACCACCCCGGCACCAGGACCCCGGGTCATGTGGGGACACCGGCCCCAGGTGACCGGGTCACGTGGCGACCCCGGACCCAAGTCACCTGGTCATGTCTGGTACCCAGCCTGGTTCCCAGGTTCCGATGACCACCCCGGCACCAGGACCCCGGGTCACGTGGGGTCACCGGCCCCAGGTGACCGGGTCACGTGGGGACCCCGGACCCAGGTCACGGGGTCACGTGGGCACCCCGGCCCCAGGTGACCGGGTCACGTGGGGACACCGGCCCCACGTCACCGCGTCAGCTCGGGATCCTGGCCCCATGTCCCCGGGTCATGTCGTGTACCCGGCCTGGTTCCCAGGTTCCGATGACCACCCCGGCACCAGGACCCCGGGTCACGTGGGGACACCGGCCCCAGGTCAGCGGGTCACGTGGGGACACCGGCCCCATGTCAGCGGGTCACGTGGGGACACCGGCCCCAGGTCACCGCGTCAGGTCGGGACCCCGAACCCAGGTAACCAAGGCAGGTCGGGACCCCAGCCCCAGGTCCCCGGGTCATGTCGGGTACCAGGCCTGGTTCCCAGGTTCCGATGACCACCCCGGCACCAGGACCCCGGGTCACGTGGGGACACCGGCCCCAGGTCAGCGGGTCACGTGGGGTCACCGGCCCCAGGTCAGAGGGTCACGTGGGGACCCCGGACCCAGGTCAGAGGGTCACGTGGGGACCCCGGACCCAGGTCACCTGGTCATGTCTGGTACCCAGCCTGGTTCCCAGGTTCCGATGACCACCCCGGCACCAGGACCCCGGGTCACGTGGGGACACCGGCCCCAGGTGACCGGGTCACGTGGTCACCCTGGCCCCAGGTCAGCGGGTCACGTGGGGACACCGGACCCAGGTAACCAGGTCACGTGGGGACCCCGGCCCCAGGTAACCGGGTCACGTGGGGACCCCGGACCCAGGTCAGCGGGTCACGTGGGGACACCGGCCCCAGGTAACCGGGTCATACCGGGTCCCCGGACCCAGGTCACCGGGTCAGGTCGGGACCCCGGACCCAGGTCGCGTCATGTCACTTCCCATGCCCGGGTCCCCGGGTTGGATTTTTACCCAGGCCCCGGGTCACAGGGTCATGTCGGGTCAACGGCCTGGGTACAAGGGTCTGGTGACCACCCCGACCCCAGGTCCCCGGGTCATGACGGGACACCGGACCAGGTCCCCGAGTCCGGTCGACACCACAGCCCCAGGTCACCGGGTCACGTCGGCACCCCGGAACCAGGTCACCGGGTCATGTCGGGACCCAGCCCGGGTCCCCGGGACGGGTTTTTACCCCAGCCGCAGATCACCGGGTCCTGTCGGGAACCCGGCCCGGGTCCCCTGGACAGGTCGGCACCCCGGCCCCGGGTCACCGGGTCATGTCGGGTCGCTGTCCCGGGTACCAGTGTCAGGTGACCACCCCGGCCCCGGGAGACGGAGTCATACAAAAGTCCCCGGCCCGGGTCCCCGGGTTGCATCGGGACAAAAGCACGGGATCACTAGATCACGTGGGGTCCCGGGCCCGGGTCCCCGGGTTGCATCGGGACACCAGCGAAGGATCACCGGGTCCTGTCGGGTCCCTGGCCCGGGTCCGCTGGACAGGTCGTTAACCCGGCCCCAGGTCACCGGGTCATGTCGCGCACCCGGCCTGGTTCCCAGGTTCCGGTGACCACCCCGGCACCAGGACCCCGGGTCACGTGGGGACCCCGGCCCCAGGTCAGCGGGTCACGTGGGGACCCCGGCCCCAGGTCAGAGGGTCACGTGAGGACACCGGCCCCAGGTCACAGCGTCAGGTCGGGTACCCGGCCTGGTTCCCAGGTTCCGATGACCACCCCGGCACCAGGACCCCGGGTCACGTGGGGACACCGGCCCCAGGTCACCGGGTCACGTGGGGACCCCGGACCCAGGTCACCTGGTCATGTCTGGTACCCAGCCTGGTTCCCAAGTTCCGATGACCACCCCGGCACCAGGACCCTGGGTCACGTGGGGACACCGGCCCCAGGTGACCGGGTAACGTGGGGACACGGCCCCAGGTCAGAGGGTCACGTGGGGACACCGGCCCCAGGTCAGCGGGTCACATGGGGACCCCGGCCCCAGGTAACCAAGGCAGGTCGGGACCCCAGCCCCAGGTCCCCGGTTCATGTCGGGTACCCGGCCTGGTTCCCAGGTTCGGATGACCACCCCGGCACCAAGACCCCGGGTCACGTGGGGACACCGGCCCCAGGTCAGAGGGTCACGTGGGGACCCCGGACCCAGGTTACCTGGTCATGTCTTGTACCCAGCCTGGTTCCCAGGTTCCGATGACCACCCCGGCACCAGGACCCAGGGTCACGTGGGGACACTGGCCCCAGGTGACAGGGTCACGTGGGGACCCCGGCCCCAGGTCAACGGGTCACATGGGGACACCGGCCCCAGGTAACCGGGTCACGTGGGGACCCCGGACCCAGGTCAGCGGGTCACGTGGGGTCACCGGCTCCAGGTCAGAGGGTCACGTGGGGACCCCGGACCCAGGTCACCTAGTCATGTCTGGTACCCAGCCTGGATCCCAGGTTCCGATGACCACCCCGGCACAAGGACCCCGAGTCCGGTCGACACCACAGCCCCAGGTCACCGGGTCACGTCGGCACCCCGGAACCAGGTCACCGGGTCATGTCGGGACCCAGTCCGGGTCCCCGGGACGGGTTTTTACCCCAGCCGCAGATCACCGGGTCCTGTCGGGTACCCGGGTCGGGTCCCCTGGACAGGTCGGCACCCCGGCCCCGGGTCACGGGGTCATGTCGGGTCGCTGTCCCGGGTACCAGTGTCAGGTGACCACCCCGGCCCCGGGAGACGGAGTCATACCGCGTCCACGGCCCGGGTCCCCGGGTTGCATCGGGACAAAAGCACCGGATCACTGGATCACGTGGGGTCCCGGGCACGGGTCCCCGGGTTGCATCGGGACACCAGCGAAGGATCACCGGGTCCTGTCGGGTCCCCGGCCCGGGTCCCCTGGACAGGTCGTTAACCCAGCCCAGGTCACCGGGTCATGTCGCGCACCCGGCCTGGTTCCCAGGTTCCGGTGACCACCCCGGCACCAGGACCCCGGGTCACGTGGGGACCCCGGCCCCAGGTCAGCGGGTCACGTGGGGACACCGGCCCCAGGTCACCGCGTCAGGTCGGGACCCCGAACCCAGGTCCACGAGTCCGTCGACACCACAACCCCGGGTCACCGGGTCGTGTCGGGTAACCGGCCTGGTTCCCAGGTTCCGATGACCACCCCGGCACCAGGACCCCGGGTCACGTGGGGACACCGGCCCCAGGTAACCGGGTCATACCGGGTCCCCGGACCCAGGTCACCAGGTCAGGTCGGGACCCCGGACCCAGTTCGCGTCATGTCACGTCCCATGCCCGGGTCCCCGGGTTGGATTTTTACCCAGGCCCCGGGTCACAGGGTCATGTCGGGTCAACGGCCTGGGTACAAGGGTCTGGTGACCACCCCGACCCCAGCTCCCCGGGTGATGACGGGACACCGGACCAGGTCCCCGAGTCCGGTCGACACCACAGCCCCAGGTCACCGGGTCACGTCGGCACCCCGGAACCAGGTCACCGGGTCATGTCGGGACCCAGCCCGGGTCCCCGGGACGGGTTTTTACCCCAGCCGCAGATCACCGGGTCCTGTCGGGTACCCGGGTCGGGTCCCCTGGACAGGTCGGCACCCCGGCCCCGGGTCACGGGGTCATGTCGGGTCGCTGTCCCGGGTACCAGTGTCAGGTGACCACCCCGGCCCCGGGAGACGGAGTCATACCGGGTCCCCGGCCCGGGTCCCCGGGTTGCATCGGGACAAAAGCACCGGATCACTGGATCACGTGCGGTCCCGGGCCCGGGTCCCCGGGTTGCATCGGGACACCAGCGAAGGATCACCGGGTCCTGTCGGGTCCCCGGCCCGGGTCCCCTGGACAGGTCGTTAACCCGGCCCCAGGTCACCGGGTCATGTCGCGCACCCGGCCTGGTTCCCAGGTTCCGGTGACCACCCCGGCACCAGGACCCCGGGTCACGTGGGGACCCCGGCCCCAGGTCAGAGGGTCACGTGGGGACACCGGCCCCAGGTCACCGCGTCAGGTCGGGACCCCGAACCCAGGTCCACGAGTCCGTCGACACCACAGCCCCGGGTCACCGGGTCGTGTCGGGTACACAGCCCGGGCACCAGGGTCAGCTCGGGACCCCGGCCCCAGGTCCCCGGGTCATGTCGGGTACCCGGCCTGGTTCCCAGGTTACGATGACCACCCCGGCACCAGGACCCCGGCTCACGTGGGGACACCGGCCCCAGGTCACCGGGTCACGTGGGGACCCCGGACCCAGGTCACCTGGTCATGTCTGGTACCCAGCCTGGTTCCCAGGTTCCGATGACCACCCCGGCACCAGGACCCTGGGTCACGTGGGGACACCGGCCCCAGGTGACCGGGTCACGTGGGGACACCGGTCCCAGGTCACCGGGTCACGTGGGGACACCGGCCCCAGGTCAGCGGGTCACATGGGGACCCCGGCCCCAGGTAACCAAGGCAGGTCGGGACCCCAGCCCCAGGTCCCCGGGTCATGTCGGGTACCCGGCCTGGTTCCCAGGTTCCGATGACCACCCCGGCACCAGGACCCCGGGTCACGTGGGGACACCGGACCCAGGTCAGAGGGTCACGTGGGGACCCCGGACCCAGGTTACCTGGTCATGTCTGGTACCCAGCCTGGTTCCCAGATTCCGATGACCACCCCGGCACCAGGACCCAGGGTCACGTGGGGACACTGGCCCCAGGTGACCGGGTCACGTGGGGACACCGGCCCCAGGTCAGCGGGTCACGTGGGGACACTGGCCCCAGGTAACCGGGTCACGTGGGGACCCCGGACCCAGGTCAGCGGGTCACGTGGGGTCACCGGCTCCAGGTCAGAGGGTCACGTGGGGACCCCGGACCCAGGTCACCTAGTCATGTCTGGTACCCAGCCTGGATCCCAGGTTCCGATGACCACCCCGGCACCAGGACCCCGAGTCCGGTCGACACCACAGCCCCAGGTCACCGGGTCACGTGGGGACCCCGGCCCCAGGTCAGCGGGTCACGTGGGGACCCCGGCCCCAGGTCAGAGGGTCACGTGGGGACACCGGCCCAAGGTCACCGCGTCAGGTCGGGACCCCGAACCCAGGTCCACCAGTCCGTCGACACCACAGCCCTGGGTCACCGGGTCGTGTCGGGTACACAGCCCGGGCACCAGGGTCAGCTCGGGACCCCGGCCCCAGGTCCCCGGGTCATGTTGGGTACCCGGCCTGGTTCCCAGGTTCCGATGACCACCCCGGCACCAGGACCCCGGGTCACGTGGGGACACCGGCCCCAGGTCAGCGGGTCACGTGGGGACCCCGGACCCAGGTCACCTGGTCATGTCTGGTACCCAGCCTGGTTCCCAGGTTCCGATGACCACCCCGGCACCAGGACCCCGGGTCACGTGGGGACACCGGCCCCAGGTCAGCGGGTCACGTGGGGACACCGGCCCCAGGTCAGCGGGTCACGTGGGGACACCGGCCCCAGGTAACCGGGTCACGTGGGGACCCCGGACCCAGGTCAGCGGGTCACGTGGGGACACCGGCCCCAGGTAACCGGGTCATACCGGGTCCCCGGACCCAGGTCACCGGGTCAGGTCGGGACCCCGGACCCAGGTCGGTTTATGTCACGTCCCATACCCGGATCCCCGGGTTGGATTTTTACCCAGGCCCCGGGTCACAGGGTCATGTCGGGTCAACGGCCTGTGTACAAGGGTCTGGTGACCACCCCCACCCCAGGTCCCCGGGTCATGACGGGACACCGGACCAGGTCCCCGAGTCCGGTCGACACCACAGCCCCAGGTCACCGGGTCACGTCGGCACCCCGGAACCAGGTCACCGGGTCATGTCGGGACCCAGCCCGAGTCCCCGGGACGGGTTTTTACCCCAGCCGCAGATCACCGGTTCCTGTCGGGAACCCCGCCCGGGTCCCCTGGACAGGTCGGCACCCCAGCCCCGGGTCACGTGGTCATGTCGGGTCGCTGTCCCGGGTACCAGTGTCAGGTGACCACCCCGGCCCCGGGAGACGGAGTCATACCGGGTCCCCGGCCCGGGTCCCCGGGTTGCATCGGGACAAAAGCACGGGATCACTGGATCACGTGGGGTCCCGGGCCAGGGTCCCCGAGTTGCATCGGGACACCAGCGAAGGATCACCGGGTCCTGTCGGGTCCCCGGCCCGGGTCCCCTGGACAGGTCGTTAACCCGGCCCCAGGTCACCGGGTCATGTCGCGCACCCGGCCTGGTTCCCAGGTTCCGGTCACCACCCCGGCACCAGGACCCCGGGTCACGTGGGGACCCCGGCCCCAGGTCAGCGGGTCACGTGGGGACACCGGCCCCAGGTCACCGCGTCAGGTCGGGACCCCGAACCCAGGTCCACGAGTCCGTCGACACCACAGCCCCGGGTCACCGGGTCGTGTCGGGTAACCGGCCTGGTTCCCAGGTTCCGATGACCACCCCGGCCCCAGGACCCCGGGTCACGTGGGGACACCGGCCCCAGGTGACCAGGTCACGTGGGGACCCCGGCCCCAGGTCACCGGGTCACGTGGGGACCCCGGCCCCAGTCAGCGGGTCACGTGGGGACACCGGCCCCAGGTAACCAAGGCAGGTCGGGACCCAGCCCGGGTCCCCGGGACGGGTTTTTACCCCAGCCGCAGATCACCGGGTCCTGTCGGGTCCCCGGCCCGGGTCCCCTGGACAGGTCGATAACCCGGCCCCAGGTCACCCGGTCATGTCGCGCACCCGGCCTGGTTCCCAGGTTCCGGTGACCATCCCGGCACCAGGACCCCGGGTCACGTGGGGACCCCGGACCCAGGTCAGCGGGTCACGTGGGGACACCGGCCCCAGGTCAGAGGGTCACGTGGGGACCCCGGACCCAGGTCACCTGGTCATGTGTGGTACCCAGCCTGGTTCCCATGTTCCGATGACCACCCCGGCACCAGGACCCCGGGTCACGTGGGGACACCGGCCCCAGGTGACCGGGTCACGTGGGGACCCCGGCCCCAGGTCAGCGGGTCACGTGGGGACACCGGCCCCAGGTAACCGGGTCATACCGGGTCCCCGGACCCAGGTCACCGGGTCAGGACGGGACCCCGGACCCAGGTCGGGTCATGTCACGTCCCATGCCCGGGTCCCCGGGTTGGATTTTTACCCAGGCCCCGGGTCACAGGGTCATGTTGGGTCAACGGCCTGGGTACAACGGTCTGGTGACCACCCCGACCCCAGGTCCCCGGGTCATGACGGGACACCGGACCAGGTCGCCGAGTCCGGTCGACACCACAGCCCCAGGTCACCGGCTCAGGTCGGGAACCCGGGTCGGGTCCCCTGGACAGGTCGGCACCCCGGCCCCGGGTCACGGAGTCATGTCGGGTCGCTGTCCCGGGTACCAGTGTCAGGTGACCACCCCGGCCCCGGGAGACGGAGTCATACCGGGTCCCCGGCCCGGGTCCCCGGGTTGCATCGGGACACCAGCGAAGGATCACCGGGTCCTGTCGGGTCCCCGGCCCGGGTCCCCTGGACAGGTCGTTAACCCGGCCCCAGGTCACCGGGTCATGTCGCGCACCCGGCCTGGTTCCCAGGTTCCGGTGACCACCCCGGCACCAGGACCCCGGGTCACGTGGGGACCCCGGCCCCAGGTCAGCGGGTCACGTGGGGACACCAGCCCCAGGTCACCGCGTCAGGTCGGGACCCCGAACCCAGGTCCACGAGTCCGTCGACACCACAGCCCCGGGTCACCGGGTCGTGTCGGGTAACCGGCCTGGTTCCCAGGTTCCGATGACCACCCCGGCCCCAGGACCCCGGGTCACGTGGGGACACCGGTCCCATGTGACCGGGTCACGTGGGGACACCGGCCCCAGGTCACCAGGTCACGTGGGGACCCCGGCCCCAGGTCAGCGGGTCACATGGGGACACCGGCCCCAGGTAACCAAGGCAGGTCGATACCCAGCCCGGGTCCCCGGGACAGGTCGATAACCCGGCCCCAGGTCACCGGGTCATGTCGCGCACCCGGCCTGGTTCCCAGGTTCCGGTGACCATCCCGGCACCAGGACCCCGGGTCACGTGGGGACCCCGGCCCCAGGTCAGCGGGTCACGTGGGGTCACCGGCCCCAGGTCAGAGGGTCACGTGGGGACCCCGGACCCAGGTCACCTAGTCATGTCTGGTACCCAGCCTGGTTCCCAGGTTCCGATGACCACCCCGGCACCAGGACCCCGGGTCACGTGGGGACACCGGCCCCAGGTGACCGGGTCACGTGGGGACCCCGGACCCAGGTCAGCGGGTCACGTGGGGACACCGGCCCCAGGTCAGCGGGTCATGTGGGGACCCCGGACCCAGGTCAGCGGGTCACGTGAGGACACCGGCCCCAGGTAACCGGGTCATACCGGGTCCCCGGACCCAGGTCACCGGGTCAGGTCGGGACCCCGGACCCAGGTCACCGGGTCAGGTCGGGACCCTGGACCCAGGTCGGGTCATGTCACGTCCCATGCCCGGGTCCCCGGGTTGGATTTTTACCCAGGCCCCGGGTCACAGGGTCATGTTGGGTCAACGGCCTGGGTACAATGGTCTGGTGACCACCCCGACCCCAGGTACCCGGGTCATGACGGGACACCGGACCAGGTCCCCGAGTCCGGTCGACACCACAGCCCCAGGTCACCGGGTCACGTCGGCACCCCGGAACCAGGTCACCGGGTCATGTCGGGACCCAGCCCGGGTCCCCGGGACGGGTTTTTACCCCAGCCGCAGATCACCGGGTCCTGTCGGGTCCCCGGCCCGGGTCCCCTGGACAGGTCGGCACCCCGGCCCCGGGTCACGGGGTCATGTCGGGTCGCTGTCCCGGGTACCAGTGTCAGGTGACCACCCCGGCCCCGGGAGACGGAGTCATACCGGGTCCCCGGCCCGGGTCCCCGGGTTGCATCGGGACAAAATAACGGTATCACTGGATCACGTGGGGTCCCGGGCCCGGGTCCCCGGGTTGCATCGGGACACCAGCGAAGGATCACCGGGTCCTGTCGGGTCCCCGGCCCGGGTCCCCTGGACAGGTCGTTAACCCGGCCCCAGGTCACCGGGTCATGTCGCGCACCCGGCCTGGTTCCCAGGTTCCGGTGACCACCCCGGCACCAGGACCCCGGGTCACGTGGGGACCCCGGCCCCAGGTCAGCGGGTCACGTGGGGACACCGGCCCCAGGTCACCGCGTCAGGTCGGGACCCCGAACCCAGGTCCACGAGTCCGTCGACACCACAGCCCCGGGTCACCGGGTCGTGTCGGGTAACCGGCCTGGTTCCCAGGTTCCGATGACCACCCCGGCACCAGGACCCCGGGTCACGTGGGGACACCGGCCCCAGGTGACCGGGTCACGTGGGGACACCGGACCCAGGTCACGGGGTCACGTGGGCACCCCGGCCCCAGGTGACCGGGTCACGTGGGGACACCGGCCCCACGTCACCGCGTCAGCTCGGGATCCTGGCCCCATGTCCCCGGGTCATGTCGTGTACCCGGCCTGGTTCCCAGGTTCCGATGACCACCCCAGCACCAGGACCCTGGGTCACGTGGGGACACCAGCCCCAGGTGACCGGGTCACGTGGGGACACCGGCCCCATGTCAGCGGGTCACGTGGGGACACCGGCCCCAGGTCACCGCGTCAGGTCGGGACCCCGAACCCAGGTAACCAAGGCAGGTCGGGACCCCAGCCCCAGGTCCCCGGGTCATGTCGGGTACCAGGCCTGGTTCCCAGGTTCCGATGACCACCCCGGCACCAGGACCCCGGGTCACGTGGGGACACCGGCCCCAGGTCAGCGGGTCACGTGGGGACCCCGGACCCGGGTCACCTGGTCATGTGTGGTACCCAGCCTGGTTCCCAGGTTCCGATGACAACCCCGGCACCAGGACCCCGGGTCACGTGGGGACACCGGCCCCAGGTCAGCGGGTCACGTGGGGACCCTGGACCCAGGTCAGCGGGTCACGTGGGGACACCGGCCCCAGGTAACCGGGTCACGTGGGGACCCCGGCCCCAGGTAACCGGGTCACATGGGGACCCCGGACCCAGGTCAGCGGGTCACGTGGGGACACCGGCCCCAGGTAACCGGGTCATACCGGGTCCCCTGACCCAGGTCACCGGGTCAGGTCGGGACCCCGGACCCAGGTCGGGTCATGTCACGTCCCATGCCCGGGTCCCCGGGTTGGATTTTTACCCAGGCCCCGGGTCACAGGGTCATGTCGGGTCAACGGCCTGGGTACAAGGGTCTGGTGACCACCCCGACCCCAGGTCCCCGGGTCATGACGGGACACTGGACCAGGTCCCCGAGTCCGGTCGAAACCACAGCCCCAGGTCACCGGGTCACGTCGGCACCCCGGAACCAGGTCACCGGGTCATGTCGGGACCTAGTCCGGGTCCCCGGGACGGGTTTTTACCCCAGCCGCAGATCACCGGGTCCTGTCGGGTACCCGGGTCGGGTCCCCTGGACAGGTCGGCACCCCGGCCCCGGGTCACGGGGTCATGTCGGGTCGCTGTCCCGGGTACCAGTGTCAGGTGACCACCCCGGCCCCGGGAGACGGAGTCATACCGGGTCCCCGGCCCGGGTCCCCGGGTTGCATCGGGACAAAAGCACCGGATCACTGGATCACGTGCGGTCCCGGGCCCGGGTCCCCGGGTTGCATCGGGACACCAGCGAAGGATCACCGGGTCCTGTCGCGTCCCCGGCCCGGGTCCCCTGGACAGGTCGATAACCCGGCCCCAGGTCACCCGGTCATGTCGCGCACCCGGCCTGGTTCCCAGGTTCCGGTGACCATCCCGGCACCAGGACCCCGGGTCACGTGGGGACCCCGGCCCCAGGTCAGAGGGTCACGTGGGGTCACCGGCCCCAGGTCAGAGGGTCACGTGGGGACCCCGGACCCAGGTCAGAGGGTCACGTGGGGACCCCGGACCCAGGTCACCTGGTCATGTCTGGTACCCAGCCTGGTTCCCAGGTTCCGATGACCACCCCGGCACCAGGACCCCGGGTCACGTGGGGACACCGGCCCCAGGTGACCGGGTCACGTGGGGACCCTGGCCCCAGGTCAGCGGGTCACGTGGGGACACCGGACCCAGGTAACCGGGTCACGTGGGGACCCCGGCCCCAGGTAACTGGGTCACGTGGGGACCCCGGACCCAGGTCAGCGGGTCACGTGGGGACACCGGACCCAGGTAACCGGGTCATACCGGGTCCCCGGACCCAGGTCACCGGGTCAGGTCGGGACCCCGGACCCAGGTCGCGTCATGTCACTTCCCATGCCCGGGTCCCCGGGTTGGATTTTTACCCAGGCCCCGGGTCACAGGGTCATGTCGGGTCAACGGCCTGGGTACAAGGGTCTGGTGACCACCCCGACCCCAGGTCCCCGGGTCATGACGGGACACCGGACCAGGTCCCCGAGTCCGGTCGACACCACAGTCCCAGGTCACCGGGTCACGTCGGCACCCCGGAACCAGGTCACCGGGTCATGTCGGGACCCAGCCCGGGTCCCCGGGACGGGTTTTTACCCCAGCCGCAGATCACCGGGTCCTGTCGGGAACCCGGCCCGGGTCCCCTGGACAGGTCGGCACCCCGGCCCCGGGTCACCGGGTCATGTCGGGTCGCTGTCCCGGGTACCAGTGTCAGGTGACCACCCCGGCCCCGGGAGACGGAGTCATACCGGGTCCCCGGCCCGGGTCCCCGGGTTGCATCGGGACAAAAGCACGGGATCACTGGATCACGTGGGGTCCCGGGCCCGGGTCCCCGGGTTGCATCGGGACACCAGCGAAGGATCACCGGGTCCTGTCGGGTCCCTGGCCCGGGTCCGCTGGACAGGTCGTTAACCCGGCCCCAGGTCACCGGGTCATGTCGCGCACCCGGCCTGGTTCCCAGGTTCCGGTGACCACCCCGGCACCAGGACCCCGGGTCACGTGGGGACCCCGGCCCCAGGTCAGCGGGTCACGTGGGGACCCCGGCCCCAGGTCAGAGGGTCACGTGAGGACACCGGCCCCAGGTCACAGCGTCAGGTCGGGTACCCGGCCTGGTTCCCAGGTTCCGATGACCACCCCGGCACCAGGACCCCGGGTCACGTGGGGACACCGGCCCCAGGTCACCGGGTCACGTGGGGACCCCGGACCCAGGTCACCTGGTCATGTCTGGTACCCAGCCTGGTTCCCAAGTTCCGATGACCACCCCGGCACCAGGACCCTGGGTCACGTGGGGACACCGGCCCCAGGTGACCGGGTAACGTGGGGACACGGCCCCAGGTCAGAGGGTCACGTGGGGACACCGGCCCCAGGTCAGCGGGTCACATGGGGACCCCGGCCCCAGGTAACCAAGGCAGGTCGGGACCCCAGCCCCAGGTCCCCGGTTCATGTCGGGTACCCGGCCTGGTTCCCAGGTTCCGATGACCACCCCGGCACCAAGACCCCGGGTCACGTGGGGACACCGGCCCCAGGTCAGAGGGTCACGTGGGGACCCCGGACCCAGGTTACCTGGTCATGTCTGGTACCCAGCCTGGTTCCCAGGTTCCGATGACCACCCCGGCACCAGGACCCAGGGTCACGTGGGGACACTGGCCCCAGGTGACAGGGTCACGTGGGGACCCCGGCCCCAGGTCAACGGGTCACATGGGGACACCGGCCCCAGGTAACCGGGTCACGTGGGGACCCCGGACCCAGGTCAGCGGGTCACGTGGGGTCACCGGCTCCAGGTCAGAGGGTCACGTGGGGACCCCGGACCCAGGTCACCTAGTCATGTCTGGTACCCAGCCTGGATCCCAGGTTCCGATGACCACCCCGGCACAAGGACCCCGAGTCCGGTCGACACCACAGCCCCAGGTCACCAGGTCACGTCGGCACCCCGGAACCAGATCACCGGGTCATGTCGGGACCCAGTCCGGGTCCCCGGGACGGGTTTTTACCCCAGCCGCAGATCACCGGGTCCTGTCGGGTACCCGGGTCGGGTCCCCTGGACAGGTCGGCACCCCGGCCCCGGGTCACGGGGTCATGTCGGGTCGCTGTCCCGGGTACCAGTGTCAGGTGACCACCCCGGCCCCGGGAGACGGAGTCATACCGCGTCCACGGCCCGGGTCCCCGGGTTGCATCGGGACAAAAGCACCGGATCACTGGATCACGTGGGGTCCCGGGCCCGGGTCCCCGGGTTGCATCGGGACACCAGCGAAGGATCACCGGGTCCTGTCGGGTCCCCGGCCCGGGTCCCCTGGACAGGTCGTTAACCCAGCCCAGGTCACCGGGTCATGTCGCGCACCCGGCCTGGTTCCCAGGTTCCGGTGACCACCCCGGCACCAGGACCCCGGGTCACGTGGGGACCCCGGCCCCAGGTCAGCGGGTCACGTGGGGACACCGGCCCCAGGTCACCGCGTCAGGTCGGGACCCCGAACCCAGGTCCACGAGTCCGTCGACACCACAACCCCGGGTCACCGGGTCGTGTCGGGTAACCGGCCTGGTTCCCAGGTTCCGATGACCACCCCGGCACCAGGACCCCGGGTCACGTGGGGACACCGGCCCCAGGTAACCGGGTCATACCGGGTCCCCGGACCCAGGTCACCAGGTCAGGTCGGGACCCCGGACCCAGTTCGCGTCATGTCACGTCCCATGCCCGGGTCCCCGGGTTGGATTTTTACCCAGGCCCCGGGTCACAGGGTCATGTCGGGTCAACGGCCTGGGTACAAGGGTCTGGTGACCACCCCGACCCCAGGTCCCCGGGTGATGACGGGACACCGGACCAGGTCCCCGAGTCCGGTCGACACCACAGCCCCAGGTCACCGGGTCACGTCGGCACCCCGGAACCAGGTCACCGGGTCATGTCGGGACCCAGCCCGGGTCCCCGGGACGGGTTTTTACCCCAGCCGCAGATCACCGGGTCCTGTCGGGTACCCGGGTCGGGTCCCCTGGACAGGTCGGCACCCCGGCCCCGGGTCACGGGGTCATGTCGGGTCGCTGTCCCGGGTACCAGTGTCAGGTGACCACCCCGGCCCCGGGAGACGGAGTCATACCGGGTCCCCGGCCCGGGTCCCCGGGTTGCATCGGGACAAAAGCACCGGATCACTGGATCACGTGCGGTCCCGGGCCCGGGTCCCCGGGTTGCATCGGGACACCAGCGAAGGATCACCGGGTCCTGTCGGGTCCCCGGCCCGGGTCCCCTGGACAGGTCGATAACCCGGCCCCAGGTCACCGGGTCATGTCGCGCACCCGGCCTGGTTCCCAGGTTCCGGTGACCACCCCGGCACCAGGACCCCGGGTCACGTGGGGACCCCGGCCCCAGGTCAGAGGGTCACGTGGGGACACCGGCCCCAGGTCACCGCGTCAGGTCGGGACCCCGAACCCAGGTCCACGAGTCCGTCGACACCACAGCCCCGGGTCACCGGGTCGTGTCGGGTACACAGCCCGGGCACCAGGGTCAGCTCGGGACCCCGGCCCCAGGTCCCCGGGTCATGTCGGGTACCCGGCCTGGTTCCCAGGTTACGATGACCACCCCGGCACCAGGACCCCGGCTCACGTGGGGACACCGGCCCCAGGTCACCGGGTCACGTGGGGACCCCGGACCCAGGTCACCTGGTCATGTCTGGTACCCAGCCTGGTTCCCAGGTTCCGATGACCACCCCGGCACCAGGACCCTGGGTCACGTGGGGACACCGGCCCCAGGTGACCGGGTCACGTAGGGACACCGGCCCCAGGTCACCGGGTCACGTGGGGACACCGGCCCCAGGTCAGCGGGTCACATGGGGACCCCGGCCCCAGGTAACCAAGGCAGGTCGGGACCCCAGCCCCAGGTCCCCGGGTCATGTCGGGTACCCGGCCTGGTTCCCAGGTTCCGATGACCACCCCGGCACCAGGACCCCGGGTCACGTGGGGACACCGGACCCAGGTCAGAGGGTCACGTGGGGACCCCGGACCCAGGTTACCTGGTCATGTCTGGTACCCAGCCTGGTTCCCAGATTCCGATGACCACCCCGGCACCAGGACCCAGGGTCACGTGGGGACACTGGTCCCAGGTGACCGGGTCACGTGGGGACACCGGCCCCAGGTCAGCGGGTCACGTGGGGACACTGGCCCCAGGTAACCGGGTCACGTGGGGACCCCGGACCCAGGTCAGCGGGTCACGTGGGGTCACCGGCTCCAGGTCAGAGGGTCACGTGGGGACCCCGGACCCAGGTCACCTAGTCATGTCTGGTACCCAGCCTGGATCCCAGGTTCCGATGACCACCCCGGCACCAGGACCCCGAGTCCGGTCGACACCACAGCCCCAGGTCACCGGGTCACGTGGGGACCCCGGCCCCAGGTCAGCGGGTCACGTGGGGACCCCGGCCCCAGGTCAGAGGGTCACGTGGGGACACCGGCCCAAGGTCACCGCGTCAGGTCGGGACCCCGAACCCAGGTCCACCAGTCCGTCGACACCACAGCCCCGGGTCACCGGGTCGTGTCGGGTACACAGCCCGGGCACCAGGGTCAGCTCGGGACCCCGGCCCCAGGTCCCCGGGTCATGTTGGGTACCCGGCCTGGTTCCCAGGTTCCGATGACCACCCCGGCACCAGGACCCCGGGTCACGTGGGGACACCGGCCCCAGGTCAGCGGGTCACGTGGGGACCCCGGACCCAGGTCACCTGGTCATGTCTGGTACCCAGCCTGGTTCCCAGGTTCCGATGACCACCCCGGCACCAGGACCCTGGGTCACGTGGGGACACCGGCCCCAGGTAACCGGGTCACGTGGGGACCCCGGACCCAGGTCAGCGGGTCACGTGGGGACACCGGCCCCAGGTCAGCGGGTCACGTGGGGACACCGGCCCCAGGTAACCGGGTCACGTGGGGACCCCGGACCCAGGTCAGCGGGTCACGTGGGGACACCGGCCCCAGGTAACCGGGTCATACCGGGTCCCCGGACCCAGGTCACCGGGTCAGGTCGGGACCCCGGACCCAGGTCGGTTTATGTCACGTCCCATACCCGGATCCCCGGGTTGGATTTTTACCCAGGCCCCGGGTCACAGGGTCATGTCGGGTCAACGGCCTGTGTACAAGGGTCTGGTGACCACCCCCACCCCAGGTCCCCGGGTCATGACGGGACACCGGACCAGGTCCCCGAGTCCGGTCGACACCACAGCCCCAGGTCACCGGGTCACGTCGGCACCCCGGAACCAGG
Organism: Somateria mollissima; assembly: GCA_951411735.1. Lineage (NCBI taxonomy): Eukaryota > Metazoa > Chordata > Aves > Anseriformes > Anatidae > Somateria > Somateria mollissima. The sequence goes on from OX598333.1 coordinate 145,884, forward strand.
TCACCGGGTCATGTCGGGACCCAGCCCGAGTCCCCGGGACGGGTTTTTACCCCAGCCGCAGATCACCGGGTCCTGTCGGGAACCCCGCCCGGGTCCCCTGGACAGGTCGGCACCCCAGCCCCGGGTCACGTGGTCATGTCGGGTCGCTGTCCCGGGTACCAGTATCAGGTGACCACCCCGGCCCCGGGAGACGGAGTCATACCGGGTCCCCGGCCCGGGTCCCCGGGTTGCATCGGGACAAAAGCACGGGATCACTGGATCACGTGGGGTCCCGGGCCAGGGTCCCCGAGTTGCATCGGGACACCAGCGAAGGATCACCGGGTCCTGTCGGGTCCCCGGCCCGGGTCCCCTGGACAGGTCGTTAACCCGGCCCCAGGTCACCGGGTCATGTCGCGCACCCGGCCTGGTTCCCAGGTTCCGGTCACCACCCCGGCACCAGGACCCCGGGTCACGTGGGGACCCCGGCCCCAGGTCAGCGGGTCACGTGGGGACACCGGCCCCAGGTCACCGCGTCAGGTCGGGACCCCGAACCCAGGTCCACGAGTCCGTCGACACCACAGCCCCGGGTCACCGGGTCGTGTCGGGTAACCGGCCTGGTTCCCAGGTTCCGATGACCACCCCGGCCCCAGGACCCCGGGTCACGTGGGGACACCGGCCCCAGGTGACCAGGTCACGTGGGGACCCCGGCCCCAGGTCACCGGGTCACGTGGGGACCCCGGCCCCAGTCAGCGGGTCACGTGGGGACACCGGCCCCAGGTAACCAAGGCAGGTCGGGACCCAGCCCGGGTCCCCGGGACGGGTTTTTACCCCAGCCGCAGATCACCGGGTCCTGTCGGGTCCCCGGCCCGGGTCCCCTGGACAGGTCGATAACCCGGCCCCAGGTCACCCGGTCATGTCGCGCACCCGGCCTGGTTCCCAGGTTCCGGTGACCATCCCGGCACCAGGACCCCGGGTCACGTGGGGACCCCGGCCCCAGGTCAGCGGGTCACGTGGGGACACCGGCCCCAGGTCAGAGGGTCACGTGGGGACCCCGGACCCAGGTCACCTGGTCATGTGTGGTACCCAGCCTGGTTCCCATGTTCCGATGACCACCCCGGCACCAGGACCCCGGGTCACGTGGGGACACCGGCCCCAGGTGACCGGGTCACGTGGGGACCCCGGCCCCAGGTCAGCGGGTCACGTGGGGACACCGGCCCCAGGTCAGCGGGTCATGTGGGGACCCCGGCCCCAGGTCAGCGGGTCACGTGGGGACACCGGCCCCAGGTAACCGGGTCATACCGGGTCCCCGGACCCAGGTCACCGGGTCAGGACGGGACCCCGGACCCAGGTCGGGTCATGTCACGTCCCATGCCCGGGTCCCCGGGTTGGATTTTTACCCAGGCCCCGGGTCACAGGGTCATGTTGGGTCAACGGCCTGGGTACAACGGTCTGGTGACCACCCCGACCCCAGGTCCCCGGGTCATGACGGGACACCGGACCAGGTCGCCGAGTCCGGTCGACACCACAGCCCCAGGTCACCGGCTCAGGTCGGGAACCCGGGTCGGGTCCCCTGGACAGGTCGGCACCCCGGCCCCGGGTCACGGAGTCATGTCGAGTCGCTGTCCCGGGTACCAGTGTCAGGTGACCACCCCGGCCCCGGGAGACGGAGTCATACCGGGTCCCCGGCCCGGGTCCCCGGGTTGCATCGGGACACCAGCGAAGGATCACCGGGTCCTGTCGGGTCCCCGGCCCGGGTCCCCTGGACAGGTCGTTAACCCGGCCCCAGGTCACCGGGTCATGTCGCGCACCCGGCCTGGTTCCCAGGTTCCGGTGACCACCCCGGCACCAGGACCCCGGGTCACGTGGGGACCCCGGCCCCAGGTCAGCGGGTCACGTGGGGACACCAGCCCCAGGTCACCGCGTCAGGTCGGGACCCCGAACCCAGGTCCACGAGTCCGTCGACACCACAGCCCCGGGTCACCGGGTCGTGTCGGGTAACCGGCCTGGTTCCCAGGTTCCGATGACCACCCCGGCCCCAGGACCCCGGGTCACGTGGGGACACCGGTCCCATGTGACCGGGTCACGTGGGGACACCGGCCCCAGGTCACCAGGTCACGTGGGGACCCCGGCCCCAGGTCAGCGGGTCACATGGGGACACCGGCCCCAGGTCAGCGGGTCACGTGGGGACACCGGCCCCAGGTAACCAAGGCAGGTCGATACCCAGCCCGGGTCCCCGGGACAGGTCGATAACCCGGCCCCAGGTCACCGGGTCATGTCGCGCACCCGGCCTGGTTCCCAGGTTCCGGTGACCATCCCGGCACCAGGACCCCGGGTCACGTGGGGACCCCGGCCCCAGGTCAGCGGGTCACGTGGGGTCACCGGCCCCAGGTCAGAGGGTCACGTGGGGACCCCGGACCCAGGTCACCTAGTCATGTCTGGTACCCAGCCTGGTTCCCAGGTTCCGATGACCACCCCGGCACCAGGACCCCGGGTCACGTGGGGACACCGGCCCCAGGTGACCGGGTCACGTGGGGACCCCGGACCCAGGTCAGCGGGTCACGTGGGGACACCGGCCCCAGGTCAGCGGGTCATGTGGGGACCCCGGCCCCAGGTCAGCGGGTCACGTGAGGACACCGGCCCCAGGTAACCGGGTCATACCGGGTCCCCGGACCCAGGTCACCGGGTCAGGTCGGGACCCCGGACCCAGGTCACCGGGTCAGGTCGGGACCCTGGACCCAGGTCGGGTCATGTCACGTCCCATGCCCGGGTCCCCGGGTTGGATTTTTACCCAGGCCCCGGGTCACAGGGTCATGTTGGGTCAACGGCCTGGGTACAACGGTCTGGTGACCACCCCGACCCCAGGTCCCCGGGTCATGACGGGACACCGGACCAGGTCCCCGAGTCCGGTCGACACCACAGCCCCAGGTCACCGGGTCAGGTCGGGAATCCGGCCCGGGTCCCCTGGACAGGTCGGCACCCCGGCCCCGGGTCACGGGGTCATGTCGGGTCGCTGTCCCGGGTACCAGTGTCAGGTGACCACCCCGGCCCCGGGAGACGGAGTCATACCGGGTCCCCGGCCCGGGTCCCCGGGTTGCATCGGGACACCAGCGAAGGATCACCGGGTCCTGTCGGGTCCCCGGCCCGGGTCCCCTGGACAGGTCGTTAACCCGGCCCAAGGTCACCGGGTCATGTCGCGCACCCGGCCTGGTTCCCAGGTTCCGGTGACCATCCCGGCACCAGGACCCCGGGTCACGTGGGGACCCCGGACCCAGGTCAGCGGGTCACGTGGGGTCACCGGCCCCAGGTCAGAGGGTCACGTGGGGACCCCGGACCCAGGTCACCTAGTCATGTCTGGTACCCAGCCTGGTTCCCAGGTTCCGATGACCACCCCGGCACCAGGACCCCGGGTCACGTGGGGACACCGGCCCCAGGTGACCGGGTCACGTGGGGACCCCGGACCCAGGTCAGCGGGTCACGTGGGGACACCGGCCCCAGGTCAGCGGGTCATGTGGGGACCCCGGCCCCAGGTCAGCGGGTCACGTGAGGACACCGGCCCCAGGTAACCGGGTCATACCGGGTCCCCGGACCCAGGTCACCGGGTCAGGTCGGGACCCCGGACCCAGGTCACCGGGTCAGGTCGGGACCCTGGACCCAGGTCGGGTCATGTCACGTCCCATGCCCGGGTCCCCGGGTTGGATTTTTACCCAGGCCCCGGGTCACAGGGTCATGTTGGGTCAACGGCCTGGGTACAATGGTCTGGTGACCACCCCGACCCCAGGTCCCCGGGTCATGACGGGACACCGGACCAGGTCCCCGAGTCCGGTCGACACCACAGCCCCAGGTCACCGGGTCAGGTCGGGAATCCGGCCCGGGTCCCCTGGACAGGTCGGCACCCCGGCCCCGGGTCACGGGGTCATGTCGGGTCGCTGTCCCGGGTACCAGTGTCAGGTGACCACCCCGGCCCCGGGAGACGGAGTCATACCGGGTCCCCGGCCCGGGTCCCCGGGTTGCATCGGGACACCAGCGAAGGATCACCGGGTCCTGTCGGGTCCCCGGCCCGGGTCCCCTGGACAGGTCGTTAACCCGGCCCAAGGTCACCGGGTCATGTCGCGCACCCGGCCTGGTTCCCAGGTTCCGGTGACCACCCCGGCACCAGGACCCCGGGTCACGTGGGGACACCGGCCCCAGGTAACCGGGTCATACCGGGTCCCCGGACCCAGGTCACCAGGTCAGGTCGGGACCCCGGACCCAGTTCGCGTCATGTCACGTCCCATGCCCGGGTCCCCGGGTTGGATTTTTACCCAGGCCCCGGGTCACAGGGTCATGTCGGGTCAACGGCCTGGGTACAAGGGTCTGGTGACCACCCCGACCCCAGCTCCCCGGGTGATGACGGGACACCGGACCAGGTCCCCGAGTCCGGTCGACACCACAGCCCCAGGTCACCGGGTCACGTCGGCACCCCGGAACCAGGTCACCGGGTCATGTCGGGACCCAGCCCGGGTCCCCGGGACGGGTTTTTACCCCAGCCGCAGATCACCGGGTCCTGTCGGGTACCCGGCCCGGGTCCCCTGGACAGGTCGGCACCCCGGCCCCGGGTCACGGGGTCATGTCGGGTCGCTGTCCCGGGTACCAGTGTCAGGTGACCACCCCGGCCCCGGGAGACGGAGTCATACCGGGTCCCCGGCCCGGGTCCCCGGGTTGCATCGGGACAAAAGCACCGGATCACTGGATCACGTGGGGTCCCGGGCCCGGGTCCCCGGGTTGCATCGGGACACCAGCGAAGGATCACCGGGTCCTGTCGGGTCCCCGGCCCGGGTCCCCTGGACAGGTCGTTAACCCGGCCCCAGGTCACCGGGTCATGTCGCGCACCCGGCCTGGTTCCCAGGTTCCGGTGACCACCCCGGCACCAGGACCCCGGGTCACGTGGGGACCCCGGCCCCAGGTCAGAGGGTCACGTGGGGACACCGGCCCCAGGTCACCGCGTCAGGTCGGGACCCCGAACCCAGGTCCACGAGTCCGTCGACACCACAGCCCCGGGTCACCGGGTCGTGTCGGGTACACAGCCCGGGCACCAGGGTCAGCTCGGGACCCCGGCCCCAGGTCCCCGGGTCATGTCGGGTACCCGGCCTGGTTCCCAGGTTCCGATGACCACCCCGGCACCAGGACCCCGGCTCACGTGGGGACACCGGCCCCAGGTCACCGGGTCACGTGGGGACCCCGGACCCAGGTCACCTGGTCATGTCTGGTACCCAGCCTGGTTCCCAGGTTCCGATGACCACCCCGGCACCAGGACCCTGGGTCACGTGGGGACACCGGCCCCAGGTGACCGGGTCACGTGGGGACACCGGCCCCAGGTCACCGGGTCACGTGGGGACACCGGCCCCAGGTCAGCGGGTCACATGGGGACCCCGGCCCCAGGTAACCAAGGCAGGTCGGGACCCCAGCCCCAGGTCCCCGGGTCATGTCGGGTACCCGGCCTGGTTCCCAGGTTCCGATGACCACCCCGGCACCAGGACCCCGGGTCACGTGGGGACACCGGACCCAGGTCAGAGGGTCACGTGGGGACCCCGGACCCAGGTTACCTGGTCATGTCTGGTACCCAGCCTGGTTCCCAGATTCCGATGACCACCCCGGCACCAGGACCCAGGGTCACGTGGGGACACTGGCCCCAGGTGACCGGGTCACGTGGGGACACCGGCCCCAGGTCAGCGGGTCACGTGGGGACACTGGCCCCAGGTAACCGGGTCACGTGGGGACCCCGGACCCAGGTCAGCGGGTCACGTGGGGTCACCGGCTCCAGGTCAGAGGGTCACGTGGGGACCCCGGACCCAGGTCACCTAGTCATGTCTGGTACCCAGCCTGGATCCCAGGTTCCGATGACCACCCCGGCACCAGGACCCCGAGTCCGGTCGACACCACAGCCCCAGGTCACCGGGTCACGTGGGGACCCCGGCCCCAGGTCAGCGGGTCACGTGGGGACCCCGGCCCCAGGTCAGAGGGTCACGTGGGGACACCGGCCCAAGGTCACCGCGTCAGGTCGGGACCCCGAACCCAGGTCCACCAGTCCGTCGACACCACAGCCCCGGGTCACCGGGTCGTGTCGGGTACACAGCCCGGGCACCAGGGTCAGCTCGGGACCCCGGCCCCAGGTCCCCGGGTCATGTTGGGTACCCGGCCTGGTTCCCAGGTTCCGATGACCACCCCGGCACCAGGACCCCGGGTCACGTGGGGACACCGGCCCCAGGTCAGCGGGTCACGTGGGGACCCCGGACCCAGGTCACCTGGTCATGTCTGGTACCCAGCCTGGTTCCCAGGTTCCGATGACCACCCCGGCACCAGGACCCTGGGTCACGTGGGGACACCGGCCCCAGGTAACCGGGTCACGTGGGGACCCCGGCCCCAGGTCAGCGGGTCACGTGGGGACACCGGCCCCAGGTCAGCGGGTCACGTGGGGACACCGGCCCCAGGTAACCGGGTCACGTGGGGACCCCGGACCCAGGTCAGCGGGTCACGTGGGGACACCGGCCCCAGGTAACCGGGTCATACCGGGTCCCCGGACCCAGGTCACCGGGTCAGGTCGGGACCCCGGACCCAGGTCGGTTTATGTCACGTCCCATACCCGGATCCCCGGGTTGGATTTTTACCCAGGCCCCGGGTCACAGGGTCATGTCGGGTCAACGGCCTGTGTACAAGGGTCTGGTGACCACCCCCACCCCAGGTCCCCGGGTCATGACGGGACACCGGACCAGGTCCCCGAGTCCGGTCGACACCACAGCCCCAGGTCACCGGGTCACGTCGGCACCCCGGAACCAGGTCACCGGGTCATGTCGGGACCCAGCCCGAGTCCCCGGGACGGGTTTTTACCCCAGCCGCAGATCACCGGGTCCTGTCGGGAACCCCGCCCGGGTCCCCTGGACAGGTCGGCACCCCAGCCCCGGGTCACGTGGTCATGTCGGGTCGCTGTCCCGGGTACCAGTGTCAGGTGACCACCCCGGCCCCGGGAGACGGAGTCATACCGGGTCCCCGGCCCGGGTCCCCGGGTTGCATCGGGACAAAAGCACGGGATCACTGGATCACGTGGGGTCCCGGGCCAGGGTCCCCGAGTTGCATCGGGACACCAGCGAAGGATCACCGGGTCCTGTCGGGTCCCCGGCCCGGGTCCCCTGGACAGGTCGTTAACCCGGCCCCAGGTCACCGGGTCATGTCGCGCACCCGGCCTGGTTCCCAGGTTCCGGTCACCACCCCGGCACCAGGACCCCGGGTCACGTGGGGACCCCGGCCCCAGGTCAGCGGGTCACGTGGGGACACCGGCCCCAGGTCACCGCGTCAGGTCGGGACCCCGAACCCAGGTCCACGAGTCCGTCGACACCACAGCCCCGGGTCACCGGGTCGTGTCGGGTAACCGGCCTGGTTCCCAGGTTCCGATGACCACCCCGGCCCCAGGACCCCGGGTCACGTGGGGACACCGGCCCCAGGTGACCAGGTCACGTGGGGACCCCGGCCCCAGGTCACCGGGTCACGTGGGGACCCCGGCCCCAGTCAGCGGGTCACGTGGGGACACCGGCCCCAGGTAACCAAGGCAGGTCGGGACCCAGCCCGGGTCCCCGGGACGGGTTTTTACCCCAGCCGCAGATCACCGGGTCCTGTCGGGTCCCCGGCCCGGGTCCCCTGGACAGGTCGATAACCCGGCCCCAGGTCACCCGGTCATGTCGCGCACCCGGCCTGGTTCCCAGGTTCCGGTGACCATCCCGGCACCAGGACCCCGGGTCACGTGGGGACCCCGGACCCAGGTCAGCGGGTCACGTGGGGACACCGGCCCCAGGTCAGAGGGTCACGTGGGGACCCCGGACCCAGGTCACCTGGTCATGTGTGGTACCCAGCCTGGTTCCCATGTTCCGATGACCACCCCGGCACCAGGACCCCGGGTCACGTGGGGACACCGGCCCCAGGTGACCGGGTCACGTGGGGACCCCGGCCCCAGGTCAGCGGGTCACGTGGGGACACCGGCCCCAGGTCAGCGGGTCATGTGGGGACCCCGGCCCCAGGTCAGCGGGTCATGTGGGGACACCGGCCCCAGGTAACCGGGTCATACCGGGTCCCTGGACCCAGGTCACCGGGTCAGGACGGGACCCCGGACCCAGGTCGGGTCATGTCACGTCCCATGCCCGGGTCCCCGGGTTGGATTTTTACCCAGGCCCCGGGTCACAGGGTCATGTTGGGTCAACGGCCTGGGTACAACGGTCTGGTGACCACCCCGACCCCAGGTCCCCGGGTCATGACGGGACACCGGACCAGGTCGCCGAGTCCGGTCGACACCACAGCCCCAGGTCACCGGCTCAGGTCGGGAACACGGGTCGGGTCCCCTGGACAGGTCGGCACCCCGGCCCCGGGTCACGGAGTCATGTCGGGTCGCTGTCCCGGGTACCAGTGTCAGGTGACCACCCCGGCCCCGGGAGACGGAGTCATACCGGGTCCCCGGCCCGGGTCCCCGGGTTGCATCGGGACACCAGCGAAGGATCACCGGGTCCTGTCGGGTCCCCGGCCCGGGTCCCCTGGACAGGTCGTTAACCCGGCCCCAGGTCACCGGGTCATGTCGCGCACCCGGCCTGGTTCCCAGGTTCCGGTGACCACCCCGGCCCCAGGACCCCGGGTCACGTGGGGACACCGGTCCCATGTGACCGGGTCACGTGGGGACACCGGCCCCAGGTCACCAGGTCACGTGGGGACCCCGGCCCCAGGTCAGCGGGTCACATGGGGACACCGGCCCCAGGTCAGCGGGTCACGTGGGGACACCGGCCCCAGGTAACCAAGGCAGGTCGATACCCAGCCCGGGTCCCCGGGACAGGTCGATAACCCGGCCCCAGGTCACCGGGTCATGTCGCGCACCCGGCCTGGTTCCCAGGTTCCGGTGACCATCCCGGCACCAGGACCCCGGGTCACGTGGGGACCCCGGCCCCAGGTCAGCGGGTCACGTGGGGTCACCGGCCCCAGGTCAGAGGGTCACGTGGGGACCCCGGACCCAGGTCACCTAGTCATGTCTGGTACCCAGCCTGGTTCCCAGGTTCCGATGACCACCCCGGCACCAGGACCCCGGGTCACGTGGGGACCCCGGACCCAGGTCAGCGGGTCACGTGGGGACACCGGCCCCAGGTCAGCGGGTCATGTGGGGACCCCGGCCCCAGGTCAGCGGGTCACGTGAGGACACCGGCCCCAGGTAACCGGGTCATACCGGGTCCCCGGACCCAGGTCACCGGGTCAGGTCGGGACCCCGGACCCAGGTCACCGGGTCAGGTCGGGACCCTGGACCCAGGTCGGGTCATGTCACGTCCCATGCCCGGGTCCCCGGGTTGGATTTTTACCCAGGCCCCGGGTCACAGGGTCATGTTGGGTCAACGGCCTGGGTACAATGGTCTGGTGACCACCCCGACCCCAGGTCCCCGGGTCATGACGGGACACCGGACCAGGTCCCCGAGTCCGGTCGACACCACAGCCCCAGGTCACCGGGTCAGGTCGGGAATCCGGCCCGGGTCCCCTGGACAGGTCGGCACCCCGGCCCCGGGTCACGGGGTCATGTCGGGTCGCTGTCCCGGGTACCAGTGTCAGGTGACCACCCCGGCCCCGGGAGACGGAGTCATACCGGGTCCCCGGCCCGGGTCCCCGGGTTGCATCGGGACACCAGCGAAGGATCACCGGGTCCTGTCGGGTCCCCGGCCCGGGTCCCCTGGACAGGTCGTTAACCCGGCCCAAGGTCACCGGGTCATGTCGCGCACCCGGCCTGGTTCCCAGGTTCCGGTGACCACCCCGGCACCAGGACCCCGGGTCACGTGGGGACCTCGGCCCCAGGTCAGCGGGTCACGTGGGGACCCCGGCCCCAGGTCAGAGGGTCACGTGGGGACACCGGCCCCAGGTCACCGCGTCAGGTCGGGACCCCGAACCCAGGTCCACGAGTCCGTCGACACCACAGCCCCGGGTCACCGGGTCGTGTCGGGTACACAGCCCGGGCTCCAGGGTCAGCTCGGGACCCCGGCCCCAGGTCCCCGGGTCATGTCGGGTACCCGGCCTGGTTCCCAGGTTCCGATGACCACCCCGGCACCAGGACCCCGGGTCACGTGGGGACACCGGCCCCAGGTCAGCGGGTCACGTGGGGACCCCGGACCCAGGTCACCTGGTCATGTCTGGTACCCAGCCTGGTTCCCAGGTTCCGATGACCACCCCGGCACCAGGACCCTGGGTCACGTGGGGACACCGGCCCCAGGTAACCGGGTCACGTGGGGACCCCGGCCCCAGGTAAGCGGGTCACGTGGGGACACCGGCCCCAGGTCAGCGGGTCACGTGGGGACACCGGCCCCAGGTAACCGGGTCACGTGGGGACCCCGGACCCAGGTCAGCGGGTCACGTGGGGACACCGGCCCCAGGTAACCGGGTCATACCAGGTTCCCGGACCCAGGTCACCGGGTCAGGTCGGGACCCCGGACCCAGGTCGGGTTATGTCACGTCCCATACCCGGGTCCCCGGGTTGGATTTTTACCCAGGCCCCGGGTCACAGGGTCATGTCGGGTCAACGGCCTGGGTACAAGGGTCTGGTGACCACCCCGACCCCAGGTCCCCGGGTCATGACGGGACACCGGACCAGGTCCCCGAGTCCGGTCGACACCACAGCCCCAGGTCACCGGGTCACGTCGGCACCCCGGAACCAGGTCACCGGGTCATGTCCGGACCCAGCCCGGGTCCCCGGGACGGGTTTTTACCCCAGCCGCAGATCACCGGGTCCTGTCGGGAACCCGGCCCGGGTCCCATGTACAGGTCGGCACCCCGGCCCCGGGTCACGGGGTCATGTCGGGTCGCTGTCCCGGGTACCAGTGTCAGGTGACCACCCCGGCCCCGGGAGACGGAGTCATACCGGGTCCCCGGCCCGGGTCCCCGGGTTGCATCGGGACAAAAGCACCGGATCACAGGATCACGTGGGGTCCCGGGCCCGGGTCCCCGGGTTGCATCGGGACACCAGCGAAGGATCACCGGGTCCTGTCGGGTCCCCGGCCCGGGTCCCCTGGACAGGTCGATAACCCGGCCCCAGGTCAACCGGTCATGTCGCGCACCCGGCCTGGTTCCCAGGTTCCGGTGACCATCCCGGCACCAGGACCCCGGGTCACGTGGGGACCCCGGCCCCAGGTCAGCGGGTCACGTGGGGTCACCAGCCCCAGGTCAGAGAGTCACGTGGGGACCCCGGACCCAGGTCACCTGGTCATGTGTGGTACCCAGCCTGGTTCCCAGGTTCCGGTGACCACCCCGGCACCAGGACCCCGGGTCACGTGGGGACCCCGGCCCCAGGTCAGCGGGTCACGTGGGGACCCCGGCCCCAGGTCAGAGGGTCACGTGGGGACACCGGCCCAAGGTCACCGCGTCAGGTCGGGACCCCGAACCCAGGTCCACCAGTCCGTCGACACCACAGCCCCGGGTCACCGGGTCGTGTCGGGTACACAGCCCGGGCACCAGGGTCAGCTCGGGACCCCGGCCCCAGGTCCCCGGGTCATGTTGGGTACCCGGCCTGGTTCCCAGGTTCCGATGACCACCCCGGCACCAGGACCCCGGGTCACGTGGGGACACCGGCCCCAGGTCAGCGGGTCACGTGGGGACCCCGGACCCAGGTCACCTGGTCATGTCTGGTACCCAGCCTGGTTCCCAGGTTCCGATGACCACCCCGGCACCAGGACCCTGGGTCACGTGGGGACACCGGCCCCAGGTAACCGGGTCACGTGGGGACCCCGGCCCCAGGTCAGCGGGTCACGTGGGGACACCGGCCCCAGGTCAGCGGGTCACGTGGGGACACCGGCCCCAGGTAACCGGGTCACGTGGGGACCCCGGACCCAGGTCAGCGGGTCACGTGGGGACACCGGCCCCAGGTAACCGGGTCATACCGGGTCCCCGGACCCAGGTCACCGGGTCAGGTCGGGACCCCGGACCCAGGTCGGGTTATGTCACGTCCCATACCCGGGTCCCCGGGTTGGATTTTTACCCAGGCCCCGGGTCACAGGGTCATGTCGGGTCAACGGCCTGTGTACAAGGGTCTGGTTACCACCCCCACCCCAGGTCCCCGGGTCATGACGGGACACCGGACCAGGTCCCCGAGTCCGGTCGACACCACAGCCCCAGGTCACCGGGTCACGTCGGCACCCCGGAACCAGGTCACCGGGTCATGTCGGGACCCAGCCCGACTCCCCGGGACGGGTTTTTACCCCAGCCGCAGATCACCGGGTCCTGTCGGGAACCCCGCCCGGGTCCCCTGGACAGGTCGGCACCCCAGCCCCGGGTCACGTGGTCATGTCGGGTCGCTGTCCCGGGTACCAGTGTCAGGTGACCACCCCGGCCCCGGGAGACGGAGTCATACCGGGTCCCCGGCCCGGGTCCCCGGGTTGCATCGGGACAAAAGCACGGGATCACTGGATCACGTGGGGTCCCGGGCCCGGGTCCCCGAGTTGCATCGGGACACCAGCGAAGGATCACCGGGTCCTGTCGGGTCCCCGGCCCGGGTCCCCTGGACAGGTCGTTAACCCGGCCCCAGGTCACCGGGTCATGTTGCGCACCCGGCCTGGTTCCCAGGTTCCGGTGACCATCCCGGCACCAGGACCCCGGGTCACGTGGGGACCCCGGCCCCAGGTCAGCGGGTCACGTGGGGACACCGGCCCCAGGTCACCGCGTCATGTCGGGACCCCGAACCCAGGTCCACGAGTCCGTCGACACCACAGCCCCGGGTCACCGGGTCGTGTCGGGTAACCGGCCTGGTTCCCAGGTTCCGATGACCACCCCGGCCCCAGGACCCCGGGTCACGTAGGGACACCGGCCCCATGTGACCGGGTCACGTGGGGACCCCGGCCCCAGGTCAGCGGGTCACATGGGGACACCGGCCCCAGGTCAGCGGGTCACGTGGGGACACCGGCCCCAGGTAACCAAGGCAGGTCGATACCCAGCCCGGGTCCCCGGGACGGGTTTTTACCCCAGCCGCAGATCACCGGGTCCTGTCGGGTCCCCGGCCCGGGTCCCCTGGACAGGTCGATAACCCGGCCCCAGGTCACCGGGTCATGTCGCGCACCCGGCCTGGTTCCCAGGTTCCGGTGACCATCCCGGCACCAGGACCCCGGGTCACGTGGGGACCCCGGCCCCAGGTCAGCGGGTCACGTGGGGTCACCGGCCCCAGGTCAGCGGGTCATGTGGGGACCCCGGCCCCAGGTCAGCGGGTCACGTGGGGACACCGGCCCCAGGTAACCGGGTCATACCGGGTACCCGGCCTGGTTCCCAGGTTCCGATGACCACCCCGGCACCAGGACCCCGGGTCACGTGGGGACACCAGCCCCAGGTCAGCGGGTCACGTGGGGACCCCCGACCCAGGTCACCTGGTCATGTCGCGCACCCGGCCTGGTTCCCAGGTTCCGATGACCACCCCGGCCCCATGTCAGCGGGTCACGTGGGGACACCGGCCCCAGGTCAGCGGGTCACGTGGGGACCCCGGACCCAGGTCACCTGGTCATGTCTGGTACCCAGCCTGGTTCCCAGGTTCCGATGACCACCCCGGCACCAGGACCCCGGGTCACGTGGGGACACCGGCCCCAGGTCAGCGGGTCACGTGGGGACCCCGGACCCGGGTCAGCGGGTCACGTGGGGACCCCGGCCCCAGGTCAGCGGGTCACGTGGGGACACCGGCCCCAGGTCACCGGGTCACGTGGGGACCCCGGACCCAGGTCACCGGGTCAGGTCGGGACCACGGACCCAGGTCGGGTCATGTCACATCCCATGCCCGGGTCCCCGGGTTGGATTTTTACCCAGGCCCCGGGTCACAGGGTCATGTCGGGTCAACGGCCTGGGTACAAGGGTCTGGTGACCACCCCGACCCCAGGTCCCCGGGTCATGACGGGACACCGGACCAGGTCCCCGAGTCCGGTCGACACCACAGCCCCAGGTCACCGGGTCACGTCGGCACCCCGGAACCAGGTCACCGGGTCATGTCGGGACCCAGCCCGGGTCCCCGGGACGGGTTTTTATCCCAGCCGCAGATCACCGGTTCCTGTCGGGAACCCGGCCCGGGTCCCATGTACAGGTCGGCACCCCGGCCCCGGGTCACGGGGTCATGTCGGGTCGCTGTCCCGGGTACCAGTGTCAGGTGACCACCCCGGCCCCGGGAGACGGAGTCATACCGGGTCCCCGGCCCGGGTCCCCGGGTTGCATCGGGACAAAAGCACCGGATCACTGGATCACGTGGGGTTCCGTGCCCGGGTCCCCGGGTTGCATCGGGACACCTGCGAAGGATCACCGGGTCCTGTCGGGTCCCCGGCCCGGGTCCCCTGGACAGGTCGTTAACCCGGCCCCAGGTCACCGGGTCATGTCGCGCACCCGGCCTGGTTCCCAGGTTCCGGTGACCACCCCGGCACCAGGACCCTGGGTCACGTGGGGACCCCGGCCCCAGGTCAGCGGGTTACGTGGGGACACCGGCACCAGGTCACCGCGTCAGGTCGGGACCCCGAACCCAGGTCCACGAGTCCATCGACACCACAGCCCCGGGTCACCGGGTCGTGTCGGGTACACAGCCCGGGCACCAGGGTCAGCTCGGGACCCCGGCCCCAGGTCCCCGGGTCATGTCGGGTACCCGGCCTGGTTCCCAGGTTCCGATGACCACCCCGGCACCAGGACCCCGGGTCACGTGGGGACACCGGCCCCAGGTCAGCGGGTCACGTGGGGACCCCCTACCCAGGTCACCTGGTCATGTCTGGTACCCAGCCTGGTTCCCAGGTTCCGATGACCACCCCGGCACCAGGACCCTGGGTCACGTGGGGACACCGGCCCCAGGTGACCGGGTCACGTGGGGACACCGGCCCCAGGTCAGCGGGTCACGTGGGGACCCCGGCCCCAGGTAACCAAGGCAGGTCGGGACCCCAGCCCCAGGTCCCCGGGTCATGTCGGGTACCCGGCCTGGTTCCCAGGTTCCGATGACCACCCCGGCACCAGGACCCTGGGTCACGTGGGGACACTGGACCCAGGTCACCGGGTCACGTGGGGACCCCGGACCCAGGTCACCTGGTCATGTCTGGTACCCAGCCTGGTTCCCAGGTTCCGATGACCACCCCGGCACCAGGACCCCGGGTCACGTGGGGACACCGGCCCCAGGTGACCGGGTCACGTGGGGACCCCGGACCCGGGTCAGCGGGTCATGTGGGGACACCGGCCCCAGGTGACCGGGTCACGTGGGGACCCCGGCCCCAGGTCAGCGGGTCACGTGGGGACACCGGCCCCAGGTAACCGGGTCACGTGGGGACCCCGGCCCCAGGTCAGCGGGTCACGTGGGGACACCGGCCCCAGGTAACCGGGTCATACCGGGTCCCCGCACCCAGGTCACCGGGTCAGGTCGGGACCCCGGACCCAGGTCGGGTCATGTCACGTCCCATACCCGGGTCCCCGGGTTGGATTTTTACCCAGGCCCCGGGTCACAGGGTCATGTCGGGTCAACGGCCTGGGTACAAGGGTCTGGTGACCACCCCGACCCCAGGTCCCCGGGTCATGACGGGACACCGGACCAGGTCCCCGAGTCCGGTCGACACCACAGCCCCAGGTCACCGGGTCACGTCGACACCCCGGAACCAGGTCACCGGGTCATGTCGGGACCCAGCCCGGGTCCCCGGAACGGGTTTTTACCCCATCCGCAGATCACCGGGTCCTGTCGGGAACCCGGCCCGGGTGCCCTGGACAGGTCGGCACCCCGGCCCCGGGTCACGGGGTCATGTCGGGTCGCTGTCCCGGGTACCAGTGTCAGGTGACCACCCCGGCCCCGGGAGACGGAGTCATACCGGGTCCCCGGCCCGGGTCCCCGGGTTGCATGGGGACAAAAGCACCGGATCACTGGATCACGTGGGGTCCCGGGCCCGGGTCCCCGGGTTGCATCGGGACACCAGCGAAGGATCACCGGGTCTTGTCGGGTCCCCGGCCCGGGTCCCCTGGACAGGTCGTTAACCCGGCCCCAGGTCACCGGGTCATGTCGCGCACCCGGCCTGGTTCCCAGGTTCCGGTGACCACCCCGGCACCAGGACCCCGGGTCATGTGGGGACACCGGCCCCAGGTGACCGGGTCACGCGGGGACCCCGGCCCCAGGTCACCGGGTCACGTGGGGACCCCGCCCCCAGGTCAGCGGGTCACGTGGGGACCCCGGCCCCAGGTCAGCGGGTCACGTGGGGACACCGGCCCCAGGTCACCGCGTCAGGTCGGGACCCCAAACCCAGGTCCACGAGTCCGTCGACACCACAGCCCCGGGTCACCGGGTCGTGTCGGGTAACCGGCCTGGTTCCCAGGTTCCGGTGACCACCCCGATACCAGGACCCCGGGTCACATGGGGACACCGGCCCCAGGTGACCGGGTCACGCGGGGACCCCGGACGCAGGTCACCTGGTCATGTCTGGTACCCAGCCTGGTTCCCAGGTTCCGATGACCACCCCGGCACCAGGACCCCGGGTCACGTGGGGACACCGGCCCCAGGTCAGCGTGTCACGTGGGGACCCCGGACCCAGGTCACGGGGTCACGTGGGGACCCCGGACCCAGGTCAGCGGGTCAGGTCGGGACCCCGGACCCAGTTCGGGTCATGTCACGTCCCATGCCCGGGTCCCCGGGTTGGATTTTTACCCAGGCCCCGGGTCACAGGGTCATGTCGGGTCAACGGCCTGAGTACAAGGGTCTGGTGACCACCCCGACCCCAGGTCCCCGGGTCATGACGGGACACCGGACCAGATCCCCGAGTCCGGTCGACACCACAGCCCCAGGTCACCGGGTCACATCGGCACCCCGGAACCAGGTCACCGGGTCATGTCGGGTACCCGGGTCGGGTCCCCTGGACAGGTCGGCACCCCGGCCCCGGGTCACGGGGTCATGTCGGGTCGCTGTCCCGGGTACCAGTGTCAGGTGACCACCCCGGCCCCGGGAGACGGAGTCATACCGGGTCCCCGGCCCGGGTCCCCGGGTTGCATCGGGACAAAAGCACCGGATCACTGGATCACGTGGGGTCCCGGGCCCGGGTCCCCGGGTTGCATCGGGACACCAGCGAAGGATCACCGGGTCCTGTCGGGTCCCCGGCCCGGGTCCCCTGGACAGGTCGTTAACCCGGCCCCAGGTCACCGGGTCATGTCGCGCACCCGGCCTGGTTCCCAGGTTCCGGTGACCACCCCGGCACCAGGACCCCGGGTCACGTGGGGACCCCGGCCCCAGGTCAGCGGGTCACGTGGGGACCCCGGCCCCAGGTCAGCGGGTCACGTGGGGACACCGGCCCCAGGTCACCGCGTCAGGTCGGGACCCCGAACCCAGGTCCACGAGTCCGTCGACACCACAGCCCCGGGTCACCGGGTCGTGTCGGGTACACAGCCCGGGCACTAGGGTCAGCTCGGGACCCCGGCCCCAGGTCCCCGGGTCATGTCGGGTACCCGGCCTGGTTCCCAGGTTCCGATGACCACCCCGGCACCAAGACCCCGGGTCACGTGGGGACACTGGCCCCAGGTAAGCGGGTCACGTGGGGACCCCGGCCCCAGGTCAGCGGGTCACGTGGGGACCCCGGACCCAGGTCACCTGGTCATGTCTGGTACCCAGCCTTTTTCCCAGGTTCCGATGACCACCCCGGCACCAGGACCCCGGGTCACGTGGGGACCCCGGACCCAGGTGACCGGGTCATGTGGGAACCCCGGCCCCATGTCAGCGGGTCAAGTGGGGACACCGGCCCCAGGTCAGCAGGTCACGTGGGGACACCGGCCCCAGGTAACCGGGTCACGTGGGGACCCCGGACCCAGGTCAGCAGGTCACGTGGGGACACCGGCCCCAGGTAACCGGGTCAGGTCGGGACCCCGGACCCAGGTCGGGTCATGTCATGTCCCATACCCGGGTCCCTGGGTTGGATTTTTACCCAGGCCCCGGGTCACAGGGTCATGTCGGGTCAACGGCCTGGGTACAAGGGTCTGGTGACCACCCCGACCCCAGCTCCCCGGGTGATGACGGGACACCGGACCAGGTCCCCGAGTCCGGTCGACACCACAGCCCCAGGTCACCGGGTCAGGTCGGGAACCCGGCCCGGGTCCCCTGGACAGGTCGGCACCCCGGCCCCGGGTCACCGGGTCATGTCGGGTCGCTGTCCCGGGTACCAGTGTCAGGTGACCACCCCGGCCCCGGGAGACGGAGTCATACCGGGTCTCGGGCCCGGGTCCCCGGGTTGCATCGGGACAAAAGCACCGGATCACTGGATCACGTGGGGTCCCGGGCCCGGGTCCCCGGGTTGCATCGGGACACCAGCGAAGGATCACCGGGTCCTGTCGGGTCCCCGGCCCGGGTCCTCTGGACAGGTCGTTAACCCGGCCCCAGGTCACCGGGTCATGTCGCGCACCCGGCCTGGTTCCCAGGTTCCGGTGACCACCCCGGCACCAGGACCCTAGGGTCACGTGGGGACACCGGCCCCAGGTCAGCGGGTCACGTGGGGACCCCGGACCCGGGTCAGCGGGTCACGTGGGGACACCGGCCCCAGGTAACCGGGTCACGTGGGGACCCCGGCCCCAGGTCAGCGGGTCACGTGGGGACACCGGCCCCAGGTAACCGGGTCATACCGGGTCCCCGGACCCAGGTCACCGGGTCAGGTTGGGACCCCGGACCCAGGTCGGGTCATGTCACGTCCCATACCCGGGTCCCCGGGTTAGATTTTTACCCAGGCCCCGGGTCACAGGGTCATGTCGGGTCAACGGCCTGGGTACAAGTGTCTGGTGACCACCCCGACCCCAGCTCCCCGGGTCATGACGGGACACCGGACCAGGTCCCCGAGTCTGGTCGACACCACAGCCCCAGGTCACCGGGTCAGGTCGGCACCCCGGAACCAGGTCACCGGGTCATGTCGGGACCCAGCCCGGGTCCCCGGGACGGGTTTTTACCCCAGCCGCAGATCACCGGGTCCTGTCGGGAACCCGGCCCGGGTCCCCTGGACAGGTCGGCACCCCGACCCCAGGTCACGGGGTCATGTCGGGTCGCTGTCCCGGGTACCAGTGTCAGGTGACCACCCCGGCCCCGGGAGACGGAGTCATACCGGGTCCCCGGCCCGCGTCCCCGGGTTGCATCGGGACAAAAGCACCGGATCACTGGATCACGTGGGGTCCCGGGCCCGGGTCCCCGGGTTGCATCGGGACACCAGCGAAGGATCACCGGGTCCTGTCGGGTCCCCGGCCCGGGTCCCCTGGACAGGTCGTTAACCCGGCCCCAGGTCACCGGGTCATGTCGCGCACCCGGCCTAGTTCCCAGGTTCCGGTGACCACCCCGGCACCAGGACCCCGGGTCACGTGGGGACCCCGGCCCCAGGTCAGAGGGTCACGTGGGGTCACCGGCCCCAGGTCAGAGGGTCACGTGGGGACCCCGGACCCAGGTCACCTGGTCATGTGTGGTACCCAGCCTGGTTCCCAGGTTCCGATGACCACCCCGGCACCAGGACCCCGGGTCACGTGGGGACACCGGCCCCAGGTGACCGGGTCACGTGGGGACCCCGGCCCCAGGTCAGCGGGTCACGTGGGGACACCGGCCCCAGGTAACCGGGTCATACCGGGTCCCCGGAACCAGGTCACCGGGTCATGTCGGGACCCAGCCCGGGTCCCCGGGACGGGTTTTTACCCCAGCCGCAGATCACCGGGTCCTGTCGGGTACCCGGGTCGGGTCCCCTGGACAGGTCGGCACCCCGGCCCCGGGTCCTGGGGTCATGTCGGGTCGCTGTCCCGGGTACCAGTGTCAGGTGACCACCCCGGCCCCGGGAGACGGAGTCATACCGCGTCCCCGGCCCGCGTCCCCGGGTTGCATCGGGACAAAAGCACCGGATCACTGGATCACGTGGGGTCCCGGGCCCGGGTCCCCGGGTTGCATCGGGACACCAGCGAAGGATCACCGGGTCCTGTCGGGTCCCCGGCCCGGGTCCCCTGGACAGGTCGTTAACCCGGCCCCAGTTCACCGGGTCATGTCGCGCACCCGGCCTGGTTCCCAGGTTCCGGTGACCACCCCGGCACCAGGACCCCGGGTCACGTGGGGACACCGGCCCCAGGTCACCGCGTCAGGTCGGGACCCCGGACCCAGGTCGGGTCATGTCACGTCCCATACCCGGGTCCCTGGGTTGGATTTTTACCCAGGCCCCGGGTCACAGGGTCATGTCGGGTCAACGGCCTGGGTACAAGGGTCTGGTGACCACCCCGACCCCAGGTCCCCGGGTCATGACGGGACACCGGACCAGGTCCCCGAGTCCGGTCGACACCACAGCCCCAGGTCACCGGGTCAGGTCGGGAACCCGGCCCGGGTCCCCTGGACAGGTCGGCACCCCGGCCCCGGGTCACCGGGTCATGTCGGGTCGCTGTCCCGGGTACCAGTGTCAGGTGACCACCCCGGCCCCGGGAGACGGAGTCATACCGGGTCCCCGGCCCGGGTCCCCGGGTTGCATCGGGACAAAAGCACCGGATCACTGGATCACGTGGGGTCCCGGGCCCGGGTCCCCGGGTTGCATCGGGACACCAGCGAAGGATCACCGGGTCCTGTCGGGTCCCCGGCCCGGGTCCTCTGGACAGGTCGTTAACCCGGCCCCAGGTCACCGGGTCATGTCGCGCACCCGGCCTGGTTCCCAGGTTCCGGTGACCACCCCGGCACCAGGACCCTAGGGTCACGTGGGGACACCGGCCCCAGGTCAGCGGGTCACGTGGGGACCCCGGACCCGGGTCAGCGGGTCACGTGGGGACACCGGCCCCAGGTAACCGGGTCACGTGGGGACCCCGGCCCCAGGTCAGCGGGTCACGTGGGGACACCGGCCCCAGGTA
The DNA here is from genome assembly GCA_951411735.1 of Somateria mollissima. NCBI lineage: Eukaryota > Metazoa > Chordata > Aves > Anseriformes > Anatidae > Somateria > Somateria mollissima. The sequence continues at coordinate 166,701 of OX598333.1, forward strand.
ACCGGGTCATACCGGGTCCCCGGACCCAGGTCACCGGGTCAGGTTGGGACCCCGGACCCAGGTCGGGTCATGTCACGTCCCATACCCGGGTCCCCGGGTTAGATTTTTACCCAGGCCCCGGGTCACAGGGTCATGTCGGGTCAACGGCCTGGGTACAAGTGTCTGGTGACCACCCCGACCCCAGCTCCCCGGGTCATGACGGGACACCGGACCAGGTCCCCGAGTCTGGTCGACACCACAGCCCCAGGTCACCGGGTCAGGTCGGCACCCCGGAACCAGGTCACCGGGTCATGTCGGGACCCAGCCCGGGTCCCCGGGACGGGTTTTTACCCCAGCCGCAGATCACCGGGTCCTGTCGGGAACCCGGCCCGGGTCCCCTGGACAGGTCGGCACCCCGACCCCAGGTCACGGGGTCATGTCGGGTCGCTGTCCCGGGTACCAGTGTCAGGTGACCACCCCGGCCCCGGGAGACGGAGTCATACCGGGTCCCCGGCCCGCGTCCCCGGGTTGCATCGGGACAAAAGCACCGGATCACTGGATCACGTGGGGTCCCGGGCCCGGGTCCCCGGGTTGCATCGGGACACCAGCGAAGGATCACCGGGTCCTGTCGGGTCCCCGGCCCGGGTCCCCTGGACAGGTCGTTAACCCGGCCCCAGGTCACCGGGTCATGTCGCGCACCCGGCCTGGTTCCCAGGTTCCGGTGACCACCCCGGCACCAGGACCCCGGGTCACGTGGGGACACCGGCCCCAGGTCACCGCGTCAGGTCGGGACCCCGAACCCAGGTCCACGAGTCCGTCGACACCACAGCCCCGGGTTACCGGGTCGTGTCGGGTAACCGGCCTGGTTCCCAGGTTCCGATGACCAGCCCGACACCAGGACCCCGGGTCACGTGGGGACACTGGCCCCAGGTCAGCGGGTCACGCGGGGACCCCGGACCCAGGTCACCTGGTCATGTCTGGTACCCAGCCTTTTTCCCAGGTTCCGATGACCACCCCGGCACCAGGACCCCGGGTCACGTGGGAACACCGGCCCCAGGTAACCCGGTCACGTGGGGACCCCGGACCCAGGTCAGCGGGTCACGTGGGGACACCGGCCCCAGGGAACCGGGTCATACCGGGTCCCCGGACCCAGTTCGGTTCATGTCACGTCCCATGCTCGGGTCCCCGGGTTGGATTTTTACCCAGGCCCCGGGTCACAGAGTCATGTCGGGTCAACGGCCTGAGTACAAGGGTCTGGTGACCACCCCGACCCCAGGTCCCCGGGTCATGACGGGACACCGGACCAGGTCCCCGAGTCCGGTCGACACCACAGCCCCAGGTCACCGGGTCAGGTCGGGAACCCGGCCCGGGTCCCCCGGACAGGTCGGCACCCCGGCCCCGGGTCACCGGGTCATGTCGGGTCGCTGTCCCGGGTACCAGTGTCAGGTGACCACCCCGGCCCCGGGAGACGGAGTCATACCGGGTCCCCGGCCCGGGTCCCCGGGTTGCATCGGGACAAAAGCACCGGATCACTGGATCACGTGGGGTCCCGGGCCCGGGTCCCCGGGTTGCATCGGGACACCAGCGAAGGATCACCGGGTCCTGTCAGGTCCCCGGCCCGGGTCCCCTGGACAGGTCGTTAACCCGGCCCCAGGTCACCGGGTCATGTCGCGCACCCGGCCTGGTTCCCAGGTTCCGGTGACCACCCCGGCACCAGGACCCCGGGTCACGTGGGGACACCGGCCCCAGGTCAGCGGGTCACGTGGGGACACCGGCCCCAGGTCAGAGGGTCACGTGGGGACACCGGCCCCAGGTCACCGCGTCAGGTCGGGACCCCGAACCCAGGTCCACGAGTCCGTCGACACCACAGCCCCGGGTCACCGGGTCGTGTCGGGTACACAGCCCGGGCACCAGGGTCAGCTCGGGACCCCGGCCCCAGGTCCCCGGGTCATGTCGGGTACCCGGCCTGGTTCCCAGGTTCCGATGACCACCCCGGCACCAGGACCCCGGGTCACGTGGGGACACCAGCCCCAGGTCAGCAGGTCACGTGGGGACCCCGGCCCCAGGTCAGCGGGTCACGTGGGGACACCGGCCCCAGGTAACCAAGGCAGGTCGGGACCCCAGCCCCAGGTCCCCGGGTCATGTCGGGTACCCGGCCTGGTTCCCAGGTTCCGATGACCATCCCGGCACCAGGACCCCGGGTCACGTGGGGACACCGGCCCCAGGTGACCAGGTCACGTGGGGACCCCGGCCCCAGGTCAGCGGGTCACGTGGGGACACCGGCCCCAGGTCAGCGGGTCACGTGGGGACACCGGCCCCAGGTAACCGGGTCACGTGGGGACCCCGGACCCAGGTCAGCGGGTCACGTGGGGACACCGGCCCCAGGTAACCGGGTCATACCGAGTCCCCGGACCCAGGTCACCGGGTCAGGTCGGGACCCTGGAACCAGGTCGGGTCATGTCACGTCCCATGCCCGGGTCCCCGGGTTGGATTTTACCCAGGCCCCGGGTCACCGGGTCATGTCGGGTTCCTGTCCCGGGTACCAGTGTCAGGTGACCACCCCGGCCCCGGGAGACGGAGTCATACCGCGTCCCCGGCCCGGGTCCCCGGGTTGCATCGGGACAAAAGCACCGGATCACTGGATCACGTGGGGTCCCGGGCCCGGGTCCCCGGGTTGCATCGGGACACCAGCGAAGGATCACCGGGTCCTGTCGGGTCCCCGGCCCGGGTCCCCTGGACAGGTCGTTAACCCGGCCCCAGGTCACCGGGTCATGTCGCGCACCCGGCCTGGTTCCCAGGTTCCGGTGACCACCCCGGCACCAGGACCCCGGGTCACGTGGGGACCCCGGCCCCAGGTCAGCGGGTCACGTGGGGACCCCGGCCCCAGGTCAGAGGGTCACGTGGGGACACCGGCCCCAGGTCACCGCGTCAGGTCGGGACCCCGAACCCAGGTCCACCAGTCCGTCGACACCACAGCCCCGGGTCACCGGGTCGTGTCGGGTACACAGCCCGGGCACCAGGGTCAGCTCGGGACCCCGGCCCCAGGTCCCCGGGTCATGTCGGGTACCCGGCCTGGTTCCCAGGTTCCGATGACCACCCCGGCACAAGGACCCCGGGTCACGTGGGGACCCCGGCCCCAGGTCAGCGGGTCACGTGGGGACCCCGGACCCAGGTCACCTGGTCATGTCTGGTACCCAGCCTGGTTCCCAGGTTCCCATGACCACCCCGGCACCAGGACCCTGGGTCACGTGGGGACACCGGCCCCAGGTCACCGGGTCACGTGGGGACACCGGCCCCAGGTCACCGGGTCACGTGGGGACACCGGCCCCAGGTCAGCGGGTCACGTGGGGACACCGGCCCCAGGTAACCAAGGCAGGTCGGGACCCCGGCCCCAGGTCCCCGGGTCATGTCGGGTACCCGGCCTGGTTCCCAGGTTACGAAGACCACCCCGGCACCAGGACCCCGGCTCACGTGGGGACACCGGCCCCAGGTCAGCGGGTCACGTGGGGACCCCGGCCCCAGGTCCCCGGGTCATGTCGGGTACCCGGCCTGGTTCCCAGGTTCCGATGACCACCCCGGCACCAGGACCCCGAGTCACGTGGGGACACCGGCCCCAGGTGACCGGGTCACGTGGGGACACCGGCCCCAGGTCACCGGGTCACGTGGGGACCCCGGCCCCAGGTCAGCGGGTCACGTGGGGACCCCGGCCCCAGGTAACCAAGGCAGGTCGGGACCCCAGCCCCAGGTCCCCGGGTCATGTCGGGTACCCGGCCTGGTTCCCAGGTTCCGATGACCACCCCGGCACCAGGACCCCGGGTCACGTGGGGACACCGGCCCCAGGTCAGCGGGTCACGTGGGGACCCCGGACCCAGGTCACCTGGTCATGTCTGGTACCCAGCCTGGTTCCCAGGTTCCAATGACCACCCCGGCACCAGAACCCCGGGTCACGTGGGGACCCCGGCCCCAGGTCAGCGGGTCACGTGGGGACCCCGGACGCAGGTCACATGGTCATGTCCGGTACCCAGCCTGGTTCCCACGTTCCGATGACCACCCCGGCACCAGGACACCGGGTCACGTGGGGACACCGGCCCCAGGTGACCGGGTCACATGGGGACCCCGGCCCCAGGTCAGCTGGTCACGTGGGGACACCGGCCCCAGGTAACCAAGGCAGGTCGGGTCCCAGCCCGGGTCCCCGGGACGGGTTTTTACCCCAGCCGCAGATCACCGGGTCCTGTCGGGTCCCCGGCCCGGGTCCCCTGGACAGGTCGATAACCCGGCCCCAGGTCACCCGGTCATGTCGCGCACCCGGCCTGGTTCCCAGGTTCCGGTGACCATCCCGGCACCAGGACCCCGGGTCACGTGGGGACCCCGGCCCCAGGTCAGAGGGTCACGTGGGGTCACCGGCCCCAGGTCAGAGGGTCACATGGGGACCTCGAACCCAGGTCACCTAGTCATGTGTGGTACCCAGCCTGGTTCCCAGGTTCCGATGACCACCCCGGCACCAGGACCCCGTGTCACGTGGGGATCCCGGTCCCAGGTCACCTGGTCATGTGTGGTACCCAGCCTGGTTCCCAGGTTCCGATGACCACCCCGGCACCAGGACCCCGGGTCACGTGGGGACACCGAACCCAGGTGACCGGGTCACGTGGGGACCCCGGCCCCAGGTCAGCGGGTCACGTGGGGACACCGGCCCCAGGTCACCGGGTCACGTGGGGACCCCGGCCCCAGGTCAGCGGGTCACGTGGGGACACCGGCCCCAGGTCAGCGGGTCACGTGGGGACCCCGGACCCAGGTCACCTGGTCATGTCTGGTACCCAACCTCGTTCCCAGGTTCCGATGACCACCCCGGCACCAGGACCCCGGGTCACGTGGAGACACCGGCCCCAGGTGACCGGGTCACGTGGGGACACCGGCCCCAGGTCACCGGGTCACGTGGGGACCCCGGCCCCAGGTCAGCGGGTCACGTGGGGACATCGGCCGCAGGTAACCGGGTCACGTGGGGACACCGGCCCCAGGTAACCAAGGCAGGTTGGGACCCAGCCCGGGTCCCCGGGACTGGTTTTTACCCCAGCCGCAGATCACCGGGTCATGTCGGGTCCCCGGCCCGGGTCCCCTGGACAGGTCGGCACCCCGGCCCCGGATCACGGGGTCATGTCGGGTCGCTGTCCCGGGTACCAGTGTCAGGTGACCACCCCAGCCCCGGGAGACGGAGTCATACCGGGTCCCCGGCCCGGGTCCCCGGGTTGCATCGGGACAAAAGCACCGGATCACTGGATCACGTGGGGTCCCGGGCCCGGGTCCCCGGGTTGCATCAGGACACCAGCGAAGGATCACCGGGTCCTGTCGGGTCCCCGGCCCGGGTCCCCTGGACAGGTCGATAACCCGGCCCCAGGTCACCGGGTCATGTCGCGCACCCGGCCTGGTTCCCAGGTTCCGGTGACCACCCCGGCCCCAGGTGACCGAGTCAAGTGGGGACCCCGGCCCCAGGTCAGCGGGTCACGTGGGGACACCAGCCCCAGGTAACCGGGTCACGTGGGGACCCCGGACCCAGGTCAGCCGGTCACGTGGGGACACCGGCCCCGGGTAACCGGGTCATACCGGGTCCCCGGACCCAGGTCACCGGGTCAGGTCGGGACCCCGGACCCAGGTCGGGTCATGTCACGTCCCATACCCGGGTCCCCGGGTTGGATTTTTACCCAGGCCCCGGGTCACAGGGTCATGTCGGGTCAACGGCCTGGGTACAAGGGTCTGGTGACCACCCCGACCCCAGGTCCACGGGTCATGACGGGACACCGGACCAGGTCCACGAGTCCGGTCGACACCACAGCCCCAGGTCACCGGGTCAGGTCGGGAACCCGGCCCGGGTCCCCTGGACAGGTCGGCACCCCGGCCCCGGGTCACCGGGTCATGTCGGGTCGCTGTCCCGGGTACCAGTGTCAGGTGACCACCCCGGCCCCGGGAGACGGAGTCATACCGGGTCCCCGGCCCGGGTCCCCGGGTTGCATCGGGACAAAAGCACCGGATCACTGGATCACGTGGGGGCCCGGGCCCGGGTCCCCGGGTTGCATCGGGACACCAGCGAAGGATCACCGGGTCCTGTCGGGTCCCCGGCCCGGGTCCCCTGGACAGGTCGTTAACCCGGCCCCAGGTCACCGGGTCATGTCGCGCACCCGGCCTGGTTCCCAGGTTCCGGTGACCACCCCGGCACCAGGACCCCGGGTCACGTGGGGACCCCGGCCCCAGGTCAGCGGGTCACGTGGGGACCCCGGCCCCAGGTAACCAAGGCAGGTCAGGACCCAGCCCGGGTCCCCGGGACGGGTTTTTACCCCAGCCGCAGATCACCGGGTCGTGTCGGGTCCCCGGCCCGGGTCCCCTGGACAGGTCGATAACCCGGCCCCAGGTCACCCGGTCATGTCGCGCACCCGGCCTGGTTCCCAGGTTCCGGTGACCATCCCGGCACCAGGACCCAGGGTCACGTGGGGACCCCGGCCCCAGGTCAGAGGGTCACGTGGGGTCACTGGCCCCAGGTCAGAGGGTCACGTGGGGACCCCGGTCCCAGGTCACCTAGTCATGTCTGGTACCCAGCCTGGTTCCCAGGTTCCGATGACCACCCCGGCACCAGGACCCCGGGTCACGTGGGGACACCGGCCCCAGGACCCCGGGTCACGTGGGGACCCCGGCCCCAGGTCAGAGGGTCACGTGGGGTCACCGGCCCCAGGTCAGAGGGTCACGTGGGGACCCCGGACCCAGGTCACCTAGTCATGTCTGGTACCCAGCCTGGTTCCCAGGTTCCGATGACCACCCCGGCACCAGGTCAGCGGGTCACGTGGGGACACCGGCCCCAGGTGACCGGGTCACGTGGGGACCCCGGCCCCAGGTCAGCGGGTCACGTGGGGACCCTGGACCCAGGTCACCTGGTCATGTCTGGTACCCAGCCTGGATCCCAGGTTCCGATGACCACCCCGGCACCAGGACCCCTTATCACGTGGGGACACAGGCCCCAGGTCAGAGGGTCATGTGGGGACCCCGGACCCAGGTCCCCTAGTCATGTCTGGTACCCAGCCTGGTTCCCAGGTTCCGATGACCACCCCAGCACCAGGACCCCGGGTCAGGTGGGGACACCGGCCCCAGGATCCCGGGTCACGTGGGGACACCGGCCCCAGGTGACCGGGTCACGTGGGGACACCGGCCCCAGGTCAGCGGGTCACGTGGGGACCCCGGACCCAGGTCACCTGCTCATGTCTGGTACCCAGCCTGGTTCCCAGGTTCCGATGACCACCCCGGCAACAGGACCCCGGGTCACGTGGGGACATCGGCCCCAGGTTACCGGGTCACGTGGGGACACCGGCCCCAGGTAAGCGGGTCACGTGGGGACCCCGGACCCAGGTCACCTGGTCATGTCTGGTACCCAGCCTGGTTCCCAGGTTCCGGTGACCATCCCGGCACCAGGACCCCGGGTCACGTGGAGACACCGGTCACAGGTGACCGGGTCAAGTGGGGACCCCGGCCCCAGGTCAGAGGGTCACGTGGGGACCCCGGCCCCAGGTCAGCGGGTCACGTGGGGACACCGGCCCCAGGTCAGCGGGTCACGTGGGGACACTGGCCCCAGGTAACCAAGGCAGATCGGGACCCAGCCCGGGTCCCCGGGACGGGTTTTTACCCCAGCCGCAGATCACCGGGTCCTGTCGGGTCCCCGGCCCGGGTCCCCTGGACAGGTCGATAACCCGTCCCCGGGTCACGGGGTCATGTCGGGTCGCTGTCCCGGGTACCAGTGTCAGGTGACCACCCCGGCCCCGGGAGACGGAGTCATACCGGGTCCCCGGCCCGGGTCCCCGGGTTGCATCGGGACAAAAGCACCGGATCACTGGATCACGTGGGGTCCCGGGCCCGGGTCCCCGGGTTGCATCGGGACACCAGCGAAGGATCACCGGGTCCTGTCGGGTCCCCGGCCCGGGTCCCCTGGACAGGTCGTTAACCCGGCCCCAGGTCACCGGGTCATGTCGCGCACCCGGCCTGGTTCCCAGGTTCCGGTCACCACCCCGGCCCCAGGTGACCGGGTCACGTGGGGACACCGGCCCCAGGTCACCGCGTCAGGTCGGGACCCCGAACCCAGGTCCACCAGTCCGTCGACACCACAGCCCCGGGTCACCGGATCGTGTCGGGTACACAGCCCGGGCACCAGGGTCAGCTCGGGACCCCGGCCCCAGGTCCCCGGGTCATGTCGGGTACCCGGCCTGGTTCCCAGGTTCCGATGACCACCCCGGCACCAGGACCCTGGGTCACGTGGGGACACCGGCCCCAGGTCAGCGGGTCACGTGGGGACCCCGGACCCAGGTCACCTGGTCATGTCTGGTACCCAGCCTGGTTCCCAGGTTCCGATGACCACCCCGGCACCAGGACCCTGGGTCACGTGGGGACACCGGCCCCAGGTGACCGGGTCACGTGGAGACACCGGCCCCAGGTCACCGGGTCACGTGGGGACACCGGCCCCAGGTCAGCGGGTCACGTGGGGACACCGGCCCCAGGTAACCAAGGCAGGTCGGGACCCCGGCCCCAGGTCCCCGGATCACGTCGGGTACCCGGCCTGGTTCCCAGGTTCCGATGACCACCCCGGCACCAGGACCCCGGGTCACGTGGGGACACCGGCCCCAGGTGACTGGGTCACGTGGGGACACCGGCCCCAGGTCACCGGGTCACGTGGGGACCCCGGCCCCAGGTCAGCGGGTCACGTGGGGACACCGGCCCCAGGTAACCAAGGCAGGTCGGGACCCCAGCCCCAGGTCCCCGGGTCATGTCGGGTACCCGGCATGGTTCCCAGGTTCCGATGACCACCCCGGCACCAGGACCCCGGGTCACGTGGGGACACCGGCCCCAGGTCACCGGGTCACTTGGGGACCCCGGACCCAGGTCACCTGGTCATGTCTGGTACCCAGCCTGGTTCCCAGGTTCCGATGACCACCCCGGCACCAGGACCCCGGGTCACGTGGGGACACCGGCCCCAGGTGACCGGGTCAAGTGGGGACCCCAGCCCCAGGTCAGCGGGTCACGTGGGGACCCCGGCCCCAGGTCAGCGGGTCACGTGGGGACCCCGGCCCCAGGTCAGAGGGTCACGTGGGGACCCCGGACTCAGGTCACCTGGTCATGTCTGGTACCCAGCCTGGTTCCCAGGTTCCGATGACCACCCCGGCACCAGGACCCCGGGTCACGTGGGGACCCCGGCCCCAGGTCAGCGGGTCACGTGGGGACACCGGCCCCAGGTAACCGGGTCACGTGGGGACCCCGGACCCAGGTCAGCGGGTCACGTGGGGACACCGGCCCCAGGTAACCGGGTCACGTGGGGACCCCGGACCCAGGTCAGCGGGTCACGTGGGGACACCGGCCCCAGGTAACCGGGTCATACCGGGTCCCCGGACCCAGGTCACCGGGTCAGGTCGGGACCCCGGACCCAGGTCGGGTCATGTCACGTCCCATGCCCGGGTCCCCGGGTTGGATTTTTACCCAGGCCCTGGGTCACAGGGTCATGTCGGGTCAACGGCCTGGGTACAAGGGTCTGGTGACCACTCCGACCCCAGGTCCCCGGGTGATGACGGGACACCGGACCAGGTCCCCGAGTCCGGTCGACACCACAGCCCCAGGTCACCGGGTCAGGTCGGCACCCCGGAACCAGGTCACCGGGTCATGTCGGGACCCAGCCCGAGTCCCCGGGACGGGTTTTTACCCCAGCCGCAGATCACCGGGTCCTGTCGGGTCCCCGGCCCGGGTCCCCTGGACAGGTCGGCACCCCGGCCCCGGGTCACGGGGTCATGTCGGGTCGCTGTCCCGGGTACCAGTGTCAGGTGACCACCCCAGCCCCGGGAGACGGAGTCATACCGGGTCCCCGGCCCGGGTCCCCGGGTTGCATCGGGACAAAAGCACCGGATCACTGGATCACGTGGGGTCCCGGGCCCGGGTCCCCGGGTTAAATCGGGACACCTGCGAAGGATCACCGGGTCCTGTCGGGTCCCCGGCCCGGGTCCCCTGGACAGGTCGTTAACCCGGCCCCAGGTCACCGGGTCATGTCGCGCACCCGGCCTGGTTCCCAGGTTCCGGTGACCACTCGGGACCAGGACCCCGGGTCACGTGGGGACCCCGGCCCCAGGTCAGCGGGTCACGTGGGGACCCCGGCCCCAGGTCAGAGGGTCACGTGGGGACACCGGCCCCAGGTCCCCGGGTCATGTCGGGTACCCGGCCTGGTTCCCAGGTTCCGATGACCACCCCGGCACCAGGACCCCGGGTCACGTGGGGACACAGGCCCCAGGTCAGCGGGTCACGTGGGGACCCCGGACCCAGGTCACCTGGTCATGTCTGGTACCCAGCCTGGTTCCCAGGTTCCGATGACCACCCCGGCACCAGGACCCTGGGTCACGTGGGGACACCGGCCCCAGGTGACCGGGTCACGTGGGGACCCCGGACCCAGGTCAGCGGGTCACGTGGGGACACCGGCCCCAGGTCAGCGGGTCACGTGGGGACCCCGGCCCCAGGTAACCAAGGCAGGTCGGGACCCCAGCCCCAGGTCCCCGGGTCATGTCGGGTACCCGGCCTGGTTCCCAGGTTCCGATGACCACCCCGGCACCAGGACCCCGGGTCACGTGGGGACACCGGCCCCAGGTCACCGGGTCACGTGGGGACCCCGGACCCAGGTCACCTGGTCATGTCTGGTACCCAGCCTGGTTCCCAGGTTCCGATGACCACCCCGGCACCAGGACCCCGGGTCACGTGGGGACACCGGCCCCAGGTCACCGGGTCACGTGGGGACCCCGGACCCAGGTCACCTGGTCATGTCTGGTACCCAGCCTGGTTCCCAGGTTCCCATGACCACCCCGGCACCAGGACCCTGGGTCACGTGGGGACACCGGCCCCAGGTCAACGGGTCACGTGGGGACACCGGCCCCAGGTCAGCGGGTCACGTGGGGACACCGGCCCCAGGTCAGCGGGTCACGTGGGGACACCGGCCCCAGGTAATCAAGGCAGGTCGGGACCCCGGCCCCAGGTCCCCGGGTCATGTCGGGTACCCGGCCTGGTTCCCAGGTTACGAAGACCACCCCGGCACCAGGACCCCGGCTCACGTTGGGACACCGGCCCCAGGTCAGCGGGTCACGTGGGGACCCCGGACCCAGGTCACCTGGTCATGTCTGGTACCCAGCCTGGTTCCCAGGTTCCGATGACCACCCCGGCACCAGGACCCCGAGTCACGTGGGGACACCGGCCCCAGGTGACCGGGTCACGTGGGGACCCCGGCCCCAGGTCAGCGGGTCACGTGGGGACCCCGGCCCCAGGTAACCAAGGCAGGTCGGGACCCCAGCCCCAGGTCCCCGGGTCATGTCGGGTACCCGGCCTGGTTCCCAGGTTCCGATGACCACCCCGGCACCAGGACCCCGGGTCACGTGGGGACACCGGCCCCAGGTCAGCGGGTCACGTGGGGACCCCGGACCCAGGTCACCTGGTCATGTCTGGTACCCAGCCTGGTTCCCAGGTTCCAATGACCACCCCGGCACCAGAACCCCGGGTCACGTGGGGACCCCGGCCCCAGGTCAGCGGGTCACGTGGGGACCCCGGACGCAGGTCACATGGTCATGTCCGGTACCCAGCCTGGTTCCCACATTCCGATGACCACCCCGGCACCAGGACACCGGGTCACGTGGGGACACCGGCCCCAGGTGACCGGGTCACATGGGGACCCCGGCCCCAGGTCAGCTGGTCACGTGGGGACACCGGCCCCAGGTAACCAAGGCAGGTCGGGACCCAGCCCGGGTCCCTGGGACGGGTTTTTACCCCAGCCGCAGATCACCGGGTCCTGTCGGGTCCCCGGCCCGGGTCCCCTGGACAGGTCGATAACCCGGCCCCAGGTCACCCGGTCATGTCGCGCACCCGGCCTGGTTCCCAGGTTCCGGTGACCATCCCGGCACCAGGACCCCGGGTCACGTGGGGACCCCGGCCCCAGGTCAGAGGGTCACGTGGGGTCACCGGCCCCAGGTCAGAGGGTCACATGGGGACCTCGAACCCAGGTCACCTAGTCATGTGTGGTACCCAGCCTGGTTCCCAGGTTCCGATGACCACCCCGGCACCAGGACCCCGGGTCACGTGGGGATCCCGGTCCCAGGTCACCTGGTCATGTGTGGTACCCAGCCTGGTTCCCAGGTTCCGATGACCACCCCGGCACCAGGACCCCGGGTCACGTGGGGACACCGAACCCAGGTGACCGGGTCACGTGGGGACCCCGGCCCCAGGTCAGCGGGTCACGTGGGGACACCGGCCCCAGGTCACCGGGTCACGTGGGGACCCCGGCCCCAGGTCAGCGGGTCACGTGGGGACACCGGCCCCAGGTCAGCGGGTCACGTGGGGACCCCGGACCCAGGTCACCTGGTCATGTCTGGTACCCAACCTCGTTCCCAGGTTCCGATGACCACCCCGGCACCAGGACCCCGGGTCACGTGGAGACACCGGCCCCAGGTGACCGGGTCACGTGGGGACCCCGGCCCCAGGTAACCGGGTCACGTGGGGACCCCGGCCCCAGGTCAGCGGGTCACGTGGGGACATCGGCCGCAGGTAACCGGGTCACGTGGGGACACCGGCCCCAGGTAACCAAGGCAGGTTGGGACCCAGCCCGGGTCCCCGGGACTGGTTTTTACCCCAGCCGCAGATCACCGGGTCATGTCGGGTCCCCGGCCCGGGTCCCCTGGACAGGTCGGCACCCCGGCCCCGGATCACGGGGTCATGTCGGGTCGCTGTCCCGGGTACCAGTGTCAGGTGACCACCCCAGCCCCGGGAGACGGAGTCATACCGGGTCCCCGGCCCGGGTCCCCGGGTTGCATCGGGACAAAAGCACCGGATCACTGGATCACGTGGGGTCCCGGGCCCGGGTCCCCGGGTTGCATCAGGACACCAGCGAAGGATCACCGGGTCCTGTCGGGTCCCCGGCCCGGGTCCCCTGGACAGGTCGATAACCCGGCCCCAGGTCACCGGGTCATGTCGCGCACCCGGCCTGGTTCCCAGGTTCCGGTGACCACCCCGGCCCCAGGTGACCGAGTCAAGTGGGGACCCCGGCCCCAGGTCAGCGGGTCACGTGGGGACACCAGCCCCAGGTAACCGGGTCACGTGGGGACCCCGGACCCAGGTCAGCCGGTCACGTGGGGAGACCGGCCCCGGGTAACCGGGTCATACCGGGTCCCCGGACCCAGGTCACTGGGTCAGGTCGGGACCCCGGACCCAGGTCGGGTCATGTCACGTCCCATACCCGGGTCCCCGGGTTGGATTTTTACCCAGGCCCCGGGTCACAGGGTCATGTCGGGTCAACGGCCTGGGTACAAGGGTCTTGTGACCACCCCGACCCCAGGTCCCCGGGTCATGACGGGACACCGGACCAGGTCCCCGAGTCCGGTCGACACCACAGCCCCAGGTCACCGGGTCAGGTCGGGAACCCGGCCCGGGTCCCCTGGACAGGTCGGCACCCCGGCCCCGGGTCACCGGGTCATGTCGGGTCGCTGTCCCGGGTACCAGTGTCAGGTGACCACCCCGGCCCCGGGAGACGGAGTCATACCGGGTCCCCGGCCCGCGTCCCCGGGTTGCATCGGGACAAAAGCACCGGATCACTGGATCACGTGGGGTCCCGGGCCCGGGTCCCCGGGTTGCATCGGGACACCAGCGAAGGATCACCGGGTCCTGTCGGGTCCCCGGCCCGGGTCCCCTGGACAGGTCGTTAACCCGGCCCCAGGTCACCGGGTCATGTCGCGCACCCGGCCTGGTTCCCAGGTTCCGGTGACCACCCCGGCACCAGGTGACCGGGTCACGTGGGGACCCCGGCCCCAGGTCAGCGGGTCACGTGGGGACCCCGGCCCCAGGTAACCAAGGCAGGTCAGGACCCAGCCCGGGTCCCCGGGACGGGTTTTTACCCCAGCCGCAGATCACCGGGTCGTGTCGGGTCCCCGGCCCGGGTCCCCTGGACAGGTCGATAACCCGGCCCCAGGTCACCCGGTCATGTCGCGCACCCGGCCTGGTTCCCAGGTTCCGGTGACCATCCCGGCACCAGGACCCAGGGTCACGTGGGGACCCCGGCCCCAGGTCAGAGGGTCACGTGGGGTCACTGGCCCCAGGTCAGAGGGTCACGTGGGGACCCCGGTCCCAGGTCACCTAGTCATGTCTGGTACCCAGCCTGGTTCCCAGGTTCCGATGACCACCCCGGCACCAGGACCCCGGGTCACGTGGGGACACCGGCCCCAGGACCCCGGGTCACGTGGGGACCCCGGCCCCAGGTCAGAGGGTCACGTGGGGTCACCGGCCCCAGGTCAGAGGGTCACGTGGGGACCCTGGACCCAGGTCACCTAGTCATGTCTGGTACCCAGCCTGGTTCCCAGGTTCCGATGACCACCCCGGCACCAGGTCATCGGGTCACGTGGGGACACCGGCCCCAGGTGACCGGGTCACGTGGGGACCCCGGCCCCAGGTCAGCGGGTCACGTGGGGACCCTGGACCCAGGTCACCTGGTCATGTCTGGTACCCAGCCTGGATCCCAGGTTCCGATGACCACCCCGGCACCAGGACCCCTTATCACGTGGGGACACAGGCCCCAGGTCAGAGGGTCATGTGGGGACCCCGGACCCAGGTCCCCTAGTCATGTCTGGTACCCAGCCTGGTTCCCAGGTTCCGATGACCACCCCAGCACCAGGACCCCGGGTCAGGTGGGGACACCGGCCCCAGGATCCCGGGTCACGTGGGGACACCGGCCCCAGGTGACCGGGTCACGTGGGGACACCGGCCCCAGGTCAGCGGGTCACGTGGGGACCCCGGACCCAGGTCACCTGCTCATGTCTGGTACCCAGCCTGGTTCCCAGGTTCCGATGACCACCCCGGCAACAGGACCCCGGGTCACGTGGGGACATCGGCCCCAGGTTACCGGGTCACGTGGGGACACCGGCCCCAGGTAAGCGGGTCACGTGGGGACCCCGGACCCAGGTCACCTGGTCATGTCTGGTACCCAGCCTGGTTCCCAGGTTCCGGTGACCATCCCGGCACCAGGACCCCGGGTCACGTGGAGACACCGGTCACAGGTGACCGGGTCAAGTGGGGACCCCGGCCCCAGGTCAGAGGGTCACGTGGGGACCCCGGCCCCAGGTCAGCGGGTCACGTGGGGACACCGGCCCCAGGTCAGCGGGTCACGTGGGGACACTGGCCCCAGGTAACCAAGGCAGATCGGGACCCAGCCCGGGTCCCCGGGACGGGTTTTTACCCCAGCCGCAGATCACCGGGTCCTGTCGGGTCCCCGGCCCGGGTCCCCTGGACAGGTCGATAACCCGTCCCCGGGTCACGGGGTCATGTCGGGTCGCTGTCCCGGGTACCAGTGTCAGGTGACCACCCCGGCCCCGGGAGACGGAGTCATACCGGGTCCCCGGCCCGGGTCCCCGGGTTGCATCGGGACAAAAGCACCGGATCACTGGATCACGTGGGGTCCCGGGCCCGGGTCCCCGGGTTGCATCGGGACACCAGCGAAGGATCACCGGGTCCTGTCGGGTCCCCGGCCCGGGTCCCCTGGACAGGTCGTTAACCCGGCCCCAGGTCACCGGGTCATGTCGCGCACCCGGCCTGGTTCCCAGGTTCCGGTCACCACCCCGGCCCCAGGTGACCGGGTCACGTGGGGACACCGGCCCCAGGTCACCGCGTCAGGTCGGGACCCCGAACCCAGGTCCACGAGTCCGTCGACACCACAGCCCCGGGTCACCGGATCGTGTCGGGTACACAGCCCGGGCACCAGGGTCAGCTCGGGACCCCGGCCCCAGGTCCCCGGGTCATGTCGGGTACCCGGCCTGGTTCCCAGGTTCCGATGACCACCCCGGCACCAGGACCCTGGGTCACGTGGGGACACCGGCCCCAGGTCACCGGGTCACGTGGGGACACCGGCCCCAGGTCAGCGGGTCACGTGGGGACACCGGCCCCAGGTAACCAAGGCAGGTCGGGACCCCGGCCCCAGGTCCCCGGATCACGTCGGGTACCCGGCCTGGTTCCCAGGTTCCGATGACCACCCCGGCACCAGGACCCCGGGTCACGTGGGGACACCGGCCCCAGGTGACTGGGTCACGTGGGGACACCGGCCCCAGGTCACCGGGTCACGTGGGGACCCCGGCTCCAGGTCAGCGGGTCACGTGGGGACACCGGCCCCAGGTAACCAAGGCAGGTCGGGACCCCAGCCCCAGGTCCCCGGGTCATGTCGGGTACCCGGCATGGTTCCCAGGTTCCGATGACCACCCCGGCACCAGGACCCCGGGTCACGTGGGGACACCGGCCCCAGGTCACCGGGTCACTTGGGGACCCCGGACCCAGGTCACCTGGTCATGTCTGGTACCCAGCTTGGTTCCCAGGTTCCGATGACCACCCCGGCACCAGGACCCCGGGTCACGTGGGGACACCGGCCCCAGGTGACCGGGTCAAGTGGGGACCCCAGCCCCAGGTCAGCGGGTCACGTGGGGACCCCGGCCCCAGGTCAGCGGGTCACGTGGGGACCCCGGCCCCAGGTCAGAGGGTCACGTGGGGACCCCGGACTCAGGTCACCTGGTCATGTCTGGTACCCAGCCTGGTTCCCAGGTTCCGATGACCACCCCGGCACCAGGACCCCGGGTCACGTGGGGACCCCGGCCCCAGGTCAGCGGGTCACGTGGGGACACCGGCCCCAGGTAACCGGGTCACGTGGGGACCCCGGACCCAGGTCAGCGGGTCACGTGGGGACACCGGCCCCAGGTAACCGGGTCACGTGGGGACCCCGGACCCAGGTCAGCGGGTCACGTGGGGACACCGGCCCCAGGTAACCGGGTCATACCGGGTCCCCGGACCCAGGTCACCGGGTCAGGTCGGGACCCCGGACCCAGGTCGGGTCATGTCACGTCCCATGCCCGGGTCCCCGGGTTGGATTTTTACCCAGGCCCTGGGTCACAGGGTCATGTCGGGTCAACGGCCTGGGTACAAGGGTCTGGTGACCACTCCGACCCCAGGTCCCCGGGTGATGACGGGACACCGGACCAGGTCCCCGAGTCCGGTCGACACCACAGCCCCAGGTCACCGGGTCAGGTCGGCACCCCGGAACCAGGTCACCGGGTCATGTCGGGACCCAGCCCGAGTCCCCGGGACGGGTTTTTACCCCAGCCGCAGATCACCGGGTCCTGTCGGGTCCCCGGCCCGGGTCCCCTGGACAGGTCGGCACCCCGGCCCCGGGTCACGGGGTCATGTCGGGTCGCTGTCCCGGGTACCAGTGTCAGGTGACCACCGCAGCCCCGGGAGACGGAGTCATACCGGGTCCCCGGCCCGGGTCCCCGGGTTGCATCGGGACAAAAGCACCGAATCACTGGATCACGTGGGGTCCCGGGCCCGGGTCCCCGGGTTAAATCGGGACACCTGCGAAGGATCACCGGGTCCTGTCGGGTCCCCGGCCCGGGTCCCCTGGACAGGTCGTTAACCCGGCCCCAGGTCACCGGGTCATGTCGCGCACCCGGCCTGGTTCCCAGGTTCCGGTGACCACTCGGGACCAGGACCCCGGGTCACGTGGGGACCCCGGCCCCAGGTCAGCGGGTCACGTGGGGACCCCGGCCCCAGGTCAGAGGGTCACGTGGGGACACCGGCCCCAGGTCAGCGGGTCACGTGGGGACACCGGCCCCAGGTAACCAAGGCAAGTCTGGACCCAGCCCGGGTTCCCGGGACGGGTTTTTACCCCAGCCGCAGATCACCGGGTCCTGTCGGGTCCCCGGCCCGGGTCCCCTGGACAGGTCGATAACCCGGCCCCAGGTCACCCGGTCATGTCGCGCACCCGGCCTGGTTCCCAGGTTCCGGTGACCATCCCGGCACCAGGACCCCGGGTCACGTGGGGACCCCGGCCCCAGGTCAGAAGGTCACATGGGGTCACCGGCCCAAGGTCAGAGGGTCATGTGGGGACCCCGGACCAAGGTCACCTAGTCATGTCTGGTACCCAGCCTGGTTCCCAGGTTCCGATGACCACCCCGGCACCAGGACCCCGGGTCACGTGGGGACACCGGCCCCAGGTCAGCGGGTCACGTGGGGACCCTGGCCCCAGGTCACCGGGTCACGTGGGGACCTCGGACGCAGGTCACCTGGTCATGTGTGGTACCCTGCCTGGTTCCCAGGTTCCGATGACCACCCCGGCACCAGGACCCCGGGTCACGTGGGGACCCCGGCCCCAGGTCAGCGGGTCACGTGGGGACCCCGGAACCAGGTCACCTAGTCATGTCTGGTACCCAGCCTGGTTCCCAGGTTCCGATGACCACTCCGGCACCAGGAACCCGGGTCACGTGGGGACACCGGCCCCAGGTGACCGGGTCACGTGGGGACTCCTGCCCCAGGTCAGCGGGTCATGTGGGGTCACCGGGCCCAGGTCAGCGGGTCATGTGGGGACACCGGCCCCAGGTAACCAAGGCAGGTCGGGACCCCAGCCCCATGTCCCCGGGTCATGTCGGGTACCCGGCATGGTTCCCAGGTTCCGATGACCACCCCGGCACCAGGACCCCAGGTCACGTGGGGACACCGGCCCCAGGTCAGCGGGTCACGTGGGGACCCCGGACGCAGGTCACCTGGTCATGTCTGGTACCCAGCCTGGTTCCCAGGTTCCGATGACCACCCCGACACCAGGACCCCGGGTCACGTGGGGACACCGGCCCCAGGTCAGCGGGTCACGTGGGGACACCGGAACCAGGTCACCGGGTCATGTGGGGACCCCGGCCCCAGGTCAGCGGGTCACGTGGGGACACCGGCCCCAGGTAACCGGGTCATACCGGGTCCCCGGACCCAGGACCCCGGGTCACGTGGGGACCCCGGACCCATGTCGGGTCATGTCACGTCCCATGCCCGGGTCCCCGGGCTGGATTTTTACCCAGGCCCCGGGTCACCGGGTCATGTCGGGTCGCTGTCCCGGGTACCAGTGTCAGGTGACCACCCCGGCCCCGGGAGACGGAGTCATACCGGGTCCCCGGCCCGGGTCCCCGGGTTGCATTGGGACAAAAGCACCGGATCACTGGATCACGTGGGGTCCCGGGCCCAGGTCCCCGGGTTGCATCGGGACACCAGCGAAGGATCACCGGGTCCTGTCGGGTCCCCGGCCCGGGTCCCCTGGACAGGTCGTTAACCCGGCCCCAGGTCACCGGGTCATGTCGCGCACCCGGCCTGGTTCCCAGGTTCCGGTGACCACCCCGGCACCAGGACCCCGGGTCAAGTGGGGACACAGGCCCCAGGTCAGCGGATCACGCGGGGACCCCGGACCAAGGTCACCTGGTCATGTCTGGTACCCGGCCTGGTTCCCAGGTTCCGATGACCACCCCGGCACCAGGACCCCGGGTCACGTGGGGACCCCGGCCCCAGGTGACCGGGTCACGTGGGGACCCTGGCCCCAGGTCACCGGGTCACGTGGGGACCCCGGACCCAGGTCAGCGGGTCACGTGGGGACACCGGCCCCAGGTAACCGGGTCATACCGGGTCCCCGGAACCAGGTCACCGGGTCATGTCGGGACCCAGCCCGGGTCCCCGGGACGGGTTTTTACCCCAGCCGCAGATCACCGGGTCCTGTCGGGTCCCCGGCCCGGGTCCCCTGGACAGGTCGATAACCCGGCCCCAGGTCACCCGGTCATGTCGCGCACCGGCCTGGTTCCCAGGTTCCGGTGACCATCCCGGCACCAGGACCCCGGGTCACGTGGGGACCCCGGCCCGAGGTCAGCGGGTCACGTGGGGACCCCGGCCCCAGGTCAGAGGGTCACGTGGGGACCCCGGACCCAGGTCACCTAGTCATGTCTGGTACCCAGCCTGGTTCCCAGGTTCCGATGACCACCCCGGCACCAGGACCCCGGGTCACGTGGGGACCCCGGACCCAGGTCACCTGGTCATGTGTGGTACCCAGCCTGGTTCCCAGGTTCCGATGACCAACCCGGCACCCGGACCCCGGGTCACGTGGGGACACCGGCCCCAGTAACTGGGTCACGTGGGGACCCCGGACCCAGGTCACGTGGTCATGTCTGGTACCCAGCCTGGTTCCAAGGTTCCGATGACCACCCAGGCACCAGGACACCGGGTCACGTGGGGACACCGGCCCCAGGTGACCGGGTCACGTGGGGACACCGGCCCCAGGTCAGCGGGTCACGTGGGGACACCGGCCCCAGGTAACCGGGTCACGTGGGGACCCCGGACCCAGGTCAGCGGGTCACGTGGGGACACCGGCCCCAGGTAACCGGGTCATACCGGGTTTCCGGACCCTGGTCACCGGGTCAGGTCGGGACCCCGGACCCAGGTCGGGTCATGTCACGTCCCATGCCCGGGTCCCCGGGTTGGATTTTTACCCAGGCCCCGGGTCACAGGGTCATGTCGGGTCAACGGCCTGGGTACAAGGGTCTGGTGACCACCCCGACCCCAGGTCCACGGGCCATGACGGGACACCGGACCAGGTCCCCGAGTCCGGTCGACACCAC
This sequence comes from Somateria mollissima, assembly GCA_951411735.1. Classification (NCBI taxonomy): domain Eukaryota; kingdom Metazoa; phylum Chordata; class Aves; order Anseriformes; family Anatidae; genus Somateria; species Somateria mollissima. Next base: position 187,163 of record OX598333.1, read on the forward strand.
AGCCCCAGGTCACCGGGTCAGGTCGGGAACCCGGCCCGGGTCCCCTGGACAGGTCGGCACCCCGGCCCCGGGTCACCGGGTCATGTCGGGTCGCTGTCCCGGGTACCAGTGTCAGGTGACCACCCCGGCCCCGGGAGACGGAGTCATACCGGGTCCCCGGCCAGGGTCCCCGGGTTGCATCGGGACAAAAGCACCGGATCACTGGATCACGTGGGGTCCCGGGCCCGGGTCCCCGGGTTGCATCGGGACACCAGCGAAGGATCACCGGGTCCTGTCGGGTCCCCGGCCCGGGTCCCCTGGACAGGTCGTTAACCCGGCCCCAGGTCACCGGGTCATGTCGTGCACCCGGCCTGGTTCCCAGGTTCCGGTGACCACCCCGGCACCAGGTGACCGGGTCACGTGGGGACCCCGGCCCCAGGTGACCGGGTCACGTGGGGACCCCGGCCCCAGGTCAGAGGGTCACGTGGGGTCACCGGCCCCAGGTCACCGCGTCAGGTCGGGACCCCGAACCCAGGTCCACGAGTCCGTCGATACCACAGCCCCGGGTCACCGGGTCGTGTCGGGTACACAGCCCGGGCACCAGGGTCAGCTCGGGACCCCGGCCCCAGGTCCCCGGGTCATGTCGGGTACCCGGCCTGGTTCCCAGGTTGCGATGACCACCCCGGCACCAGGACCCCGGGTCACGTGGGGACCCCGGCCCCAGGTCAGCGGGTCACGTGGGGACCCCGGACCCAGGTCATGTGGTCATGTCTGGTACCCAGCCTGGTTCCCAGGTTCCGATGACCACCCCGGCACCAGGACCCCGGGTCACGTGGGGACACCGGCCCCAGGTCAGCGGGTCACGTGGGGACCCTGGCCCCAGGTCATCGGGTCACGTGGGGACCCCGGCCCCAGGTCAGCGGGTCACGTGGGGACACCGGCCCCAGGTCACCGGGTCACGTGGGGACACCGGCCCCAGGTAACCAAGGCAGGTCGGGACCCAGCCCGGGTCCCCGGGACGGGTTTTTACCCCAGCCGCAGATCACCGGGTCCTGTCGGGTCCCCGGCCCGGGTCCTCTAGACAGGTGGATAACCCGGCCCCAGGTCACCCGGTCATGTCGCGCACCGGCCTGGTTCCCAGGTTCCGGTGACCATCCCGGCACCAGGACCCCAGGTCACGTGGGGACCCCGGACCCAGGTCAGAGGGTCACGTGGGGTCACCGGCCCCAGGTCAGAGGGTCACGTGGGGACCCCGGACCCAGGTCACCTAGTCATGTCTGGTACCCAGCCTGGTTCCCAGGTTCCGATGACCACCCCGGCACCAGGACCCCGGGTCACGTGGGGACCCCGGACCCAGGTCAGAGGGTCACGTGGGGACCTTGGACCCAGGTCACCTAGTCATGTCTGGTACCCAGCCTGGTTCCCAGGTTCCGATGACCACCCCGGCACCAGGACCCCGGGTCACGTGGGGACACAGGCCCCAGGTCAGCGGGTCACGCGGGGACCCCGGACCAAGGTCACCTGGTCATGTCTGGTACCCAGCCTGGTTCCCAGGTTCCGATGACCACCCCGGCACCAGGACCCAGGGTCACGTGGGGACATCGGCCCCAGGTCAGCGGGTCACGTGGGGACCCCGGCCCCAGGTCACCGGGTCACGTGGGGACCCCGGACCCAGGTCACCTGGTCATGTCTGGTACCCAGCCTGGTTCCCAGGTTCCGATGACCACCCCGGCACCAGGACCCCGGGTCACGTGGGGACACAGGCCCCAGGTCAGCGGGTCACGCGGGGACCCCGGACCAAGGTCACCTGGTCATGTCTGGTACCCAGCCTGGTTCCCAGGTTCCGATGACCACCCCGGCACCAGGACCCAGGGTCACGTGGGGACATCGGCCCCAGGTCAGCGGGTCACGTGGGGACCCCGGCCCCAGGTCAGCGGGTCACGTGGGGACCCCGGACCCAGGTCACCTGGTCATGTCTGGTACCCAGCCTGGTTCCCAGGTTCCGATGACCACCCCGGCACCAGGACCCCGGGTCACGTGGGGACACAGGCCCCAGGTCAGCGGGTCACGCGGGGACCCCGGACCAAGGTCACCTGGTCATGTCTGGTACCCAGCCTGGTTCCCAGGTTCCGATGACCACCCCGGCACCAGGACCCCCGGTCACGTGGGGACACCGGCCCTAGGTCAGCGGGTCACGTGGGGACACCGGCCCCAGGTCAGCGGGTCACGTGGGGACACCGGCCCCAGGTCACCGCGTCAGGTCGGGACCCCGAACCCAGGTCCACGAGTCCGTCGACACCACAGCCCCGGGTCACCGGGTCGTGTCGGGTACACAGCCCGGGCACCAGGGTCAGCTCGGGACCCCGGCCCCAAGTCCCCGGGTCATGTCGGGTACCCGGCCTGGTTCCCAGGTTCCGATGACCACCCCGGCACCAGGACCCTGGGTCACGTGGGGACACCGGCCCCAGGTGACCGGGTCACGTGGGGACCCCGGCCCCAGGTAACCGGGTCACGTGGGGACCCCGGACCCAGGTCAGCGGGTCACGTGGGGACACCGGCCCCAGGTAACCGGGTCATACCGGGTCCCCGGACCCAGGTCACCGGGTCAGGTCGGGACCCCGGACCCAGGTCGGGTCATGTCACGTCCCATGCCCGGGTCCCCGGGTTGGATTTTTACCCAGGCCCCGGGTCACAGGGTCATGTCGGGTCAACGGCCTGGGTACAAGGGTCTGGTGACCACCCCGACCCCAGGTCCCCGGGTCATGACGGGACACCGGACCAGGTCCCCGAGTCCGGTCGACACCACAGCCCCAGGTCACCGGGTCACGTCGGCACCCCGGAACCAGGTCACCCGGTCATGCCGGGACCCAGCCCGGGTCCCCGGGACGGGTTTTTACCCCAGCCGCAGATCACCGGGTCCTGTCGGGTACCCGGGTCGGGTCCCCTGAACAGGTCGGCACCCCGAGCCCTGGTCACGGGGTCATGTCGGGTCGCTGTCCCGGGTACCAGTGTCAGGTGACCACCCCGGCCCCGGGAGACGGAGTCATACCGCGTCCCCGGCCCGGGTCCCCGGGTTGCATCGGGACAAAAGCACCGGATCACTGGATCACGTGGGGTCCCGGGCCCGGGTCCCCGGGTTGCATCGGGACACCAGCGAAGGATCACCGGGTCCTGTCGGGTCCCCGGCCTGGGTCCCCTGGACAGGTCGTTAACCCAGCCCCAGGTCACCGGGTCATGTCGCGCACCCGGCCTGGTTCCCAGGTTCCGGTGACCACCCCGGCACCAGGACCCCGGGTCACGTGGGGACCCCGGCCCCAGGTCAGCGGGTCACGTGGGGACCCCGGCCCCAGGTCAGAGGGTCACGTGGGGACACCGGCCCCAGGTCACCGCGTCAGGTCGGGACCCCGAACCCAGGTCCACGAGTCCGTCGACACCACAGCCCCGGGTCACCGGGTCGTGTCGGGTACACAGCCCGGGCACCAGGGTCAGCTCGGGACCCCGGCCCCAGGTGCCCGGGTCATGTCGGGTACCCGGCCTGGTTCCCAGGTTCCGATGACCACCCCGGCACCAGGACCCCGGGTCACGTGGGGACCCCGGCCCCAGGTCAGAGGGTCACGTGGGGACCCCGGACCCAGGTCACCTGGTCATGTCTGGTACCCAGCCTGGTTCCCAGGTTCCAATGACCACCCCGGCACCAGGACACCGGGTCACGTGGCGACACCGGCCCCAGGTGACCGGGTCACGTGGGGACCCTGGCCCAAGGTCACCGGGTCACGTGGGAACCCTGGCCCCAGGTCAGCGGGTCACGTGGGGACACCGAACCCAGGTCAGCGGGTCACGTGGGGACACCGGCCCCAGGTAACCAAGGCAGGTCGGGACCCAGCCCGGGTCCCCGGGACGGGTTTTTACCCCAGCCGCAGATCACCGGGTCATATCGGGTCCCCGGCCCTGGTCCCCTGGACAGGTCGATAACCCGGCCCCAGGTCACCCGGTCATGTCGCGCACCCGGCCTGGTTCCCAGGTTCCGGTGACCATCCCGGCACCAGGACCCCGGGTCACGTGGGAACCCCGGCCCCAGGTCAGAGGGTCACGTGGGGTCACCGGCCCCAGGTCAGAGGGTCACGTGGGGACCCCGGACCTAGGTCACCTAGTCATGTCTGGTACCCAGCCTGGTTCCCAGGTTCTGATGACCACCCCGGCACCAGGACCCCGGGTCACGTGGGGACACCGAACCCAGGTGACCGGGTCACGTGGGGACACCGACCCCAGGTCACCGAGTCACGTGGGGACCCCGGACCCACGTCACCTGGTCATGTCTGGTACCCAGCCTGGTTCCCAGGTTCCGATGACCACCCCGGCACCAGGACCCCGGGTCACGTGGCGACACCGGCCCCAGGTGACCGGGTCACGTGGGGACCCTGGCCCAAGGTCACCGGGTCACGTGGGAACCCTGGCCCCAGGTCAGCGGGTCACGTGGGGACACCGAACCCAGTTCAGCGGGTCACGTGGGGACACCGGCCCCAGGTAACCAAGGCAGGTCGGGACCCAGCCCGGGTCCCCGGGACGGGTTTTTACCCCAGCCGCAGATCACCGGGTCATATCGGGTCCCCGGCCCTGGTCCCCTGGACAGGTCGATAACCCGGCCCCAGGTCCCCGGGTCATGTCGGGTACCCGGCCTGGTTCCCAGGTTCCGGTGACCACCCCGGCACCTGGACCCCGGGTCACGTGGGGACATCGGCCCCAGGTGACCGGGTCACGTGGGGACACCGGACCCAGGTCACCGGGTCAGGTGGGGACCCCGGCCCCAGGTCAGCGGGTCACGTGGGGACCCCGGCCCCAGGTCAGAGGGTCACGTGGGGACACCGGCCCCAGGTAACCGGGTCATACCGGGTCCCCGGACCCAGGTCACCGGGTCAGGTCGGGACCCCGGACCCAGGTCGGGTCATGTCACGTCCCATGCCCGGGTCCCCGGGTTGGATTTTTACCCAGGCCCCGGGTCACAGGGTCATGTCGGGTCAACGGCCTGGGTACAAGGGTCTGGTGACCACCCCGACCCCAGGTGCCCGGGTCATGACGGGACACCGGACCAGGTCCCCGAGTCCGGTCGACACCACAGCCCCAGGTCACCGGGTCAGGTCGGGAACCCGGCCCGGGTCCCACTGGACATGTTGGCAACCCGGCCCCGGGTCACCGGTTCATATCGGGTCGCTGTCCCGGGTACCAGTGTCAGGTGACCACCCCGGCCCCGGGAGATGGAGTCATACCGGGTCCCCGGCCCGGGTCCCCGGGTTGCATCGGGACAAAAGCACCGGATCACTGGATCACGTGGGGACACCGGCCCCAGGTCAGCGGGTCACGTGGGGACCCCGGACCCAGGTCACCTGGTCATGTCTGGTACCCAGCCTGGTTCCCAGGTTCCGATGACCACCCCGGCCCCAGGACCCCGGGTCACGTGGCGAAACCGGCGCCAGGTGACCGGGTCACGTGGGGTAACCGGCCCCAGGTCACCGGGTCACGTGGGGACCCCGGCCCCAGGTCAGCGGGTCACGTGGGGACACCGGCCCCAGGTAACCAAGGCAGGTCGGGACCCAGCCCGGGTCCCCGGGACGGGTTTTTACCCCAGCCGCAGATCAGTGGGTCCTGTCGGGTCCCCGGTCCGGGTCCCCTGGACAGGTCGATAACCCGATCCCAGGTCACCCCGTCATGTCGCGCACCCGGCCTGGTTCCCAGGTTCCGGTGACCATCCCGGCACCAGGACCCCGGGTCACGAGGGGACCCCGGCCCCAGGTCAGAGGGTCACGTGGGGACACCGGCCCCAGGTCAGAGGGTCACGTGGGGACCCCGGACCCAGGTCACCTGCTCATGTCTGGTACCCAGCCTGGTTCCCAGGTTCCGATGACCACCCCGGCACCAGGACCCCGGGTCACGTGGGGACACCGGCCCCAGGTGACCGGGTAACGTGGGGACCCCGGCCCCAGGTCAGCGGGTCACGTGGGGACACCGGCCCCAGGTCACCGCGTCAGGTCGGGACCCCGAACCCAGGTCCACGAGTCCGTCGACACCACAGCCCCGGGTCACCGGGTCGTGTCGGGTACACAGCCCGGGCACCAGGGTCAGCTCGGGACCCCGGCCCCAGGTCCCCGGGTCATGTCGGGTACCTGGCCTGGTTCCCAGGTTCCGATGACCACCCCGGCACCAGGACCACGGGTCACGTGGGGACCCCGGCCCCAGGTCAGCGGGTCACGTGGGGACCCCGGACCCAGGTCACCTGGTCATGTCTGGTACCCAGCCTGGTTCCCAGTTTCCGATGACCACCCCGGCACCAGGACCCTGGGTCACGTGGGGACACCGGCCCCAGGTGGCCGGGTCACGTGGGGACACCGGCCCCAGGTCAGCGGGTCATGTGGGGACCCCGGACCCAGGTCACCTGGTCATGTCTGGTACCCAGCCTGGTTCCCAGGTTCCGATGACCACCCCGGCACCAGGACCCCGGGTCACGTGGCGACACCGGCCCCAGGTGACCGGGTCACGTGGGGACCCTGGCCCAAGGTCACCGGGTCACGTGGGAACCCTGGCCCCAGGTCAGCGGGTCACGTGGGGACACCGAACCCAGTTCAGCGGGTCACGTGGGGACACCGGCCCCAGGTAACCAAGGCAGGTCGGGACCCAGCCCGGGTCCCCGGGACGGGTTTTTACCCCAGCCGCAGATCACCGGGTCATATCGGGTCCCCGGCCCTGGTCCCCTGGACAGGTCGATAACCCGGCCCCAGGTCCCCGGGTCATGTCGGGTACCCGGCCTGGTTCCCAGGTTCCGGTGACCACCCCGGCACCTGGACCCCGGGTCACGTGGGGACATCGGCCCCAGGTGACCGGGTCACGTGGGGACACCGGACCCAGGTCACCGGGTCAGGTGGGGACCCCGGCCCCAGGTCAGCGGGTCACGTGGGGACCCCGGCCCCAGGTCAGAGGGTCACGTGGGGACACCGGCCCCAGGTAACCGGGTCATACCGGGTCCCCGGACCCAGGTCACCGGGTCAGGTCGGGACCCCGGACCCAGGTCGGGTCATGTCACGTCCCATGCCCGGGTCCCCGGGTTGGATTTTTACCCAGGCCCCGGGTCACAGGGTCATGTCGGGTCAACGGCCTGGGTACAAGGGTCTGGTGACCACCCCGACCCCAGGTGCCCGGGTCATGACGGGACACCGGACCAGGTCCCCGAGTCCGGTCGACACCACAGCCCCAGGTCACCGGGTCAGGTCGGGAACCCAGCCCGGGTCCCACTGGACATGTTGGCAACCCGGCCCCGGGTCACCGGTTCATATCGGGTCGCTGTCCCGGGTACCAGTGTCAGGTGACCACCCCGGCCCCGGGAGATGGAGTCATACCGGGTCCCCGGCCCGGGTCCCCGGGTTGCATCGGGACAAAAGCACCGGATCACTGGATCACGTGGGGACACCGGCCCCAGGTCAGCGGGTCACGTGGGGACCCCGGACCCAGGTCACCTGGTCATGTCTGGTACCCAGCCTGGTTCCCAGGTTCCGATGACCACCCCGGCCCCAGGACCCCGGGTCACGTGGCGAAACCGGCGCCAGGTGACCGGGTCACGTGGGGTAACCGGCCCCAGGTGACCGGGTCACGTGGGGACCCCGGCCCCAGGTCAGCGGGTCACGTGGGGACACCGGCCCCAGGTAACCAAGGCAGGTCGGGACCCAGCCCGGGTCCCCGGGACGGGTTTTTACCCCAGCCGCAGATCAGTGGGTCCTGTCGGGTCCCCGGTCCGGGTCCCCTGGACAGGTCGATAACCCGATCCCAGGTCACCCCGTCATGTCGCGCACCCGGCCTGGTTCCCAGGTTCCGGTGACCATCCCGGCACCAGGACCCCGGGTCACGAGGGGACCCCGGCCCCAGGTCAGAGGGTCACGTGGGGACACCGGCCCCAGGTCAGAGGGTCACGTGGGGACCCCGGACCCAGGTCACCTGCTCATGTCTGGTACCCAGCCTGGTTCCCAGGTTCCGATGACCACCCCGGCACCAGGACCCCGGGTCACGTGGGGACACCGGCCCCAGGTGACCGGGTAACGTGGGGACCCCGGCCCCCGGTCAGCGGGTCACGTGGGGACACCGGCCCCAGGTCACCGCGTCAGGTCGGGACCCCGAACCCAGGTCCACGAGTCCGTCGACACCACAGCCCCGGGTCACCGGGTCGTGTCGGGTACACAGCCCGGGCACCAGGGTCAGCTCGGGACCCCGGCCCCAGGTCCCCGGGTCATGTCGGGTACCTGGCCTGGTTCCCAGGTTCCGATGACCACCCCGGCACCAGGACCACGGGTCACGTGGGGACCCCGGCCCCAGGTCAGCGGGTCACGTGGGGACCCCGGACCCAGGTCACCTGGTCATGTCTGGTACCCAGCCTGGTTCCCAGTTTCCGATGACCACCCCGGCACCAGGACCCTGGGTCACGTGGGGACACCGGCCCCAGGTGGCCGGGTCACGTGGGGACACCGGCCCCAGGTCAGCGGGTCATGTGGGGACCCCGGACCCAGGTCACCTGGTCATGTCTGGTACCCAGCCTGGTTCCCAGGTTCCGATGACCACCCCGGAACCAGGACCCCGTATCACGTGGGGACACCGGCCCCAGGTGACCGGGTCACGTGGGGACCCCGGCCCCAGGTAACCGGGTCACGTGGGGACCCCGGCCCCAGGTCAGCGGGTCACATGGGGACACCGGCCCCAGGTCAGCGGGTCACGTGGGGACACCGGCCCCAGGTAACCGGGTCACGTGGGGACCCCGGCCCCAGGTCAGCGGGTCACGTGGGGACACCGGCCCCAGGTAACCGGGTCATACCGGGTCCCCGGACCCAGGTCACCGCGTCAGGTCGGGACCCCGGACCCAGGTCGGGTCATGTCACGTCCCATGCCCGGGTCCCCGGGTTGGATTTTTACCCAGGCCCCGGGTCACAGGGTCATGTCGGGTCAACGGCCTGGGTACAAGGGTCTGGTGACCACCCCGACCCCAGGTCCCCGGGTCATGACGGGACACCGGACCAGGTCCCCGAGTCCGGTCGACACCACAGCCCCAGGTCATCGGGTCAGGTCGGGGACCCGGCCCTGGTCCCCTGGACAGGTCGGAACCCCGGCCCCGGGTCACCGGGTCATGTCGCGCACCCGGCCTGGTTCCCAGGTTCCGGTGACCACCCCGGCCCTAGGTGACCGGGTCACGTGGGGACCCCGGCCCCAGGTCAGCGGGTCACGCTACCCCGGCCCCAGGTCAGAGGGTCACGTGGGGACACCGGCCCCAGGTCAGCGGGTCACGTGGGGACACCGGCCCCAGGTAACCAAGGCAGGTCGGGACCCAGCCCGGGTACCCGGGACGGGTTTTTACCCCAGCCGCAGATCACCGGGTCCTGTCGGGTCCCCGGCCCGGGTCCCCTGGACAGGTCGATAACCCGGCCCCAGGTCACCCGGTCATGTCGCGCACCCGGCCTGGTTCCCAGGTTCCAGTGACCATCCCGGCACCAGGACCCCGGGTCACGTGGGGACCCCGGCCCCAGGTCAGAGGGTCACGTGGGGTCACCGGCCCCAGGTCAGAGGGTCACGTGGGGACCCCGTACCCAGGTCACCTAGTCATGTCTGGTACCCAGCCTGGTTCCCAGGTTCCGATGACCACCCCGGCACCAGGACCCCGGGTCACGTGGGGACACCGGCCCCAGGTGACCGGGTCACGTGGGGACCCCGGCCCCAGGTCAGCGGGTCACGTGGGGACACCGACCCCAGGTCAGCGGGTCACGTGGGGAACCCGGACCCAGGTCACCTGGTCATGTCGGGTACCCAGCCTGGTTCCCAGGTTCCGATGACCACCCCGGCACCAGGACCCCGGGTCACGTGGGGACACCGAGCCCAAGTCAGAGGGTCACGTGGGGTCACCGGCCCCAGGTCAGAGGGTCACGTGGGGACCCCGGACCCAGGTCACCTGGTCATGTGTGGTACCCAGCCTGGTTCCCAGGTTCCGATGACCACCCCGGCACCAGGACCCCGGGTCACGTGGGGACACCGGCCCCAGGTGACCGGGTCACGTGGGGACACCGGCCCCAGGTAACCGGGTCACGTGAGGACCCCGGAGCCAGGTCAGCGGGTCACGTGGGGACACGTGACCCAGGTAACCGGGTCATACCGGGTCCCCGGACCCAGGTCACCGGGTCAGGTCGGGACCCCGGACCCAGGTCGGGTCATGTCACGTCCCATGCCCGGGTCCCCGGGTTGGATTTTTACCCAGGCCCCGGGTCACAGGGTCATGTCGGGTCAACGGCCTGGGTACAAGGGTCTGGTCACCACCCCGACCCCAGGTGCCCGGGTCATGACGGGACACCGGACCAGGTCCCCGAGTCCGGTCGACACCACAGCCCCAGGTCACCGGGTCACGTCGGCACCCCGGAACCAGGTCACCGGGTCATGTCGGGACCCAGCCCGGGTCCCCGGAACGGGTTTTTACCCCAGCCGCAGATCACCGGGTCCTGTCAGGTACCCGGGTCGGGTCCCCTGGACAGGTCGGCACCCCGGCCCCGGGTCACCGGGTCATGTCGGGTCGCTGTCCCGGGTACCAGTGTCAGGTGACCACCCCGGCCCCGGGAGACGGAGTCATACCGGGTCCCCGTCCCGGGTCCCCGGGTTGCATCGGGACAAAAGCACCGGATCACTGGATCACGTGGGGACACCGGCCCCAGGTCAGCAGGTCACGTGGGGACCCCGGACCCAGGTCACCTGGTCATGTCTTGTACCGAGGCTGGTTCCCAGGTTCCGATGACCACCCCGGCACCAGGACCCCGGGTCACGTGGGGACACCGGCCCCAGGTGACCGGGTCACGTGGGGACACCGGCCCCAGGTCACCGGGTCACGTGGGGACCCCGGCCCCAGGTCAGCAGGTCACGTGGGGACCCCGGCCCCAGGTCAGAGGGTCACGTGGGGACACCGGCCCCAGGTAACCAAGGCAGGTCGGGACCCAGCCCGGGTCCCCGGGACGGGTTTTTACCCCAGCCGCAGATCAATGGGTCCTGTCGGGTCCCCGGTCCGGGTCCCCTGGACAGGTCGATAACCCGATCCCAGGTCACCCGATCATGTCGCGCACCCGGCCTGGTTGCCAGGTTCCGGTGACCATCCCGGCACCAGGACCCCGGGTCACGTGGGGACACCGGCCCCAGGTCAGAGGGTCACGTGGGGTCACCGGCCCCAGGTCAGAGGGTCACGTGGGGACTCCGGACCCAGGTCACCTGGTCATGTCTGGTACCCAGCCTGGTTCCCAGGTTCCGATGACCACCCCGGCACCAGGACCCCGGGTCACGTGGGGACACCAGCCCCAGGTGACCGGGTCACGTGGGGACCCCGGCCCCAGGTCAGCGGGTCACGTGGGGACACCGGCCCCAGGTCACCGCGTCAGGTCGGGACCCCGAACCCAGGTCCACGAGTCCGTCGACACGACAGCCCCGGGTCACCGGGTCGTTTCGGGTACACAGCCCGGGCACCAGGGTCAGCTCGGGACCCCGGCCCCAGGTCCCCGGGTCATGTCGGGTACCTGGCCTGGTTCCCAGGTTCCGATGACCACCCCGGCACAAGGACCCCGGGTCACGTGGGGACCCCGGCCCCAGGTCAGCGGGTCACGTGTGGACCCCGGACCCAGGTCACGTGGTCATGTCTGGTACCCAGCCTGGTTCCCAGGTTCCGATGACCACCCCGGCACCAGGACCCTGGGTCACGTGGGGACACCGGCCCCAGGTGACCGGGTCACGTGGGGACCCCGGCCCCAGGTCAGCGGGTCACGTGGGGACCCCGGACCCAGGTCACCTGGTCATGTCTGGTACCCAGCCTGGTTCCCAGGTTCCGATGACCACCCCGGCACCAGGACCCCGGGTCACGTGGGGACACCGGCCCCAGGTCAGCGGGTCACGTGGGGACACCGGCCCCAGGTAACCGGGTCATACCGTGTTCCCGGACCCAGGTCACCGCGTCAGGTCGGGACCCCGACCCAGGTCGGGTCATGTCACGTCCCATGCCCGGGTCCCCGGGTTGGATTTTTACCCAGGCCCCGGGTCACAGGGTCATGTCGGGTCAACGGCCTGGGTACAAGGGTCTGGTGACCACCCCGACCCCAGGTCCCCGGGTCATGACGGGACACCGGACCAGGTCCCCGAGTCCGGTCGACACCACAGCCCCAGGTCACTGGGTCAGGTCGGCACCCCGGCCCCGGGTCACGGGGTCATGTCGGGTCGCTGTCCCGGGTACCAGTGTCAGGTGACCACCCCGGCCCCGGGAGACGGAGTCATACCGCGTCCCCGGCCCGGGTCCCCGGGTTGCATCGGGACAAAAGCACCGGATCACTGGATCACGTGGGGTCCCGGGCCCGGGTCCCCGGGTTGCATCGGGACACCAGCGAAGGATCACCGGGTCCTGTCGGGTCCCCGGCCCGGGTCCCCTGGACAGGTCGTTAACCCGGCCCCAGGTCACCGGGTCATGTCGCGCACCCGGCCTGGTTCCCAGGTTCCGGTGACCACCCCGGCACCAGGACCCCGGGTCGCGTGGGGACCCCGGCCCCAGGTCAGCGTGTCACGTGTGGACCCCGGCCCCAGGTCAGAGGGTCACGTGGGGACACCGGCCCCAGGTCACCGCGTCAGGTCGGGACCCCGAACCCAGGTCCACGAGTCCGTCGACACCACAGCCCTGGGTCACCGGGTCGTGTCGGGTACACAACCCGGGCACCAGGGTCAGCTCGGGACCCCGGCCCCAGGTGCCCGGGTCATGTCGGGTACCTGGCCTGGTTCCCAGGTTCCGATGACCACCCCGGCACCAGGACCCCGGGTCACGTGGGGACACCGGCCCCAGGTCAGCGGGTCACGTGGGGACCCCGGACCCAGGTCACCTGGTCATGTCTGGTACCCAGCCTGGTTCCCAGGTTCCGATGACCACCCCGGCACCAGGACCCCGGGTCACGTGGGGACACCGGCCCCAGGTCAGAGGGTCACGTGGGGACCCCGGCCCCAGGTCAGCGGGTCACGTGGGGACCCCGGCCCCAGGTCAGCGGGTCACGTGGGGACACCGGCCCCAGGTAACCAAGGCAGGTCGGGACCCAGCCCGGGTCCCCGGGACGGGTTTTTACCCCAGCCGCAGATCACCGGGTCCTGTCGGGTCCCCGGCCCGGGTCCCCTGGACAGGTCGATAACCCGGCCCCAGGTCACCCGGTCATGTCGCGCACCCGGCCTGGTTCCCAGGTTCCGGTGACCATCCCGGCACCAGGACCCCGGATCACGTGGGGACCCCGGCCCCAGGTCAGAGGGTCACGTGGGGTCACCGGCCCCAGGTTAGAGGGTCACGTGGGGACCCCGGACCCAGGTCACCTAGTCATGTCTGGTACCCAGCCTGGTTCCCAGGTTCCGATGACCACCCCGGCACCAGGACCCCGGGTCACGTGGGGACACCGGCCCCAGGTGACCGGGTCACGTGGGGACACCGGCCCCACGTAACCGGGTTACGTGGGGACCCCGGACCCAGGTCAGCGGGTCACGTGGGGACACCGGCCCCAGGTCAGAGGGTCACGTGGGGACCTTGGACCCAGGTCACCTAGTCATGTCTGGTACCCAGCCTGGTTCCCAGGTTCCGATGACCACCCCATGCACCAGGACCCCGGGTCACGTGGGGACACCGGCCCCAGGTCACCCTGTCAGGTTGGGACCCCGAACCCAGGTCCACGAGTCTGTCGACACCACAGCCCCGGGTCACCGGGTCGTTTCGGGTACACAGCCCGGGCACCAGGGTCAGCTCGGGACCCCGGCCCCAGGTCCCTGGGTCATGTCGGGTACCCGGCCTGGTTCCCAGGTTCCGATGACCACCCCGGCACCAGGACCCCGGGTCACGTGGGGACCCCGGCCCCAGGTCAGCGGGTCACGTGGGGACCCCGGACCCAGGTCACCTAGTCATGTCTGGTACCCAGCCTGGTTCCCAGGTTCCGATGACCACCCCGGCACCAGGACCCCGGGTCACGTGGGGACACCGGCCCCAGGTGACCGGGTCACGTGGGGACACCGGCCCCAGGTCAGCGGGTCACGTGGGGACCCCGGACCCAGGTCACCTGGTCATGTCTGGTACCCAGCCTGGTTCCCAGGTTCCGATGACCACCCCGGCACCAGGACCCCGGGTCACGTGGGGACACCGGCCCCAGGTGACCGGGTCACGTGGGGACACCGGCCCCAGGTGACCGGGTCACGTGGGGACCCCAGCCCCAGGTCAGCGGGTCACGTGGGGACACCGGCCCCAGGTCAGAGGGTCACGTGGGGACCTTGGACCCAGGTCACCTAGTCATGTCTGGTACCCAGCCTGGTTCCCAGGTTCCGATGACCACCCCGGCACCAGGACCCCGGGTCACACTGGGGACACCGGCCCCAGGTCACCGCGTCAGGTCGGGACCCCGGACCCAAGTCAGGTCATGTTACGTCCCATGCCCGGGTCCCCGGGTTGGATTTTTACCCAGGCCCCGGGTCACAGGGTCATGTCGGGTCAACGGCCTGGGTACAAGGGTCTGGTGACCACCCCGACCCCAGGTCCCCGGGTCATGACGGGACACCGGACCAGGTCCCCGAGTCCGGTCGACACCACAGCCCCAGGTCACCGGGTCACGTCGGCACCCCGGAACCAGGTCACCGGGTCATGTCGGGACCCAGCCCGGGTCCCCGGGACGGGTTTTTACCCCAGCCGCAGATCACCGGGTCCTGTCGGGTACCCGGGTCGGGTCCCCTGGACAGGTCGGCACCCCGGCCCCGGGTCACCGGGTCATGTCGGGTCGCTGTCCCGCGTACCAGTGTCAGGTGACCACCCCGGCCCCGGGAGACGGAGTCATACCGCGTCCCCGGCCCGGGTCCCCGGGTTGCATCGGGACAAAAGCACCGGATCACTGGATCACGTGCGGTCCCGGGCCCGGGTCCCCGGGTTGCATCGGGACACCAGCGAAGGATCACCGGGTCCTGTCGGGTCCCCGGCCCGGGTCCCCTGGACAGGTCGTTAACCCGACCCCAGGTCACCTAGTCATGTCGCGCACCCGGCCTGGTTCCCAGGTTCCGATGACCACCCCGGCACCAGGACCCCGGGTCACGTGGGGACACAGGCCCCAGGTCAGCGGGTCACGTGGGGACACCGGCCCCAGGTCAGCGGGTCACGTGGGGACCCCGGACCCAGGTCACCTGGTCATGTCTGGTACCCAGCATGGTTCCCAGGTTTAGATGACCACCCCGGCACCAGGACCCCGGGTCACGTGGGGACATCGGCCCCAGGTGACCGGGTCACATGGGGACACCGGCCCAGGTAACCGGGTCACGTGGGGACCCCGGCCCCAGGTCAGCGGGTCACGTGGCCACCCCGGACACAGGTAACCAAGGCAGGTCGGGACCCCAGCATCAGGTCTCCTGGTCATGTGTGGTACCCAGCCTGGTTCCCAGGTTCCGATGACCACCCCGGCACCAGGACCCCGGGTCACGTGGGGACCCCGGCCCCAGGTCAGCGGGTCACGTGGGGACACCGGCCCCAGGTAACCGGGTCATACCGGGTCCCCGGACCCAGGTCACCGCGTCAGGTCGGGACCCCGGACCCAGGTCGGGTCATGTCACGTCCCATGCCCGGGTCCCCGGGTTGGATTTTTACCCAGGCCCCGGGTCACAGGGTCATGTCGGGTCAACGGCCTGGGTACAAGGGTCTGGTGACCACCCCGACCCCAGGTCCCCGGGTCATGACGGGACACCGGACCAGGTCCCCGAGTCCGGTCGACACCACAGCCCCAGGTCACCGGGTCAGGTCGGCACCCCGGAACCAGGTCACCGGGTCATGTCGGGACCCAGCCCGGGTCCCCGGGACGGGTTTTTACCCCAGCCGCAGATCACCGGGTCCAGTCGGGTCCCCGGCCCGTGTACCCTGGACAGGTCGTTACCCCGGCCCCGGGTCACCGGGTCATGTCGGGTCGCTGTCCCGGGTACCAGTGTCAGGTGACCACCCCGGCCCCGGGAGACGGAGTCATACCGGGTCCCCGGCCCGGGTCCCCGGGTTGCATCGGGACAAAAGCACCGGATGACTGGATCACGTGGGGTCCCGGGCCCGGGTCCCCGGGTTGCATCGGGACACCAGCGAAGGATCACCGGGTCCTGTCGGGTCCCCGGCCCGGGTCCCCTGGACAGGTCGTTAACCCGGCCCCAGGTCACCGGGTCATGTCGCGCACCCGGCCTGGTTCCCAGGTTCCGGTGACCACCCCGGCACAAGGACCCCGGGTCACGTGGGGACACCGGCCCCAGGTGACCGGGTCACGTGTGGACACCGGCCCCAGGTCACCGGGTCACGTGGGGACACCGGCCCCAGGTCAGCGGGTCATGTGGGGACACCGGCCCCAGGTAACCAAGGCAGGTCGGGACCCCGGCCCCAGGTCCCCGGGTCATGTCGGGTACCCAGCCTGGTTCCCAGGTTCCGATGACCACCCCGGCACCAGGACCCCGGGTCACGTGGGGACACCGGCCCCAGGTCAGCGGGTCACGTGGGGACCCCGGACGCAGGTCACCTGGTCATGTCTGGTACCCAGCCTGGTTCCCAGGTTCCGATGACCACCCCAGCACCAGGACCCTGGGTCACGTGGGGACACCGGCCCCAGGTGACCGGGTCACGTGGGGACCCCGGCCCCAGGTAACCAAGGCAGGTCGGGACCCCAGCCCCAGGTCCCCGGGTCATGTCTGGTACCCGGCCTGGTTCCCAGGTTCCGATGACCACCCCGGCACCAGGACCCCGGGTCACGTGGGGACACCGGCCCCAGGTCAGCGGGTCACGTGGGGACCCCGGACCCAGGTCACCTGGTCATGTCTGGTACCCAGCCTGGTTCCCAGGTTCCGATGACCACCCCGGCACCAGGACCCCGGGTCACGTGGGGACACCGGCCCCAGGTCAGCGGGTCACGTGGGGACACCGGCCCCAGGTAACCGGGTCACGTGGGGACCCCGGCCCCAGGTCAGCGGGTCACGTGGGGACACCGGCCCCAGGTAACCGGGTCATACCGGGTCCCCGGACCCAGGTCACCGCGTCAGGTCGGGACCCCGGACCCAGGTCGGGTCATGTCACGTCCCATGCCCGGGTCCCCGGGTTGGATTTTTACCCAGGCCCCGGGTCACAGGGTCATGTCGGGTCAACGGCCTGGTTACAAGGGTCTGGTGACCACCCCGACCCCAGGTCCCCGGGTCATGACGAGACACCGGACCAGGTCCCCGAGTCCGGTCGACACCACAGCCCCAGGTCACCGGGTCAGGTCGGCACCCCGGAACCAGTTCACCGGGTCATGTCGGGACCCAGCCCGGGTCCCCGGGACGGGTTTTTACCCCAGCCGCAGATCACCGGGTCCTGTCGGGTCCCCGGCCCGTGTCCCCTGGACAGGTCGGCAACCCGGCCCCGGGTCACCGGGTCATGTCGGGTCGCTGTCCCGGGTACCAGTGTCAGGTGACCACCCCGGCCCCGGGAGACGGAGTCATACCGGGTCCCCGGCCCGGGTCCCCGGGTTGCATCGGGACAAAAGCACCGGATCACTGGATCACGTGGGGTCCCGGGCCCGGGTCCCCGGGTTGCATCGGGACACCAGCGAAGGATCACCGGGTCCTGTCGGGTCCCCGGCCCGGGTCCCCTGGACAGGTCGTTAACCCGGCCCCAGGTCACCGGGTCATGTCGCGCACCCGGCCTGGTTCCCAGGTTCCGGTGACCACCCCGGCACCAGGACCCCGGGTCACGTGGGGACACCGGCCCCAGGTCACCGCGTCAGGTCGGGACCCCGAACCCAGGTCCACGAGTCCGTCGACACCACAGCCCCGGGTCACCGGGTCGTGTCGGGTACACAGCCCGGGCACCAGGGTCAGGTCGGGACCCCGGCCCCAGGTCCCCGGGTCATGTCGGGTACCCGGCCTGGTTCCCAGGTTCCGATGACCACCCCGGCACCAGGACCCCGGGTCACGTGGGGACACCGGCCCCAGGTCACCGGGTCACGTGGGGACACCGGTCCCAGGTAACCGGGTCATGACGGGACACCGGACCCAGGTCACCGGGTCAGGTAGGGACCCCGGAACCAGGTCACCGGGTCATGTCGGGACCCAGCCCGGGTCCCCGGGATGGGTTTTTACCCCAGCCGCAGATCACCGGGTCCTGTCGGGTCCCCGGCCCGGGTCCCCTGGACAGGTCGTTAACCCGGCCCCAGGTCACCGGGTCATGTCGCGCACCCGGCCTGGTTCCCAGGTTCCGGTGACCACCCCGGCACCGGGACCCCGGATCACGTGGGGACCCCGGCCCCAGGTCAGCGGGTCACGTGGGGACCCCGGCCCCAGGTCACCGCGTCAGGTCGGGACCCCGAACCCAGGTCCACGAGTCCGTCGACACCACAGCCCCGGGTCACCGGGTCGTGTCGGGTACACAGCCCGGGCACCAGGGTCAGCTCGGGACCCCGGCCCCAGGTGCCCGGGTCATGTCGGGTACCCGGCCTGGTTCCCAGGTTCCGATGACCACCCCGGCACCAGGACCCCGGGTCACGTGGGGACACCGGCCCCAGGTCAGCGGGTCACGTGGGGACCCCGGACGCAGGTCACCTGGTCATGTCTGGTACCCAGCCTGGTTCCCAGGTTTTGATGACCACCCCGGCACCAGGACCCCGGGTCACGTGGGGACACCGGCCCCAGGTCAGAGGGTCACGTGGGGACACCGGCCCCATGTAACCGGGTCAGGTCGGGACCCCGGCCCCAGGTCCCAGGGTCATGTCGGGTACCCGGCCTGGTTCCCAGGTTCCGGTGACCACCCCGGCACCAGGACCCCGGGTCACGTGGGGACACCAGCCCCAGGTCAGCGGGTCACATGGGGACCCCGGCCCCAGGTCAGCGGGTCACGTGGGGACACCGGCCCCAGGTAAACAAGGCAGGTCGGGAAACCCGGCCCCAGGTCCCCGGGTCATGTCGGGTACCCGGCCTGGTTCCCAGGTTCCGGTGACCACCCCGGCACCAGGACCCCGGGTCACGTGGGGACACCGGCCCCAGGTCAGCGGGTCACGTGGGGACCCCGGACCCAGGTCACCTGGTCATGTCTGGTACCCAGCCTGGTTCCCAGGTTCCGATGACCACCCCGGCACCAGGACCCCGGGTCACGTGGGGACACCGCCCCAGGTCACCGGGTCACGTGGGGACACCGGCCCCAGGTAACAAGGTCACGTGGGGACCCTGGCCCCAGGTCAGCGGGTCACGTGGGGACACCGGCCCCAGGTAACCAAGGCAGGTCGGGACCCCAGCCCCAGGTCACCGGGTCATGTCGCGCACCCGGCCTGGTTCCCAGGTTCCGGTGACCACCCCGGCACCGGGACCCCGGATCACGTGGGGACCCCGGCCCCAGGTCAGCGGGTCACGTGGGGACCCCGGCCCCAGGTCACCGCGTCAGGTCGGGACCCCGAACCCAGGTCCACGAGTCCGTCGACACCACAGCCCCGGGTCACCGGGTCGTGTCGGGTACACAGCCCGGGCACCAGGGTCAGCTCGGGACCCTGGCCCCAGGTGCCCGGGTCATGTCGGGTACCCGGCCTGGTTCCCAGGTTCCGATGACCACCCCGGCACCAGGACCCCGGGTCACGTGGGGACACCGGCCCCAGGTCAGCGGGTCACGTGGGGACCCCGGACGCAGGTCACCTGGTCATGTCTGGTACCCAGCCTGGTTCCCAGGTTCCGATGACCACCCCAGCACCAGGACCCTGGGTCACGTGGGGACACCGGCCCCAGGTGACCGGGTCACGTGGGGACCACGGCCCCAGGTAACCAAGGCAGGTCGGGACCCCAGCCCCAGGTCCCCGGGTCATGTCTGGTACCCTGCCTGGTTCCCAGGTTCCGATGACCACCCCGGCACCAGGACCCCGGGTCACGTGGGGACACCGGCCCCAGGTCAGCGGGTCACGTGGGGACCCCGGACCCAGGTCACCTGGTCATGTCTGGTACCCAGCCTGGTTCCCAGGTTCCGATGACCACCCCGGCACCAGGACCCCGGGTCACGTGGGGACACCGGCCCCAGGTCAGCGGGTCACGTGGGGACACCGGCCCCAGGTCAGCGGGTCACGTGGGGACCCCGGCCCCAGGTCAGCGGGTCACATGGGGACCCCGGCCCCAGGTCAGCGGGTCACGTGGGGACACCGGCCCCAGGTAAACAAGGCAGGTCGGGAAACCCGGCCCCAGGTCCCTGGGTCATGTCGGGTACCCGGCCTGGTTCCCAGGTTCCGGTGACCACCCCGGCACCAGGACCCCGGGTCACGTGGGGACACCGGCCCCAGGTCAGCGGGTCACGTGGGGACCCCGGACCCAGGTCACCTGGTCATGTCTGGTACCCAGCCTGGTTCCCAGGTTCCGATGACCACCCCGGCACCAGGACCCCGGGTCACGTGGGGACACCGCCCAAGGTCACCGGGTCACGTGGGGACACCGGCCCCAGGTAACCAGGTCACGTGGGGACCCTGGCCCCAGGTCAGCGGGTCACGTGGGGACACCGGCCCCAGGTAACCAAGGCAGGTCGGGACCCCAGCCCCAGGTCCCCGGGTCACGTGGGGACACCGGCCCCAGGTAACCAGGTCACGTGGGGACCCTGGCCCCAGGTCACCGGGTCACGTGGGGACACCGGCCCCAGGTAACCAGGTCACGTGGGGACCCTGGCCCCAGGACCCCGGGTCACGTGGGGACACCGGCCCCAGGTGACCGGGTCACGTGGGGACACCGGCCCCAGGTCACCGGGTAACGTGGGTACCCCGGCCCAGGTCAGCGGGTCACATGGGGACACCGGCTCCAGGTCAGCGGGTCACGTGGGGACTCCGGCCCCAGGTAACCAAGGCAGGTCGGGACCCAGCCCGGGTCCCCGGGACGGGTTTTTACCCCAGCCGCAGATCACCGGGTCCTGTCGGGTCCCCGGCCCGGGTCCCCTGGACAGGTCGATAACCCAGCCCCAGGTCACCCGGTCATGTCGCACACCCGGCCTGGTCCCCAGGTTCCGGTGACCACCCCGGCCCCAGGTCAGCGGGTCACGTGGGGACCCCGGCCCCAGGTGTCCGGGTCACGTGGGGACACCGGCCCCAGGTCAGCGGGTCACGTGGGGACCCCGGACCCAGGTCACCGGGTCACATCTTGTACCCAGCCTGGTTCCCAGGTTCCGATAACCACCCCAGGACCAGGACCCTGGGTCACGTGGGGACCCCGGCCCCAGGTGACCGGGTCACGTGGGGACACTGGCCCCAGGTCACCGGGTCACGTGGGGACCCCGGACCCAGGTCAGCGGGTCACGTGGGGACACCGGCCCCAGGTAACCAAGGCAGGTCGGGACCCAGCCCGGGTCCCCGGGACGGGTTTTTTCCCCAGCCGCAGATCACCGGGTCCTGTCGGGTCCCAGCCCGGGTCCCCTGGACAGGTCGATAACCCGGCCCCAGGTCACCCGGTCATGTCGCGCACCCGGCCTGGTTCCCAGGTTCCGGTGACCATCCCGGCACCAGGACCCCGGGTCACGTGGATACACAGGCCCCAGGTCAGAGGGTCACGTGGGGACCCTGGACCCAGGTCGCCTGGTCATTTCTGGTACCCAGCCTGGTTCCCAGGTTCCGATGACCACCACGGCACCAGGACCCCAGGTCACGTGGGGACACCGACCCCAGGTGACCGGGTCACGTGGGGACACCGGCCCCAGGTAACCGGGTCACGTGGGGACCCCGGACCCAGGTCAGCGGGTCACGTGGGGACACCGGCCCCAGGTAACCGGGTCATACCGGGTCCCCGGACCCAGGTCAGCGGGTCAGGTCGGGACCCCGGACCCAGGTCGGGTCATGTCACGTTCCATGCCCGCGTCCCCGGGTTGGATTTTTACCCTGGTCCCGGTTCACAGGGTCATGTCGGGTCAACGGCCTGGGTACAAGGGTCTGGTGACCACCCCGACCCCAGGTCCCCGGGTCATGACGGGACACCGGACCAGGTCCCCGAGTCCGGTCGACACCACAGCCCCAGGTCACCGGGTCACGTCGGCACCCCGGAACCAGGTCACCGGGTCATGTCGGGACCCAGCCCGGGTCCCCGGGACGGGTTTTTACCCCAGCCGCAGATCACCGGGTCCTGTCGGGAACCCGGCCCGGGTCCCATGTAGAGGTCGGCACCCCGGCCCCGGGTCACCGGGTCATGTCGGGTCGCTGTGCCGGGTACCAGTGTCAGGTGACCACCCCGGCCCCGGGAGACGGAGTCATACCGGGTCCCCGGCCCGGGTCCCCGGGTTGCATCGGGACAAAAGCACCGGATCACTGGATCACGTGGGGTCCCGGGCCCGGGTCCCCGGGTTGCATCGGGACACCAGCGAAGGATCACCGGGTCCTGTCGGGTCCCCGGCCCGGGTCCCCTGGACAGGTCGTTAACCCGGCCCCAGGTCACCGGGTCTGTCGCGCACCCGGCCTGGTTCCCAGGTTCCGGTGACCACCCCGGCACCAGGACCCCGGGTCACGTGGGGACACCGGCCCCAGGTGAACGGGTCACGTGGGGAACACAGCCTCAGGTCAGAGGGTCACGTGGGGACACCGGCCCCAGGTCACCGCGTCAGGTCGGGACCCCAAACCCAGGTCCACGAGTCCGTCGACACCACAGCCCCGGGTCACCGGGTCGTGTCGGGTACACAACCCGGGAACCAGGGTCAAATCGGGACCCCGGCCCCAGGTCCCCTGGTCATGTCGGGTACCCGGCCTGGTTCCCAGGTTCCGATGACCATACCGGCACCAGGACCCCGGGTCACGTGGGGACACCGGCCCCAGGTCAGCGGGTCACGTGGGGACACCAGCCCCAGGTCAGCGGGTCAAGTGGGGACACCGGCCCCAGGTAACCAAGGCAGGTCGGGACCTCAGCCCCAGGTCCCCGGGTCATGTCTGGTACCCAGCCTGGTTCCCAGGTTCCGATGACCACCCCGGCACCAGGACCCCGGGTCACGTGGGGACACCGGCCCCAGGTCACCGGGTCACGTGGGGACCCCGGCCCCAGGTCACCGGGTCACGTGGCTACACCGGCCCGAGGTAACCAGGTCATACCGGGTCCCCGGACCCAGGTCACCGGGTCAGGTCGGGACCCCGGACCCAGGTTGGGTCATGTCACGTCCCATGCCCGGGTTCCCGGGTTGGATTTTTACCCAGGCCCCGGGTCACAGGGTCATGTCGGGTCAACGGCCTGGGTACAAGGGTCTGGTCACCACCCCGACCCCAGGTGCCCGGGTCATGACGGGACACCGGACCAGGTCCCCGAGTCCGGTCGACACCACAGCCCCAGGTCACCGGGTCACGTCGGCACCCCGGAACCAGGTCACCGGGTCATGTCGGGACCCAGCCCGGGTCCCCGGAACGGGTTTTTACCCCAGCCGCAGATCACCGGGTCCTGTCGGGTACCCGGGTCGGGTCCCCTGGACAGGTCGGCACCCCGGCCCCGGGTCACCGGGTCATGTCGGGTCGCTGTCCCGGGTACCAGTGTCAGGTGACCACCCCGGCCCCGGGAGACGGAGTCATACCGGGTCCCCGTCCCGGGTCCCCGGGTTGCATCGGGACAAAAGCACCGGATCACTGGATCACGTGGGGACACCGGCCCCAGGTCAGCAGGTCACGTGGGGACCCCGGACCCAGGTCACCTGGTCATGTCTTGTACCGAGGCTGGTTCCCAGGTTCCGATGACCACCCCGGCACCAGGACCCCGGGTCACGTGGGGACACCGGCCCCAGGTGACCGGGTCACGTGGGGACACCGGCCCCAGGTCACCGGGTCACGTGGGGACCCCGGCCCCAGGTCAGCAGGTCACGTGGGGACACCGGCCCCAGGTCAGCGGGTCACGTGGGGACACCGGCCCCAGGTAACCAAGGCAGGTCGGGACCCAGCCCGGGTCCCCGGGACGGGTTTTTACCCCAGCCGCAGATCAATGGGTCCTGTCGGGTCCCCGGTCCGGGTCCCCTGGACAGGTCGATAACCCGATCCCAGGTCACCCGATCATGTCGCGCACCCGGCCTGGTTGCCAGGTTCCGGTGACCATCCCGGCACCAGGACCCCGGGTCACGTGGGGACACCGGCCCCAGGTCAGAGGGTCACGTGGGGTCACCGGCCCCAGGTCAGAGGGTCACGTGGGGACTCCGGACCCAGGTCACCTGGTCATGTCTGGTACCCAGCCTGGTTCCCAGGTTCCGATGACCACCCCGGCACCAGGACCCCGGGTCACGTGGGGACACCGGCCCCAGGTGACCGGGTCACGTGGGGACCCCGGCCCCAGGTCAGCGGGTCACGTGGGGACACCGGCCCCAGGTCACCGCGTCAGGTCGGGACCCCGAACCCAGGTCCACGAGTCCGTCGACACGACAGCCCCGGGTCACCGGGTCGTTTCGGGTACACAGCCTGGGCACCAGGGTCAGCTCGGGACCCCGGCCCCAGGTCCCCGGGTCATGTCGGGTACCTGGCCTGGTTCCCAGGTTCCGATGACCACCCCGGCACAAGGACCCCGGGTCACGTGGGGACCCCGGCCCCAGGTCAGCGGGTCACGTGGGGACCCCGGACCCAGGTCACGTGGTCATGTCTGGTACCCAGCCTGGTTCCCAGGTTCCGATGACCACCCCGGCACCAGGACCCTGGGTCACGTGGGGACACCGGCCCCAGGTGACCGGGTCACGTGGGGACCCCGGCCCCAGGTCAGCGGGTCACGTGGGGACCCCGGACCCAGGTCACCTGGTCATGTCTGGTACCCAGCCTGGTTCCCAGGTTCCGATGACCACCCCGGAACCAGGACCCCGGGTCACGTGGGGACACCGGCCCCAGGTGACCGGGTCACGTGGGGACCCCGGCCCCAGGTAACCGGGTCACGTGGGGACCCCGGCCCCAGGTCAGCGGGTCACGTGGGGACACCGGGCCCAGGTAACCAAGGCAGGTTGAGACCCCAGCCCCAGGTCACCTGGTCATGTCTGGTACCCAGCCTGGTTCCCAGGTTCCGATGACCACCCCGGCACCAGGACCCCGGGTCACGTGGGGACACCGGCCCCAGGTCAGCGGGTCACGTGGGGACACCGGCCCCAGGTAACCGGGTCATACCGTGTTCCCGGACCCAGGTCACCGCGTCAGGTCGGGACCCCGACCCAGGTCGGGTCATGTCACGTCCCATGCCCGGGTCCCCGGGTTGGATTTTTACCCAGGCCCCGGGTCACAGGGTCATGTCGGGTCAACGGCCTGGGTACAACGGTCTGGTGACCACCCCGACCCCAGGTCCCCGGGTCATGACGGGACACCGGACCAGGTCCCCGAGTCCGGTCGACACCACAGCCCCAGGTCACTGGGTCAGGTCGGCACCCCGGCCCCGGGTCACGGGGTCATGTCGGGTCGCTGTGCCGGGTACCAGTGTCAGGTGACCACCCCGGCCCCGGGAGACGGAGTCATACCGCGTCCCCGGCCCGGGTCCCCGGGTTGCATCGGGACAAAAGCACCGGATCACTGGATCACGTGGGGTCCCGGGCCCGGGTCCCCGGGTTGCATCGGGACACCAGCGAAGGATCACCGGGTCCTGTCGGGTCCCCGGCCCGGGTCCCCTGGACAGGTCGTTAACCCGGCCCCAGGTCACCGGGTCATGTCGCGCACCCGGCCTGGTTCCCAGGTTCCGGTGACCACCCCGGCACCAGGACCCCGGGTCGCGTGGGGACCCCGGCCCCAGGTCAGCGTGTCACGTGTGGACCCCGGCCCCAGGTCAGAGGGTCACGTGGGGACACCGGCCCCAGGTCACCGCGTCAGGTCGGGACCCCGAACCCAGGTCCACGAGTCCGTCGACACCACAGCCCTGGGTCACCGGGTCGTGTCGGGTACACAACCCGGGCACCAGGGTCAGCTCGGGACCCCGGCCCCAGGTGCCCGGGTCATGTCGGGTACCCGGCCTGGTTCCCAGGTTCCGATGACCACCCCGGCACCAGGACCCCGGGTCACGTGGGGACCCCGGCCCCAGGTCAGCGGGTCACGTGGGGACCCCGGCCCCAGGTCAGCGGGTCACGTGGGGACACCGGCCCCAGGTAACCAAGGCAGGTCGGGATCCAGCCCGGGTCCCCGGGACGGGTTTTTACCCCAGCCGCAGATCACCGGGTCCTGTCGGGTCCCCGGCCCGGGTCCCCTGGACAGGTCGATAACCCGGCCCCAGGTCACCCGGTCATGTCGCGCACCCGGCCTGGTTCCCAGGTTCCGGTGACCATCCCGGCACCAGGACCCCGGGTCACGTGGGGACCCCGGCCCCAGGTCAGAGGGTCACGTGGGGTCACCGGCCCCAGGTTAGAGGGTCACGTGGGGACCCCGGACCCAGGTCACCTAGTCATGTCTGGTACCCAGCCTGGTTCCCAGGTTCCGATGACCACCCCGGCACCAGGACCCCGGGTCACGTGGGGACACCGGCCCCAGGTGACCGGGTCACGTGGGGACACCGGCCCCACGTAACCGGGTTACGTGGGGACCCCGGACCCAGGTCAGCGGGTCACGTGGGGACACCGGCCCCAGGTCAGAGGGTCACGTGGGGACCTTGGACCCAGGTCACCTAGTCATGTCTGGTACCCAGCCTGGTTCCCAGGTTCCGATGACCACCCCATGCACCAGGACCCCGGGTCACGTGGGGACACCGGCCCCAGGTCACCCTGTCAGGTTGGGACCCCGAACCCAGGTCCACGAGTCTGTCGACACCACAGCCCCGGGTCACCGGGTCGTTTCGGGTACACAGCCCGGGCACCAGGGTCAGCTCGGGACCCCGGCCCCAGGTCCCTGGGTCATGTCGGGTACCCGGCCTGGTTCCCAGGTTCCGATGACCACCCCGGCACCAGGACCCCGGGTCACGTGGGGACCCCGGCCCCAGGTCAGCGGGTCACGTGGGGACCCCGGACCCAGGTCACCTAGTCATGTCTGGTACCCAGCCTGGTTCCCAGGTTCCGATGACCACCCCGGCACCAGGACCCCGGGTCACGTGGGGACACCGGCCCCAGGTGACCGGGTCACGTGGGGACACCGGCCCCAGGTCAGCGGGTCACGTGGGGACCCCGGACCCAGGTCACCTGGTCATGTCTGGTACCCAGCCTGGTTCCCAGGTTCCGATGACCACCCCGGCACCAGGACCCCGTATCACGTGGGGACACCGGCCCCAGGTGACCGGGTCACGTGGGGACACCGGCCCCAGGTGACCGGGTCACGTGGGGACCCCAGCCCCAGGTCAGCGGGTCACGTGGGGACACCGGCCCCAGGTCAGAGGGTCACGTGGGGACCTTGGACCCAGGTCACCTAGTCATGTCTGGTACCCAGCCTGGTTCCCAGGTTCCGATGACCACCCCGGCACCAGGACCCCGGCTCACACTGGGGACACCGGCCCCAGGTCACCGCGTCAGGTCGGGACCCCGGACCCAAGTCAGGTCATGTTACGTCCCATGCCCGGGTCCCCGGGTTGGATTTTTACCCAGGCCCCGGGTCACAGGGTCATGTCGGGTCAACGGCCTGGGTACAAGGGTCTGGTGACCACCCCGACCCCAGGTCCCCGGGTCATGACGGGACACCGGACCAGGTCCCCGAGTCCGGTCGACACCACAGCCCCAGGTCACCGGGTCACGTCGGCACCCCGGAACCAGGTCACCGGGTCATGTCGGGACCCAGCCCGGGTCCCCGGGACGGGTTTTTACCCCAGCCGCAGATCACCGGGTCCTGTCGGGTACCCGGGTCGGGTCCCCTGGACAGGTCGGCACCCCGGCCCCGGGTCACCGGGTCATGTCGGGTCGCTGTCCCGCGTACCAGTGTCAGGTGACCACCCCGGCCCCGGGAGACGGAGTCATACTGGGTCCCCGGCCCGGGTCCCCGGGTTGCATCGGGACAAAAGCACCGGATCACTGGATCACGTGGGGTCCCGGGCCCGGGTCCCCGGGTTGCATCGGGACACCAGCGAAGGATCAACGGGTCCTGTCGGGTCCCCGGCCCGGGTCCCCTGGACAGGTCGTTAACCCGACCCCAGGTCACCTAGTCATGTCGCGCACCCGGCCTGGTTCCCAGGTTCCGATGACCACCCCGGCACCAGGACCCCGGGTCACGTGGGGACACAGGCCCCAGGTCAGCGGGTCACGTGGGGACACCGGCCCCAGGTCAGCGGGTCACGTGGGGACCCCGGACCCAGGTCACCTGGTCATGTCTGGTACCCAGCATGGTTCCCAGGTTTAGATGACCACCCCGGCACCAGGACCCCGGGTCACGTGGGGACATCGGCCCCAGGTGACCGGGTCACATGAGGACACCGGCCCAGGTAACCGGGTCACGTGGGGACCCCGGCCCCAGGTCAGCGGGTCACGTGGCCACCCCGGACACAGGTAACCAAGGCAGGTCGGGACCCCAGCATCAGGTCTCCTGGTCATGTGTGGTACCCAGCCTGGTTCCCAGGTTCCGATGACCACCCCGGCACCAGGACCCCGGGTCACGTGGGGACCCCGGCCCCAGGTCAGCGGGTCACGTGGGGACACCGGCCCCAGGTAACCGGGTCATACCGGGTCCCCGGACCCAGGTCACCGCGTCAGGTCGGGACCCCGGACCCAGGTCGGGTCATGTCACGTCCCATGCCCGGGTCCCCGGGTTGGATTTTTACCCAGGCCCCGGGTCACAGGGTCATGTCGGGTCAACGGCCTGGGTACAAGGGTCTGGTG
Source organism: Somateria mollissima (assembly GCA_951411735.1). Lineage (NCBI taxonomy): Eukaryota > Metazoa > Chordata > Aves > Anseriformes > Anatidae > Somateria > Somateria mollissima. The sequence goes on from OX598333.1 coordinate 215,877, forward strand.
ACCCACCCCGACCCCAGGTCCCCGGGTCATGACGGGACACCGGACCAGGTCCCCGAGTCCGGTCGACACCACAGCCCCAGGTCACCGGGTCAGGTCGGCACCCCGGAACCAGGTCACCGGGTCATGTCGGGACCCAGCCCGGGTCCCCGGGACGGGTTTTTACCCCAGCCGCAGATCACCGGGTCCAGTCGGGTCCCCGGCCCGTGTACCCTGGAGAGGTCGTTACCCCGGCCCCGGGTCACCGGGTCATGTCGGGTCGCTGTCCCGGGTACCAGTGTCAGGTGACCACCCCGGCCCCGGGAGACGGAGTCATACCGGGTCCCCGGCCCGGGTCCCCGGGTTGCATCGGACAAAAGCACCGGATGACTGGATCACGTGGGGTCCCGGGCCCGGGTCCCCGGGTTGCATCGGGACACCAGCGAAGGATCACCGGGTCCTGTCGGGTCCCCGGCCCGGTCCCCTGGACCAGGTCGTTAACCCGGCCCCAGGTCACCGGGTCATGTCGCGCACCCGGCCTGGTTCCCAGGTTCCGGTGACCACCCCGGCACAAGGGACCCCGGGTCACGTGGGGACACCGGCCCCAGGTGACCGGGTCACGTGGGGACACCGGCCCCAGGTCACCGGGTCACGTGGGGACACCGGCCCCAGGTCAGCGGGTCATGTGGGGACACCGGCCCCAGGTAACCAAGGCAGGTCGGGACCCCGGCCCCAGGTCCCCGGGTCATGTCGGGTACCCAGCCTGGTTCCCAGGTTCCGATGACCACCCCGGCACCAGGACCATGGGTCACGTGGGGACACCGGCCCCAGGTCAGCGGGTCACGTGGGGACCCCGGACGCAGGTCACCTGGTCATGTCTGGTACCCAGCCTGGTTCCCAGGTTCCGATGACCACCCCAGCACCAGGACCCTGGGTCACGTGGGGACACCGGCCCCAGGTCAGCGGGTCACGTGGGGACCCCCGGCCCCAGGTAACCAAGGCAGGTCGGGACCCCAGGCCCCAGGTCCCCGGGTCATGTCTGGTACCCGGCCTGGTTCCCAGGTTCCGATGACCACCCCGGCACCAGGACCCCGGGTCACGTGGGGACACCGGCCCCAGGTCAGCGGGTCACGTGGGGACCCCGGACCCAGGTCACCTGGTCATGTCTGGTACCCAGCCTGGTTCCCAGGTTCCGATGACCACCCCGGCACCAGGACCCCGGGTCACGTGGGGACACCGGCCCCAGGTCAGCGGGTCACGTGGGGACACCGGCCCCAGGTAACCGGGTCACGTGGGGACCCCGGCCCCAGGTCAGCGGGTCACGTGGGGACACCGGCCCCAGGTAACCGGGTCATACCGGGTCCCCGGACCCAGGTCACCGCGTCAGGTCGGGACCCCGGACCAGGTCGGGTCATGTCACGTCCCATGCCCGGGTCCCCGGTTGGATTTTTACCCAGGCCCCGGGTCACAGGGTCATGTCGGGTCAACGGCCTGGGTACAAGGGTCTGGTGACCACCCCGACCCCAGGTCCCCGGGTCATGACGAGACACCGGACCAGGTCCCCGAGTCCGGTCGACACCACAGCCCCAGGTCACCGGGTCAGGTCGGCACCCCGGAACCAGTTCACCGGGTCATGTCGGGACCCAGCCCGGGTCCCCGGGACGGGTTTTTACCCCAGCCGCAGATCACCGGGTCCTGTCGGGTCCCCGGCCCGTGTCCCCTGGACAGGTCGGCAACCCGGCCCCGGGTCACCGGGTCATGTCGGGTCGCTGTCCCGGGTACCAGTGTCAGGTGACCACCCCGGCCCCGGGAGACGGAGTCATACCGGGTCCCCGGCCCGGGTCCCCGGGTTGCATCGGGACAAAAGCACCGGATCACTGGATCACGTGGGGTCCCGGGCCCGGGTCCCCGGGTTGCATCGGGACACCAGCGAAGGATCACCGGGTCCTGTCGGGTCCCCGGCCCGGGTCCCCTGGACAGGTCGTTAACCCGGCCCCAGGTCACCGGGTCATGTCGCGCACCCGGCCTGGTTCCCAGGTTCCGGTGACCACCCCGGCACCAGGACCCCGGGTCACGTGGGGACACCGGCCCCAGGTCACCGCGTCAGGTCGGGACCCCGAACCCAGGTCCACGAGTCCGTCGACACCACAGCCCCGGGTCACCGGGTCGTGTCGGGTACACAGCCCGGGCACCAGGGTCAGGTCGGGACCCCGGCCCCAGGTCCCCGGGTCATGTCGGGTACCCGGCCTGGTTCCCAGGTTCCGATGACCACCCCGGCACCAGGACCCCGGGTCACGTGGGGACACCGGCCCCAGGTCACCGGGTCACGTGGGGACACCGGTCCCAGGTAACCGGGTCATGACGGGACACCGGACCCAGGTCACCGGGTCAGGTAGGGACCCCGGAACCAGGTCACCGGGTCATGTCGGGACCCAGCCCGGGTCCCCGGGATGGGTTTTTACCCCAGCCGCAGATCACCGGGTCCTGTCGGGTCCCCGGCCCGGGTCCCCTGGACATGTCGTTAACCCGGCCCCAGGTCACCGGGTCATGTCGCGCACCCGGCCTGGTTCCCAGGTTCCGGTGACCACCCCGGCACCGGGACCCCGGATCACGTGGGGACCCCGGCCCCAGGTCAGCGGGTCACGTGGGGACCCCGGCCCCAGGTCACCGCGTCAGGTCGGGACCCCGAACCCAGGTCCACGAGTCCGTCGACACCACAGCCCCGGGTCACCGGGTCGTGTCGGGTACACAGCCCGGGCACCAGGGTCAGCTCGGGACCCCGGCCCCAGGTGCCCGGGTCATGTCGGGTACCCGGCCTGGTTCCCAGGTTCCGATGACCACCCCGGCACCAGGACCCCGGGTCACGTGGGGACACCGGCCCCAGGTCAGCGGGTCACGTGGGGACCCCGGACGCAGGTCACCTGGTCATGTCTGGTACCCAGCCTGGTTCCCAGGTTTTGATGACCACCCCGGCACCAGGACCCCGGGTCACGTGGGGACACCGGCCCCAGGTCAGAGGGTCACGTGGGGACACCGACCCCAGGTTACCGGGTCAGGTCGGGACCCCGGCCCCAGGTCCCAGGGTCATGTCGGGTACCCGGCCTGGTTCCCAGGTTCCGGTGACCACCCCGGCACCAGGACCCCGGGTCACGTGGGGACACCAGCCCCAGGTCAGCGGGTCACATGGGGACCCCGGCCCCAGGTCAGCGGGTCACGTGGGGACACCGGCCCCAGGTAAACAAGGCAGGTCGGGAAACCCGGCCCCAGGTCCCCGGGTCATGTCGGGTACCCGGCCTGGTTCCCAGGTTCCGGTGACCACCCCGGCACCAGGACCCCGGGTCACGTGGGGACACCGGCCCCAGGTCAGCGGGTCACGTGGGGACCCCGGACCCAGGTCACCTGGTCATGTCTGGTACCCAGCCTGGTTCCCAGGTTCCGATGACCACCCCGGCACCAGGACCCCGGGTCACGTGGGGACACCGCCCCAGGTCACCCGGTCACGTGGGGACACCGGCCCCAGGTAACAAGGTCACGTGGGGACCCTGGCCCCAGGTCAGCGGGTCACGTGGGGACACCGGCCCCAGGTAACCAAGGCAGGTCGGGACCCCAGCCCCAGGTCACCGGGTCATGTCGCGCACCCGGCCTGGTTCCCAGGTTCCGGTGACCACCCCGGCACCGGGACCCCGGATCACGTGGGGACCCCGGCCCCAGGTCAGCGGGTCACGTGGGGACCCCGGCCCCAGGTCACCGCGTCAGGTCGGGACCCCGAACCCAGGTCCACGAGTCCGTCGACACCACAGCCCCGGGTCACCGGGTCGTGTCGGGTACACAGCCCGGGCACCAGGGTCAGCTCGGGACCCTGGCCCCAGGTGCCCGGGTCATGTCGGGTACCCGGCCTGGTTCCCAGGTTCGGATGACCACCCCGGCACCAGGACCCCGGGTCACGTGGGGACACCGGCCCCAGGTCAGCGGGTCACGTGGGGACCCCGGACGCAGGTCACCTGGTCATGTCTGGTACCCAGCCTGGTTCCCAGGTTCCGATGACCACCCCAGCACCAGGACCCTGGGTCACGTGGGGACACCGGCCCCAGGTGACCGGGTCACGTGGGGACCACGGCCCCAGGTAACCAAGGCAGGTCGGGACCCCAGCCCCAGGTCCCCGGGTCATGTCTGGTACCCGGCCTGGTTCCCAGGTTCCGATGACCACCCCGGCACCAGGACCCCGGGTCACGTGGGGACACCGGCCCCAGGTCAGCGGGTCACGTGGGGACCCCGGACCCAGGTCACCTGGTCATGTCTGGTACCCAGCCTGGTTCCCAGGTTCCGATGACCACCCCGGCACCAGGACCCCGGGTCACGTGGGGACACCGGCCCCAGGTCAGCGGGTCACGTGGGGACACCGGCCCCAGGTCAGCGGGTCACGTGGGGACCCCGGCCCCAGGTCAGCGGGTCACATGGGGACCCCGGCCCCAGGTCAGCGGGTCACGTGGGGACACCGGCCCCAGGTAAACAAGGCAGGTCGGGAAACCCGGCCCCAGGTCCCTGGGTCATGTCGGGTACCCGGCCTGGTTCCCAGGTTCCGGTGACCACCCCGGCACCAGGACCCCGGGTCACGTGGGGACACCGGCCCCAGGTCAGCGGGTCACGTGGGGACCCCGGACCCAGGTCACCTGGTCATGTCTGGTACCCAGCCTGGTTCCCAGGTTCCGATGACCACCCCGGCACCAGGACCCCGGGTCACGTGGGGACACCGCCCCAGGTCACCGGGTCACGTGGGGACACCGGCCCCAGGTAACCAGGTCACGTGGGGACCCTGGCCCCAGGTCAGCGGGTCACGTGGGGACACCGGCCCCAGGTAACCAAGGCAGGTCGGGACCCCAGCCCCAGGTCCCCGGGTCACGTGGGGACACCGGCCACAGGTAACCAGGTCACGTGGGGACCCTGGCCCCAGGTCACCGGGTCACGTGGGGACACCGGCCCCAGGTAACCAGGTCACGTGGGGACCCTGGCCCCAGGACCCCGGGTCACGTGGGGACACCGGCCCCAGGTGACCGGGTCACGTGGGGACACCGGCCCCAGGTCACCGGGTCACGTGGGTACCCCGGCCCAGGTCAGCGGGTCACATGGGGACACCGGCTCCAGGTCAGCGGGTCACGTGGGGACTCCGGCCCCAGGTAACCAAGGCAGGTCGGGACCCAGCCCGGGTCCCCGGGACGGGTTTTTACCCCAGCCGCAGATCACCGGGTCCTGTCGGGTCCCCGGCCCGGGTCCCCTGGACAGGTCGATAACCCAGCCCCAGGTCACCCGGTCATGTCGCGCACCCGGCCTGGTCCCCAGGTTCCGGTGACCACCCCGGCCCCAGGTCAGCGGGTCACGTGGGGACCCCGGCCCCAGGTGTCCGGGTCACGTGGGGACACCGGCCCCAGGTCAGCGGGTCACGTGGGGACCCCGGACCCAGGTCACCGGGTCACATCTTGTACCCAGCCTGGTTCCCAGGTTCCGATAACCACCCCAGGACCAGGACCCTGGGTCACGTGGGGACCCCGGCCCCAGGTGACCGGGTCACGTGGGGACACTGGCCCCAGGTCACCGGGTCACGTGGGGACCCCGGACCCAGGTCAGCGGGTCACGTGGGGACACCGGCCCCAGGTAACCAAGACAGGTCGGGACCCCAGCCCCAGGTCCCCGGGTCATGTCGGGTACCCGGCCTGGTTCCCAGGTTCCGATGACCACCCCGGCACCAGGACCCCGGGTCACGTGGGGACACCGGCCCCAGGTGACCGGGTCACGTGGGGACACCGGCCCCAGGTCAGCGGGTCACGTGGGGACCCCGGCCCCAGGTCAGCGGGTCACGTGGGGACACCGGCCCCAGGTCAGCGAGTCACGTGGGGACACCGGCCCCAGGTAACCAAGGCAGGTCGGGACCCAGCCCGGGTCCCCGGGACGGGTTTTTTCCCCAGCCGCAGATCACCGGGTCCTGTCGGGTCCCAGCCCGGGTCCCCTGGACAGGTCGATAACCCGGCCCCAGGTCACCCGGTCATGTCGCGCACCCGGCCTGGTTCCCAGGTTCCGGTGACCATCCCGGCACCAGGACCCCGGGTCACGTGGATACACAGGCCCCAGGTCAGAGGGTCACGTGGGGACCCTGGACCCAGGTCGCCTGGTCATTTCTGGTACCCAGCCTGGTTCCCAGGTTCCGATGACCACCACGGCACCAGGACCCCAGGTCACGTGGGGACACCGACCCCAGGTGACCGGGTCACGTGGGGACACCGGCCCCAGGTAACCGGGTCACGTGGGGACCCCGGACCCAGGTCAGCGGGTCACGTGGGGACACCGGCCCCAGGTAACCGGGTCATACCGGGTCCCCGGACCCAGGTCAGCGGGTCAGGTCGGGACCCCGGACCCAGGTCGGGTCATGTCACGTTCCATGCCCGCGTCCCCGGGTTGGATTTTTACCCTGGTCCCGGTTCACAGGGTCATGTCGGGTCAACGGCCTGGGTACAAGGGTCTGGTGACCACCCCGACCCCAGGTCCCCGGGTCATGACGGGACACCGGACCAGGTCCCCGAGTCCGGTCGACACCACAGCCCCAGGTCACCGGGTCACGTCGGCACCCCGGAACCAGGTCACCGGGTCATGTCGGGACCCAGCCCGGGTCCCCGGGACGGGTTTTTACCCCAGCCGCAGATCACCGGGTCCTGTCGGGAACCCGGCCCGGGTCCCATGTAGAGGTCGGCACCCCGGCCCCGGGTCACCGGGTCATGTCGGGTCGCTGTGCCGGGTACCAGTGTCAGGTGACCACCCCGGCCCCGGGAGACGGAGTCATACCGGGTCCCCGGCCCGGGTCCCCGGGTTGCATCGGGACAAAAGCACCGGATCACTGGATCACGTGGGGTCCCGGGCCCGGGTCCCCGGGTTGCATCGGGACACCAGCGAAGGATCACCGGGTCCTGTCGGGTCCCCGGCCCGGGTCCCCTGGACAGGTCGTTAACCCGGCCCCAGGTCACCGGGTCTGTCGCGCACCCGGCCTGGTTCCCAGGTTCCGGTGACCACCCCGGCACCAGGACCCCGGGTCACGTGGGGACACCGGCCCCAGGTGAACGGGTCACGTGGGGAACACAGCCTCAGGTCAGAGGGTCACGTGGGGACACCGGCCCCAGGTCACCGCGTCAGGTCGGGACCCCAAACCCAGGTCCACGAGTCCGTCGACACCACAGCCCCGGGTCACCGGGTCGTGTCGGGTACACAACCCGGGAACCAGGGTCAAATCGGGACCCCGGCCCCAGGTCCCCTGGTCATGTCGGGTACCCGGCCTGGTTCCCAGGTTCCGATGACCATACCGGCACCAGGACCCCGGGTCACGTGGGGACACCGGCCCCAGGTCAGCGGGTCACGTGGGGACACCAGCCCCAGGTCAGCGGGTCAAGTGGGGACACCGGCCCCAGGTAACCAAGGCAGGTCGGGACCTCAGCCCCAGGTCCCCGGGTCATGTCTGGTACCCAGCCTGGTTCCCAGGTTCCGATGACCACCCCGGCACCAGGACCCCGGGTCACGTGGGGACACCGGCCCCAGGTCACCGGGTCACGTGGGGACCCCGGCCCCAGGTCACCGGGTCACGTGGCTACACCGGCCCGAGGTAACCAGGTCATACCGGGTCCCCGGACCCAGGTCACCGGGTCAGGTCGGGACCCCGGACCCAGGTTGGGTCATGTCACGTCCCATGCCCGGGTTCCCGGGTTGGATTTTTACCCAGGCCCCGGGTCACAGGGTCATGTCGGGTCAACGGCCTGGGTACAAGGGTCTGGTGACCACCCCGACCCCAGGTCCCCGGGTCATGACGGGACACCGGACCAGGTCCCCGAGTCCGGTCGACACCACAGCCCCAGGTCACCGGGTCAGGTCGGCACCCCGGAACCAGTTCACCGGGTCCTGTCGGGTCCCCGGCCCGTGTCCCCTGGACAAGTCGTTACCCCGGCCCCGGGTCAACGGGTCATGTCGCACACCCGGCCTGGTTCCCAGGTTCCGGAAACCACCCTGGCACCAGGACCCCGGGTCACGTGGGGACCCCGGCCCCAGGTCAGCGGGTCACGTGGGGACACCGACCCCAGGTTACCGGGTCAGGTCGGGACCCCGGCCCCAGGTCCCCCGGTCATGTCGGGTACCCGGCCTGGTTCCCATGTTCCGGTGACCACCCCGGTACCAGGACCCCGGGTCACGTGGGGACACCGGCCCCAGGTCAGCGGGTCACATGGGGACCCCGGCCCCAGGTCAGCGGGTCACGTGGGGACACCGGCCCCAGATAACCAAGGCAGGTCGGGACCCCGGCCCCAGGTCCCCGGGTCATGTCGGGTACCCGGCCTGGTTCCCAGGTTCCGATGACCACCCCGGCACCAGGACCCCGGGTCACGTGGGGACACCGGCCCCAGGTCAGCGGGTCACGTGGGGACCCCGGACGCAGGTCACCTGGTCATGTCTGGTACCCAGCCTGGTTCCCAGGTTCCGATGACCACCCCGGCACCAGGACCCCAGGTCACGTGGGGACACCGGCCCCAGGTGACCGGGTCACGTGGGGACACCGGCCCCAGGTCAGCGGGTCACGTGGGGACACCGGCCCCAGGTCAGCGGGTCACGTGAGGACACCGGCCCCAGGTAACCAAGGCAGGTCGGGACCCAGCCCGGGTCCCCGGGACGGGTTTTTACCCCAGCCGCAGATCACCGGGTCCTGTCGGGTCCCCGGCCCGGGTCCCCTGGACAGGTCGATAACCCGGCCCCAGGTCACCCGGTCATGTCGCGCACCCGGCCTGGTTCCCAGGTTCCGGTGACGATCCCGGCACCAGGACCCCGGGTCATGTGGGGACCCCGGCCCCAGGTCAGAGGGTCACGTGGGGTCACCGGCCCCAGGTCAGCGGGTCACGTGGGGACTCCGGCCCCAGGTGACCAAGGCAGGTCGGGACCCCGGCCCCAGGTCCCCGGGTCATGTCGGGTACCCGGCCTGGTTCCCAGGTTCCGATGACCACCCCGGCACCAGGACCCTGGGTCACGTGGGGACACATGCCCCAGGTCAGCGGGTCACGTGGGGACCCCGGACGCAGGTCACCTGGTCATGTCTTGTACCCAGCCTGGTTCCCAGGTTCCGATGACCACCCCGGCACCAGGAACCCGGGTCACGTGGGGACACCGGCCCCAGGTGACCGGGTCACGTGGGGACCCTGGCCCCAGGTCAGCGGGTCACGTGGGGACCCCGCCCCCAGGTCAGCGGGTCACGTGGGGACACCGGCCCCAGGTCTGCGGGTCACGTGGGGACACCGGCCCCAGGTAACCAAGGCAGGTCGGGACCCAGCCCGGGTCCCCGGGACGGGTTTTTACCCCAGCCGCAGATCACCGGGTCCTGTCGGGTCCCCGGCCCGGGTCCCCTGGACAGGTCGATAACCCGGCCCCAGGTCACCGGGTCATGTCGCGCACCCGGCCTGGTTCCCAGGTTCCGGTGACCACCCCGGCACCAGGACCCCGGGTCACGTGGGGACACCGGCCCCAGGTCACCGCGTCAGGTTGGGACCCCGAACCCAGGTCCACGAGTCCGTCGACACCACAGCCCCGGGTCACCGGGTCGTGTCGGGTACACAGCCCGGGCACCAGGGTCAGCTCGGGACCCCGGCCCCAGGTCCCCGGGTCATGTCGGGTACCCGGCCTGGTTCCCAGGTTCCGGTGACCACCCCGGCACCAGGACCCCGGGTCACGTGGGGACCCCGGCCCCAGGTCAGCGGGTCACGTGGGGACACCGGCCCCAGGTCACCGCGTCAGGTCGGGACCCCGAACCCAGGTGCATGAGTCCGTCGACACCACAGCCCCGGGTCACCGGGTCGTGTCGGGTACACAGCCCGGGCACCAGGGTCAGCTCGGGACCCCGGCCCCAGGTCCCCGGGTCATGTCGGGTACCCAGCCTGGTTCCCAGGTTCCGATGACCACCCCGGCACCAGGACCCCGGGTCACGTGGGGACACCGGCCCCAGGTCAGCGGGTCACGTGGGGACCCCGGACGCAGGTCAGCGGGTCACGTGGGGACACCGGCCCCAGGTAACCAAGGCAGGTCGGGACCCCGGCCCCAGGTCCCCGGGTTGGATTTTTACCCAGGCCCCGGGTCACAGGGTCATGTCGGGTCAACGGCCTGGGTATAAGGGTCTGGTGACCACCCCGACCCCAGGTCCCCGGGTCATGACGGGACACCGGACCAGGTCCCCGAGTCCGGTCGACACCACAGCCCCAGGTCACCGGGTCAGGTCGGCACCCCGGAACCAGGTCACCAGGTCATGTCGGGTACCCAACCCGGGTCCCCAGGACGGGTTTTTACCCCAGCCGCAGATCACCGGGTCCTGTCGGGTCCCCGGCCCGGGTCCCCTGGACAGGTCGATAACCCGGCCCCAGGTCACCCGGTCATGTCGCGCACCCGGCCTTGTTCCCAGGTTCCGGTGACCATCCCGGCACCAGGACCCCGGGTCACGTGTGGACACTGGCCCCAGGTCAGCGGGTCACGTGGGGACTCCGGACCCAGGTCACCTGGTCATGTCTGGTACCCAGCCTGGTTCCCAGGTTCCGATGACCACCCCGGCACCAGGACCACGGGTCACGTGGGGACACCGGCCCCAGGTGACCGGGTCACGTGGGGACACTGGCCCCAGGTGACCGGGTCACGTGGGGACACTGGCCCCAGGCCAGTGGGTCACGTGGGGACCCCGGCCCCAGGTAAACAAGGCAGGTCGGGACCCCGGCCCCAGGTCCCCGGGTCACGTGGGGACACCAGCCCCAGGACCCCGGGTCACGTGGGGACACCGGCCCCAGGTGACCGGGTCACGTGGGGACACCGGACACAGGTCAGAGGGTCACGTGGGGACACCGGCCCCAGGTCACCGCGTCAGGTCGGGACCCCGAACCCAGGTCCACGAGTCCGTCGACACCACAGCCCCGGGTCACCGGGTCGTGTCGGGTACACAGCCCGGGCACCAGGGTCAGCTCGGGACTCCTGCCCCAGGTCCCCGGGTCATGTCGGGTACCCGGCCTGGTTCCCAGGTTCCGATGACCACCCCGGCCCCAGGTCCCCGGGTTGGATTTTTACCCAGGCCCCGGGTCACAGGGTCATGTCGGGTCAACGGCCTGGGTATAAGGGTCTGGTGACCACCCCGACCTCAGGTCCCCGGGTCATGACGGGACACCGGACCAGGTCCCCGAGTCCGGTCGACACCACAGCCCCAGGTCACCGGGTCAGGTCGGCACCCCGGAACCAGGTCACCAGGTCATGTCGGGTACCCAACCCGGGTCCCCAGGACGGGTTTTTACCCCAGCCGCAGATCACCGGGTCCTGTCGGGTCCCCGGCCCGGGTCCCCTGGACAGGTCGATAACCCGGCCCCAGGTCACCCGGTCATGTCGCGCACCCGGCCTTGTTCCCAGGTTCCGGTGACCATCCCGGCACCAGGACCCCGGGTCACGTGTGGACACTGGCCCCAGGTCAGCGGGTCACGTGGGGACTCCGGACCCAGGTCACCTGGTCATGTCTGGTACCCAGCCTGGTTCCCAGGTTCCGATGACCACCCCGGCACCAGGACCACGGGTCACGTGGGGACACCGGCCCCAGGTGACCGGGTCACGTGGGGACACTGGCCCCAGGTGACCGGGTCACGTGGGGACACTGGCCCCAGGCCAGTGGGTCACGTGGGGACCCCGGCCCCAGGTAAACAAGGCAGGTCGGGACCCCGGCCCCAGGTCCCCGGGTCACGTGGGGACACCAGCCCCAGGACCCCGGGTCACGTGGGGACACCGGCCCCAGGTGACCGGGTCACGTGGGGACACCGGACACAGGTCAGAGGGTCACGTGGGGACACCGGCCCCAGGTCACCGCGTCAGGTCGGGACCCCGAACCCAGGTCCACGAGTCCGTCGACACCACAGCCCCGGGTCACCGGGTCGTGTCGGGTACACAGCCCGGGCACCAGGGTCAGCTCGGGACTCCTGCCCCAGGTCCCCGGGTCATGTCGGGTACCCGGCCTGGTTCCCAGGTTCCGATGACCACCCCGGCACCAGGACCCCGGGTCACGTGGGGACACCGGCCCCAGGTGACCGGGTCACGTGGGGACACCGGCCCCAGGTCACCGGGTCACGTGGGGACCCCGTCCCCAGGTCAGCGGGTCACGTGGGGACACCGGCCCCTTGTAACCGGGTCATACCGGGTCCCCGGACCCAGGTTACCGGGTCAGGTCGGGACCCCGGACCCAGGTCGGGTCATGTCACGTCCCATGCCCGGGTCCCCGGGTTGGATTTTTACCCAGGCCCCGGGTCACAGGGTCATGTCGGGTCAACGGCCTGGGTACAAGGCTCTGGTGACCACCCCGACCCCAGGTCCCCGGGTCATGACGGGACACCGGACCAGGTCCCCGAGTCCGGTCGACACCACAGCCCCAGGTCACCGGGTCAGGTCGGCAACCCGGAACCAGGTCACCGGGTCATGTCGCGTACCCAGCCCAGGTCCCCGGGACGGGTTTTTACCCCAGCCGCAGATCACCGGGTCCTGTCGGATCCCCGGCCCGGGTCCCCTGGAGAGGTCGTTACCCCGGCCCCGGGTCACCCGGTCATGTCGCACACCCGGCTTGGTTCCCAGGTTCCGGAAACCACCCCGGCACCAGGACCCCGGGTCACGTGGGGACCCCAGCCCCAGGTCAGCGGGTCACGTGGGGACACCGGCCCCAGGTAACCGGGTCAGGTCGGGACCCCGGCCCCAGGTCCCCGGGTCATGTCGTGTACCCGGCCTGGTTCTCAGGTTCCGGTGACCACCCCGGCACCAGGACCCCGGGTCACGTGGGAACCCCGGCCCCAGGTCAGCGGGTCACGTGGGGACATCGGCCTCAGGTAACCAAGGCAGTTCGGGACCCCGGCCCCAGGTCCCCGGGTCATGTCTGCTACTCGGCCTGGTTCCCAGGTTCCGATGACCACCCCGGCACCAGGACCCCGGGTCACATGGGGACACCAGCCCCAGGTGACCGGGTCACGTGGGGACACCGGCCCCAGGCAACCAAGGCAGGTCGGGACCCAGCCCGGGTCCCCGGGACGGGTTTTTACCCCAGCCGCAGATCACCGGGTCCTGTCGGGTCCCCGGCCCGGGTCCCCTGGACAGGTCGATAACCCGGCCCTAGGTCACCCGGTCATGTCGCGCACCCGGCCTGGTTCCCAGGTTCCGGTGACCATCCCGGCACCAGGACCCCGGGTCACGTGGGGACCCCGGCCCCAGGTCAGCGGGTCACGTGGGGACACCGGCCCCAGGTCAGCAGGTCACGTGGGGACCCCGGACCCAGGTCCCCGGGTCATGTCGGGTACCCAGCCTGGTTCCCAGGTTCCGATGACCACCCCGGCACCAGGACCCCAGGTCACGTGTGGACACCGCCCCCAGGTCAGCGGGTCACGTGGGGACCCCGGCCCCAGGTCAGCGGGTCATATGGGGACACCGGCCCCAGGTAACCAAGGCAGGTCGGGACCCCAGCCCCAGGTCCCCGGGTCATGTCGGATACCCGGCTTGGTTCCCAGGTTCCGATGACCACCCCGGCACCAGGACCCCGGGTCACGTGGGGACACCGGCCCCAGGTCACCGAGTCCGGTTGACACCACAGCCCCAGGTCACCGGGTCAGGTCGGCACCCCGGAACCAGGTCACCGGGTCATGTCGGGACCCAGCCCGGGTCCCCGGGACGGGTTTTTACCCCAGCCGCAGATCACCGGGTCCTGTCGGGTACCCGGGTCGGGTCCCCTGGACACGTCGGCACCCCGGCCCCGGGTCACCGGGTCATGTCGGGTCGCTGTCCCGGGTACCAGTGTCAGGTGACCACCCCGGCCCCGGGAGACGGAGTCATACCGGGTCCCCGGCCCGGGTCCCCGGGTTGCATCGGGACAAAAGCACCGGATCACTGGATCACGTGGGGTCCCGGGCCCGGGTCCCCGGGTTGCATCGGGACACCAGCGAAGGATCACCGGGTCCTGTCGGGTCCCCGGCCCGGGTCCCCTGGACAGGTCGTTAACCCGGCCCCAGGTCACCGGGTCATGTCGCGCACCCGGCCTGGTTCCCAGGTTCCGGTGACCACCCCGGCACCAGGACCCCGGGTCACGTGGGGACAATGGCCCCAGGTCACCGCGTCACGTCGGGACCCCGAACCCAGGTCCACGAGTCCGTCGCCACCACAGCCCCGGGTCACCGGGTCGTGTCGGGTACACAGCCCGGGCACCAGGGTCAGCTCGGGACCCCGGCCCCAGGTCCCCGGGTCATGTCGGGTACCCGGCCTGGTTCCCAGGTTCCGATGACCACCCCGGCACCAGGACCCCGGGTCACATGGGGAAACAGGCCCCAGGTCAGCGGGTCACGTGGGGACCCCGGCCCCAGGTCACCTGGTCATGTCTGGTACCCAGCCTGGTTCCCAGGTTCCGATGAACATCCCAGCACCAGGACCCCGGGTCACGTGGGGACACCGGCCCCAGGTGACCGGGTCACATGGGGACACCTGCCCCAGGTAACCGGGTCATACCGGGTCCCCGGACCTAGGTCACCGGGTCAGGTCGGGACCCCGGACCCAGGTCGGGTCATGTCACGTCCCATGCCCGGGTCCCCGGGTTGGATTTTTACCCAGGCCCCGGGTCACAGGGTCATGTCGGGTCAACGGCCTGGGTACAAGGGTCTGGTGACCACCCGGACCCCAGGTCCCCGGGTCATGACGGGACACCGGACCAGGTCCCCGAGTCCGGTCGACACCACAGCCCCAGGTCACCGGGTCAGGTCGGCACCCCGGAACCAGGTCACCGGGTCATGTCGGGACCCAGCGCGGGTCCCCGGGACGGGTTTTTACCCCAGCCGCAGATCACCGGGTCATGTCGGGTCCCCGGCCCGGGTCCCCTGGACAGGTCGGCACCCCGGCCCCGGGACACCGGGTCATGTCGGGTCGCTGTCCCGGGTACCAGTGTCAGGTGACCACCCCGGCCCCGGGAGACGGAGTCATACCGGGTCCCAGGCCCGGGTCCCCGGGTTGCATCGGGACAAAAGCACCGGATCACTGGATCACGTGGGGTCCCCGGCCCGGGTCCCCGGGTTGCATCGGGACAAAAGCACCGGATCACTGGATCACGTGGGGTCCCGGGCCCGGGTCCCCGGGTTGCATCGGGACACCAGCGAAGGATCACCGGGTCCTGTCGGGTCCCCGGCCCGGGTCCCCTGGACAGGTCGATAACCCGGCCCCAGGTCACCCGGTCATGTCGCGCACCCGGCCTGGTTCCCAGGTTCCGGTGACCACCCCGGCACCAGGACCCCGGGTCACGTGGGGACCCCGGCCCCAGGTCAGCGGGTCACGTGGGGACCCCGGCCCCAGGTCAGAGGGTCACGTGGGGACACCGGCCCCAGGTCACCGCGTCAGGTCGGGACCCTGAACCCAGGTCCACGAGTCCGTCGACACCACAGCCCCGGGTCACCGGGTCGTGTCGGGTACACAGCCCGGGCACCAGGGTCAGCTCGGGACCCCGGCCCCAGGTCCCCGGGTCATGTCGGGTACCCGGCCTGGTTCCCAGGTTCCAAAGACCACCCCGGCACCAGGACCCCGGGTCACGTGGGGACACCGGCCCCAGGTCAGCGGGTCACGTGGGGACCCCGGACCCAGGTCACCTGGTCATGTCTGGTACCCAGCCTGGTTCCCAGGTTCCGATGACCACCCCGGCACCAGGACCCTGGGTCACGTGGGGACACCGGCCCCAGGTGACCGGGTCACGTGGGGACCCCGGCCCCAGGTGACCGGGTCACGTGGGGACACCGACCCCAGGTAACCAAGGCAGGTCGGGATCCAGCCCGGGTCCCCGGGACGGGTTTTTACCCCAGCCGCAGATCACCGGGTCCTGTCGGGTCCCCGGCCCGGGTCCCCTGGACAGGTCGATAACCCGGCCCCAGGTCACCCGGTCATGTCGCGCACCCGGCCTGGTTCCCAGGTTCCGGTGACCATCCCGGCACCAGGACCCCGGGTCACGTGGGGACCCCGGCCCCAGGTCAGAGGGTCACGTGGGGTCACTGGCCCCAGGTCAGAGGGTCATGTGGGGACCCCGGACCGAGGTCACCTAGTCATGTCTGGTACCCAGCCTGGTTCCCAGGTTCCGATGACCACCCCGGCACCAGGAACCTGGGTCACGTGGGGACACCGGCCCCAGGTGACCGGGTCACGTGGGGACCCCGGCCCCAGGTCAGCGGGTCACGTGGGGACACCGGCCCCAGGTCACCGCGTCAGGTCGGGACCCCGAACCCAGGTCCACGAGTCCGTCGACACCACAGCCCCGGGTCACCGGGTCGTGTCGGGTACACAGCCCGGGCACCAGGGTCAGCTCGGGACCCCGGCCCCAGGTCCCCGGGTCATGTCGGGTACCCGGCCTGGTTCCCAGGTTCCGATGACCACCCCGGCACCAGGACCCCGGGTCACGTGGGGACGCCGGCCCCAGGTCAGAGGGTCACGTGGGGACCCCGGACACAGGTCACCTGGTCATGTCTGGTACCCAGCCTGGTTCCCAGGTTCCGATGACCACCCCGGCATCAGGACCCCGGGTCACATGGGGACACCGGCCCCAGGTGACCGGGTCACGTGGGGACACCGGCCCCAGGTCAGCGGGTCACGTGGGGACCCCGGACCCAGGTCACCTGGTCATGTCTGGTACCCAGCCTGGTTCCCAGGTTCCGATGACCACCCCGGCACCAGGACCCCGGGTCACGTGGGGACACCGGCCCCAGGTAACCGGGTCATACCGGGTCCCCGGTCCCAGGTCACCGGGTCAGGTCGGGACCCCGGACCCAGTTCGGGTCATGTCACGTCCCATGCCCGGGTCCCCGGGTTGGATTTTTACCCAGGCCCCGGGTCACAGGGTCATGTCGGGTCAACGGCCTGGGTACAAGGGTCTGGTGACCACCCCGACCCCAGGTCCCCGGGTCATGACGGGACACCGGACCAGGTCCCCGAGTCCGGTCGACACCACAGCCCCAGGTCACCGGGTCAGGTCGGCACCAAAGAACCAGGTCACCGGGTCATGTTGGGTCGCTGTGCCGGGTACCAGTGTCAGGTGACCACCCCGGCCCCGGGAGACGGAGTCATACCGGGTCCCCGGCCCGGGTCCCCGGGTTGCATCGGGACAAAAGCACCGGATCACTGGATCACGTGGGGTCCCAGGCCCGGGTCCCCGGGTTGCATCGGGACACCAGCGAAGGATCACCAGGTCCTGTCGGGTCCCCGGCCCGGGTCCCCTGGACAGGTCGTTAACCTGGCCCCAGGTCACCGGGTCATGTCGCGCACCCGGCCTGGTTCCCAGGTTCCGGTGACCACCCCAGGACCAGGACCCCGGGTCACGTGGGGACCCCGGCCCCAGGTCACCGGGTCACGTGGGGACACCGGCCCCAGGTCACCGCGTCAGGTCGGGACCCCGAACCCAGGTCCACGAGTCCGTCGACACCACAGCACCGGGTCACCGGGTCGTGTCGGGTACACAGCCCGGGCACCAGGGTCAGCTCGGGACCCCGGCCCCAGGTCCCCGGGTCATGTCGGGTACCCGGCCTGGTTCCCAGGTTCCGATGACCACCCCGGCACCAGGACCCCGGGTCACATGGGGAAACAGGCCCCAGGTCAGCGGGTCACGCGGGGACCCCGGCCCCAGGTCACCTGGTCATGTCTGGTACCCAGCCTGGTTCCCAGGTTCCGATGAACATCCCAGCACCAGGACCCCGGGTCACGTGGGGACACCGGCCCCAGGTGACCGGGTCACATGGGGACACCTGCCCCAGGTAACCGGGTCATACCGGGTCCCCGGACCTAGGTCACCGGGTCAGGTCGGGACCCCGGACCCAGGTCGGGTCATGTCACGTCCCATGCCCGGGTCCCCGGGTTGGATTTTTACCCAGGCCCCGGGTCACAGGGTCATGTCGGGTCAACGGCCTGGGTACAAGGGTCTGGTGACCACCCGGACCCCAGGTCCCCGGGTCATGACGGGACACCGGACCAGGTCCCCGAGTCCGGTCGACACCACAGCCCCAGGTCACCGGGTCAGGTCGGCACCCCGGAACCAGGTCACCGGGTCATGTCGGGACCCAGCGCGGGTCCCCGGGACGGGTTTTTACCCCAGCCGCAGATCACCGGGTCCTGTCGGGTCCCCGGCCCGGGTCCCCTGGACAGGTCGGCACCCCGGCCCCGGGACACCGGGTCATGTCGGGTCGCTGTCCCGGGTACCAGTGTCAGGTGACCACCCCGGCCCCGGGAGACGGAGTCATACCGGGTCCCAGGCCCGGGTCCCCGGGTTGCATCGGGACAAAAGCACCGGATCACTGGATCACGTGGGGTCCCCGGCCCGGGTCCCCGGGTTGCATCGGGACAAAAGCACCGGATCACTGGATCACGTGGGGTCCCGGGCCCGGGTCCCCGGGTTGCATCGGGACACCAGCGAAGGATCACCGGGTCCTGTCGGGTCCCCGGCCCGGGTCCCCTGGACAGGTCGATAACCCGGCCCCAGGTCACCCGGTCATGTCGCGCACCCGGCCTGGTTCCCAGGTTCCGGTGACCACCCCGGCACCAGGACCCCGGGTCACGTGGGGACCCCGGCCCCAGGTCAGCGGGTCACGTGGGGACCCCGGCCCCAGGTCAGCGGGTCACGTGGGGACACCGGCCCCAGGTCACCGCGTCAGGTCAGGACCCTGAACCCAGGTCCACGAGTCCGTCGACACCACAGCCCCGGGTCACCGGGTCGTGTCGGGTACACAGCCCGGGCACCAGGGTCAGCTCGGGACCCCGGCCCCAGGTCCCCGGGTCATGTCGGGTACCCGGCCTGGTTCCCAGGTTCCAAAGACCACCCCGGCACCAGGACCCCGGGTCACGTGGGGACACCGGCCCCAGGTCAGCGGGTCACGTGGGGACCCCGGACCCAGGTCACCTGGTCATGTCTGGTACCCAGCCTGGTTCCCAGGTTCCGATGACCACCCCGGCACCAGGACCCTGGGTCACGTGGGGACACCGGCCCCAGGTGACCGGGTCACGTGGGGACCCCGGCCCCAGGTGACCGGGTCACGTGGGGACACCGACCCCAGGTAACCAAGGCAGGTCGGGATCCAGCCCGGGTCCCCGGGACGGGTTTTTACCCCAGCCGCAGATCACCGGGTCCTGTCGGGTCCCCGGCCCGGGTCCCATGGAGAGGTCGATAACCCGGCCCCAGGTCACCCGGTCATGTCGCGCACCCGGCCTGGTTCCCAGGTTCCGGTGACCATCCCGGCACCAGGACCCCGGGTCACGTGGGGACTCCGGCCCCAGGTCAGAGGGTCACGTGGGGTCACTGGCCCCAGGTCAGAGGGTCACGTGGGGACCCCGGACACAGGTCACCTGGTCATGTCTGGTACCCAGCCTGGTTCCCAGGTTCCGATGACCACCCCGGCATCAGGACCCCGGGTCACATGGGGACACCGGCCCCAGGTGACCGTGTCACGTGGGGACACCGGCCCCAGGTCAGCGGGTCACGTGGGGACCCCGGACCCAGGTCACCTGGTCATGTCTGGTACCCAGCCTGGTTCCCAGGTTCCGATGACCACCCCGGCACCAGGACCCCGGGTCACGTGGGGACCCCGGACCCAGGTGACCGGGTCACGTGGGGACATCGGCCCAGGTAACCGGGTCATACCGGGTCCCCGGACCCAGGTCACCGGGTCAGGTCGGGACCCCGGACCCAGGTCGGGTCATGTCACGTCCCATGCCCGGGTCCCCGGGTTGGATTTTTACCCAGGCCCCGGGTCACAGGGTCATGTCGGGTCAACGGCCTGGGTACAAGGGTCTGGTGACCACCCCGACCCCAGGTCCCCGGGTCATGACGGGACACCGGACCAGGTCCCCGAGTCCGGTCGACACCACAGCCCCAGGTCACCGGGTCAGGTCGGCACCCCGGAACCAGGTCACCGGGTCATGTCGGGACCCAGCCCGGGTCCCCGGGACGGGTTTTTACCCCAGCCGCAGATCACCGGGTCCTGTCGGGTCCCCGGCCCGGGTCCCCTGGACAGGTCGATAACCCGGCCCCAGGTCACCCGGTCATGTCGCGCACCCGGCCTGGTTCCCAGGTTCCGGTGACCATCCCGGCACCAGGACCCCGGGTCACGTGGGGACCCCGGCCCCAGGTCAGAGGGTCACGTGGGGTCACTGGCCCCAGGTCAGCGGGTCACGTGGGGACCCCGGCCCCAGGTCAGCGGGTCACGTGGGGACACCGGCCCCAGGTCACCGCGTCAGGTCGGGACCCCGAACCCAGGTCCACGAGTCCGTCGACACCACAGCCCCGGGTCACCGGGTCGTGTCGGGTACACAGCCCGGGCACCAGGGTCAGCTCGGGACCCCGGCCCCAGGTCCCCGGGTCATGTCGGGTACCCGGCCTGGTTCCCAGGTTCCGATGACCACCCCGGCACCAGGACCCCGGGTCACGTGGGGACGCCGGCCCCAGGTCAGAGGGTCACGTGGGGACCCCGGACACAGGTCACCTGGTCATGTCTGGTACCCAGCCTGGTTCCCAGGTTCCGATGACCACCCCGGCATCAGGACCCCGGGTCACATGGGGACACCGGCCCCAGGTGACCGGGTCACGTGGGGACACCGGCCCCAGGTCAGCGGGTCACGTGGGGACCCCGGACCCAGGTCACCTGGTCATGTCTGGTACCCAGCCTGGTTCCCAGGTTCCGATGACCACCCCGGCACCAGGACCCCGGGTCACGTGGGGACACCGGCCCCAGGTCACCGGGTCAGGTCGGGACCCCGGACCCAGTTCGGGTCATGTCACGTCCCATGCCCGGGTCCCCGGGTTGGATTTTTACCCAGGCCCCGGGTCACAGGGTCATGTCGGGTCAACGGCCTGGGTACAAGGGTCTGGTGACCACCCCGACCCCAGGTCCCCGGGTCATGACGGGACACCGGACCAGGTCCCCGAGTCCGGTCGACACCACAGCCCCAGGTCACCGGGTCAGGTCGGCACCAAAGAACCAGGTCACCGGGTCATGTTGGGTCGCTGTGCCGGGTACCAGTGTCAGGTGACCACCCCGGCCCCGGGAGACGGAGTCATACCGGGTCCCCGGCCCGGGTCCCCGGGTTGCATCGGGACAAAAGCACCGGATCACTGGATCACGTGGGGTCCCAGGCCCGGGTCCCCGGGTTGCATCGGGACACCAGCGAAGGATCACCAGGTCCTGTCGGGTCCCCGGCCCGGGTCCCCTGGACAGGTCGTTAACCTGGCCCCAGGTCACCGGGTCATGTTGCGCACCCGGCCTGGTTCCCAGGTTCCGGTGACCACCCCAGCACCAGGACCCCGGGTCACGTGGGGACCCCGGCCCCAGGTCACCGGGTCACGTGGGGACACCGGCCCCAGGTCACCGCATCAGGTCGGGACCCCGAACCCAGGTCCACGAGTCCGTCGACACCACAGCACCGGGTCACCGGGTCGTGTCGGGTACACAGCCCGGGCACCAGGGTCAGCTCGGGACCCCGGCCCCAGGTCCCCGGGTCATGTCAGGTACCCGGCCTGGTTCCCAGGTTCCGATGACCACCCCGGCACCAGGACCCCGGGTCACGTGGGGACACCGGCCCCAGGTCAGCGGGTCACATGGGGACCCCGGACCCAGGTCACCTGGTCATGTCTGGTACCCAGCCTGGTTCCCAGGTTCCGATGACCACCCCGGCACCAGGAGCCCAGGTCACGTGGGGACACCGGCCCCAGGTGACCGGGTCACGTGGGGACACCGGCCCCAGGTCACCGGGTCATACCGGGTCCCCGGACCCAGGTCACCGGGTCAGGTCGGGACCCCAGACCCAGGTCGGGTCATGTCACGTTCCATGCCCGGGTCCCCGGGTTGTATTTTTACCCAGGCCCCGGGTCACAGGGTCATGTCGGGTCAACGGCCTGGGTACAAGGGTCTGGTGACCACCCCGACCCCAGGTCCCCGGGTCATGACGGGACACCGGACCAGGTCCCCGAGTCCGGTCGACACCACAGCCCCAGGTAACCGGGTCAGGTCGGGACCCCGGCCCCAGGTCCCCGGGTCATGTTGGGTACCCGGCCTGGTTCCCAGGTTCCGATGACCACCCCGGCACCAGGACCCCGGGTGACGTGGGGACCCCGGCCCCAGGTCAGCGGGTCACGTGGGGACACCGGCCCCAGGTAACCAAGGCAGGTCGGGACCCCGGACCCAGGTCCCCGGGTCATGTCGGGTACCCGGCCTGGTTCCCAGGTTCCGATGACCACCCCGGCACCAGGACCCCGGGTCACGTGGGGACACCGGCCCCAGGTCAGCGGGTCACGTGGGGACCCCGGACGCAGGTCACCTGGTCATGTCTTGTACCCAGCCTGGTTCCCAGGTTCCGATGACCACCCCGGCACCAGGAACCCGGGTCACGTGGGGACACCGGCCCCAGGTGACCGGGTCACGTGGGGACACCGGCCCCAGGTCACCGGGTCACGTGGGGACCCCGGCCCCAGTTCAGCGGGTCACGTGGGGAAACCGGCCCCAGGTCAGCGGGTCACGTGGGGACACCGGCCCCAGGTAACCAAGGCAGGTCGGGACCCAGCCCGGGTCCCCGGGACGGGTTTTTACCCCAGCCGCAGATCACCGGGTCCTGTCGGGTCCCCGGCCCTGGTCCCCTGGACAGGTCGATAACCCGGCCCCAGGTCACCGGGTCATGTCGCGCACCCGGCCTGGTTCCCAGGTTCCGATGACCATCCCGGCACCAGGACCCCGGGTCACGTGCGGACCCCGGCCCCAGGTCAGCGGGTCACGTGGGGACCCCGGCCCCAGGTCAGAGGGTCACGTGGGGACCCCGGACCCAGGTCACCGGGTCATGTCTGGTACCCAGCCTGGTTCCCAGGTTCCGATGACCACCCCGGCAGCAGGACCTCGGGTCACGTGGGGACACCGGCCCCAGGTCAGCGGGTCACGTGGGGACCCCGGACCCAGGTCACCTGGACATGTCTGGTACCCAGCCTGGTTCCCAGGTTCCGATGACCACCCCGGCACCAGGACCCCGGGTCACGTGGGGACACCGGCCCCAGGTCACCGGGTCACGTGGGGACACCGACCCAAGGTAACCGGGTCACGTGGGGACCCCGGCCCCAGGTCAGCGGGTCACGTGGGGACACCGGCCCCTGGTAACCAAGGCACGTCGGGACCCCGGCCCCAGGTCCCCGGGTTATGTCGGATACCCGGCTTGGTTCCAAGGTTCCGATGACCACCCCGGCACCAGGACCCTGGGTCACGTGGGGACACCGGCCCCAGGTGACCGGGTCACGTGGGGACCCCGGCCCCAGGTCAGAGGGTCACGTGGGGACCCCGGCCCCAGGTCAGCAGGTCACGTGGGGACACTGGCCCCAGGTCAGAGGGTCACGTGGGGACACAGGCCCCAGGTCACCGCGTCAGGTCGGGACCCCGAACCCAGGTCCACGAGTCCGTCGACACCACAGCCCCGGGTCACCGGGTCGTGTAGGGTACACAGCCCGGGCACCAGGGTCAGCTCGGGACCCCGGCCCCAGGTCCCCGGGTCATGTCGGGTACCCGGCCTGGTTCCCAGGTTGCGATGACCCCCCCTGCACCAGGACCCCGGGTCACGTGGAGACACCGGCCCCAGGAAACCGGCTCATGTGGGGACCCCGGCCCCAGGTCAGCGGATCACGTGGGGACACCGGCCCCAGGTAACCGGGTCATACCGGGTCCCCGGACCCAGGTCACCGGGTCAGGTCGGGACCCCGGACCCAGGTCGGGTCATGTCACGTCCCATGCCCGGGTCCCCGGGTTGGATTTTTACCCAGGCCCCGGGTCACAGGGTCATGTCGGGTCAACGGCCTGGGTACAAGGGTCTGGTGACCACCCCGACCCCAGGTCCCCGGGTCATGACGGGACACCGGACCAGGTCCCCGAGTCCGGTCGACACCACAGCCCCAGGTCACCGGGTCAGGTCGGCACCCCGGAACCAGGTCACCGGGTCATGTCGCGTACCCAGCCCAGGTCCCCGGGACGGGTTTTTACCCCAGCCGCAGATCACCGGGTCCTGTCGGGAACCCGGCCCGGGTCCCCTGGAGAGGTCGTTACCCCGGCCCCGGGTCACCCGGTCATGTCACGCACCCGGCTTGTTTCCCAGGTTCCGGAAACCACCCCGGCACCAGGACCCCGGGTCACGTGGGGACCCCAGCCCCAGGTCAGCGGGTCACGTGGGGACACCGGCCCCAGGTAACCGGGTCAGGTCGGGACCCCGGCCCCAGGTCCCCGGGTCATGTCGTGTACCCGGCCTGGTTCTCAGGTTCCGGTGACCACCCCGGCACCAGGACCCCGGGTCACGTGGGGACCCCGGCCCCAGGTCAGCGGGTCACGTGGGGACATCGGCCCCAGGTATCCGGGTCATACCGGGTTCCCGGACCCAGGTCACCGGGTCAGGTCGGGACCCCGGACCCAGGTCGGGTCATGTCACGTCCCATGCCCGGGTCCCCGGGTTGGATTTTTACCCAGGCCCCGGGTCACAGGGTCATGTCGGGTCAACGGCCTGGGTACAAGGGTCTGGTGACCACCCCGACCCCAGGTCCCCGGGTCATGACGGGACACTGGACCAGGTCCCCGAGTCCGGTCGACACCACAGCCCCAGGTCACCGGGTCAGGTCGGCACCCCGGAACCAGGTCACCGGGTCATGTCGGGACCCAGCCCGGGTCCCCGGGACGGGTTTTTACCCCAGCCGCAGATCACCGGGTCCTGTCGGGTCCCCGGCCCGGGTCCCCTGGACAGGTCGGCACCCCGGCCCCGGGACACCGGGTCATGTCGGGTCGCTGTCCCGGGTACCAGTGTCAGGTGACCACCCCGGCCCCGGGAGACGGAGTCATACCGGGTCCCCCGGCCAGGGTCCCCGGGTTGCATCGGGACAAAAGCACTGGATCACTGGATCACGTGGAGTCCCGGGCCCGGGTCCCCGGGTTGCATCGGAACACCAGCGAAGGATCACCGGGTCCTGTCGGGTCCCTGGCCCGGGTCCCCTGGACAGGTCGTTAACCCGGCCCCAGGTCACCGGGTCATGTCGCGGATCCGGCCTGGTTCCCAGGTTCCGGTGACCACCCCGGCACCAGGACCCCGGGTCACGTGGGGACACCGGCCCCAGGTCACCGCGTCAGGTCGGGACCCCGAACCCAGGTCCACGAGTCTGTCGACACCACAGCCCCGGGTCACCGGGTCGTGTCGGGTACACAGCCCGGGCACCAGGGTCAGCTCGGGACTCCTGCCCAGGTCCCCGGGTCATGTCGGGTACCCGGCCTGGTTCCCAGGTTCCGATGACCACCCCGGCACCAGGACCCCGGGTCACGTGGGGACACCGGCCCCAGGTGACCGGGTCACGTGGGGACACCGGCCCCAGGTCACCGGGTCACGTGGGGACCCCGTCCCCAGGTCAGCGGGTCACGTGGGGACACCGGCCCCTTGTAACCGGGTCATACCGGGTCCCCGGACCCAGGTTACCGGGTCAGGTCGGGACCCCGGACCCAGGTCGGGTCATGTCACGTCCCATGCCCGGGTCCCCGGGTTGGATTTTTACCCAGGCCCCGGGTCACAGGGTCATGTCGGGTCAACGGCCTGGGTACAAGGGTCTGGTGACCACCCCGACCCCAGGTCCCCGGGTCATGACGGGACACCGGACCAGGTCCCCGAGTCCGGTCGATACCACAGCCCCAGGTCACCGGGTCAGGTCGGCACCAAGGAACCAGGTCACCGGGTCATGTTGGGTCGCTGTGCCGGGTACCAGTGTCAGGTGACCACCCCGGCCCCGGGAGACGGAGTCATACCGGGTCCCCGGCCCGGGTCCCCGGGTTGCATCGGGACAAAAGCACCGGATCACTGGATCACGTGGGGTCCCAGGCCCGGGTCCCCGGGTTGCATCGGGACACCAGCGAAGGATCACCAGGTCCTGTCGGGTCCCCGGCCCCGGTCCCCTGGACAGGTCGTTAACCCGGCCCCAGGTCACCGGGTCATGTCGCGCACCCGGCCTGGTTCCCAGGTTCCGGTGACCACCCCGGCACCAGGACCCCGGGTCACGTGGGGACCCCGGCCCCAGGTCAGCGGGTCACGTGGGGACACCGGCCCCAGGTCACCGCGTCAGGTCGGGACCCCGAACCCAGGTCCACGAGTCCGTCGACACCACAGCCCCGGGTCACCGGGTCGTGTCGGGTACACAGCCCGGGCACCAGGGTCAGCTCGGGACCCCGGCCCCAGGTCCCCGGGTCATGTCGGGTACCCGGCCTGGTTCCCAGGTTCCAAAGACCACC
The DNA here is from genome assembly GCA_951411735.1 of Somateria mollissima. NCBI lineage: Eukaryota > Metazoa > Chordata > Aves > Anseriformes > Anatidae > Somateria > Somateria mollissima. The sequence continues at coordinate 242,192 of OX598333.1, forward strand.
CCGGCACCAGGACCCCGGGTCACGTGGGGACACCGGCCCCAGGTCAGCGGGTCACGTGGGGACCCCGGACCCAGGTCACCTGGTCATGTCTGGTACCCAGCCTGGTTCCCAGGTTCCGATGACCACCCCGGCACCAGGACCCTGGGTCACGTGGGGACACCGGCCCCAGGTGACCGGGTCACGTGGGGACACCGGCCCCAGGTCACCGGGTCAAGTTGGGACACCGGCCCCAGGTCAGCGGGTCACGTGGGGACACCGGCCCCAGGTAACCAAGGCAGGTCGGGACCCAGCCCGGGTCCCCGGGACGGGTTTTTACCCCAGCCGCAGATCACCGGGTCCTGTCGGGTCCCCGGCCCGGGTCCCCTGGACAGGTCGATAACACGGCCCCAGGTCACCCGGTCATGTCGCGCACCCGGCCTGGTTCCCAGGTTCCGGTGACCATCCCGGCACCAGGACCCCGGGTCACGTGGATACACAGGCCCCAGGTCAGAGGGTCACGTGGGGACCCCGGACCCAGGTCACCGGGTCATGTCTGGTACCCAGCCTGGTTCCCAGGTTCCGATGACCACCCCGGCACCAGGACCCCGGGTCACGTGGGGACACCGGCCCCAGGTGACCGGGTCATGTGGGGACACCGGCCCCAGGTCAGCGGGTCACGTGGGGACCCCGGACCCAGGTCACCTGGTCATGTCTGGTACCCAGCCTGGTTCCCAGGTTCCGATGACCACCCCGGCACCAGGACCCCGTATCACGTGGGGACACCGGCTCCAGGTGACCGGGTCACGTGGGGACTCCGGCCCCAGGTCAGCGGGTCACGTGGGGACCCCGGCCCCATGTAAGCAAGGCAGGTCGGGACCCCAGCCCAAGGTCCCCGGGTCATGTCGGGTACCCGGCCTGGTTCCCAGGTTCCGATGACCACCCCGGCACCAGGACCCCGGGTCACATGGGGACACATGCCCCAGGTCAGCGGGTCACGTGGGGACCCCGGACCCAGGTCACCTGGTCATGTCTAGTACTCAGCCTGGTTCCCAGGTTCCAATGACCACCCCGGCACCAGGACCCCGGGTCACGTTGGGACACCGGCCCCAGGTGACCGGGTCACGTGGGGACACGGGACCCAGGTCACCGGGTCACGTGGGGACCCCGGCCCCAGGTGAGCGGGTCACGTGGGGACCCCGGCCCCAGGTCAGAGGGTCACGTGGGGTCCCCGGACCCAGGTCACCTAGTCATGTCTGGTACCCAGCCTGGTTCCCAGGTTCCGATGACCACCCCGGCACCAGGACCCCGGGTCACGTGGGGACATCGGCCCCAGGTGACCGGGTCACGTGGGGACCCCGGCCCCAGGTCAGCGGGTCACGTGGGGACACCGGCCCCAGGTCAGCGGGTCACGTGGGGACCCCGGACACAGGTCGCCTGGGCATGTCTGGTACCCAGCCTGGTTCCCAGGTTCCGATGACCACCCCGGCACCAGGACCCCGGGTAATGTTGGGTACCCGACCCCAGGTCCCCGGGATGGGTCGGGACCCCACCCCGGGTCACCGGGTCGTGTCGGGTTGTTACCCCGGGTAGCAGCGTCGGGTGACCACCCCGGCCACGGGAGACGGGGTCATACCGCGTCCCTGGTCCGGGTCCCCGGTCGGCTCGTTACCCTGGCCCCAGGTCACCGGGTCATGTCGGGTACCCAGCCTGGTTCCCAGGTTCCGACGACCACCCCGGCACCAGGACCCCGGGTAATGTTGGGTACCCGACCCCAGGTCCCCGGGTCGAGTCGTTACCCTGGCCCCAGGTCACCGGGTCATGTCGGGTACCCAGCCCGCGTCCCCGGGTCGGGTTTTTACCCCAGCCCCAGGTCAACGGGTCCTGTAGGGTCCCCGGCCCGGGTCTCCTGACAGGTCGTTACCCCGGCCCCGGGTCCCCGGATCATGTTGGGTCCACGGACCAGGTCCCAGGGTCGGGTGACCACCCCGGCACATGTACCCCGGGTATCGTGGGGACCCCGGCCCCAGGTCAGCGGGTCACGTGTGGACACTGGCCCCAGGTCCCCGGCATGGGTTGGGACCCCACCCCGGGTCACCGGGTCGTGTCGGGTCGCTACCTCGGCTAGCAGCGTCGGGTGACCACCCCGGCCCCGGGAGACGGGGTCATACCGGGTCCCCAGCCCGGGTCCCCGGGTCAGGTTGTTACCCTGACCCCAGGTCACCTGGTCAGGTCGGGACCCCGGACCCAGATCACCGGGTCGTATCGGGTCGCTGCCCCGGGTACCAGTGTCGGGTGACATCCCCGGCCCCAGGTCCCCGGGTCACGTGGGGTCCCCGGCCCGGGTCCCCGGGTTGCGTCGGGACACCAGCGAAGGATCACTGGATCACGTGGGGTCCCCGGCCAGAGTCCCCGGGTTGCATCGGGACACCAGCGCCGGATAACCGGGTCCTGTCAGGTCCCCGGCCTGGGTCCCCTGGACAGGTCGTTACCCCGGCCCCGGGTCACCGGGTCATGTCGTGTCCACGGACCAGGTCCCAGGGTCGGGTGACCACCCCGACCCCAGGTCCCCGGGTCATGTCGGACACCCAGCCTGGTTCCCAGGTTCCGATGACCACCCCGGCACCAGGACCCCGGGTAACGTGGGGACCCCGGCCCCAGGTCACCGGGTCACGTGGGGACCCCGGACCCAGGTCACCGGGTCATGTCTGGTACCCAGCCTGGTTCCCAGGTTCCGATGACCACCCCGGCACCAGGACCCCGGGTCATGTGGGGACCCCAGCCCCAGGTCACCGGGTCACGTGGCGACACCGGCCCCAGGTCACCGGGTCAGGTCGGGACCCCGGACCCAGGTCGGGTCATGTCAGGTCCCAGGCCCGGGTCCCCGGGTTGGATTGTTACCCAGGCCCCAGGTCCCCGGGTCATGTTGGGACACCAGACCCAGGTCCCCGCGTCCGGTCGACACCTCAGCCCCGGGTCCCCGGGTTGGATTGTTACCTTGGTCCCGGGTCACCGCGTCAAGTCGGGTACCCAGCGTGGTTCCCAGGATCCGATGACCACCCCGGCACCTTGACCTCGGGTAACGTTTGGTACCCGGCCCTGGTCCCCGGGATAGGTCGGGACCCCGGCACCTGTTCACCGGGTCATTTTGGGTCCCCAGACCATGTCCCAGAGTTGGGTGACCACCCCGACGCCAGGTCCCTGGGTCATGTCGGGTACCCGGCCTGGTTCCCAGGTTCCGATGACCACCCCGGCACCAGGACCCCGGATCAAGTGGGGACACCGGCCCCAGGTCACCGGGTCAGGTCGGGACCCCGGACCCAGGTAACCGGGTCATGTCGGGACCCAGGCCCGGGTCCCCGGGTTGGATTGTTACCCTGGCCCCGGGTCACAGGGTCATGTCGGGAACCCAGCACGGGTCCCCTGGACGGGTTTTTACCCCAGTCCCAGGTCACCGGGTCCTGTCGGGTCCCCGGCCCTGGTCCCCTGGACAGGTCGTTACCCCGGCCCAGGGTCACCGGGTCATGTCGGGTCCACGGACCAGGTCCCAGGGTCGGGTGACCACCCCGACCCCAGGTCCCCGGGTCATGTCGCGTACCCGGCCTGGTTCCCAGGTTCCGGTGACCACCCCGACACCAGGACCCCGGGTCACATGGGGACCCCGTCCCCAGGTCAGCGGGTCACGTGGGGACCCCGGCCCCAGGTCACCGGGTCAGGTCGGGACCCCGGACCCAGGTCACCGTGTTAGGTTAGGTCCCAGGCCCGGGTCCCCGGGTTGGATTGTTACACTGGCCCGGGTCACCGGGTCATGTCTGGTACGCAGCCTGGTTCCCAGGTTCCAAGGTCCACCCCGGCACCAGGACCCCGGGTAATGTTGGGTACCCGACCCCAGGTCCCCGGGTTGGGCCGTTACCCTGGCCCTAGGTCACAGGAAAATGTCGGGTACCCAGCCCGGGTGCCCGGGTCGGGTTTTTACCCCAGCCCCAGTTCACCGGGTCCTGTCGGGTCCCCGGCCCGGGTCTCCTGGACAGGTCGTTACCCCGGCCCCGGGTCCCCGGGTCATGTCGGGTCCACGGACCAGGTCCCAGGGTCGGGTGACCACCCCGGCACATGTACCCCGGGTCACGTGGGGACCCCGGCCCCAGGTCACCGGGTCACGTGGGGACCCCGGCCCCTGGTCACCGGGTCAGGTCGGGACCCCGGACCCAGGTCGGGTCATGTCAGGTCCCAGGCCCGGGTCCCCGGGTTGGATTGTTACCCAGGCCCCAGGTCCCCGGGTCATGTCGGGTCAACGGCCTGGGTACAAGGGTCTGGTGACCACCCCGACCCTAGGCCCCCGGGTCGGGTCGTGACCCCGGACCCAGGTCACCGGGTCATGTCGGGACCCAGGCCCGGGTCCCCGGGTTGGATAGTTACCTTGGTCCTGGGTCACCGGGTCATGTTTGGTACCCAGCCTGGTTCACAGGTTCCGACGACCACCCCGGCACCAGGACCCCGGGTAATGTTGGGTACCCGGCCCTGGTCCCCGGGATGGGTCGGGACCCCGGCCCCGGGTCAACGGGTCGTGTCGGGTCTCTGCCCCGGGTAGCAGCGTCGGGTGACCACCCCGGCCATGGGAGACGGGGTCATACCGGGTCCCCGGTCCGGGTCCCCGGTCGGCTCGTTACCCTGGCCCCAGGTCACCGGGTCATGTCGGGTGCCCAGCCTGGTTCCCAGGTTCCGACGACCACCCCGGCACCAGGACCCCGGGTAATGTTGGGTACCCGACCCCAGGTCCCCGGGTCGGGTCGTTACCCAAGGCCCCGGGTCACCGGGTCATGTCGGGTCAACGGCCTGGGTACAAGGGTCTGGTGACCACCCCGACGCCAGGTCCCCGGGTCGGGTCGTGACCCCGGCCCCGGGTCCCCGGGTCATGTTGGGTCCACGGACCAGGTCCCAGTGTCGGGTGACCACCCCGGCACATGTACACCGGGTCTTGGGAGGACCCCGGCCCCAGGTCACCGGGTCACGTGGGGACACCGGCCCCAGGTCACCGGGTCAGGTCGGGACCCCGGACCCAGGTCACCGGGTCATGTCGGAACCCAGGCCCGGGTCCCCGGGTTGGATAGTTACCTTGGTCCTGGGTCACCGGGTCATGTTTGGTACCCAGCCTGGTTCCCAGGTTCCGACGACCACCCCGGCACCAGGACCCCGGGTAATGTTGGGTCCCCGGCCCTGGTCCCCGGGATGGGTTGGGACCCCGGCCCCGGGTCAAAGAGTCGTGTCGGGTCTCTGCCCCGGGTAGCACCGTCGGGTGACCACCCCGGCCACGGGAGACGGGGTCATACCGGGTCCCCGGTCCGGGTCCCCGGGTCGGCTCGTTACCCTGGCCCCAGGTCACCGGGTCATGTCGGGTGCCCAGCCTGGTTCCCAGGTTCCGACGACCACCCCGGCACCAGGACCCCGGGTAATGTTGGGTACCCGGCCCCAGGTCCCCGGGTCGGGTCGTTACCCCAGCCCCAGGTCACCGGGTCATGTCGGGTACCCAGCCTGGTTCACAGGTTCCGACGACCACCCCGGCACCAGGACCCCGGTAATGTTGGGTACCCGACCCCAGGTCCCCGGGTCGGGTCGTGACCCCGGCCCCGGGTCCCCGGGTCATGTTGGGTCCACGGACCAGGTCCCAGGGTCGGGTGACCACCCCGGCACATGTACCCCAGGTCGTGTGAGGACCCCGGCCCCAGGTCACCGGGTCACATTGGGACACCGGCCGCAGGTCACCAGGTCAGGTCGGGACCCCGGAACCAGGTCACCGGGTCATGTCGGAACCCAAGCCCGGGTCCCCGGGTTGGATTGTTACCCTGGCCCCGGGTCACCGGGTCATGTCGGGTACCCAGCCTGGTTCCCAGGTTCTGACGACCACCCCGGCACGAGGACCCCGGGTAATGTTGGGTACCCCGCCCCAGGTCCCCGGGTCGGGTCGTTACCCCAGCCCCAGGTCACCGTGTCATGCCGGGTACCCAGCCTGGTTCCCAGGTTCCTATGACCACCCCGGCACCAGGACCCCGGGTAATGTTGTGTACCCATCCCAGGTCCCCGGGATGGGTCGTTACCGTGGCCTCAGGTCACCGGGTCATGTCGGGTCGCTTCCCCGGGTAGCAGCGTCGTGTGACCACCCCGGCCCTGGGGGACACGGTCATACCGGGTCCCCGACCCGGGTCCCCGGATCGGGTCGTTACCCTGGCCCCAGGTAACCGGGTCATGTCGGGTACCCAGGCCGGGTCCCCGGGTCGGGTTTTTACCGCAGCCCCCCAGGTCACCGGGTCCTGTCGGGTCCCCGGCCCGGGTCCCCTGGACAGATCGTTACCCCGGCCCCGGGTCACCGGGTCATGTCGGGTCCACGGACCAGGTCCCAGGGTCGAGTGACCACCCCGACCCCAGGTCCCCGGGTCATGTCGGGTACCCGGCCTAGTTCCCAGGTTCCGGTGACCACCCCGGCACCAGGACCCAGGATAATGTTGGGTACCCGGCCCTGGTCCCCGGGATGGGTCGGGACCCCGGCCCCGGGTCACCGGGTCGTGTCGGGTCGCTGCCCCGGGTACCAGTGTTGGGTGACATCCCCGGCCCCAGGTCCCCGGGTCACGTGGGGTCCCCGGCCCGGGTCCCCGGGTTGCATCGGGACACCAGCGCCGGATCACCGGGTCCTGTCAGGTCCCCGGCCCGGGTCCGCGGGTTGCATCGGGACACCAGTACCTTATCACCGGGTCAAGTGGGGACCCCGGCCCCAGGTCACCGGGTTAGCTCGGGACCCCGGACCAAGGTCACCGGGTCAGGTCGGGTCCTTGGCCCAGGTCCCCGGGTCGGGTCGTTACCCCGGCCCCGGGTCACCGGGTCATGTCGGGTCCACGGACCAGGTCCCAGGGTCGGGTGACCACCCCGACCCCAGGTCCCCGGGTCATGTCGGGTACCCGGCCTGGTTCCCAGGTTCCGGTGACCACCCCGGCACCAGGACCCCGGGTCACGTTGGGTCCCCGGTCCCAGGTGACCGGTTCACGTGGGGACCCCGGCCCCAGGTCTCCGGGTCACATGGGGACCCCGGCCGCAGGTCAGCGGGTCACGTGATGACCCTGGCCCCAGGTCACCGGGTCAGGTCGGGACCCCGGCCCTGGGTCACCGGGTCGTGTCGGGTCGCTGTCCCGGGTACCACTGTCGGGTGACATCCCCGGCCCCAGGGCCCCGGGTCACGTGGGGTCCCCGGCCCGGGTCCCCGGGTTACATCGGGACACCAGTACCGGATCACTGTGTCCTGTCAGGTCCCCGGCCCGGGTCCCCTGGACAGGTCGTTACCCCGGCTCCGGGTCACCGGGTCATGTCGGGTCCACGGACCAGGTCCCAGGGTCGGGTGACCACCCCGACCCCAAGTCCCCGGGTCATGTCAGGTACCTGGCCTGGTTCCCAGGTTCCGCTGACCACCCCGGCACCACTACCCCGGGTCACGTGGGGATTCCGGCCCCAGGCCTGCGGGTCACGTGGGGACCCCGGCCCCAGGTCACCAGGTCAGCTCGGGACCCAGGACCCAGGTCAACGGGTCATGTCGGGTCCCAGGCCTGGGTCCCCGGGTTGGATTGTTACCCAGGTCCCGGGTCACCGGGTCATGTCGAGTCAACGGCCTGGGTACCAGGGTCTGGTGACCACCCCGACACCAGGTCCCCAGGTCATGTCGGGACCCCGGACCAGGTCCCCGAGTCCGGTGGACACCACAGCCCCAGGTCACCGGGTCATGTCAAGTACCCATTCCGGGTCTCAGGGTTCGATTGTTATCCTGGCCCCATGTCTCCGGGTCATGTCTGGTACCCAGCCTGGTTCCCAGGTTCCGACGACCACCCCGGCACCAGGACCCCAGGTAATGTTGGGTACCCGGCCCTGGTCCCCGGGATGGGTCGGGACCCCGGCCCCGGGTCACCGGGTCATGTCGGGTCGCTGCCCCGGATAGCAGCGTCGTGTGACCACCCCGGCCCCGGGGGAAACGGTCATACTGGGTCCCCTACCCGGGTCCCCGGATCGGGTCGTTACCCTGGCCCCAGGTCACCGGGTCATGTCGGGTACCCAGCCCGGGTCTCCTGGACAGGTCGTTACCCCGGTCCCGGGTCCCCGGGTCATTTCGGGTCCACGGACCAGGTCCCAGGATCGGGTGACCACCCCGGCAAAAGTACCCCGGGTCACGTGGGGACCCCGGCCCCAGGTCACCGGGTCACGTGGGGTCCCAGGCCCGCATCCCCGGGTTGCATCGAGACACCAGCACCGGATCACCGGGTCCTGTCGGGTCCCCGGCCCGGGTCTCCTGGACAGGTCGTTACCCCGGCCCCGGGTCCCCGGGTCATGTCGGGTCCACGGACCAGGTCCCAGGGTCGGGTAACCACCCCGGCACAAGTACCCCGGGTCACGTGGGGACCCCAGCCCCAGGTCACCAGGTCACGTGGGGACCCCGGCCCCAGGTCACCGGGTCATGTCGGGTACCCAGCCTGGTTCCCAGGTTCTGACAACCACCCCGGCACCAGGACCCCGGGTAATGTTGGGTACCCGACCCCAGGTCCCCGGGTTGGGCCGTTACCCTGGCCCTAGGTCACAGGAAAATGTCGGGTACCCAGCCCGGGTGCCCGGGTCGGGTTTTTACCCCAGCCCCAGGTCACCGGGTCCTGTCGGGTCCCCGGCCCGGGTCTCCTGGACAGGTCGTTACCCCGGCCCCGGGTCCCCGGGTCATGTCGGGTCCACGGACCAGGTCCCAGGGTCGGGTGACCACCCCGGCACATGTACCCCGGGTCACGTGGGGACCCCGGCCCCAGGTCACCGGGTCACGTGGGGACACTGGCCCCAGGTCACCGGGTCAGGTCGGGACCCCGGACCCAGGTCGGGTCATGTCAGGTCCCAGGCCCGGGTCCCCGGGCTGGATTGTTACCCAGGCCCCGGGTCACCGGGTCATGTCGGGTCAACGGCCTGGGTACAAGGGTCTGGTGACCACCCCGACCCCAGGTCCCTGGGTCATGTCGGGACACCGGACCAGGTCCCCGAGTCCGGTCGACACTACAGCCCAAGGTCCCCGGGTTGGATTGTTACCTTGGTCCCGGGTCACCGGGTCAAGTCGGGTACCCAGCCTGGTTCCCAGGTTCCGATGACCACCCCGGCACCAGAACACCGGGTAATGTTGGGTACCCGGCCCTGGTCCCCGGGATGGGTCGGGACCCCGGCCCCGGGTCCCCGTGTCCTGTCGGGTACCCAGCCCGGGTCCCTGGGTCAGGTTTTTACCCCAGCCCCAGGTCACCGGGTCCTGTCGGGTGCCCTGCCCGGGTCTCCTGGACAGGTCGTTACCCCGGACCCAGGTCACCGGGTCATGTCGGGTCCCCGGCCCGGGTCCCCGGGTTGGATTGTTACCCTGGCCCCGGGTCCCGGGGTCATGTCGGGACCCCGGATCAGGTCCTCGAGTCCTGTTGACACCACAGCCCCGGGTCACCGCGTCATGTAGGGTCGCTGCCCCGGGTACAAGTTTCGGGTGACATCCCCGGCCCCAGGTCCCCAGGTCACGTGGGGACACCGGCCCCATGTCAGCGGGTCACGTAGGGACACCGGCCCCAGGTCACCGGGTCAGGTCGGGACCCCGGACCAAGGTCACCGGGTCAGGTCGGGTCCTCGGCCCGGGTGTCCGGTTTGGATTGTTACCCTGGCCCGGGTCACCGGGTCATGTCTGGTACCCAGCCTGGTTCCCAGGTTCCGAGGTTAACCCCAGCAACAGGACCCCGGGGAATGTTGGGTACCTGTCCCTGGTCCCCGGGATGGGTCGGGACCCCGGCCCCGGGTCACCGGGTCATGTCGGGTCGCTGCCCTGGGTACCAGTGTCAGGTGACCACCCCGGCCCCGGAAGATGGGGACATACCGGGTCCCCGGCCCGGGTCCCCGAGTCAGGTGGTTACCCTGGCCCCAGGTCACTGGGTCAGGTCGGGACCCCGGACCCAGGTCACCGGGTCAGGTCGGGTCCCAGGCCCGGTACCCCGGGTTGGATTGTTACCCTGGCCCCGGGTCACCAGGTCATGTCTGGTACCCAGCCTGGTTCCCAGGTTCCGAGGTCCACCCCGGCACCGGGACCCCGGGGAATGTTGGGTACCCGTCCCTGGTCCCCGGGATGGGTCGGGACCCTTGCCCCGGGTCACCGGGTCGTATCGGGTCGCTGCCCCGGGTACCAGTGTCGGGTGACCACCCCAGCCCCAGGTCCCCGGGTCACGTGGAGTCCCCGGCCCGGGTCCCCGGGTTGCGTCGGGCCACGAGCACCGGATCACTGGGTCACGTGGGGTCCCCGGCCCGGGTCCAAGGGTTGCATCGGGACAACAGCGCCGGATCACCGGGTCCTGTCGGGTCCCCGGCCCGGGTCCCCTGGGCAGGTCGTTACCCCGGCCCCGGGTCACCGGGTCATGTCGTGTCCACGGACCAGGTCCCAGGGTCGGGTGACCACCCCGACCCCAGGTCCCCGGGTCATGTCGGGTACCCGGCCTGGTTCCCAGGTTCCCGTGACCACCCCGGCACAAGTACCCCGGGTCACATGGGGACCCCGCCCCCAGGTCCGCGGGTCACGTGGGGACACCAGTCCCAGGTCACCGGGTCACGTGGGACCCCGGAACCAGGTCACTGGGTCAGGTCGGGTCCCCGGCCCGGGTCCCCGGGTTGGATTGTCACCCTGGCCCCAGGTCACCGGGTCATGTCGGGTACCCAGCCTGGTTCCCAGGTTCCAAGGTCCACCCCGGCACCGGGACCCCGGGTAATGTTGGGTTCCCGGCCCTGGTCCCCGGGATGGGTCGGGACCCCAGCCCCGGGTCACCGTGTCCTGTCGGGTACCCAGCCCTGGTCCCTGGGTCGGGTTTTTACCCCAGCCCAAGGTCACCGGGTCCTGTTGGGTCCCCTGCCCGGGTCTCCTGGACAGGTTGTTACCCCGGCCCCGGGTCACCGGGTCATGTCGGGTACCCGGCCTGGTTCCCAGGTTCCGGTGACCACCCCGGCACAAGTACCCCGGGTCACGTGGGGACACCGGCCCCAGGTCCGCGGGTCACGTGGGGACACCGGCCCCAGGTCACCGGGTCAGGTCGGGACCCAGGACCCAGGTCACCGGGTCATGTCGGGTCCCCGGCCCGGGTCCCCGGGTTGGATTGTCACCCTGGGCCCGAGTCACCGTGTCCTGTTGGGTACCCAGCCCGGGTCCCTGGGTCGGGTTTTTACCCCAGCCCCAGGTCACCGGGTCCTGTCGGGTCCCCTGCCCGGGTCTCATGGACAGGTCGTTACCCCGGCCCCGGATCACCGGGTCATGTCGGGTCCACGGACCAGCTTCAAGGGTCGGGTGACCACCCCGACCCCAGGTCCCCGGGTCATGTCGGGTACCCGGCCTGGTTTCCAGGTTCCGGTGACCACCCCAGCACCAGGACACCGGGTCACGTTGGGACCCCGGTCCCAGGTGACCGGGTCACGTGGGGTCCCCGGCCATAGGTCACCGGGTCAGGTCGGGACCCCGGACCCAGGTCACCGGGTCATGTCTGGTACCCAGCCTGGTTCCCAGGTTCCGATGAGCACCCCGGCACCAGGACCCCGGGTAATGTTGGGTACCCGACCCCAGGTCGCCGGGATGGGTCGGGACCCCACCCCGGGTCACCGTGTCGTGTCGGGTCGCTACCCCGGGTAGCAGCGTCGTGTGACCACCCCGGCCCCGGGGGACACTGTCATACCGAGTCCCCGGCCCGGGTCCCCGGATCGGGTCGTTACCCTGGCCCCGGGTCCCCGGGTCATGTCAGGTCCACGGAGCAGGTCCTAAGGTCGGGTGACCACCCCGGCCCCGGGAGATGGGGGTCATACCGGGTCCGCGGCCCGGGTCCCCGGGTCGGGTGGTTACCCTGGCCCCAGGTCCCCGGGTAATGTCGGGTACACGGCCTGGTTCCCAGGTTCCCGTGACCACCCCGGCACAAGTACCCCAGGTTCCGATGACCGCCCCGGCCCCAGGTCACCGGGTCACGTGGGGACACCGGCCCCAGGTCACCGGGTCAGGTCGGGACCCCGGACCCAGGTCACCGGGTCATGTCGGGTCCCAGGCCCGGGTCCCCGGGTTGGATTGTTACCCTGGCCCCGGGTCACCGGGTCATGTCGGGTACCCAGCCTGGTTCCCAGGTTCCGAGATCCACCCCGGCACCGGGACCCCGGGTAATGTTGGGTATCCGGCCCTGGTCCCCGGGATGGGTCGGGACCCCACCCCGGGTCACCGTGTCGTGTCGGGTCGCTACCCCGGGTAGCAGCGTCGTGTGACCACCCCGGCCCCGGGGGACACTGTCATACCGAGTCCCCGGCCCGGGTCCCCGGATCGGGTCGTTACCCTGGCCCCGGGTCCCCGGGTCATGTCAGGTCCACGGAGCAGGTCCTAAGGTCGGGTGACCACCCCGGCCCCGGGAGATGGGGGTCATACCGGGTCCGCGGCCCGGGTCCCCGGGTCGGGTGGTTACCCTGGCCCCAGGTCCCCGGGTAATGTCGGGTACACGGCCTGGTTCCCAGGTTCCCGTGACCACCCCGGCACAAGTACCCCAGGTTCCGATGACCGCCCCGGCCCCAGGTCACCGGGTCACGTGGGGACACCGGCCCCAGGTCACCGGGTCAGGTCGGGACCCCGGACCCAGGTCACCGGGTCATGTCGGGTCCCAGGCCCGGGTCCCCGGGTTGGATTGTTACCCTGGCCCCGGGTCACCGGGTCATGTCGGGTACCCAGCCTGGTTCCCAGGTTCCGAGATCCACCCCGGCACCGGGACCCCGGGTAATGTTGGGTATCCGGCCCTGGTCCCCGGGATGGGTTGGGACCCCTGCCCTGGGTCACCGTGTCGTATCGGGTCGCTGCCCCAGGTACCAGTGTCGGGTGACCACCCCGGCACCAGGTCCCCGGGTCAGGTGGGGTCCCCGGCCCGGGTCCCCGGGTTGCATCGGGACACGAGCACCGGATCACTGGGTCACGTGAGGTCCTGGACAGGTCGTTACCCCGGCTCTGGGTCCCCGGGTCATGTCGGGTCCACGGACCAGGTCCCATAGTCAGGTGACCACCCCGGCACAAGTACCCCGGGTCACGTGGGGACCCCGGCCCCAGGTCACAGGGTCACGTGGGGACACCGGCCGCAGGTCACAGGGTCAGGTCGGGACCCCGGACCCAGGTCACCGGGTCATGTCGGAACCCAGGACCCAGGTCACCGGGTCATGTCGGGTCCCCGGCCCGGGTCCCCGGGTTGGATTGTCACCCTGGGCCCGAGTCACCGTGTCCTGTTGGGTACCCAGCCCGGGTCCCTGGGTCGGGTTTTTACCCCAGCCCCAGGTCACCGGGTCCTGTCGGGTCCCCTGCCCGGGTCTCATGGACAGGTCGTTACCCCGGCCCCGGATCACCGGGTCATGTCGGGTCCACGGACCAGCTTCAAGGGTCGGGTGACCACCCCGACCCCAGGTCCCCGGGTCATGTCGGGTACCCGGCCTGGTTTCCAGGTTCCGGTGACCACCCCAGCACCAGGACACCGGGTCACGTTGGGACCCCGGTCCCAGGTGACCGGGTCACGTGGGGTCCCCGGCCATAGGTCACCGGGTCAGGTCGGGACCCCGGACCCAGGTCACCGGGTCATGTCTGGTACCCAGCCTGGTTCCCAGGTTCCGATGAGCACCCCGGCACCAGGACCCCGGGTAATGTTGGGTACCCGACCCCAGGTCGCCGGGATGGGTCGGGACCCCACCCCGGGTCACCGTGTCGTGTCGGGTCGCTACCCCGGGTAGCAGCGTCGTGTGACCACCCCGGCCCCGGGGGACACTGTCATACCGAGTCCCCGGCCCGGGTCCCCGGATCGGGTCGTTACCCTGGCCCCGGGTCCCCGGGTCATGTCAGGTCCACGGAGCAGGTCCTAAGGTCGGGTGACCACCCCGGCCCCGGGAGATGGGGGTCATACCGGGTCCGCGGCCCGGGTCCCCGGGTCGGGTGGTTACCCTGGCCCCAGGTCCCCGGGTAATGTCGGGTACACGGCCTGGTTCCCAGGTTCCCGTGACCACCCCGGCACAAGTACCCCAGGTTCCGATGACCGCCCCGGCCCCAGGTCACCGGGTCACGTGGGGACACCGGCCCCAGGTCACCGGGTCAGGTCGGGACCCCGGACCCAGGTCACCGGGTCATGTCGGGTCCCAGGCCCGGGTCCCCGGGTTGGATTGTTACCCTGGCCCCGGGTCACCGGGTCATGTCGGGTACCCAGCCTGGTTCCCAGGTTCCGAGATCCACCCCGGCACCGGGACCCCGGGTAATGTTGGGTATCCGGCCCTGGTCCCCGGGATGGGTCGGGACCCCACCCCGGGTCACCGTGTCGTGTCGGGTCGCTACCCCGGGTAGCAGCGTCGTGTGACCACCCCGGCCCCGGGGGACACTGTCATACCGAGTCCCCGGCCCGGGTCCCCGGATCGGGTCGTTACCCTGGCCCCAGGTCCCCGGGTCATGTCAGGTCCACGGAGCAGGTCCTAAGGTCGGGTGACCACCCCGGCCCCGGGAGATGGGGGTCATACCGGGTCCGCGGCCCGGGTCCCCGGGTCGGGTGGTTACCCTGGCCCCAGGTCCCCGGGTAATGTCGGGTACACGGCCTGGTTCCCAGGTTCCCGTGACCACCCCGGCACAAGTACCCCAGGTTCCGATGACCGCCCCGGCCCCAGGTCACCGGGTCACGTGGGGACACCGGCCCCAGGTCACCGGGTCAGGTCGGGACCCCGGACCCAGGTCACCGGGTCATGTCGGGTCCCAGGCCCGGGTCCCCGGGTTGGATTGTTACCCTGGCCCCGGGTCACCGGGTCATGTCGGGTACCCAGCCTGGTTCCCAGGTTCCGAGATCCACCCCGGCACCGGGACCCCGGGTAATGTTGGGTATCCGGCCCTGGTCCCCGGGATGGGTTGGGACCCCTGCCCTGGGTCACCGTGTCGTATCGGGTCGCTGCCCCAGGTACCAGTGTCGGGTGACCACCCCGGCACCAGGTCCCCGGGTCAGGTGGGGTCCCCGGCCCGGGTCCCCGGGTTGCATCGGGACACGAGCACCGGATCACTGGGTCACGTGAGGTCCTGGACAGGTCGTTACCCCGGCTCTGGGTCCCCGGGTCATGTCGGGTCCACGGACCAGGTCCCATAGTCAGGTGACCACCCCGGCACAAGTACCCCGGGTCACGTGGGGACCCCGGCCCCAGGTCACAGGGTCACGTGGGGACACCGGCCGCAGGTCACAGGGTCAGGTCGGGACCCCGGACCCAGGTCACCGGGTCATGTCGGAACCCAGGACCGGGTCCCCGGGTTGGATTGTTACCCTGGCCCCGGGTCACCGGGTCATGTCGGGTACCCAGCCCGGATCCCCGGGTCGGGTTTTTACCCCAACCCCAGGTCACCGGGTCATGTCGGGTCCACGGACCAGGTCCCAGGGATGGGTGACCACCCCGACCCCAGGTCCCCAGGTCATGTCGGGTACCCGGCCTGGTTCCCAGGTTCCGGTGAACACCTTGGCACAAGTACCCCAGGTCACGTGGGGACCCCGTTCGCCAGGTCAGCGGGTCACGTGGGGACACCGGCCCCAGGTCACTGGGTCAGGTCGGGACCCCGGACCCAGGTCACCGGGTCAGGTTGGGTCCCAGGCCCTGTTCACCAGGTTGGATTGTTACCCTGGCCCCTGGTAACCGGGTCATGTCTGGTACCCAGCCTGGTTCCCAGGTTCCGAGATCCACCCCGGAACCAGGACCCCGGGTAATGTTGGGTACCCGTCCCTGGTCTACGGGATGGGTCGGGACCCCGGCCCCGGGTCACCGGGTTGTATCGGTTCACTGCCCCGGGTACCAGTGTCGGGTGACATCCCCGGGGCCAGGTCGTCGGGTCACATGGGCACCCCGGCCCGGGTCCCCGGGTTGCATCGGGACACCAGCACCGGATCACCGGGTCACGTGGGGTCCCCGGCCAGGGTCCCCGGGTTGCATCGGGACACCAGCGCCGGATCACCGGGTCCTGTCAGGTCCCCGGCCCAGGTCCCCTGGACAGGTCGTTACCCCGGCCCCGGGTCACCGGCTCATGTCGTGTCCACGGACCAGGTTCAAGGGTCGGGTGACCACCCCGACCCCAGGTCCCCGGGTCATGTCGGGTACCCGGCCTGGTTCCAGGGTTCCAGTGCCCACCCCAGCCCCAGGTCACCGGGTCACGTGGGGACCCCGGCCCCAGGTCACCGGGTCACGTGGGGACCCCAGACCCAGGTCACCGGGTCATGTTTGGTACCCAGCCTGATTCCCAGGTTCCGATGACCACCCCGGCACCAGGACCCCGGGTAATGTTGGGTACCCGACCCCAGGTCCCCAGGATGGGTCTGGTGACCCCACCCCGGGTCACCATGTCGTGTCGGGTCGCTGCCCCGGGTAGCAGCGTCGGGTGACCACCCCGGCCACGGGAGACGGGGTAATACCGGGTCTCCGGTCCGGGTCCCCGGGTCGGCTCGTTACCCTGGCCCCAGGTCACCGGGTCATGTTGGGCACCCAGCCTGGTTCCCAGGTTCCGACGACCACCCCGGCACCAGGACCCCGGATAATGTTGGGTACCCGACCCCAGGTCCCCGGGTCGGGTCGTTACCCTGGCCCCAGTCCAACCGGGTCATGTCGGGTCCACGGACCAGGTCCCAGGGTCGGGTGACCACCCCGACCTCAGGTCCCCAGGTCACGTAGGGACACCGGCCCCAGGTCACTGGGTCAGGTCGGGACCCCGGCCCCAGGTCACCGGGTCATGTCGGGTCCCCGGCCCGGGTCCCCGGGTCGGGTTGTTACCCTGGCCCCAGGTCACCGGGTCATGTCTGGTACTCAGCCTGGTTCCCAGGTTCCGATGACCACCCCGGCACCAGGACACCGGGTCACGTAGGGACTCCGGTTCCAGGTGACCGGGTCACGTGGGGACCCCGGCCCCAGGTCACCGGGTCATGTCGGGTAGCTGCCCCGGTTACCAGTGTCTGGTGACCACCCCGGCCGCGGGAGACGGGGTCATACCGTGTCCCCGGCCCGGGTCCTCAGGTCGGGTGGTTACCCTGGCCCCAGGTCCCCGGGTCATGTCGGGTACCCGGCCTGGTTCCCAGGTTCCGGTGACCACCCTGGCACCAGGACCCCGGTTCAGGTCGGGACACCGGCCCCAGGTCACCGGGTCACGTAGAGTCCCCGGACCCAAGTCACCGGGTCATGTCGGGTAGCTGCCCCGGTTACCAGTGTCTGGTGACCACCCCGGCCGCGGGAGACGGGGTCATACCGGGTCCCGGGTCCGGGTCCCCGGGTCGGCTCGTTACCCTGGCCCCAGGTCACCGGGTCATGTCGGGTGCCCGGCCTGGTTCCCAGGTTCCGGTGACCAACGCGGCACCAGGACCCCGGGTCAGGTCGGGACCCCGGCCCCAGGTCAGCGGGTCACGTGGGGACACCGGCCCCAGGTCACCGGGTCAGGTCGGGACCCCGGACCCAGGTCACCGGGTCAGGTCGGGTCCCAGGCCCAGGTCCCCGGGTTGGATTGTCACCCTGGCCCCGGGTCACCGCTCATGTCTGGTACCCAGCCTGGTTCCCAGGTTCCTATGACCACCCCGGCACCAGGACCCCGGGTAATGTTGGGTACCTGACCCCAGGTCGCCGGGATGGGTCGGGACCCCACCCCGGGTCACCGGGTCGTGTCGGGTCACTGCCCCAGGTAGCAGCGTCAGGTGACCACCCCGGCTACGGGAGACGGGGTCATACCGGGTCCCCGGTCCGGGTCCACAGGTCGGCTCGTTACCCTGGCCCCAGGTCCCCGGGTCATGTCGGGTACCCAGCCCGGGTCCCCGGGTCGGGTTTTTACCCCAGCCCCAGGTCAACGGGTCCTGTCGGGTCCCCGGCCCGGGTCTCCTGGACAGGTCGTTACCCTGGTCCCGGGTCCCCGGGTCATGTCGGGTCCACGGAGCAGGTCCCAGGGTCGAGTGACCACACCGGCACAAGTACCCCGGGTCACGTGGGGACCCCGGCTCCAGCTCACTGGGTCACGTGGGGACCCCGGCCCCTGGTCACCGGGTCAGGTCGGGACCCCGGCCCCATGTCACCGGATCCTGTCAGGTCCCCGGCACGGGTCCCCTGGACAGGTCGTTACCCCGGCCCCGGGTCACCGGTTCATGTCGGGACCCAGGCCCGGGTCCCCGGGTTGGGTTGTTACCCTGGCCCCGGGTCACCGCGTCATGTCGGGTACCCAGCCCGGGTCCCCGGGTCGGGTTTTTACCCCAGGCCCAGGTTACCGGGTGCTGTCCGGTCCCCGGACCGGGTCCCCTGGACAGGTCGTTACCCCGGCCCCGGGTCACCGGGTCATGTCGGATCCACGGACCAGGTCCCAGGGTCGGGTGAAAACCCCGACCCCAGGTCCCCGGGTCATGTAGAGTACGCGGCCTGGTTCCCATGTTCCGGTGACTACCCCGGCACAAATACGCCGGGTCACATGGGGACCCCGGCCCCAGGTCAGCGGGTCATGTCGGGACCCCGGACGCAGGTCACCTTGTCATGTCGGGTCCCAGGCCCGGGTCCCCGCGTTGGATTGTTACCAGGCCCCAGGTCCCCGGGTCATGTCGGGTACCCGGCCTGGTTCCCAGGTTCCGGTGACCACCCCGGCACCAGGAGCCCGGGTCACGTTGGGAGCCCGCCCCCAGGTGACCGGGTCACGTGGGGACCCCGGCCCCAGGTAACCGGGTCAGGTGGGGACCCCGGACACAGGTCACTGGGTCATTTCTGGTACCCAGCCTGGTTCCCAGGTTCCGATGACCACCCCGACACCAGGACCCCGGGTAATGTTGGGTCCCCGGCCCTGGTCCCTGGGATGGGTTCGACCCCGGCCCCGGGTCACCGGGTCATGTCGGGTCGCTACCCCGGCTAGCAGCATCGGGTGACCACCCCAGCCCCGGGGGACGGGGTCATGTCGGGTATCCAGCCCGGGTCCCCGGGTCGGCTCGTTACCCTGGTCCCGGGTCACCGGGTCATGTCGGGTCCGCGGACTAGGTCCCAGGGTCGGGTGACCACGCCGACCCCAGGTCCCCGGGTCATGTCGGGTACCCGGCCTGGTTCCCAGGTTCCGGTGACCACCCCGGCACCCGGACCACGGGTCACGTGGGGACCCCGGCCCCAGGTCAGCGGGTCACGTGGGTACCCTGGCCCCAGGTCACTGGGTCAGGTCGGGACCCCGGACCCAGGTCACCGGGTCATGTCGGGACCCAGGCCCGGGTCCCCGGGTTGGATTGTTACCCTGGTTCAGGGTCACCGGGTCATGTCTGGTACCCAGCCTGGTTCCCAGGTACCGATGACCACCCCGGCACCAGGTCCTCGGGTCACGTGGGGACCCCGGCCCCAGGTCACCGGGTCACGTTGGGACCCCAGCCCCAGGTCACCAGGACATGTCGGGTACCCGGCCTGGTTCCCAGGTTCCGGTGACCACCCCGGCACCAGGACCCCGGGTCACGTGGGGACCCCGGCCCCAGGTCAGCGGGTCACGTGGGAACCCCGGCCACAGGTCACCAGGTCAGGTCGGGACCACGGACCCAGGTCCCCGGGTCATGTTTGGTTCCCAGCCTGGTTCCCAGGTTCCGATGACCACCCCGGCACCAGGACCCCGGGTAACGTTGGGTACCGGCCCATGTCCCTGGGATGGGTCGGGACCCCGGAACCTGGTCACCGGGTCATTTTGGGTACCCAGACCAGGTCCCAGGGTCGGGTGACCACCCCGACCCCAGGTCCCCGGGTCATGTCGGGTACCCGGCCTGGTTCCCAGGTTCTGCTGACTACCCCGGCACCAGCACCCCGGGTCACGTGGGGACCCCGGCCCCAGGTCACCGGGTCACGTGGGGACCCTGGCCCCAAGTCACCGGGTCAGGTCGGGACCCCGGACCCAGGTCACCGGGTCATGTCGGGACCCAGCCTGGTTCCCAGGTTCCGGTGACCACCCCGGCCCCAGTACCCCGGGTCACGTGGGGTCCCCCGCCTGGGTCTGCGGGTTACATCGGGACACCAGTACCGGATCACTGGGTCCTGTCAGGTCCCCGGCCCGGGTCCCCTGGACAGGTCGTTACCGGGTCGTTACCCGGTCGTTACCCGGCCTGGTTCCCAGGTTCCGATGACCACCCCGGCACCAGGACACCGGGTCACGTTGGGACCCCGGTCCCAGGTGACCGGGTCACGTGGGGACCCCGGACCCAGGTCCCCGGGTCATGTCTGGTACCCGGCCTGGTTCCCAGGTTCCGATGACCACCCCAGCACCAGGACGCCAGGTAATGTTGGGTACCTGACCCCAGGTCCCCGGGATGGGTTGGGACCCCACCGTGGGTCACCGGGTTGTCGGGTCGCTGCCCCGGGTCGCAGCGTCGGGTGACCACCCCGGCCACGGGAGATGGGGTCATACCGGGTCCCCGGTCCGGGTCCCCGGGTCGGCTCGTTATCCTGGCCCCAGGTCACCGGGTCATGTCGGGTACCAGCCTGGTTCACAGGTTCCGACGACCACCCCGGCACCAGGACCCCGGGTACTGTTGGGTACCCGGCCCTGGTCCCTGGGATGGGTCGGGACTCCGGCCCCGGGTCACCGGGTCATGTCGGGTCGCTACCCCGGGTAGCAGCGTCGTGTGACCACCCCAGCCCCGGGGGACACGGTCATACTGGGTCCCCGGCTCTGGTCCCCAGATCGGGTTGTTACCCAGGCCCCGGGTCCCGTCAGGTCCACGGACCAGGTCCCAGGGTCGGGTTACCACCCCGCCACAAGTACCCCGGGTTACGTGGGGATCCCGGCCCCAGGTCAGTGGGTCACGTGGGGACCCCGGCCCCAGGTCACCGGGTCAGGTCGGGACCCCGGACCCAGGTCACCGGGTCATGTCGGGACCCAGGCCCGGGTCCCCGGGTTGGATTGTTACCCAGGCCACGGGTTACCGGGTCCTGTCGGGTCTCGGCATAGGTCTCCTGGACAGGTCGTTACCCCGGCCCCGGGTCCCCGGGTCATGTCGGGTCCATGGACCAGGTCCCAGGTTCGGGTGACAACCCCGGCACAAGTACCCCGGTCACGTGGGGACCCCAGCCCCAGGTCACCAGGTAAAGTGTGGTCCACAGCCCCAGGTCACCGGGTCAGGTCGGGACCCCGAACCCAGGTCACCGGGTCATGTCGGGACCCAGGCCCAGGTCCCCGGGTTGGATTGTTACCCAGGCCCCGGGTTACCGGGTCCTGTCGGGTCTCGGCCCGGGTCTCCTGGACAGGTCGTTACCCCGGCCCCGGGTCCCCGGGTCATGTCGGGTCCATGGACCAGGTCCCAGGTTCGGGTGACCACCCCGGCACAATTACCCCGGTCACGTGGGTACCCCAGCCCCAGGTCACCGGGTAAGGTGTGGTCCCTGGCCCCAGGTCACCGGGTCAGGTCGGGACCCCGGACCCAGGTCACCGGGTCATGTGGGGACCCAGCCCCGGGTCCCCGGGTTGGATTGTTACCCTGGCCCCGGGTCACCGCGTCATGTCGGGTACCCAGCCCGGGTCCCCGGGTCGGGTTTTTACCCCAGTCCCAGGTCACCGGGTCCTGTCGGGTCCCCGGCCCGGGTTCCCTGGACAGGTCGTTACCCCGGCCCCGGGTCCCCGGGTCATGTCGGGTCCACGGACCAGGTCCCAAGGTCGGGTGACCACCCCGACCCGAGGTCCCCGGGTCATGTCGGGTACCCGGCCTGGTTCCCAGGTTCCGATGACCACCCCGGCACCAGGACCCCGGGTAATGTTGGGTACCCGGCCCTGGTCCCCGGGATGTGTCGGGACCCCACCCCGGGTCACCGGGTCGTGTCGGGTCGCTGCCCCAGGTCGCAGCGTCAGGTGACCACCCCGGCCACGGGAGACGGGGTCATACCGGGTCCCCGGCCCGGGTCCCCGGGTTGGGTCGTTACACTGGACCCAGGTCACCGAGTCATGTCTGGTACTCAGCCCGGGTCCACGGGATGGGTCTGGACCCCGGCCCCGGGTCACAGGGTCGTGTCGGGTCGCTGCCCCGGGTAGAAGTGTCGGGTGACCACCCCGGCCCCAGGTCCCCGGGTCACGTGGGGTCCCCGGCCCGGATCCCCGTGTTGCATCAGGACACCAGCACCGGATCACCAGGTCCTGTCGGGTCCCCGGCACGGGTCCCCTGGACAGGTCGTTACCCTGGCCCCGGGTCACCGGGTCATGTCGTGTCCACGGACCAGGTCCCAGGGTCGGGTGACCACCCCGACCCCAGGTCCCCGGGTCATGTCGGGTACCCGGCCTGGGTCCCAGATTCCGATGACCACCCCGGCACCAGGACCCCGGTTCACGTGGGGACCCCGTTCGCCAAGTCACCTGGTCACGTGGGGACCCCGGCCCCAGGTCACCAGGTCAGGTCGGGACCCCGGACCCAGGTAACCTGGTCATGTCGGGTCCCAGGCCCGGGTCCCCGGGTTGGACTGTTACCAGGCCCCGGGTCACCGGGTAATGTCTGGTACCCAGCCTGGTTCCCAGGTTCCGAGGTCCACCCCGGCACCAGGACCCCGGGTAATGTTGGGTACCCGGCCCTGGTCCCCGGGATGGGTCGGGACCCCGGCCCCGGGTCACCGGGTCATGTCGGGTCGCTGCCCCGGATACCAGTGTCGGGTGATATCCCTGGCCCCAGGTCCCCGGGTCAGGTGGGGTCCCCGGCACGGGTCCCCGGGTTGTATCGGGACACCAGCACCGGATCACCGGGCCACGTGGGGTCCCCGGCCCGGGTCAGCGGGTTGCATCGGGACACCAGCGCCGGATCACCGGGTCCTGTCGGGTCCCCGGCCCGGGTTCCCTGGACAGGTCGTTACCCCGGCCCCGGGTCACCGGGTCATGTCGGGTCCACGGACCAGGTCCCAGGGTCGGGTGACCACCCCGACCCCAGGTCCCCGGGTCATGTCGGGTACGCGGCCTGGTTCCCAGGTTCTGGTGACCACCCCAGCACCAGGACCCCGGGTGACGTGGGGACCCCGACCCCAGGTCACCGGGTCATGTCAGGTCCCCGGCCCCAGGTCCCCGAGTCCGGTCGACACCACATCCCCTGGTCACCGGGTCATGTCTGTGTACCCAGCCTGGTTCCCAGGTTCCGAGGTCCACCCCGGCACCAGGACCCCGGGTAATGTTGGGTATCCGACCCCAGGTCCCCGGGATGGGTCGGGACCCCGGCCCCGGGTCACCGGGTCGTGTCCGGTCGCTACCCCGGCTAGCAGCTTCGGGTGACCACCCCGGCCACGGGAGACGGGGTCATACGGGGTCCCCGGTCCGGGTCCCCGGGTCGGCTCCTTGCTCTGGCCCCAGGTCCCAGGGTCATGTCGGGTACCCGGCCTGGTTCCAAGGTTCCGGTGACCACCTCGGCACCAGGACCCCAGGCCACGTGGGGACCCCGGCCCCAGGTCACCGGGTCACGTGAGGACCCCGGCCCCAGGTCACCAGGTCACGTGGGGACCCCGGCCCCAGGTCAGCGGGCCATGTCAGCACCCCGGACCCAGGTCACTGGGTCATGTCGGGTGCCCGGCCCGGGTCCCCGGGTTGGATTGTTTCCCTGGCCCCGGGTCACTGGGTCATGTCTGGTACCCAGCCTGGTTCCCAGGTTCCGAGGTCCACCCCGGCACCAGGACCCCGGGTAATGTTGGGTACCCGGCCCTGGTCCCCGGGATGGGTCGGGACCCCGGCCACAGGTCACCGGGTCAGCTCGGGACCCCGGACCCAGGTCCCCGGGTCATGTCTGGTACCCAGCCTTGTTCCCATGTTCCGATGACCACCCCGGCACCAGGACCCCGGGTAATGTTGGGTACCTGACCCCAGGTCCCCGGGATGGGTTGGGACCCCACCGTGGGTCACCGGGTTGTCGGGTCGCTGCCCCAGGTCGCAGCGTCGGGTGACCACCCCGGCCACGGGAGACGGGGTAATACCGGGTCTCCGGTCCGGGTCCCCGGGTCGGCTCGTTACCCTGGCCCCAGGTCACCGGGTCATGTCGGGTACCCAGCCTGGTTCCCAGGTTCCGACGACCACGCCGGCACCAGGACCCCGGGTACTGTTGGGTACCCGGCCCTGGTCCCCAGGATGGGTCGGGACGCCGGCCCCGTGTCACCGGGTCATGTCGGGTCGCTTCCCCGGGTAGCAGCGTCGTGTGACCACCCCAGCCCCGGGGGACACGGTCATACTGGGTCCCCGGCCCTGGTCCCCGGATTGGGTCGTTACCCAGGCCCCGGGTCCCCGGGTCATGTCGGGTCCACGGACCAGGTTCCAGGGTCGGGTTACCACCCCGCCAAAAGTACCCCGGGTTACGTGGGGATCCCGGCCCCAGGTCAGCGGGTCACGTGGGGACCCCGGCCCCAGGTCACCGGGTCAGGTCGGGACCCCGGACCCAGGTCACCGGGTCATGTCGGGACCCAGGCCCGGGTCCCCGGGTTGGATTGTTACCCAGGCCCCGGGTTACCGGGTCCTGTTGGGTCTCGCCCCAGGTCTCCTGGACAGGTCGTTACCCAGGCCCCGGGTCCCCGGGTCATGTCGGGTCCATGGACCAGGTCCCAGGTTCGGGTGACCACCCTGGCACAAGTACCCCGGTCACGTGGGGACCCCAGCCCCAGGTCACCGGGTCACGTGTGGACCCCGGCCCCAGGTAACCGGGTCAGGTCGGGACCCCGGACCCAGGTCACCGGGTCATGTCGGGACCCAGGCCTGGGTCCCCGGGTTGGATTGTTACCCTGGCCCCGGGTCACCGCGTCATGTCGGGTACCCAGCCCGGGTCCCCGGGTCGGGTTTTTACCCCAGTCCCAGGTCACCGGGTCCTGTCGGGTCCCCGGCCCGGGTTCCCTGGACAGGTCGTTACCCCGGCCCCGGGTCACCGGGTCATGTCGGGTCCACGGACCAGGTCCCAGGGTCAGGTGACCACCCCGACCCCAGGTCCCCGGGTCATGTCGGGTACCTGGCCTGGTTCCCAGGTTCTGGTGACCACCCCAGCACCAGGACCCCGGGTGACGTGGGGACCCCGACCCCAGGTCACCGGGTCATGTCAGGTCCCCGGCCCCAGGTCCCCGAGTCCGGTCGACACCACATCCCCTGGTCACCGGGTCATGTCTGGTACCCAGCCTGGTTCCCAGGTTCAGAGGTCCACCCCGGCACCAGGACCCCGGGTAATGTTGGGTATCCGACCCCAGGTCCCCGGGATGGGTCGGGACCCCGGCCCCGGGTCAACGGGTCGTGTCGGGTCGCTGCCCCGGGTAGCAGCGTCGGGTGACCACCCCGGCCACGGGAGACGGGGTCATACCGGGTCCCCGGCCCGGGTCCCCGGGTCGGCTCCTTGCCCTGGCCCCTGGTCCCCGGGTCATGTCGGGTACCCGGCCTGGTTCCAAGGTTCCGGTGACCATCCCGGCACCAGGACCCCGGGCCACGTGGGGACCCCAGCCCCAGGTCACCGGGTCACGTGGGGACCCCGGCCCCAGGTCAGCGGTTCAGGTCAGCACCCCGGACCCAGGTCACCGGGTCATGTCGGGTCCCCGGCCCGGGTCCCCGGGTTGGATTGTTTCCCTGGCCCCGGGTCACCGGGTCATGTCGGGTACCCAGCCTGGTTCCCAGGTTCCGAGGTCCACCCCGGCACCAGGACCTTGGGTAATGGTGGGTACCCGTCCCTGGTCCCCGGGATGGGTCGGGACCCCGGCCACAGGTCACCGGGTCAGCTCGGGACCCCGGACCACGGTCCCCGGGTCATGTCTGGTACCCAGCCTGGTTCCCAGGTTCCGATGACCACCCCGGCACCAGGACCCCGAGTAATGTTGGGTACCCGGCCCTGGTCCCTGGGATGGGTTGGGACCCCGGCCCCGGGTCACCGGGTCATGTCGGGTCGCTACCCCGGCTAGCAGCGTCGGGTGACCACCCCAGCCCCGGGGGACGGGGTCATGTCGGGTATCCAGCCCGGGTCCCCGGGTCGGCTCGTTACCCTGGCCCCAGGTCACCGGGTCATGTCGGGTCCACGGACCAGGTTCCAGGGTCGGGTGACCACGCTGACCCCATGTCCCCGGGTCATGTCGGGTACCCGGCCTGGTTCCCAGGTTCCGGTGACCACCCCGGCACCCGGACCACGGGTCACGTGGGGACCCCGGCCCCAGGTCAGCGGGTCACGTGGGTACCCTGGCCCCAGGTCACCGGGTCAGGTCGGGAACCCGGACCCAGGTCACCGGGTCATGTCGGGACCCAGGCCCGGGTCCCCAGATTGGATTGTTACCCTGGTCCAGGGTCACCGCGTCATGTCTGGTACCCAGCCTGGTTCCCAGGTACCGATGACCACCCCGGCACCAGGTCCTCGGGTCACATGGGGACCCCGGCCCCAGGTCACCGGGTCACGTCGGGACCATGGTCCTAGGTCACCGGGTCATGTCGGGTCAACGGCCTGGGTACCAGGGTCTGGTGACCACCCCGACCCCAGGTCCATGGGTCATGTCAGGACCCCGGACCAGGTCCCCGAGTCCGGTTGACACCACAGCCCCAGGTCACCGGGTCTTGTCGGGTACCCAGCCCGGGCACCAGGGTCAGGTCGGGACTCTGGCTCCAGGTCACCAGGTCATGTCGGATACCCGGCCTGGTTCCCAGGTTCCGCAGACCACCCCGGCACCAGGACCCCGGGTCACGTGGGGACCCTGGCCCCAGGTAACCGGGTCAGGTGGGGACCCCGGACCCAGGTCACTGGGTCATTTCTGGTACCCAGCCTGGTTCCCAGGTTCCGATGACCACTCCGGCACCAGGACCCCGGGTAATGTTGGATACCTGGCCCTGGTCCCCGGGATGGGTCGGGTCCCCTGCCCCAGGTTACCGGGTCAGGTTGGGACCCAGAACCCAGGTCCTCGGGTCATGTCGGGTCCCCGGACCAGGTCCACGAGTCCGGTCGACACCACAGCCCCAGGTCACCGGGTCTTGTCGGGTACCCAGCCCGGGCACCAGGGTCAGGTCAGGACCCTGGCTCCAGGTCACCAGGTCATGTCGGATACCCGGCCTGGTTCCCAGGTTCCGGTGACCACCCCGTCCCCAGTACCCCGGGTCACGTGGTGACCCCGGCCGCAGGTCAGCGGGTCACGTGATGACCCCGCCCCCAGGTCACCGGGTCAGGTCGGGACCCCGGCCCCAGGTCACCGGGTCTTGTCGTGTCGCTGCCCCGGGTACCAGTGTCGGGTGACATCCCCGGCCCCAGGGCCCCGGGTCACGTGGGGTCCCCGGCCAGGGTCCCCGGGTTACATCGGGACACCATTACCGGATCACTGGGTCCTGTCATGTCCCCGGCCCGGGTCCCCTGGACAGGTCGTTACCCTGGCCCTGGGTCACCGGGTCATGTCGTGTCCACGGACCAGGTCCCAGGGTCGGGTGACCACCCTGGCCCCTGGTCCCCGGGTCATGTCGGGTACCCGGCCTGGTTCCAAGGTTCCGGTGACCATCCCGGCACCAGGACCCCGGGCCACGTGGGGACCCCGGCCCCAGGTCACCGGGTCAGGTCGGGACCCCGGACCCAGGTCACCGGGTCATGTCGGGACCCAGGCCTGGGTCCCCGGGTTGGATTGTTACCCTGGCCCCGGGTCACCGCGTCATGTCGGGTACCCAGCCCGGGTCCCCGGGTCGGGTTTTTACCCCAGTCCCAGGTCACCGGGTCCTGTCGGGTCCCCGGCCCGGGTTCCCTGGACAGGTCGTTACCCCGGCCCCGGGTCACCGGGTCATGTCGGGTCCACGGACCAGGTCCCAGGGTCAGGTGACCACCCCGACCCCAGGTCCCCGGGTCATGTCGGGTACCTGGCCTGGTTCCCAGGTTCTGGTGACCACCCCAGCACCAGGACCCCGGGTGACGTGGGGACCCCGACCCCAGGTCACCGGGTCATGTCAGGTCCCCGGCCCCAGGTCCCCGAGTCCGGTCGACACCACATCCCCTGGTCACCGGGTCATGTCTGTGTACCCAGCCTGGTTCCCAGGTTCAGAGGTCCACCCCGGCACCAGGACCCCGGGTAATGTTGGGTATCCGACCCCAGGTCCCCGGGATGGGTCGGGACCCCGGCCCCGGGTCACCGGGTCGTGTCCGGTCGCTACCCCGGCTAGCAGCTTCGGGTTACCACCCCGGCCACGGGAGACGGGGTCATACGGGGTCCCCGGTCCGGGTCCCCGGGTCGGCTCCTTGCTCTGGCCCCAGGTCCCAGGGTCATGTCGGGTACCCGGCCTGGTTCCAAGGTTCCGGTGACCACCTCGGCACCAGGACCCCAGGCCACGTGGGGACCCCGGCCCCAGGTCACCGGGTCACGTGAGGACCCCGGCCCCAGGTCACCAGGTCACGTGGGGACCCCGGCCCCAGGTCAGCGGGCCATGTCAGCACCCCGGACCCAGGTCACTGGGTCATGTCGGGTGCCCGGCCCGGGTCCCCGGGTTGGATTGTTTCCCTGGCCCCGGGTCACCGGGTCATGTCTGGTACCCAGCCTGGTTCCCAGGTTCCGAGGTCCACCCCGGCACCAGGACCCCGGGTAATGTTGGGTACCCGGCCCTGGTCCCCGGGATGGGTCGGGACCCCGGCCACAGGTCACCGGGTCAGCTCGGGACCCCGGACCCAGGTCCCCGGGTCATGTCTGGTACCCAGCCTTGTTCCCATGTTCCGATGACCACCCCGGCACCAGGACCCCGGGTAATGTTGGGTACCTGACCCCAGGTCCCCGGGATGGGTTGGGACCCCACCGTGGGTCACCGGGTTGTCGGGTCGCTGCCCCAGGTCGCAGCGTCGGGTGACCACCCCGGCCACGGGAGACGGGGTAATACCGGGTCTCCGGTCCGGGTCCCCGGGTCGGCTCGTTACCCTGGCCCCAGGTCACCGGGTCATGTCGGGTACCCAGCCTGGTTCCCAGGTTCCGACGACCACGCCGGCACCAGGACCCCGGGTACTGTTGGGTACCCGGCCCTGGTCCCCAGGATGGGTCGGGACGCCGGCCCCGTGTCACCGGGTCATGTCGGGTCGCTTCCCCGGGTAGCAGCGTCGTGTGACCACCCCAGCCCCGGGGGACACGGTCATACTGGGTCCCCGGCCCTGGTCCCCGGATTGGGTCGTTACCCAGGCCCCGGGTCCCCGGGTCATGTCGGGTCCACGGACCAGGTTCCAGGGTCGGGTTACCACCCCGCCAAAAGTACCCCGGGTTACGTGGGGATCCTGGCCCCAGGTCAGCGGGTCACGTGGGGACCCCGGCCCCAGGTCACCGGGTCAGGTCGGGACCCCGGACCCAGGTCACCGGGTCATGTCGGGACCCAGGCCCGGGTCCCCGGGTTGGATTGTTACCCAGGCCCCGGGTTACCGGGTCCTGTTGGGTCTCGCCCCAGGTCTCCTGGACAGGTCGTTACCCAGGCCCCGGGTCCCCGGGTCATGTCGGGTCCATGGACCAGGTCCCAGGTTCGGGTGACCACCCTGGCACAAGTACCCCGGTCACGTGGGGACCCCAGCCCCAGGTCACCGGGTCACGTGTGGACCCCGGCCCCAGGTCACCGGGTCAGGTCGGGACCCCGGACCCAGGTCACCGGGTCATGTCGGGACCCAGGCCTGGGTCCCCGGGTTGGATTGTTACCCTGGCCCCGGGTCACCGCGTCATGTCGGGTACCCAGCCCGGGTCCCCGGGTCGGGTTTTTACCCCAGTCCCAGGTCACCGGGTCCTGTCGGGTCCCCGGCCCGGGTTCCCTGGACAGGTCGTTACCCCGGCCCCGGGTCACCGGGTCATGTCGGGTCCACGGACCAGGTCCCAGGGTCAGGTGACCACCCCGACCCCAGGTCCCCGGGTCATGTCGGGTACCTGGCCTGGTTCCCAGGTTCTGGTGACCACCCCAGCACCAGGACCCCGGGTGACGTGGGGACCCCGACCCCAGGTCACCGGGTCATGTCAGGTCCCCGGCCCCAGGTCCCCGAGTCCGGTCGACACCACATCCCCTGGTCACCGGGTCATGTCTGGTACCCAGCCTGGTTCCCAGGTTCAGAGGTCCACCCCGGCACCAGGACCCCGGGTAATGTTGGGTATCCGACCCCAGGTCCCCGGGATGGGTCGGGACCCCGGCCCCGGGTCAACGGGTCGTGTCGGGTCGCTGCCCCGGGTAGCAGCGTCGGGTGACCACCCCGGCCACGGGAGACGGGGTCATACCGGGTCCCCGGCCCGGGTCCCCGGGTCGGCTCCTTGCCCTGGCCCCTGGTCCCCGGGTCATGTCGGGTACCCGGCCTGGTTCCAAGGTTCCGGTGACCATCCCGGCACCAGGACCCCGGGCCACGTGGGGACCCCAGCCCCAGGTCACCGGGTCACGTGGGGACCCCGGCCCCAGGTCAGCGGTTCAGGTCAGCACCCCGGACCCAGGTCACCGGGTCATGTCGGGTCCCCGGCCCGGGTCCCCGGGTTGGATTGTTTCCCTGGCCCCGGGTCACCGGGTCATGTCGGGTACCCAGCCTGGTTCCCAGGTTCCGAGGTCCACCCCGGCACCAGGACCTTGGGTAATGGTGGGTACCCGGCCCTGGTCCCTGGGATGGGTTGGGACCCCGGCCCCGGGTCACCGGGTCATGTCGGGTCGCTACCCCGGCTAGCAGCGTCGGGTGACCACCCCAGCCCCGGGGGACGGGGTCATGTCGGGTCCACGGACCAGGTCCCAGGGTCGGGTGACCACGCCGACCCCAGGTCCCCGGGTCATGTCGGGTACCCGGCCTGGTTCCCAGGTTCCGGTGACCACCCCGGCACCCGGACCACGGGTCACGTGGGGACCCCGGCCCCAGGTCAGCGGGTCACGTGGGTACCCTGGCCCCAGGTCACCGGGTCAGGTCGGGACCCCGGACCCAGGTCACCGGGTCATGTCGGGACCCAGGCCCGGGTCCCCAGATTGGATTGTTACCCTGGTCCAGGGTCACCGCGTCATGTCTGGTACCCAGCCTGGTTCCCAGGTACCGATGACCACCCCGGCACCAGGTCCTCGGGTCACATGGGGACCCCGGCCCCAGGTCACCGGGTCACGTCGGGACCATGGTCCTAGGTCACCGGGTCATGTCGGGTCAACGGCCTGGGTACCAGGGTCTGGTGACCACCCCGACCCCAGGTCCATGGGTCATGTCAGGACCCCGGACCAGGTCCCCGAGTCCGGTTGACACCACAGCCCCAGGTCACCGGGTCTTGTCGGGTACCCAGCCCGGGCACCAGGGTCAGGTCGGGACCCTGGCTCCAGGTCACCAGGTCATGTCGGATACCCGGCCTGGTTCCCAGGTTCCGCAGACCACCCCGGCACCAGGACCCCGGGTCACGTGGGGACTCTGGCCCCAGGTAACCGGGTCAGGTGGGGACCCCGGACCCAGGTCACTGGGTCATTTCTGGTACCCAGCCTGGTTCCCAGGTTCCGATGACCACTCCGGCACCAGGACCCCGGGTAATGTTGGATACCTGGCCCTGGTCCCCGGGATGGGTCGGGTCCCCTGCCCCAGGTTACCGGGTCAGGTTGGGACCCAGAACCCAGGTCCTCGGGTCATGTCGGGTCCCCGGACCAGGTCCACGAGTCCGGTCGACACCACAGCCCCAGGTCACCGGGTCTTGTCGGGTACCCAGCCCGGGCACCAGGGTCAGGTCAGGACCCTGGCTCCAGGTCACCAGGTCATGTCGGATACCCGGCCTGGTTCCCAGGTTCCGGTGACCACCCCGTCCCCAGTACCCCGGGTCACGTGGTGACCCCGGCCGCAGGTCTGCGGTTCACGTGATGACCCCGCCCCCAGGTCACCGGGTCAGGTCGGGACCCCGGCCCCGGGTCACCGGGTCTTGTCGTGTCGCTGCCCCGGGTACCAGTGTCGGGTGACATCCCCGGCCCCAGGGCCCCGGGTCACGTGGGGTCCCCGGCCAGGGTCCCCGGGTTACATCGGGACACCATTACCGGATCACTGGGTCCTGTCATGTCCCCGGCCCGGGTCCCCTGGACAGGTCGTTACCCCGGCCCTGGGTCACCGGGTCATGTCGTGTCCACGGACCAGGTCCCAGGGTCGGGTGACCACCCTGGCCCCTGGTCCCCGGGTCATGTCGGGTACCCGGCCTGGTTCCAAGGTTCCGGTGACCATCCCGGCACCAGGACCCCGGGCCACGTGGGGACCCCGGCCCCAGGTCACCGGGTCAGGTCGGGACCCCGGACCCAGGTCACCGGGTCATGTCGGGACCCAGGCCTGGGTCCCCGGGTTGGATTGTTACCCTGGCCCCGGGTCACCGCGTCATGTCGGGTACCCAGCCCGGGTCCCCGGGTCGGGTTTTTACCCCAGTCCCAGGTCACCGGGTCCTGTCGGGTCCCCGGCCCGGGTTCCCTGGACAGGTCGTTACCCCGGCCCCGGGTCACCGGGTCATGTCGGGTCCACGGACCAGGTCCCAGGGTCAGGTGACCACCCCGACCCCAGGTCCCCGGGTCATGTCGGGTACCTGGCCTGGTTCCCAGGTTCTGGTGACCACCCCAGCACCAGGACCCCGGGTGACGTGGGGACCCCGACCCCAGGTCACCGGGTCATGTCAGGTCCCCGGCCCCAGGTCCCCGAGTCCGGTCGACACCACATCCCCTGGTCACCGGGTCATGTCTGGTACCCAGCCTGGTTCCCAGGTTCAGAGGTCCACCCCGGCACCAGGACCCCGGGTAATGTTGGGTATCCGACCCCAGGTCCCCGGGATGGGTCGGGACCCCGGCCCCGGGTCAACGGGTCGTGTCGGGTCGCTGCCCCGGGTAGCAGCGTCGGGTGACCACCCCGGCCACGGGAGACGGGGTCATACCGGGTCCCCGGCCCGGGTCCCCGGGTCGGCTCCTTGCCCTGGCCCCTGGTCCCCGGGTCATGTCGGGTACCCGGCCTGGTTCCAAGGTTCCGGTGACCATCCCGGCACCAGGACCCCGGGCCACGTGGGGACCCCGGCCCCAGGTCACCGGGTCACGTGGGGACCCCGGCCCCAGGTCAGCGGTTCAGGTCAGCACCCCGGACCCAGGTCACCGGGTCATGTCGGGTCCCCGGCCCGGGTCCCCGGGTTGGATTGTTTCCCTGGCCCCGGGTCACCGGGTCATGTCGGGTACCCAGCCTGGTTCCCAGGTTCCGAGGTCCACCCCGGCACCAGGACCTTGGGTAATGGTGGGTACCCGGCCCTGGTCCCCGGGATGGGTCGGGACCCCGGCCACAGGTCACCGGGTCAGCTCGGGACCCCGGACCACGGTCCCCGGGTCATGTCTGGTACCCAGCCTGGTTCCCAGGTTCCGATGACCACCCCGGCACCAGGACCCCGAGTAATGTTGGGTACCCGGCCCTGGTCCCTGGGATGGGTTGGGACCCCGGCCCCGGGTCACCGGGTCATGTCGGGTCGCTACCCCGGCTAGCAGCGTCGGGTGACCACCCCAGCCCCGGGGGACGGGGTCATGTCGGGTACCCAGCCCGGGTCCCCGGGTCGGCTCGTTACCCTGGCCCCAGGTCACCGGGTCATGTCGGGTCCACGGACCAGGTCCCAGGGTCGGGTGACCACGCCGACCCCAGGTCCCCGGGTCATGTCGGGTACCCGGCCTGGTTCCCAGGTACCGATGACCACCCCGGCACCCGGACCACGGGTCACGTGGGGACCCCGGCCCCAGGTCAGCGGGTCACGTCGGGACCATGGTCCTAGGTCACCGGGTCATGTCGGGTCAACGGCCTGGGTACCAGGGTCTGGTGACCACCCCGACCCCAGGTCCATGGGTCATGTCAGGACCCCGGACCAGGTCCCCGAGTCCGGTTGACACCACAGCCCCAGGTCACCGGGTCTTGTCGGGTACCCAGCCCGGGCACCAGGGTCAGGTCGGGACCCTGGCTCCAGGTCACCAGGTCATGTCGGATACCCGGCCTGGTTCCCAGGTTCCGCAGACCACCCCGGCACCAGGACCCCGGGTCACGTGGGGACCCTGGCCCCAGGTAACCGGGTCAGGTGGGGACCCCGGACCCAGGTCACTGGGTCATTTCTGGTACCCAGCCTGGTTCCCAGGTTCCGATGACCACTCCGGCACCAGGACCCCGGGTCACGTGGGAACCCCGGCCACAGGTCACCGGGTCAGGTCGGGACCATGGACCCAGGTCCCCGGGTCATGTTTGGTTCCCAGCCTGGTTCCCAGGTTCCGAGGTCCACCCCGGCACCAGGACCCCGGGTAATGTTGGGTACCGGCCCATGTCCCTGGGATGGGTCGGGACCCCGGCACCTGGTCACCGGGTCATTTTGGGTACCCAGACCAGGTCCCAGGGTCGGGTGACCACCCCGACCCCAGGTCCCCGGGTCATGTCGGGTACCCGGCATGGTTCCCAGGTTCTGCTGACCACCCCGGCACCAGGACCCCGGGTCACGTGGGGACCCCGGCCCCAGGTCACCGGGTCAGGTCGGGACCCCGGCCCCAGGTCACCGGGTCATGTCGGGTACCCAGCCCGGGCACCAGTGTCAGCTCAGGACCCCGGCCCCAGGTCACCAGGTCATGTCGGATACCCGGCCTGATTCCCAGGTTCCGGTGACCACCCCGGCCCCAGTACCCCGGGTCGCGTGGGGTCCCCGGCCCGGGTCCCCGGGTTACATCGGGACACCAGTACCGGATCACTGGGTCCTGTCAGGTCCCCGGCCCGGGTCCCCTGGACAGGTCGTTACCCCGGCCCCGGGTTACCGGGTCATGTCGGGTCCACGGACCAGGTCCTAGGGTCGGGTGACCACCCCGACCCCAGGTCCCCGGGTCATGTCGGGTACCCAGGCCCGGGTCCCCGGGTTGGATTGTTACCCAGGCCCCGGGTCACCGGGTCATGTCGGGTCAACGGCCTGGGTAGAGGGTCTGGTGACCACCCCGACCCCAGGTCCCCGGGTCATGTCGGGACCCCGGACCAGGTCCCCGAGTCCAGTTGACACCACAGCCCCGGGTCACCGGGTCATGTCGGGTACCTAGCCCGGGGACCAGGGTCAGGTCGGGACCGCGGCCCCAGGTCACCAGGACATGTCGGGTACCCGGCCTGGTTCCCAGGTTCCGGTGACCACCCCGGCACCAGGACCCCGGGTAATGTTGGGTACCCGGCCCTGGTCCCCGGGATGGGTCGGGACCCCGGCCCTGGGTCACCGGGTCTTATTGGGTCGCTGCCCCGGATACCAGTGTTGGGTGACATCCCCGGCCCCAGGTCCCCGGGTCACGTGGAGTCCCCGGCACG
This sequence comes from Somateria mollissima, assembly GCA_951411735.1. NCBI lineage: Eukaryota > Metazoa > Chordata > Aves > Anseriformes > Anatidae > Somateria > Somateria mollissima. The sequence goes on from OX598333.1 coordinate 277,411, forward strand.
GGTCCCCGGGTTGAATCAGGACACCAGCGCCGGATCACCGGGTCCAGTCAGCTCCGCGGCCCGGGTCCCCTGGACAGGTCGTTACCCCGGCCCCGGGTCACCGGGCCATGTCTGGTCCACGGACCAGGTCCCAGGGTCAGGTGACCACCCCGACCCCAGGTCCCCGGGTCATGTCGGGTACCCGGCCTGGTTCTCAGGTTCCGATGACCACCCCAGCACCAGGACCCCGGGTCACGTGGGGACCCCGGCCCCAGGTCACCGGGTCACGTGGGGACCCAGGCCCCAGGTCACCGGGTCAGGTCGGGACCCCGGACCAGGTAACCTGGTCATGTCGGGTCCCAGCCCGGGGTCCCCGGATTGGATTGTTACAAGGCCCCGTGTCACCGGGTCATGTCTGGTACCCAGCCTGGTTCCCAGGTTCCGAGGTCCACCCCGGCACCAGGACCCCGGGTAATGTTGGATATCCGGCCCTGGTCCCCGGGATGGGTCGGGTCCCCGGCCCTGGGTCACCGGGTCATGTCGGGTCGCTGCCCCGGGTACCAGTGTTGGGTGACATCCCCGGCCCCAGGTCCCCGGGTCAGGTGGGGTCCCCGGCCCGGGTCCCCGGGTTGCATCGGGACACCAGCACCGGATCACCGGGTCACGTGGGGTCCCCGGCCCGGGTCCCCGGGTTACATCGGGACACCAGCGCCGGATCACCGGGTCCTGTCAGGTCTGCGGCCCGGGTCCCCTGGACAGGTCGTTACCCCGGCCCCGGGTCACCGGGTCATGTCGGGTCCACGGACCAGGTCCCAGGGTCGGGTGACCACCCCGACCCCAGGTCCCCGGGTCATGTCGGGTACCCGGCCTGGTTCCCAGGTTCTGATGACCACCCCAGCACCAGGACCCCGGGTGACGTGGGGACCCCGACCCCAGGTCACCGGGTCATGTTGGGTACCCAGCCTGGTTCACAGGTTCCGACGACCACGCCGGCACCAGGACCCCGGGTACTGTTGGGTACCCGGCCCTGGTCCCCAGGATGGGTCGGGACCCGGGCCCCGGGTCACCGGGTCATGTCGGGTCGCTTCCCCGGCTAGCAGCGTCGTGTGACCACCCCAGCCCCGGGGGACACGGTCATACTGGGTCCCTGGCCCGGGTCCCCGGATTGGGTCGTTACCCAGGCCCCGGGTCCCCGGGTCATGTCGGGTCCACGGACCAGGTTCCAGGGTCGGGTTACCACCCCGCCACAAGTACCCCGGGTTATGTGGGGATCCTGGCCCCAGGTCAGCGGGTCACGTGGGGACCCCGGCCCCAGGTCACCGGGTCAGGTCGGGACCCAGGCCCAGGTCCCCGGGTTGGATTGTTACCCAGGCCCCGGGTTACCGGGTCCTGTCGGGTCTCAGCCCAGGTCTCCTGGACAGGTCGTTACCCCGGCCCCGGGTCACCGGGTCATGTCGGGTCCACGGACCAGGTCCCAGGTTCGGGTGACCACCCCGGCACAAGTACCCCGGTCACGTGGGGACCCCAGCCCCAGGTCACCGGGTCACGTGTGGACCCCGGCCCCAGGTCACCGGGTCAGGTCGGGACCCAGGCCCAGGTCCCCGGGTTGGATTGTTACCCTGGCCCCGGGTCACCGCGTCATGTCGGGTACCCAGCCCGGGTCCCCGGGTCGGGTTTTTACCCCAGTCCCAGGTCACCGGGTCCTGTCGGGTCCCCGGCCCGGGTTCCCTGGACAGGTCGTTACCCCGGCCCCGGGTCACCGGGTCATGTCGGGTCCACGGACCAGGTCCCAGGGTCGGGTGACCACCCCGACCCCAGGTCCCCGGGTCATGTCGGGCACCTGGCCTGGTTCCCAGGTTCAGGTGACCACCCCAGCACCAGGACCCCGGGTGACGTGGGGACCCCGACCCCAGGTCACCGGGTCATGTCAGGTCCCCGGCCCCAGGTCCCCGAGTCCGGTCGACACCACATCCCCTGGTCACCGGGTCATGTCTGGTACCCAGCCTGGTTCCCAGGTTCCGAGGTCCACCCCGGCACCAGGACCCCGGGTAATGTTGGGTATCCGACCCCAGGTCCCCGGGATGGGTCGGGACCCCGGCCCCGGGTCACCGGGTCGTGTCCGGTCGCTACCCCGGCTAGCAGCGTCGGGTGACCACCCCGGCCACGGGAGACGGGGTCATGCCGGGTCCCCGGCCCGGGTCCCCGGGTCGGCTCCTTGCCCTGGCCCCAGGTCCCCGGGTCATGTCGGGCACCTGGCCTGGTTCCAAGGTTCCGGTGACCACCCCGGCACCAGGACCCCGGGCCACGTGAGGACCCCTGCCCCAGGTCACCAGGTCACGTGGGGACCCCGGCCCCAGGTCAGCGGGTCAGGTCGGCACCCCGGACCCAGGTCACCGGGTCATGTCGGGTCCCAGGCCCGGGTCCCCGGGTTGGATTGTTTCCCTGGCCCCGGGTCACCGGGTCATGTCGGGTACCCAGCCTGGTTCCCAGGTTCCGAGGTCCACCCCGGCACCAGGACCCCGGGTAATGTTGGGTACCCGGCCCTGGTCCCCGGGATGGGTCGGGACCCCGGCCCTGGGTCACCGGGTCTTATTGGGTCGCTGCCCCGGATACCAGTGTTGGGTGACATCCCCGGCCCCAGGTCCCTGGGGTCACGTGGAGTCCCCGGCCCGGGTCCCCGGGTTGAATCGGGACACCAGCGCCGGATCACCGGGTCCAGTCAGCTCCGCGGCCCAGGTCCCCTGGACAGGTCGTTACCCCGGCCCCGCGTCACCGGGTCATGTCGGTTCCACTTGAACAGGTTCAAGGGTCGGGTGACCACCCCGACCCCAGGTCCCCGGGTCATGTCGGGTACGCGGCCTGGTTCCCAGGTTCCGGTGACCACCCCGGCACCAGGACCCCGGGTCATGTTGGGATCCCAGCCCCAGGCCAGCCGGTCACGTGGGGACCCCGGCCCCAGGTCACCGGGTCAGGTCGGGAACCAGGACCCAGGACACAAGGTCATGTCGGGACCCAGGGCAGGGTCCCCGGGTTGGATTGTTACCCAGGCCCCGGGTCACCGGGTCATGTCGGGTCAACGGCCTGGGTACCAGGGTCTGGTGACAACCCCGACCCCAGGTCCCCGGGTCATGTCGAAACCCCAGACCAGGTCCCCGATTCCGGTGGACACCACAGCCCCGGGGCACCGGGTCATGTCGGGTACCCAGCCCGGGCACCAGGGTCAGGTCGGGACCCCGGCCCCAGGTCACCAGGACATGTCGGGTACCCGACCTGGTTCCCAGGTTCCTGTGACCGCCCCGGCACCAGGACCCCGGGTAATGTTGGGTACCCGGCCCTGGTCCCCGGGATGGGTCGGGACCCCGGCCCCGGGTCACCGGGTCGTATCGGGTCTCTGCCCCGGATACCAGTGTCGGGTGACATCCCCGGCCCCAGGTCCCCGGGTCACGTGGAGTCCCCGGCCCGGGTCCCCGGGTTGCATCGGGACACCAGCGCCGGATCACCGGGTCCAGTCAGCTCCGCGGCCCGGGTCCCCTGGACAGGTCGTTACCCCGGCCCCGGATCACCGGGTCATGTCGGGTCCACGGACCAGGTCCCAGGGTCGGGTGACCACCCCGACCCCAGGTCCCCGGGTCATGTCGGGTACCCGGCCTGGTTCCCAGGTTCCGGTGACCACCCCGGCACCAGGACCCCGGGTCACGTGGGGACCCCGGACCCAGGTCACCGGGTCACGTGGGGACCCCGGCCCCAGGTCACCGGGTCAGGTCGGGACCCCGGACCCATGTCACCGGGTCATGTTTGTTACTCAGCCTGGTTCCCAGGTTCCGCTGACCACCCCGGCACCAGGACCCCGGGTCACGTGGGGACCCCGGCCCCAGGTCACCGGGTCAGGTCGTGACCCCGGCCCCAGGTCACCGGGTTATGTCGGGACCCAGCCTGGTTCCCAGGTTCCGATGATCACCCCAGCACCAGGACCCCGGGTAATGTTGGATACCCGGCCCTGGTCACCGGGATGGGTCGGGTCCCCGGCCCCGGGTCACCGGGTCAGGATGGGACCCCGGACCCAGGTCCCCGGGTCATGTCGGGTACCCAGCCCGGGCACCAGGGTCAGCTCAGGACCCCGGCCCCAGGTCACCAGGTCATGTCGGATACCCGGCCTGGTTCACAGGTTCCGGTGACCACCCCGGCCCCAGTACCCCGGGTCACGTGGGGTCCCCGGCCCAGGTCCCCGGGTTACATCGGGACACCAGTACCGGATCACTGGGTCCTGTCAGGTCCCCGGCCCGGGTCCCCTGGACAGGTCGTTACCCCGGTCCCGGGTCACCGGGTCATGTCGGGTCAACGGACCAGGTCCCTGAGTCCGGTTGACACCACAGCCCCGGGTCACCGGGTCATGTCGGGTACCCAGCCCGGGCACCAGGGTCAGCTCGGGATCCCGGCCCCAGGTCACCAGGACATGTCGGGTACCCGACCTGGTTCCCAGGTTCCTGTGACCACCCCGGCACCAGGACCCCGGGTAATGTTGGGTACCCGGCCCTGGTCCCCGGGATGGGTCGGGACCCCGGCCCCAGGTCACCGGGTCGTATCGGGTCTCTGCCCCGGATACCAGTGTCGGGTGACATCCCCGGCCCCAGGTCCCCGGGTCACGTGGGGTCCCCGGCCCGGGTCCCCGGGTTACATCGGGACACCAGCGCCGGATTACCGGGTCCAGTCAGCTCCGTGGCCCGGGTCCCCTGGACAGGTCGTTACCCCGGCCCCGGATCACCGGGTCATGTCGGGTCCACGGACCTGGTCCCAGGGTCGGGTGACCACCCCGACCCCAGGTCCCCGGGTCATGTCGGGTACCCGGCCTGGTTCCCAGGTTCCGGTGACCACCCCGGCACCAGGACCCCGGGTGACGTGGGGACCCCGGCCCCAGGTGACCGTGTCACGTGGGGACCCCGGCCCCAGGTCACCGGGTCAGGTCGGGACCCCGGACCCATGTCACCGGGTCATGTTTGTTACTCAGCCTGGTTCCCAGGTTCCGATGATTACCCCGGCACCAGGACACCGGGTCACGGTGGGACCCCGGTCCCAGGTGACCGGGTCACGTGGGGACCCCGGCCACAGGTGACCGGGTCACGTGGGGACCCCGGACCCAGGTCCCCGGGTCATGTCTGGTACCCAGCCTTGTTCCCAGGTTCCGATGACCACCCCGGCACCAGGACCCCGGGTAATGTTGGGTACCTGACCCCAGGTCCCCGGGTCGGGTCGTTATCCTGGCCCCAGGTCACCGGGTCATGTCGGGTACCCAGCCTGGTTCACAGGTTCCGACGACCACGCCGGCATCAGGACCCCGGGTACTGTTGGGTACCCGGCCCTGGTCCCCGGGATGGGTCGGGACTCCGGCCCCGGGTCACCGGGTCATGTCGGGTTGCTTCCCCGGGTAGCAGCGTCGTGTGACCACCCCAGCCCCGGGGGACACGGTCATACTGGGTCCCTGGCCCTGGTCCCCGGATCGGGTCGTTACCCAGGCCCCGGGTCCCCGGGTCATGTCGGGTCCATGGACCAGGTCAGCGGGTCACGTGGGGACCCCGGCCCCAGGTCACCGGGTCAGGTCGGGACCCCGGACCCCGGTCACCGGGTCATGTCGGGACCCAGGCCCGGGTCCCAGGGTTGGATTGTTACCCTGGCCCCGGGTTACCGGGTCTTGTCGGGTCTCGGCCCAGGTCTCCTGGACAGGTCGTTACCCCGGCCCCGGGTCCCCGGGTCATGTCGGGTCCATGGACCAGGTCCCAGGTTCGGGTGACCACCCCGGCACAAGTACCCCGGTCACGTGGGGACCCCAGCCCCAGGTCACCGGGTCACGTGGGGACCCCGGCCCCAGGTCACCGGGTCATGTCGGGTCGCTGCCCCGGGTCGCAGCATCGGGTGACCACCCCGGCCACGGGAGACGGGGTCATACCGGGTCCCCGGCCCGGGTCCCCGGGTCGGGTCGTTACCCTGGCCCCAGGTCACAGGGTCTTGTCGGGTCACTGCCCCGGGTACTAGTGTCGGGTGACATCCCCGGCCCCAGGTCCCCGCGTCACGTGGGGTCCCCGGCCCGGATAACCGTGTTGCATCGGGACACCAGCACCAGATCACCGGGTCCTGTCGGGTCCCCGGCCCGGGTCTCCTGGACGGGTCGTTACCCCGGCCCCGGGTCACCGGGTCACGTTTGGTCCCCAGACCAGTTCCCAGGTTCCGGTGACCACCCCGACCCCAGGTCCCCGGGTCATGTCGGGTACCCAGCCTGGTTCCCAGGTTCCGGTGACCACCCCGGCACCAGGACCCCGGGTCACGTGGGGACCCCTGCCCTACGTCACCGGGTCACGTGGGGACCGGGGCCCCAGGTCACCGGGTCATGCCGGGTCCCAGGCCCGGGTCCCCGGGTTGGATTGTTACCCAGGCCCCGGGTCACAGGGTCATGTCGGGACCCCGGACCAGGTCCCCGAGTCCGGTCAACACCACAGCCCCGGGTCACCGGGTCATGTCGTGTACCCAGCCCGGGCACCAGGGTCAGGTCGGGACCCCAGCCCCAGGTCACCAGGACATGTCGGGTACCCGGCCTGGTTCCCAGGTTCCGGTGACCACCCCGGCACCAGGACCCCGGGTCACGTGGGGATCCCGGCCCCAGGTCAGCGGGTCACGTGGGGACCCCGGCCACAGGTCACCGGGTCAGGTGGGGACCCCGGACCCAGGTCCCCGGGTCATGTCTGGTTTCCAGCCTGGTTCCCAGGTTCCGATGACCACCCCGGCACCAGGAACCCAGGTAATATTGGGTACCCGGCCTGGTTCCCAGGTTCCGCTGACCACCCCGGCACCAGGACCCCAGGTCACGTGGGGACCCCGGCCCCAGGTCACCGGGTCAGGTCATTATCCCGGTCCTGGGTCACCCGTTCATGTCGGGTCCACGGACTCAGGTCACCGGGTCATGTCGGGTCAACGGCCTGGGTACCAGGGTCTGGTGACCACCCTGACACCAGGTCCCCGGGTCATGTCGGGACCCCGGACCAGGTCCCCGAGTCCGGTCGACACCACAGCCCCGGGTCAACGGGTCATGTCGGGTACTCAGCCCAGGTCCCCGGGTCGGGTTTTTACCCCAGGCCCAGGTTACCTGGTCCTGTCGGGTCCCCGGCCCGGGTCCCCTGGACAGGTCGTTTCCCCGGCCCCGGGTCACCGGGTCATGTTGGGTCCATGGACCAGGTCCCAGGGTCGGGTGACCACCCCGACCCCAGGTTCCTGGGTCATGTCAATTATGCGGCCTGATTCCCAGGTTCCGGTGACCACCCCGGCACCAGGAACCCGGGTCACATGGCGACCCCGGCCCCAGGTCACCGGGTCAGGTCGGGACCCCGGCCGCAGGTCAGAGGGTCATGTCGGGACCCAGGCCCGTGTCCCCGGGTTGGATTGTTACCAGGCCCCAGGTCACTGGGTCATGTCTGGTACCCAGCCTGGTTCACAGGTTCCGAGGTCCACCCCGGCACCAGGACCCCGGGTAATATTGGTACCCGGCCCTGGTCCCCGGGATGGGTCGGGACCCCTGCCCCGGGTGACCGGGTCATGTCGGGTCGCTGCCCCGGGTACCAGTGTCGGGTGACCACCCCGGCCCCAGGTCCCCGGGTCATGTCGGGACCCCGGACCAGGTCCCCGAGTCCGGTCGACACCACAGCCTGGTCCTGTCGGGTCCCCGGCTCGGGTCCCCTGGACAGGTCGTTACCCCGGCCCCGGGTCACCGGGTCATGTCGGGTCCATGGACCAGGTCCCAGGGTCAGGTGACCACCCCGACCCCAGGTTCCCGGGTCATGTCGATTATGCGGCCTGGTTCCCATGTTCCGGTGACCACACCGGCACCAGGACCCCGGGTCACTTTGGGACCCCGGCCCCAGGTCACCGGGTCACGTGGGGACCCCGGCCCCAGGACACCGGGTCAGCTCAGGACCCCGGACCCAGGTCACCGGGTCATGTCGGGTCCCCGGCCCGGGTCCCCGGGTCGGGTCGTTACCCTGGCCCCAGGTCACCGGGTCATGTCTGGTACTCAGCCTGGTTCCAAGGTTCCGATGACCACCCCGGCACCAGGACACCGGTCACATGGGGACCCCGGTCCCAGGTGACCGGGTCACGTGGGTCCCCGGCCACAGGTCACCGGGTAAGCTCGGGACCCCGGACCAGGTCCCCGAGTCCAGTCGACACCACAGCCCCGGGTCACGTCGGGTACCTAGCCCGGGCACCAGGGTCAGGTCGGGACCCCGGCCCCAGGTCACCGGGTCACATGGGGACACCGACCCCAGGTGACCGGGTCAGGTTGGGACCCCGGACCCAGGTCACCGGGTCATGTCGGGACCCAGGCCCGGGTCCCCGGGCTGGATTGTTACCCTGGCCCCGGGTCACCGGGTCATGTCTGGTACCCAGCCTGGTTCCCAGGTTCCGATGACCACCCTGGCACCAGGACGCCGGGTAATGTTGGGTACCCGGCCCTGGTCCCCGGGATGGGTCGGGACCCCGGCCCCGGGTCACCGGGTCGTGTCGGGTCGCTGCCCCGGGTACCAGTGTCGGGTGACCACCCCGGCCACGGGAGACGGGGTCATACCGGGTCCCCGGCCCGGGTCCCCGGGTCGGGTCGTTACCCCAGACCCAGGTCACCGTGTCATGTCGGGACCCCGGACCTGGTCCCCGAGTCCGGTCGACACCACAGCCCCAGGTCACCGGGTCATGTTGGGTACCCGGCCATGGTCCCCGGGATGGGTCTGGAATCCGGCCCCGGGTCACTGGGTCGTGTCGGGTCCCTGCCCCGGGTACCAGTTTCGGGTGACATCCCCGGCCCAAGGTCCCCGTGTCATGTCGGGTACCCGGCCTGGTTCCCAGGTTCCGGTGACCACCCCGGCACCAGCACCCCGGGTCACGTGGGGACCCCGGCACCAGGTCAGCGGGTCACGTGGGAACACCGACCCCAGGTGACCGGGTCAGGTCGTTACCCCGGCCCCGGGTCACCAGGTCATGTCGGGACCCAGGGCCGGGTCCCCGGGTTGGATTGTTACCCTGGCCCCGGGTCAACGGGTCATGTCGGGTCAATGGCCTGGGTACCAGGGTCTGGTGACCACCCCGACCCCAGGTCCCCGGGTCATGTCGGGACCCCGGACCAGGTCCCCGAGTGCAGTCGACACCACAGCCCCAGGTCACCAGGACATGTCGGGTACCCAGCCTGGTTCCCAGGTTCCAATGACCACCCCGGCACCAGGACCCCGGTTAATGTTGGGTACCCGGCCCTGGTCCCCGAGATGGGTCGGGACCCCGGCCCCGGGTCACTGGGTCATGTCGGGTCCACGGACCAGGTCCCAGTGTCGGGTGACCACCCCGACCGCAGGTCCCTGGGTCATGTAGGGACCCCGGACCAGGTCCCCGAGTCCGGTCGACACCACAGCCCCGGGTCACCAGGTCATGTCGGGTACCCGGCCTGGTTCCCAGGTTCCGATGACCACCCCGGCCCCAGGTCAGCCGGTCACGTGGGGACACCGGCCCCAGGTCAGAGGGTCACGTGGGGACCCCGGCCCCAGGTCACCCGGTCAGCTCGGGACCCCGGACCCAGGTCACCGGGTCATGTCGGGACCCAGGCCCGGGTCCCCGGGTTGGACTGTTTCCCAGGCCCCGGGTCACCGGGTCATGTCGGGTCAACGGCCTGGGTACCAGGGTCTGGTGACCACCCTGACACCAGGTCCCCGGGTCATGTCGGGACCCCGGACCAGGTCCCCGAGTGCGGTCGACACCACAGCCCCGGGTCACCGGGTCATGTCGAGTACTCAGCCCGGGCACCAGGGTCAGGTCGGGAACCCGGCCCCAGGTCACCAGGTCTTGTCGGATAACCGGCCTGGTTCCCAGGTTCCGGTGACCACCCCGGCACTAGGACCCCGGGTAACGTGTGACCCCGGCCCGAGGTCAGCGGGTCACGTGGGGAACCCGGCCCCAGGTCACCAGGTCTTGTCGGATACCCAGCCTGGTTCCCAGGTTCCGATGACCACCCCGGCACCAGGACCCCGGGTAATGTTGGGTACCCGGCCTGGTCCGCGGATCAGATTGTTACCCTGGCGCCAGGTCACCGGGTCATGTCTGGTACCCAGCCTGGTTCCCAGGTTCTGGTGACCACCCCGGCACCAGAACCCCGGGTCACGTGGTGACCCCGGCCCCAGGTCACCGGGTCACGTGGGGACACCTGCCCCACCTCACCGGGTCATGTCGGGACCCAGGCCCGGGTCCTCGGGTTGGATTGTTACCCTGGCCCCGGGTCACCGGGTCATGTCTCGTACCCAGCCTGGTTCCCAGGTTCCGAGGTCCACCCCGGCACCAGGACCCCGGGTAATGTTGGGTACCCAGTCCTGGTCCCCGGGATGGGTCGGGACCCCGGCCCCGAGTCACCGGCTCGTGTCGGGTCGCTGCCCCGGGTACAAGTGTCGGGTGACCACCCCGGCCCCAGGTCCCCGGGTCACGTGGAGTCCCCGGCCCGGGTCAGCGGGTTGCATCGGGACACCAGCACCGGATCACCGGGTCCTGTCAGGTCCCAGGCCCGGGTCCCCTGTACAGGTCGTTACCCCGGCCCCGGGTCACCGGGTCATGTCGGGCCAACGGATTAGGTCCCAAGGTCGGGTGAGCACCCCGACCCCAGGTCCCCGTGTCATGTCGGGTACCCGGCCTGGTTCCTAGGTTCCGATGACCACCCCGGCACCAGGACCCCGGGTAATGTTGGGTACCCGGCCCTGGTCCCCTGGACAGGTCGTTACCCTGGCCCCGGGTCCCCGGGTCATGTTGGGTCCACGGACCAGGTCCCAGGGTCGGGTGACCACCCCGACCCCAGGTCCCCGGGTCATGTCGGGTACCCCGCCTAGTTCCCAGGTTCCGGTGACCACCCTGGCACCATTACCCCGGGTCACGTGGAGACCCCGGCCCCAGGACCCCGGGTCACGTGGGGACCCCGGCCCCAGGTCAGAGGGTCACGTGGGGACCCCGGCCCCAGGTCACCAGTCAGGTCGGGACCCCGGACCCATGTCACCGGGTCATGTTGGGACCCAGGGCAGGGTCCCCGGGTTGGATTATTACCCTGGCCCCGGGTCACCGGGTCATGTCGGGTCAACGGCCTGGGTACCAGGGTCTGGTGACCACCCCGACCGCAGGTCCCTGGGTCATGTCGGGACCCCGGACCAGGTCCCCGAATCCGGTCGACACCACAGCCCCGGGTCACCAGGTCATGTCGGGTACCCAGCCCGGGCACCAGGGTCAGGTCGGGACCCCGGCCCCACGTCACCGGGTCATGTCGGGTATCCAGCCCGGGCACCAGGGTCAGGTCGGGACCCCAGGCCCAGGTCACCAGGTCATGTCGGGTACCCATCCTGGTTCCCAGGTTCCGATGACCACCCCGGCACCAGGACCCCGGGTAATGTTGGGTCCCGGCCCTGGTCCCCGGGATGGGTCGGGACCCTGGCGCCGGGTCACCGGCTCGTGTCGGGTCGCTGCCCCGGGTACCAGTGTCGGGTGACCACCCCGGCCCCAGGTCCCCGGGTCACGTGGGGTCCCTGGCCCGGGTCCCCGGGTTGCATTGGGACACCAGCGCCGGATCACCGGGTCCTGTCGGGTCCCCGGCCCGGGTCTTCTCGACGGGTCGTTAACCCGGCCCCGGGTCACCGGGTCATGTCGGGTCCACGGACCGGGTCCCAGGGTCGGGTGACCACCCCGACCCCAGCTCCCCGTGTCATGTCGGGTGCCTGGCCTGGTTCCCAGGTTCCTGTGACCACCCCGGCACCAGGACCCCGGGTCACGTTGGGACCCCGGCCCCTGGTCACCGGGTCACGTGCGGACCCCGGCCCCAGGTAACCGGGTCAGGTAAGGACCCTGGCCCGGGGTCCTTGGTTCAGGGTGGTCACCCGACCCTGGGATCTGGGTCAGGGAACCGATGTGATCCGGTGACCCGGGGCTAGTGTCCCGATACGACCCATGGAGCCAGTCTGGGGACCGGATATGACCCGGTGACCTGGGGCTGGGGTCCCGATCCTACTCGGGGACCTGGTCCAGGGACCAGACATGACCCCATGACCTGGGGCCGGGTTCCCGACCCGACACAGGGACTGGGGCCGGGGTCCCAACTCGACCCAGGGACCAGGGCCGAGGACTGGACATGACACTGGGACCCTGGGCTTGGGTCCCGACCCGACCCGCAGACCCGGACCATGGACCCGACATGACCTGGTGACCCGGGACCGGGGTGGGGATCCGACCCTAGTACCCGGGCTGTGGACCTGACATGACCCGGTGAACAGGGACCGGGGTCCCGACCCAACGCAGGGACACGGGCCAGGGACCCGACATGACGATGGGACCTGCGGCCGGGGTCCCGACCTGACCCGGGGACCTGGGTTGGGGACCCTACCCGACCCAGGGACCCTGGCCGGGGACTCAACATAACCCAGTGACCCGGGGCTAGGGTTCTGACCTGACCCGCGGAACCAGGCAGGGAACACGATATGACCTGGGGACCCAGGGCCAGAGTCCTGACCCGACAAGGGGACAAGAGTAGGGGACCCAACATTACCTGGTGACCCAGGGTCGGGGTCCCAATCAGACTTGGGGACCTGGGCCGGGGAACCGACAAGACTTGGGGACACGTGCCGGGGACCCGACATGACCTGGGACCTGGGACCGGGGTGATCACCTGACCCTGGGACCCAGGCCGTTGACCCGACATGACCCTGTGACCTGGGGCCGGGGACCCAACCCGACACGGGGACCTGGGGCAGGAACCCAACATGACACGGTGACCTGGGTCCGGGGTGGTCACGCGACATGGGGACCCAGGCCGGGGACCCAACATGACTCGGTGAACCGGGTTCGGGGTCCCTACCAGACCCGGGGACCCGGGCCGGGGACCCGTCATGAGCCTGTGACACGGGGCTTGGGTCCCAACCCGACCCTGGGACTCGGGCCAGGGACCACATATGACCTGGTCACCAGGGTCTAGGGCGCCGACCCGACCCTGGGTCCCAGGCCGGGGACCAGATATGACCTGATCACCCGGGTCTAGGGCACTGACCCGACCCTGGGACCCAGGCCGCGGACACGATATGAGCTGGTCACCCGGGTCTAGAGCCAAGACCAGACCCTGGGACCCAGGCCAGGCACCAGATATGACATGGGGACCCGGGGCTGGGGTCACGACCCAACAAGGGGACCCGGGATGGGGACCCGACATGACCTGGATACCCAGGGCCAGGGTCGCGACCAGACCAGGGGACCCAGGCCGGGAACCCAACAAGACCCGGTGACCCAGAGCAGGGGTAATAACCAAACCCGGGGACCAGGGCCGAGGACCGGATATAACCACAGGACCCGGGGCCGGAGTCCCAACCCAACCCGGGGACCCGGGACACTGGGTCATGTCGGGTCCCTGCCCCGGGTACCAGTGTCGGGTGACCACCCCGGCCCCAGGTCCCCGGGTCACGTGGGGTCCCCGGCCCGGGTCCCTGGGTTGCATTGGGACACCAGCGCCGGATCACCGGGTCCTGTCGGGTCCCCGGCCCGGGTCCCCTGGACGGGTCGTTACCCCGGCCCCGTGTCAACGGGTCATGTCAAGACCCAGGCCCGGGTCCCTAGGTTGTATTGTTACCCTGGCCCCGGGTCACCGGGTCATGTCTGGTACCCAGCCTGGTTCCCAGGTTCCGATGACCACCCCGGCACCAGGACCCCGGGTAATGTTGGGTACCCGGCCCTGGTCCCCGGGATGGGTTGGGACCCCGGCCCCGGGTCAAAGAGTCGTGTCGGGTCGCTGCCCCGGGTACCAGTGTCGGGTGACCACCCCGGCCCCAGGTCCCCGGGTCACGTGGGGACCCCGGCGCGGGTCCCCTGGACAGGTCGTTACCCCGGCACCGGGTCACCGGGTCACGTCGGGTCCCCGGACCAGGTCCCAGGGTCGGGTGACCACCCCGACCCCAGGTCCCCGGGTCATGTTGGGTACCCGGCCTGGTTCACAGGTTCCGGTGACCACCCCGGCACCATTACCCCGGGTGACGTGGGGACCCCGGCCCCAGGTCACCGGGTCAGGTCCGGATCCCAGCCCCAGGTCACCGGGTCATGTCGGGTCCAAGGCCCAGGTACCAGCGTCGGGTGACCACCCCGGCCCCGGGAGACGGGGTCATACTGGGTCCCCGGCCCGGGTCCCCGGGACGGGTCGGGACCCAGGCCCCGGGGCACTGGGTCCTGTCGGGTCCCCGGCCCGGGTCCCATCGACGGGTTGTTACCCCGGCCCCGGGTCACCGGGTCATGCCGGTTACCCAGCCCGGGAACCAGGTTCGGGTCTTGACCCTGGCCCCGGGTCACTGGCTCATGTCGGGTCATCGGCCTCGGTCCCAGGGTCAGGTGATCACCCTGGCCCCAGGTCCTCGGTTTGGGTTGGGTCTCCGGTCCGGTTCTCCGGGTAGGGTCGGGACCCAGGCCCCGGGTCACCGGGTCATGTCGGGTCAATGGCCTGGGTACAAGGGTCTGGTGACCACCCCGACCCCAGGTCCCCGGGTCATGACGGGACACCGGACCAGGTCCCCGAGTGCGGTCGACACCACAGCCCCGGGTCACCGGGTCATGTCGAGTACTTAGCCCGGGCACCAGGGTCAGGTCGGGAACCCGGCCCCAGGTCACCAGGTCTTGTCGGATAACCGGCCTGGTTCCCAGGTTCCGGTGACCACCCCGGCACTAGGACCCCGGGTAACGTGTGACCCCGGCCCGAGGTCAGCGGGTCACGTGGGGAACCCGGCCCCAGGTCACCAGGTCTTGTCGGATACCCAGCCTGGTTCCCAGGTTCCGATGACCACCCCGGCACCAGGACCCCGGGTAATGTTGGGTACCCGGCCTGGTCCGCGGATCAGATTGTTACCCTGGCGCCAGGTCACCGGGTCATGTCTGGTACCCAGCCTGGTTCCCAGGTTCTGGTGACCACCCCGGCACCAGAACCCCGGGTCACGTGGTGACCCCGGCCCCAGGTCACCGGGTCACGTGGGGACACCTGCCCCACCTCACCGGGTCATGTCGGGACCCAGGCCCGGGTCCTCGGGTTGGATTGTTACCCTGGCCCCGGGTCACCGGGTCATGTCTCGTACCCAGCCTGGTTCCCAGGTTCCGAGGTCCACCCCGGCACCAGGACCCCGGGTAATGTTGGGTACCCAGTCCTGGTCCCCGGGATGGGTCGGGACCCCGGCCCCGAGTCACCGGCTCGTGTCGGGTCGCTGCCCCGGGTACAAGTGTCGGGTGACCACCCCGGCCCCAGGTCCCCGGGTCACGTGGAGTCCCCGGCCCGGGTCAGCGGGTTGCATCGGGACACCAGCACCGGATCACCGGGTCCTGTCAGGTCCCAGGCCCGGGTCCCCTGTACAGGTCGTTACCCCGGCCCCGGGTCACCGGGTCATGTCGGGCCAACGGATTAGGTCCCAAGGTCGGGTGAGCACCCCGACCCCAGGTCCCCGTGTCATGTCGGGTACCCGGCCTGGTTCCTAGGTTCCGATGACCACCCCGGCACCAGGACCCCGGGTAATGTTGGGTACCCGGCCCTGGTCCCCTGGACAGGTCGTTACCCTGGCCCCGGGTCCCCGGGTCATGTTGGGTCCACGGACCAGGTCCCAGGGTCGGGTGACCACCCCGACCCCAGGTCCCCGGGTCATGTCGGGTACCCCGCCTAGTTCCCAGGTTCCGGTGACCACCCTGGCACCATTACCCCGGGTCACGTGGAGACCCCGGCCCCAGGACCCCGGGTCACGTGGGGACCCCGGCCCCAGGTCAGAGGGTCACGTGGGGACCCCGGCCCCAGGTCACCAGTCAGGTCGGGACCCCGGACCCATGTCACCGGGTCATGTTGGGACCCAGGGCAGGGTCCCCGGGTTGGATTATTACCCTGGCCCCGGGTCACCGGGTCATGTCGGGTCAACGGCCTGGGTACCAGGGTCTGGTGACCACCCCGACCGCAGGTCCCTGGGTCATGTCGGGACCCCGGACCAGGTCCCCGAATCCGGTCGACACCACAGCCCCGGGTCACCAGGTCATGTCGGGTACCCAGCCCGGGCACCAGGGTCAGGTCGGGACCCCGGCCCCACGTCACCGGGTCATGTCGGGTATCCAGCCCGGGCACCAGGGTCAGGTCGGGACCCCAGGCCCAGGTCACCAGGTCATGTCGGGTACCCATCCTGGTTCCCAGGTTCCGATGACCACCCCGGCACCAGGACCCCGGGTAATGTTGGGTCCCGGCCCTGGTCCCCGGGATGGGTCGGGACCCTGGCGCCGGGTCACCGGCTCGTGTCGGGTCGCTGCCCCGGGTACCAGTGTCGGGTGACCACCCCGGCCCCAGGTCCCCGGGTCACGTGGGGTCCCTGGCCCGGGTCCCCGGGTTGCATTGGGACACCAGCGCCGGATCACCGGGTCCTGTCGGGTCCCCGGCCCGGGTCTTCTCGACGGGTCGTTAACCCGGCCCCGGGTCACCGGGTCATGTCGGGTCCACGGACCGGGTCCCAGGGTCGGGTGACCACCCCGACCCCAGCTCCCCGTGTCATGTCGGGTGCCTGGCCTGGTTCCCAGGTTCCTGTGACCACCCCGGCACCAGGACCCCGGGTCACGTTGGGACCCCGGCCCCTGGTCACCGGGTCACGTGCGGACCCCGGCCCCAGGTAACCGGGTCAGGTAAGGACCCTGGCCCGGGGTCCTTGGTTCAGGGTGGTCACCCGACCCTGGGATCTGGGTCAGGGAACCGATGTGATCCGGTGACCCGGGGCTAGTGTCCCGATACGACCCATGGAGCCAGTCTGGGGACCGGATATGACCCGGTGACCTGGGGCTGGGGTCCCGATCCTACTCGGGGACCTGGTCCAGGGACCAGACATGACCCCATGACCTGGGGCCGGGTTCCCGACCCGACACAGGGACTGGGGCCGGGGTCCCAACTCGACCCAGGGACCAGGGCCGAGGACTGGACATGACACTGGGACCCTGGGCTTGGGTCCCGACCCGACCCGCAGACCCGGACCATGGACCCGACATGACCTGGTGACCCGGGACCGGGGTGGGGATCCGACCCTAGTACCCGGGCTGTGGACCTGACATGACCCGGTGAACAGGGACCGGGGTCCCGACCCAACGCAGGGACACGGGCCAGGGACCCGACATGACGATGGGACCTGCGGCCGGGGTCCCGACCTGACCCGGGGACCTGGGTTGGGGACCCTACCCGACCCAGGGACCCTGGCCGGGGACTCAACATAACCCAGTGACCCGGGGCTAGGGTTCTGACCTGACCCGCGGAACCAGGCAGGGAACACGATATGACCTGGGGACCCAGGGCCAGAGTCCTGACCCGACAAGGGGACAAGAGTAGGGGACCCAACATTACCTGGTGACCCAGGGTCGGGGTCCCAATCAGACTTGGGGACCTGGGCCGGGGAACCGACAAGACTTGGGGACACGTGCCGGGGACCCGACATGACCTGGGACCTGGGACCGGGGTGATCACCTGACCCTGGGACCCAGGCCGTTGACCCGACATGACCCTGTGACCTGGGGCCGGGGACCCAACCCGACACGGGGACCTGGGGCAGGAACCCAACATGACACGGTGACCTGGGTCCGGGGTGGTCACGCGACATGGGGACCCAGGCCGGGGACCCAACATGACTCGGTGAACCGGGTTCGGGGTCCCTACCAGACCCGGGGACCCGGGCCGGGGACCCGTCATGAGCCTGTGACACGGGGCTTGGGTCCCAACCCGACCCTGGGACTCGGGCCAGGGACCACATATGACCTGGTCACCAGGGTCTAGGGCGCCGACCCGACCCTGGGTCCCAGGCCGGGGACCAGATATGACCTGATCACCCGGGTCTAGGGCACTGACCCGACCCTGGGACCCAGGCCGCGGACACGATATGAGCTGGTCACCCGGGTCTAGAGCCAAGACCAGACCCTGGGACCCAGGCCAGGCACCAGATATGACATGGGGACCCGGGGCTGGGGTCACGACCCAACAAGGGGACCCGGGATGGGGACCCGACATGACCTGGATACCCAGGGCCAGGGTCGCGACCAGACCAGGGGACCCAGGCCGGGAACCCAACAAGACCCGGTGACCCAGAGCAGGGGTAATAACCAAACCCGGGGACCAGGGCCGAGGACCGGATATAACCACAGGACCCGGGGCCGGAGTCCCAACCCAACCCGGGGACCCGGGACACTGGGTCATGTCGGGTCCCTGCCCCGGGTACCAGTGTCGGGTGACCACCCCGGCCCCAGGTCCCCGGGTCACGTGGGGTCCCCGGCCCGGGTCCCTGGGTTGCATTGGGACACCAGCGCCGGATCACCGGGTCCTGTCGGGTCCCCGGCCCGGGTCCCCTGGACGGGTCGTTACCCCGGCCCCGTGTCAACGGGTCATGTCAAGACCCAGGCCCGGGTCCCTAGGTTGTATTGTTACCCTGGCCCCGGGTCACCGGGTCATGTCTGGTACCCAGCCTGGTTCCCAGGTTCCGATGACCACCCCGGCACCAGGACCCCGGGTAATGTTGGGTACCCGGCCCTGGTCCCCGGGATGGGTTGGGACCCCGGCCCCGGGTCAAAGAGTCGTGTCGGGTCGCTGCCCCGGGTACCAGTGTCGGGTGACCACCCCGGCCCCAGGTCCCCGGGTCACGTGGGGACCCCGGCGCGGGTCCCCTGGACAGGTCGTTACCCCGGCACCGGGTCACCGGGTCACGTCGGGTCCCCGGACCAGGTCCCAGGGTCGGGTGACCACCCCGACCCCAGGTCCCCGGGTCATGTTGGGTACCCGGCCTGGTTCACAGGTTCCGGTGACCACCCCGGCACCATTACCCCGGGTGACGTGGGGACCCCGGCCCCAGGTCACCGGGTCAGGTCCGGATCCCAGCCCCAGGTCACCGGGTCATGTCGGGTCCAAGGCCCAGGTACCAGCGTCGGGTGACCACCCCGGCCCCGGGAGACGGGGTCATACTGGGTCCCCGGCCCGGGTCCCCGGGACGGGTCGGGACCCAGGCCCCGGGGCACTGGGTCCTGTCGGGTCCCCGGCCCGGGTCCCATCGACGGGTTGTTACCCCGGCCCCGGGTCACCGGGTCATGCCGGTTACCCAGCCCGGGAACCAGGTTCGGGTCTTGACCCTGGCCCCGGGTCACTGGCTCATGTCGGGTCATCGGCCTCGGTCCCAGGGTCAGGTGATCACCCTGGCCCCAGGTCCTCGGTTTGGGTTGGGTCTCCGGTCCGGTTCTCCGGGTAGGGTCGGGACCCAGGCCCCGGGTCACCGGGTCATGTCGGGTCAACGGCCTGGGTACAAGGGTCTGGTGACCACCCCGACCCCAGGTCCCCGGGTCATGACGGGACACCGGACCAGGTCCCCGAGTGCGGTCGACACCACAGCCCCGGGTCACCGGGTCATGTCGAGTACTTAGCCCGGGCACCAGGGTCAGGTCGGGAACCCGGCCCCAGGTCACCAGGTCTTGTCGGATAACCGGCCTGGTTCCCAGGTTCCGGTGACCACCCCGGCACTAGGACCCCGGGTAACGTGTGACCCCGGCCCGAGGTCAGCGGGTCACGTGGGGAACCCGGCCCCAGGTCACCAGGTCTTGTCGGATACCCAGCCTGGTTCCCAGGTTCCGATGACCACCCCGGCACCAGGACCCCGGGTAATGTTGGGTACCCGGCCTGGTCCGCGGATCAGATTGTTACCCTGGCGCCAGGTCACCGGGTCATGTCTGGTACCCAGCCTGGTTCCCAGGTTCTGGTGACCACCCCGGCACCAGAACCCCGGGTCACGTGGTGACCCCGGCCCCAGGTCACCGGGTCACGTGGGGACACCTGCCCCACCTCACCGGGTCATGTCGGGACCCAGGCCCGGGTCCTCGGGTTGGATTGTTACCCTGGCCCCGGGTCACCGGGTCATGTCTCGTACCCAGCCTGGTTCCCAGGTTCCGAGGTCCACCCCGGCACCAGGACCCCGGGTAATGTTGGGTACCCAGTCCTGGTCCCCGGGATGGGTCGGGACCCCGGCCCCGAGTCACCGGCTCGTGTCGGGTCGCTGCCCCGGGTACAAGTGTCGGGTGACCACCCCGGCCCCAGGTCCCCGGGTCACGTGGAGTCCCCGGCCCGGGTCAGCGGGTTGCATCGGGACACCAGCACCGGATCACCGGGTCCTGTCAGGTCCCAGGCCCGGGTCCCCTGTACAGGTCGTTACCCCGGCCCCGGGTCACCGGGTCATGTCGGGCCAACGGATTAGGTCCCAAGGTCGGGTGAGCACCCCGACCCCAGGTCCCCGTGTCATGTCGGGTACCCGGCCTGGTTCCTAGGTTCCGATGACCACCCCGGCACCAGGACCCCGGGTAATGTTGGGTACCCGGCCCTGGTCCCCTGGACAGGTCGTTACCCTGGCCCCGGGTCCCCGGGTCATGTTGGGTCCACGGACCAGGTCCCAGGGTCGGGTGACCACCCCGACCCCAGGTCCCCGGGTCATGTCGGGTACCCCGCCTAGTTCCCAGGTTCCGGTGACCACCCTGGCACCATTACCCCGGGTCACGTGGAGACCCCGGCCCCAGGACCCCGGGTCACGTGGGGACCCCGGCCCCAGGTCAGAGGGTCACGTGGGGACCCCGGCCCCAGGTCACCAGTCAGGTCGGGACCCCGGACCCAGGTCACCGGGTCATGTTGGGACCCAGGGCAGGGTCCCCGGGTTGGATTATTACCCTGGCCCCGGGTCACCGGGTCATGTCGGGTCAACGGCCTGGGTACCAGGGTCTGGTGACCACCCCGACCGCAGGTCCCTGGGTCATGTCGGGACCCCGGACCAGGTCCCCGAATCCGGTCGACACCACAGCCCCGGGTCACCGGGTCATGTCGGGTACCCAGCCCGGGCACCAGGGTCAGGTCGGGACCCCGGCCCCATGTCACCGGGTCATGTCGGGTATCCAGCCCGGGCACCAGGGTCAGGTCGGGACCCCAGGCCCAGGTCACCAGGTCATGTCGGGTACCCATCCTGGTTCCCAGGTTCCGATGACCACCCCGGCACCAGGACCCCGGGTAATGTTGGGTCCCGGCCCTGGTCCCCGGGATGGGTCGGGACCCTGGCGCCGGGTCACAGGCTCGTGTCGGGTCGCTGCCCCGGGTACCAGTGTCGGGTGACCACCCCGGCCCCAGGTCCCCGGGTCACGTGGGGTCCCTGGCCCGGGTCCCCGGGTTGCATTGGGACACCAGCGCCGGATCACCGGGTCCTGTCGGGTCCCCGGCCCGGGTCTTCTCGACGGGTCGTTAACCCGGCCCCGGGTCACCGGGTCATGTCGGGTCCACGGACCGGGTCCCAGGGTCGGGTGACCACCCCGACCCCAGCTCCCCGTGTCATGTCGGGTGCCTGGCCTGGTTCCCAGGTTCCTGTGACAACCCCGGCACCAGGACCCCGGGTCACATTGGGACCCCGGCCCCTGGTCACCGGGTCACGTGCGGACCCCGGCCCCAGGTAACCGGGTCAGGTAAGGACCCTGGCCCGGGGTCCTTGGTTCAGGGTGGTCACCCAACCCTGGGATCTGGGTCAGGGAACCGATGTGATCCGGTGACCCGGGGCTAGTGTCCCGATACGACCCATGGAGCCAGTCTGGGGACCGGATATGACCCGGTGACCTGGGGCTGGGGTCCCGATCCTACTCGGGGACCTGGTCCAGGGACCAGACATGACCCCATGACCTGGGGCCGGGTTCCCGACCCGACACAGGGACTGGGGCCGGGGTCCCAACTCGACCCAGGGACCAGGGCCGAGGACTGGACATGACACTGGGACCCTGGGCTTGGGTCCCGACCCGACCCGCAGACCCGGACCATGGACCCGACATGACCTGGTGACCCGGGACCGGGGTGGGGATCCGACCCTAGTACCCGGGCTGTGGACCTGACATGACCCGGTGAACAGGGACCGGGGTCCCGACCCAACGCAGGGACACGGGCCAGGGACCCGACATGACGATGGGACCTGCGGCCGGGGTCCCGACCTGACCCGGGGACCTGGGTTGGGGACCCTACCCGACCCAGGGACCCTGGCCGGGGACTCAACATAACCCAGTGACCCGGGGCTAGGGTTCTGACCTGACCCGCGGAACCAGGCAGGGAACACGATATGACCTGGGGACCCAGGGCCAGAGTCCTGACCCGACAAGGGGACAAGAGTAGGGGACCCAACATTACCTGGTGACCCAGGGTCGGGGTCCCAATCAGACTTGGGGACCTGGGCCGGGGAACCGACAAGACTTGGGGACACGTGCCGGGGACCCGACATGACCTGGGACCTGGGACCGGGGTGATCACCTGACCCTGGGACCCAGGCCGTTGACCCGACATGACCCTGTGACCTGGGGCCGGGGACCCAACCCGACACGGGGACCTGGGGCAGGAACCCAACATGACACGGTGACCTGGGTCCGGGGTGGTCACGCGACATGGGGACCCAGGCCGGGGACCCAACATGACTCGGTGAACCGGGTTCGGGGTCCCTACCAGACCCGGGGACCCGGGCCGGGGACCCGTCATGAGCCTGTGACACGGGGCTTGGGTCCCAACCCGACCCTGGGACTCGGGCCAGGGACCACATATGACCTGGTCACCAGGGTCTAGGGCGCCGACCCGACCCTGGGTCCCAGGCCGGGGACCAGATATGACCTGATCACCCGGGTCTAGGGCACTGACCCGACCCTGGGACCCAGGCCGCGGACACGATATGAGCTGGTCACCCGGGTCTAGAGCCAAGACCAGACCCTGGGACCCAGGCCAGGCACCAGATATGACATGGGGACCCGGGGCTGGGGTCACGACCCAACAAGGGGACCCGGGATGGGGACCCGACATGACCTGGATACCCAGGGCCAGGGTCGCGACCAGACCAGGGGACCCAGGCCGGGAACCCAACAAGACCCGGTGACCCAGAGCAGGGGTAATAACCAAACCCGGGGACCAGGGCCGAGGACCGGATATAACCACAGGACCCGGGGCCGGAGTCCCAACCCAACCCGGGGACCCGGGACACTGGGTCATGTCGGGTCCCTGCCCCGGGTACCAGTGTCGGGTGACCACCCCGGCCCCAGGTCCCCGGGTCACGTGGGGTCCCCGGCCCGGGTCCCTGGGTTGCATTGGGACACCAGCGCCGGATCACCGGGTCCTGTCGGGTCCCCGGCCCGGGTCCCCTGGACGGGTCGTTACCCCGGCCCCGTGTCAACGGGTCATGTCAAGACCCAGGCCCGGGTCCCTAGGTTGTATTGTTACCCTGGCCCCGGGTCACCGGGTCATGTCTGGTACCCAGCCTGGTTCCCAGGTTCCGATGACCACCCCGGCACCAGGACCCCGGGTAATGTTGGGTACCCGGCCCTGGTCCCCGGGATGGGTTGGGACCCCGGCCCCGGGTCAAAGAGTCGTGTCGGGTCGCTGCCCCGGGTACCAGTGTCGGGTGACCACCCCGGCCCCAGGTCCCCGGGTCACGTGGGGACCCCGGCGCGGGTCCCCTGGACAGGTCGTTACCCCGGCACCGGGTCACCGGGTCACGTCGGGTCCCCGGACCAGGTCCCAGGGTCGGGTGACCACCCCGACCCCAGGTCCCCGGGTCATGTTGGGTACCCGGCCTGGTTCACAGGTTCCGGTGACCACCCCGGCACCATTACCCCGGGTGACGTGGGGACCCCGGCCCCAGGTCACCGGGTCAGGTCCGGATCCCAGCCCCAGGTCACCGGGTCATGTCGGGTCCAAGGCCCAGGTACCAGCGTCGGGTGACCACCCCGGCCCCGGGAGACGGGGTCATACTGGGTCCCCGGCCCGGGTCCCCGGGACGGGTCGGGACCCAGGCCCCGGGGCACTGGGTCCTGTCGGGTCCCCGGCCCGGGTCCCATCGACGGGTTGTTACCCCGGCCCCGGGTCACCGGGTCATGCCGGTTACCCAGCCCGGGAACCAGGTTCGGGTCTTGACCCTGGCCCCGGGTCACTGGCTCATGTCGGGTCATCGGCCTCGGTCCCAGGGTCAGGTGATCACCCTGGCCCCAGGTCCTCGGTTTGGGTTGGGTCTCCGGTCCGGTTCTCCGGGTAGGGTCGGGACCCAGGCCCCGGGTCACCGGGTCATGTCGGGTCAATGGCCTGGGTACCAGGGTCTGGTGACCACCCCGACCCCAGGTCCCCGGGTCATGTCGGGTCCCCGGACCAGGTCCCCGAATCCGGACGATACCACAGCCCCAGGTCACCAGGTAATGTCGGGTCCCAGGCCGGGGTCCCCAGGTCGGGTTTTTACGCCTGCCCCAGGTCACCGGGTAAGGTCGGGACCGCGGACCCGGGTCACCGGGTCATGTCGGGTACCCAGCCTGGTTCCCAGGTTCCGGTGACCACCCTGGCACCAGGACCCCGGGTCACGTGGGGACCCCGGCCCCGGGTCACCGGGTCAGGTCGGGACCCCGGACCCAGGACACCGGGTCATGTCGGGACCCAGGCCCGGGTCCCCAGTTTGGATTGTTATCCTGGCCCCGGGTCACCGGGTCATGTCTGGTACCCAGCCTGGTTCCCAGGTTCCGATGACCACCCCGGCACCAGGACCCCGGGTAATGTTGGGTAGCTGGCCCTCGTCCCGGGACGGGTCGGGACCCCGGCCCTGGGTCACCGGGTCAGGTCGGGACCCCGGACCCAGGTCCCCGGGTCGGGTCGGGACCCCGGCCCCGGGTCACAGGGTCATGACAGGTCCCTGGCACGGGTGCCACGTTCGGGTTCCTACCCCGATCCCAGGTCCCCGGATCGGGTTGGGTCCCTGGCCGGGGTCCCTGGGTCTGGTCGGGACCCCAACTCCGTATCACAGAGTCCTGTCGGGTCCCCGGCCCGTGTCCCTTCGACGGGTTGTTATCCCGGCCCTGGGTCACCGGGTCATGTCGGGTCCCCGGCCCGGGTCCCCTGGACGGGTCGTTACCCCGGCCCCGGGTCACCGGGTCATGTCGGGACCCAGGCCCGAGTTCCTGGGTTGGATTGTTACCCAGGCCCCGGGTCAACGGGTCATGTCTGTTACCCAGCCTGGTTCCCATGTTCCAATGACCACTCCGGCACCAGGACCCCGGGTCACGTGGGGTCCCCCGCCCGGGTCCCCGGGATGGGTCGTTACCCCGGCCCCCGGTCACCGGGTCATGTCGGGTCGCTGCCCCGGGTACCAGCGTCGGGTGACCACCCCGGCCCTGGGAGACGGGGTCATACCGGGTCCCCGGCCCGGGTCCCCGGGACGGGTCGAGACCCCGGCCCCGCGTCACAGGGTCATGACAGGTCCCCGGCACGGGTGCCAGGTTCGGTCCCTACCCCGATCCCAGGTCCCCGGATCGGGTTGGGTCCCTGGCCAGGGTCCCTGGGTCTGGTCGGGACCCCGACTCCGTATCACAGGGTCCTGTCGGGTTCCTGGCCCGGCTCCCCTCAACGGGTTGTTACCCCGGCCCCGGGTCACCGGGTCATGTCGGGTCCCCGGACCAGGTCCCAGGGTCGGGTAACCACCCCGACCCCAGGTCCCCGTGTCATGTCGGGTACCCGGCCTTGTTCCCAGGTTCCGGTGACCACCCCGGCACCAGGACCCCGGGTGACGTGGGGACCCCGGCCCCAGGTATCTGGGTCACGTGGGGACCCCGGCCCCAGGTCACCGGGTCAGGTTGGGACCCCGGCACCAGGTCACTGGGTCATGTCGAGTCCCTGGTCAGGGTCCCCTGGATGGGTCGTGATCCCGGCCCTG
Organism: Somateria mollissima; assembly: GCA_951411735.1. Classification (NCBI taxonomy): domain Eukaryota; kingdom Metazoa; phylum Chordata; class Aves; order Anseriformes; family Anatidae; genus Somateria; species Somateria mollissima. The sequence goes on from OX598333.1 coordinate 303,174, forward strand.
GGTCACCGGGTTATGTCGGGTCGCTGCCCCGGGTACCAGCGTCGGGTGACCACCCCGGCCCTGGGAGACGGGGTCATACCGGGTCCCCGGCCCGGGTCCACGGGACGGGTCGGTACCCCGGCCCCGGGTCACAGGGTCATGACAGGTACCCGGCACGGGAACCAGGTTCGGGTCGGGACCCCGGCCCCGGGTCACTGGCTCATGTCGGGTCAACGGCCTGGGTCCCAGGGTCGGGTGATCACCCTGGCCCCAGGTCCTCGGTTTGGGTTGCGTTTCCGGTCCGGTTCTCTGGGTAGGGTTGGGACCCCGAACCCAGGTCACCGGGTCATGTCAGTCCCGGATCCAGGTACCTGGGTCGAGTGACCACCCCGGCCCTGGGAGACGGGGTCATACCGGGTCCCCGGCCCGGCTCCCGGGGTCGGGTCGTTTCCGTGGCCCCGGGTCACCGGATCATGTCGGGTACCCAGCCCGGGCACCAGGGTCAGGTCGGGACCCCGACTCCAGGTCACCGGGTCATGTCGGGTCCCAGGCCCGGGTCCCCGGGTCGGCTTGTTACCCTTGTCCCGGGTTACCCGATCATGTCTAGTACCCGGCCTGGTTCCCAGGTTCCGGTGACTACCCCGGCACCAGGACCCCGGGTAATGTTGGGTACCTGGCCCGGGTCCCCGGGATGGGTTGGGATCCCGGCCCCGGGTCACTGGGTCATGTCGGTTCCCTGCGCCGGGTACCAGTGTCGGGTGACCACCCCGGCCCCAGGTCCCCGGGTCAAGTGGGGTCCCCGGCCCGGGTCCCCGGGTTGCATCGGGATACCAGCCCCGGGTCACAGGGTCATGTTTGGTACCCAGCCCGGGCACCAGTTTCGGGTCCCTACCCCGATCCCAGGTCCCCGGATTGGGTTGGGTCCCTGGCCGGGATCCCTGGGTCTGGTCGAGACCCCGGCTCCGCATCACCAGGTCCTGTCGGGTCCCCGGCTGTGGTCCCCGGGATGGGTCGTTACCCCGGCCCCGGGTCACCGGGTCATGTCGGGTCCCCGGCCTGGGTCCCAGGTTCCGGTGACCACGCCGGCACAATGACCCCGGGTCACGTGGGGACCCCGGCCCCAGGTCAGCGGGTCATGTGGGGACCCCGGCCCCAGGTCACCGGGTCAGGTCGGGACCCCAGAACCAGGTCACCGGGTCATGTCGGGACCCAGGCCCGGGTCCCCGGTTTGGATTGTTACCCTGGCCCCGGGTCACCGGGTCATGTCTGGTACCCAGCCTGGTTCCCAGGTTCCGATGACCACCCCGGCACCAGGACCCCGGGTAATGTTGGGTACCCGGCCCTGGTCCCCGGGATGGGTCGGGACCCCGGCCCCGGGTCACCGGGTCATGTCGGGTTTGTTCCCCGGGTACCAGTGTCGGGTGACCACCCCGGCCCCAGGTCCACGGGTCACGTGGGGTCCCCTGCCCGGGTCCCCGGGTTGCTTCAGGATACCAGCGCCGGATCACTGGGTCCTGTTGGATCCCTCGCCCAGGTCCCCTGGACGGGTCATTATCCCGGCCCCGGGTCACCGGATCATGTCCGGTCCCTGGACAAGGTCCCAGGGTCGGGTGACCACCCTGGCCCCAGGTCCTCGGTTTGGGTTGGGTCTCCGGTCTGGTTCCCCGAGTTGCATCGGGACCCCGGCCCCAGTTCACCGGGTCATATCGGGTACCCAGCCCGGGAACCAGGTTCGGGTCGGGACCCCGGCCCCGGGTCACTGGCTCATGTCGGGTCAATGGCCTGGGTACCACGGTCGGGTGACCACCCTGGCCCCAGGTCTTCGGTTTGGGTTGGGTCTCCGGTCCGGTTCCCCGGGTAGGGTTGGGACCCCGAACCCGGGTCACCGGGTCATGTCGGTCCCTGATCCGGGTACCCGGGTCGGGTGACCACCCCGGCCCTGGGAGACGGGGTCATACCGGGTCCCCGGCCCGGGTCCCCGGGACGGGTCGGGACCCCGGCCCCGGGGCACTGGGTCATGTCGGGTCAACGGCCTGGGTACCAGGGTCTGGTGACCACCCCGACCCCAGGTCCCCGGGTCATGTCGGGTCCCCGACCCAGGTCCCCGAGTCCGGTCGACACCACAGCCCCGGGTCACCAGGTCATGTTGGGTCCCTTGTCCAGCTCCCCAGGTCGGATCGGGACTTCCGCCCCGGGTCCCAAGAGTCATATTGTGTCCCCGGCCCGGGTCCCAAGGTCGGTCAGGACCCCGGTCGTGGGCGACCGGGTCATGTCGGATCCCCGTCACAGGTCCCCGGGTCGGATAAGGACCCCGACCCCAGGTCACCGGGTCATGTCCTGTCCCCGGCCCGGGTCCCCGGTTTGGGTCGTTACCCTGGCTTCGGGTCACCGGGTCATGTCGGGTCCCTGCCCCAGGTACCAGTGTCGGGTGACCACCCCGGCCCCAGGTCCCCGGGTCACGTGGGGTCCCCTGCCAAGGTCCCCGGGTTGCATCGGGACACCAGCCCCAGGTCACCGGGTCATGTTGGGTACCCAGCCCAGGCACCAGGTTCTGGTCGGGACCCCGGCCCTGGGTCACAGGGTCATGACAGGTCCCCGGCCCGGGTACCAGGTTCGGGTCCCTACCCCTATCCCAGGTGCCCGGATCGGGTTTGGTCCCTGGCCGGGGTCCCTGGGTCTGGTTGGGACCCCGGCTCTGGATCACCGGGTCCTGTCGGGTCCCTGGCCTGGGTCCCAGGGTTGGGTGACCACCCCGGCCCCGGGTCACCGGGTCATGTCGTGTACCCAGCCCGGGTCCCCGGGTCGGGTCGTTACCCTGGCCCCAGGTCACCTGGTCATGTCTGGTACCTGGCCTGGTTCCCAGGTTCAGGTGACCACCCCGGCACCAGGACCCTGGGTCACGTGGGGACCCCGGCCCCAGGTCAGCGGGTCACGTGGGGGCCCCAGGGCACTGGGTCATGTCGGGTCAACGGCCTGGGTACCCGGGTCTGGTGACCACCCCGACCCCAGGTCCCCGGGTCATGTTGAGTCCCCGGACCAGGTCCCCGAGTCCAGTCGACACCCCAGACCCGGGTCACCGGGTCATGTCGGGTACCCAGCCCGGGCACCAGGGTCAGGTCTGGACCCCAGCCCCAGGTCACCAGGTCATGTCGGGTACCCAGCCTGGTTTCCCGGTTCCGGTGACCACCCCGGCACCAGGACCCCGGGTGATGTTGGGTACCCGGCCCTGGTCCCCGGGATTGGTCGGGACCCCGGCCCCTGGTCAACGGACAATGTCGTGTCCCTGCCCCGGGTACCAGTGTCTGGTCGTTACCCTGGCCCCGGGTCACCGGGTCATGTCGTGTACCCAGCCCGGGTCCCAGGGTCAGGTCGAGACCCCGGCCCCAGGTCACCGGGTCATGTCGGGTCCCAGGCCCGGGTCCCCGGGTTAGGTTGTTACCCTTGCCCCGGGTTACCGGGTCATGTCTGGTACCCGGCCTGGTTCCCAGGTTCCGGTGACCACCCCGGCACCAGGACCCCGGGTAATGTTCGGTACCTGGCCCTGGTCCCAGGGATGGGTCGGGACCCCGGCCCTGGGTCACTGGGTCATGTCGGTTCCCTGCGCCGGGTACCAGTGTCGGGTGACGACCCCGGCCCCAGGTCCCCGGGTCATGTCAGATCCCCGGCCTGGGTCCCAGGGTCGGGTGACTACCCTGGCCCCGGTTCACTGGGTCATGTCGTGTACCCAGCCCGGGCACCAGTGTCAGGTTGGGACCCTGGCCCCAGGTCACCGGGTCATGTCGGATCCCAAGCCCGGGTCCCCGGGTCGGGTTGTTACCGTTGCCCAAGGTCACAGGGTTATGACAAGTCCCCGGCCCGGGTACCAGGTTCGGGTCCCTACCCCGATCCCAGGTCTCCGGATCGGGTTGGGTCCCTGGCCGGGGTCCCTGGGTCTGGTCGGGACCCCGGCTCCGGATCACCGGGTCCTGTCGGGTCCCCGGCCTGGGTCCCAGAGTCGGGTTGTTACCCAGTCCCCTGATCACCGGGTCATGTCGGGTACCCAGCCTGGGCACCAGGTTCGGGTTGGGACCCCGGCCCCGGGTCACCGGGTCATGTCGAGTACCCAGCCCGGGCACCAGGGTCAGGTCGGGACCCCGGCCCCAGGTCCCCGGGTCCTGTCGTGTCCCCGGCCTGGTTCCCAGGTTCCAGTGACCACCCCGGCCCCAGGACCCCGGGTGACGTGGGGACCCCGGCCCCAGGTATCCGGGTCACGTGGGGACCCCGGCCCCAGGTCACCGGGTCAGGTTGGGACCCCGGCACCAGGTCACCGGGTCATGTCGGGTCCCTGGTCAGGGTCCCCGGGATGGGTTGGGATCCCGGCCCTGGGTCACCGGGTTCTGTCGGGTCCCCGGCCCGGGTCCCCGGGACAGGTCGGGACCCCGGCCCTGGGTCACAGGGTCATGACAGGTCCCCGGCCCGGGTGCCAGGTTCGGGTCCCTACCCCGATCCCAGGTCCCCGGATCGGGTTGGGTCCCTGGCCGGGGTCCCTGGGTCTGGTCGGTACCCCGGCTCCGGATCACCGGGTCCTGTCGGGTCCCCGGCCTGGGTCCCACGGTTGGGTGACCACCCCGGCCCCGGGTCACCAGGTCATGTCGTGTATCCAGCCCGGGTCCCCAGATCGGGTTGTTACCCTGGCCCCGGGTCACCGGGTTATGTCGGGTACCCAGCCCAGGCACCAGGGTCCGGTCGGGACCCCGGCCCCAGGTCACCGGGTCATTTCGGGTACCCGGCCTGGTTCCCAGGTTCCGATGACCACCCCGGCACCAGGACCCCGAGTAATGTTGGGTACCCGGCCCTGGTCCGCGGGATGGGCCGGGACGCCGGCCTGGGGCACTGGGTCATGTCGGGTCAACATCCTGGGTACCAGGGTCTGGTGAGCACCCCGACACCAGGTCCCCGGGTCACGTGGGGTCCCCTTCCCGGCTCCCCGGGTCGGGTTGCGACCCGGGACCCGGGTCACAGAGTCATGTCGGGTCCCCGGCCCCCAAGGTTGCCGGTTCGATTCCCCGTAGGGGCCGAAACCACCCGGGTCGGGTCGGGTGCCCGGGTGGTGCCACCTGGTAATGTCGGGACCCCCGCCACCGAGGTGACCGGTTCGACTCCCTATAGGGGCCGAAACCCACCGGGTCGGGTCGGTTGGCGCCACAGAGTAATGTCAGGACCCCGGCACCCGAGGTCCCAGGTTCGATTCCCCATACAGTCCCTTGGACCCCGTGTAGTGTCGGGTCCCCGGATGGCATCACAGGGTGCTGTCGGGACCCCGGCACCCGGGGTCCCAGGTTCGATTCCCCATACCGGCCAAAAATCCCCGTGTAGTGTCTGGTCCCCGTGTGGCGCCACAGGGTGATGTCGAAACCCCGGCAACCGAGGTCCCAGGTTCCATTCCCCATACCGGCCAAAAAACCCCGGGTCGGGTCAGGTCCCCGCGTCGCGTCACAGGGTAATATCTGGACCCCGGCACCCGAGGTCCCACGTTCGATTCCCCATACCAGCCCCAAGACCCCGGGTCGGGTCGGGTGCCTGGGTGGCGTCACAGGGTGATGTCTGGACCTTGGCACCCGAGGTCCCACGTTCAATTCCCCATACCGGCCCCTTGACCCCAGGTTGGGTCGGGTCCCCGGGTGGTGTCACAGGGTGATGTCGGGACCCCAGCCCCAAGGTCCCAGGTTCGATTCCCCATACCGGCCAAAAATCCCCGTGTAGTGTCGGGTCCCCGGGTAGGGTCACAGGGTGATGTCGGGACCCTGGCACCCGACGTCCCAGGTTCGATTCCCAATACAGGACAAAAAACCCCAGGTCGGGTCGGGTCCCCGGGTGGCGTCACAGGGTGATGTCAGGACCCTGGTACCCGAGGTCCCACGATCGATTCCCCATACCGGACCCTGGACCCCTGGTCGGGTCGGGTCCACGGGTGGCGTCACAGGGAGATGTCGAGACCCCGGCACCCGAGGTCCCACACTCAATTCCCCATACCGGCCCCTGGACCCCTGGTCGGGTCGGGTCCCCGGGTGGGGTCACAGGGTGATGTCGGGACCCCGGCACCCGAGGTGGCCGCTTCGACTCCCCATAGGGGCCGAAACCCCCCGGGTCGGATCGGGAGCCCGGGTGGCGCCACAGGGTAATGTTGGGACCCCGGAACCCGAGGTCCCAGGTTTGATTCCCCATACCGGCCAAAAAACCCCGGGTCGGGTTGGGTCCCCGGGTGGCGTCACAGGGTGATGTCGGGACCCCGGCACCCGAGGTCCCAGGTTTGATTCCCCATACCGGCCAAAAAACCCCGGGTCGGGTCGGGTGCCCGGGTGGCGCCACAGTGTCATGTTAGGACCCCAGCCCCCGAGGTGGCCGCTTCGACTCCCCATAGGGGCCGAAACACCCCGGGTCGGGTCGTGTGCCCCAGGTGGTGCCACAGGGTAATGTCAGGACCCCAGCCACCGAGGTGGCCGCTTCGACTCCCCCTAGGGGCCGAAACTCCCCGGGTCGGGTCGGGTGCCAGGGTGGAGCAATAGGGTCATGTCGGGACCCCGGCCCCCGAGGTGGCCACTTCGACTCCCCATAGGGGCCAAAACCCCCCGGGTCGGGTCGGGTCCCCGGGTGGCGTCACAGGGTGATGTCAGGACCCCGGCACCCGAGGTCGCACGTTCGATTCCCCATACCGGCCAAAAAACCCCGGGTTGGGTCGGGTGCCCGGGTGGCGTCAGAGGGTGATATTGACACCACGGCACCGTCGTCCCAGGTTAGATTTCCCATACCAGCCAAAAAACCCCGGGTCGAGTCGTGTCCCCGCGTGGCATCACAGGGTGATGTCGGGACCCCGGAACCCGAGGTCCCACGATCGATTCCCCATACCGGCCAGAAAACCCCGGGTTAGATCGGGTTCCTTGGTGGCGTCACAGGGTAATGTCAGGACGCCGGCACCCGAGGTCCCTCGTTCGATTCCCCATACCGGCCCTTGGACCCCTGGTCGGGTCGGGTCCCTGGGTGTCGTCACAGGGTGATGTCGGGACGCCGGCACCCGAGGTCCCAGGTTCTATTCCCCATAACGGCCAAAAAACCCAGGGTCGGGTCGGGTCCACAGGTGGCGTCACAGGGTGATGTCGGGACCCCGGCACCCGAGGTCCCACATTCGATTCCCCATACTTGCCCCTGGACACCGGGTCGGGTCAAGTCCCCGGGTGGCGTTACATGGTTATGTCGGGACCCTGGCACCCGAGGTCCCTCGTTCGATTCCCCATACCGGCCAAAAAACCCCGGGTCTCGTTGGGTCCCTGGGTGGCGTCAGAGAGTGATGTCGGGACCCTGGCACCCGAGGTCCCAGGTTCGATTCCCTACACCGGCCCCTGGACCCCGGGTTGGGTCGGGTCCCCGGGTGGCGTCAGAGGGTGATGTCGGGACCCTGGCACCCGAGGTCCCACGTTCGATTCCCCATACCGGACAAAAAACCCCATGTAGTGTCGGGACCCTGGGTGGCGTCACAGGGTGATGTCGAAACCCCGGCACCCGAGGTCCCAGGTTCAATTCCCCATACCGGCCAAAAAACCCCTGGTCGGGTTGTGTCCCCGCGTCGCGTCACAGGGTGATGTCGGGACCCAGGCACCCGAGGTCCCACGTTCGATTCCCCATACCGGCCAAAAAACCCCGGGTCGGGTCGGGTCCACAGGTGGCGTCACAGGGTGCTGTCGGGACCCCGGCACCCGAGGTCCCACATTCGATTCCCCATACTTGCCCCTGTACACCGGGTCGGGTCAAGTCCCCGGGTGGCGTTACATGGTTATGTCGGGACCCTGGCACCCGAGGTCCCTCGTTCGATTCCCCATACCGGCCAAAAAAACACCGGGTCGGGTCGGGTTCCCGGGTGGCGTCACAGGGTGATGTCGGGACCCCGGCACCCGAGGTCGCACGTTCGATTCCCCATACCGGCCAAAAAACCCCGGGTCGGGTCTGGTGCCCGGGTGGCGTCAGAGCGTGATATTGACACCATGGCACTGTCGTCCCAGGTTAGATTTCCCATACCGGCCAAAAAACCCCGGGTCGAGTCGGGTCCCCGCGTGGCATCACAGGGTGATGTCGGGACCCCGGCACCCGAGGTCCCACGATCGATTCCCCATACCGGCCAAAAAACCCCGGGTTAGATCGGGTTCCTTGGTGGTGTCACAGGGTAATGTCAGGACGCCGGCACCCGAGGTCCCTCGTTCGATTCCCCATACCGGCCCTTGGACCCCTGGTCGGGTCGGGTCCCTGGGTGGCGTCACAAGGTGATGTCAGGACCCCGGCACGCGAGGTCCCAAGTTCGATTCCCCATACCGGCCAAAAAACCCCAGGTCTCGTTGGGTCCCCGGGTGGCCTCACAGGGTGATGTCGGGACCCTGGCACCCGAGGTCCCAGGTTCGATACCCTACACTGGCCCTTGAACCGCTGGTTGGGTCGGGTCCCCGGGTGTCGTCACAGGGTGATGTCGGGACGCCGGCACCCGAGGTCCCAGGTTCTATTCCCCATAACGGCCAAAAAACCCAGGGTCGGGTCCGGTCCCCGGGTGGCGTCAGAGGTTGATGTCGGGACCCAGGCACCCGAGGTCCCAGGTTCCATTCCCCATACCGGAAAAAAAACCCCGGGTCTCGTTGGGTCCCCGGGTGGCGTCACAGGGTGATGTCGGGACCCCGGCACCCGAGGTCCCAAGTTCGATTCCCCATACCGGCCAAAAAAACCCGGGTTGGATCGGGTCCCCGGGTGGCGTCACAGGGTGATGTCGGAACCCCGGCACGCGAGGTCCCAAGTTCGATACCCCATACAGGCCAAAAAAATTTCGGGTCGGCTCGGGTCCCCGGGTGGCGTCACAGGGTGATGTCGGGACCCTGGCACGCGAGGTCCCAGGTTCAATTCCCCATACCGGCCAAAAAACCCCGGGTCGGGTCGGGTCCCCGGGTGGCGTCACAGGGTGATGTCGGGATCCCGACACCCAAGGTCCCACGTTCGATTCCCCATATCGGCCAAAAAACCCCAGGTCGGGTCGGGTCCCCGGGTGGCGTCACAGGGTGATGTCGGGACCCCGGCACGCGAGGTCCCAAGTTCGATTCCCCATACCGGCCAAAAAACACCGGGTCGGATCGGGTCCCCGGGTGGCGTCACAGGGTGATGTCGGGACCCCGGCACGCGAGGTCCCAGGTTCGATACCCCATACAGGCCAAAAAAATTTCGGGTCGGCTCGGGTCCCCGGGTAGCGTCAGAGGTTGATGTCGGGACCCTGGCACGCGAGGTCCCAGCTTCAATTCCCCATACCGGCCAAAAAACCCCGGGTCCGGTCGGGACCCTGGGTGGCGTCACAGGGTGATGTCGGGATTCCGGCACGCGAGGTCCCAAGTTCGATTCCCCATACCGGTCAAAAATTTCCGGCTCGGGTCGGGTCCCCGGGTGGCGTCACAGGGTGCTGTCGGGACCTTGGCACCCGAGGTCCCAGGTTCGATTCCCCATACCGGCCCCTGGACCCCGGGTCGGGTCGGGTCCCCGGGTGGCGTCACAGGGTGATGTCGGGACCCCGGCACGCGAGGTCCCAAGTTCGATTCCCCATACCGGCCAAAAAACCCCGGGTCGGGTCGGGTCCCCGTGTGGCGTCACAGAGTGATGTCTGGACGCCGGCACGCGAGGTCCCACGTTCGATACCCCATACAGGCCAAAAAAATTTCGGGTCGGCTCGGGTCCCCGGGTGGTGTCACAGGGTGATGTCGGGACCCCGGCACGCGAGGTCCCAGGTTCAATTCCCCATACCGGCCAAAAATCCCCGGGTCGGGTCGGGTCCCCGGGTGGCGTCAGAGGGTGATGTCGGGATCCCGGCACCCAAGGTCCCACGTTCGATTCCCCATACTGGCCCCTGAACCCCGGGTCGTGGTGGGTTCCCGGGTGGCGTCACAGGGTGATGTCGGGACCCCGGCACCCGAGAACCCACATTCGATTCCCCATACCGGCCGCTGGACCCTGGGTCGGCTCGGGTCCCCCGGTGGCGTCACAGGGTGATGTCGGGACCACGGCACCAGAGTTCCCAGTTTCGATTCCGCACACCGGCCAAAAAACCCCGTGTCGGGTCAGGTCCCCGGGTGGTGTCACAGGGTGATGTCAGGACCCCGGTACCCGAGGTCCCAGGTTCGATTCCCAATACCTGCCAAAAAACCCCGAGTCAGGTCGGGTCCCCGGGTGGCGTCACAGGGTGCTGTCGGGACCCTGGCACCCAAGGTCCCACGTTCGATTCCCCATACCGGCCCCTGGACCCCGGGTCGGGTCGGGTCGCCGGGTGGCGTCACAGGGTGATGTCGGGACCCCGGCACCCGAGGTCCCAGGTTCGATTCCCCATACCGGCCAAAAAACCCCGGGTCGGGTTGTGTCCCCGGGTGGCGTCACAGGGTGATATTGGGACCCGGACACCCGTGGTCCCAGGTTCAATTCCCCATACCGGCCCAAAAACCATAGGTCGGGTCCCCGGGTGGCATCACAGGGTGATGTCGGGACCCCGGCACCCGAGGACCCACGTTCGATTCCCCATACCGGCCAAAAAACCCCAGGTCGGGTCGGGTCCCCGGGTGGCGTCACAGGGTGATGTCGGGACCCCGGCACCCGAGGTCCCAGGTTCGATTCCCCATACCGGCCAAAAAACCCCGGGTCGGGTTGTGTCCCCGGGTGGCGTCACAGGGTGATATTGGGACCCGGACACCCGAGGTCCCAGGTTCAATTCCCCATACCGGCCCAAAAACCATAGGTCGGGTTCCCGGGTGGCATCACAGGGTGATGTCGGGACCCCGGCACCCGAGAACCCACGTTCGATTCCCCATACCGGCCCCTGGACCCCGGCTCAGGTCGGGTCCCCGGGTGGCGTCACACGGTGATGTCGGGACCCCGGCACCCGTGGTCCCACGTTCGATTCCCCATACCGGCCAAAAAACCCCAGGGCGGGTCGGGTCCCCGGGTGGCGTCACAGGGTGATGTCGGGACCCTGGCACGCGAGGTCCCAGGTTCGATTCCCCATACCGGCCAAAAAACCCCGGGTCGGGTCGGGTCCCCAGGTGGCGTCAGAGGGTGATGTCGGGACCCTGGCACCCGAGGTCCCACGTTCGATTCCCCATACCGGCCAAAAAACCCCGGGTCGGATCGGGTCCCCGGGTGGCGTCACAGGGTGATGTCGGGATCCCGGCACCCGAGGTCCCAGAGTCGATTCCCCATACCGGCCAAAAAACCCCGTGTCGGGTCGGGTGCCCGGGTGGCGTCACAGGGTGATGTCGGGACCCCGGCACGCGAGGTCCCAAGTTCGATTCCCAAAACCAGCCCCTGGACCCCGGGTCGGGTCGGGTCCCCGCGTGGCGTCACAGGGTGATGTCGGGACCCCGGCACCCGAGGTCCCACATTCGATTCCCCATATCGGCCGCTGGACCCTGGGTCGGGTCGGGTCCCCCGGTGGCCTCACAGGGTGATGTCGGGACCACGGCACCAGAGTTCCCAGTTTCGATTCCGCACACGGGCCAAAAAACCCCGTGTCGGGTCAGGTCCCCGGGTGGTGTCACAGGGTGATGTCAGGACCCCGGCACCCGAGGTCCCAGGTTCGATTCCCAATACCTGCCAAAAAACCCCGAGTCAGGTCGGGTCCCCGGGTGGCGTCACAGGGTGCTGTCGGGACCCTGGCACCCAAGGTCCCACGTTCGATTCCCCATACCGGCCCCTGGACCCCGGGTCAGGTCGTGTCCCCGGGTGGCTTCACAGGGTGATGTCGGGACCCCGGCACCCGAGGTCCCAGGTTCGATTCCCCATACCGGCCAAAAAACCCCGGGTCGGGTCGGGTCCCCGGGTGGCGTCACAGGGTGATGTTGGCACCCCAGCACCCGAGGTCCCACGTTCGATTCCCTATACCTGCCCCTAGACCCCGGGTCGGGTCGGGTCCCCGGGTTGCGTTACAGGGTGATGTCGGGACCCCGGCACGCGAGGTCCCAGGTTTGATTCCCCATACCGGCCCCTGGACCCCGGGTCAGTTCGGGTTCCCGGGTGGCGTCACAGGGTGATGTCGGGACCCCGGCACGCGAGGTCCCAGGTTCGATTCCCCATACCGGCCAAATAACCCCGGGTCGGGTCGGGTTCCCGGGTGGCGTCAAAGGGTGATGTCGGGACCCTGGCACGCGAGGTCCCAGGTTCAATTCCCCATACCGGCCAAAAAACCCCGGGTCGGGTCGGGTCCCCGGATGACATCACAGGGTGCTGACGGGACCCCGGCACCCAAGGTCCCACGTTCGATTCCCCATATCGGCCAAAAAACCCCGGGTCAGGTTGTGTCCCCGGGTGGCGTCACAGGGTGATATTGGGACCCGGACACCCGAGGTCCCAGGTTCAATTCCCCATACCGGCCCAAAAACCATAGGTCGGGTCCCCGGGTGGCATCACAGGGTGATGTCGGGACCCCGGCACCCGAGAACCCACGTTCGATTCCCCATACCGGCCCCTGGACCCCGTGTCGGGTTGGGTCCCTGGCTAGCCTCACAGGGTAATGTCGAGACCCCGGCATCGAGGTCCGAGGTTTGATTCCCCATTCGGGCCAAAAAACCACGTGTCGGGTCCCCGGGTGGCGTCACAGGGTGATGTCGGGACCCCGGCACCCGAGGTCGCAGGTTCGATTCCCCATACCGGCCCCTGGACCCCGGGTTGGGTCGGGTCCTCGGGTGGCGTCAAAGGGTGATGTCGGGACCCCGGCACCCGAGGTCCCACGTTCGATTCCCCATATCGGCCATTAGACCCCAGGTCGCGTCGGGTCCCCGGGTGGCGTCACAGGGTGATGTCGGGACCCCGGCAGCCGAGGTCCCAGGTTCAATTCCCCATACCGACAAAAAACCCCGGGTCGGGTCTGGTCCCCGTGTGGCGTCACAGGGTGATGTCAGGACCCCGAACCCGAGGTCCAAGGTTCGATTCCCAATACCGGCCTAAAATCCCCGTGTCGGATCTGGTCCCCGGGTGGCGTCACAGGGTGATGTCGGGACCCCGGCACCCGAGGTCCCAGGTTTGATTCCCCATACCGGCCAAAAAACCCTGGGTCGAGTCGGGTCCCCGGGTGGCGTCACAGGGTGATATTGGGACCCCGGCAGCCGAGGTCCCACATTCGATTCCCCATACCGGCCAAAAAACCCCGGGTCGGGTCGGGTCCCCGGTTGGCGTCACAGGGTGATGTCAAAACCCCAGCAGCGAGGTCCCAGGTTCGATTCCCAATACCGGCCAGAAAACCCCTGGTCGGGTCGGGTCCCCTGGTGGCGTCACAGGGTGATGTCGGGACCGGGCACCCGAGGTCCCACGTTCGATTCCCCATGCCGGCCAAAAAGCCCCATGTCGGGTCGGGTCCCCGGGTGGCATCACAGGGTGCTGTCGGGACCCAGGCACCCGAGGTCCCAGGTTCGATTCCCCATACCGGCCAAAAAGCCCCAGGTCAGGTCAGGTGGCCGCGTGGCAACACAGGGTGATGTCGAGACCCCGGCACCCGAGGTCCCAGGTTCGATTCCCCATACCGGCCCCTGGACCCCGGGTCGGCTCGGGTCCCCGGGTGGCGTCACAGGGTGATGTCGGAATCCCGGCACCCGAGGTCCCAGGTTCGATTTCCCAAACCGGCCCCTGGACCCCGGGTCGGCTCGGGTCCACGGGTGCCGTCATAGGGTGATGTCGGGACCCCGGCACCTGAGGTCCCACGTTCGATTCCCCATACCGGCCAAAAAACACCACGTCGGGTCGTGTCCCCGGGTGGCGTCACAGGGTGCTGTCGGGATCCCGGCACCCGAGGTCCCAGGTTCGATTCCCCATACCGGCCAGAAAACCCTGGGTCGGGTCGGGTCCCCAGGTGTCGTCACAGGGTTATGTCGGGACCCCGGCACCCGAGGTCCCACATTCAATTCCCCATACCGGACAAAAAATTTCTGGGTCGCCTTGGGTCCCTGAGTGGCGTCACAGTGTGATGTCGGGACCCCGGCACCCGAGGTCCCAGGTTCGATTCCCCATACCGGCCCCAAGACCCCGGGTCGGGTCGGGTCCCCGGGTGGCGTCACAGGGTGATGTCTGGACCCCGGCACCCGAGGTCCCACATTCAATTCCCCATACCGGCCCCTGGACCCCTGGTCGGGTCGGGTCCCCTGGTGGCGTCACAGGGTGATGTCGGGTCCCCGGCACCCGAGGTCCCTCGTTCGATTCCCCATACCGGCCAAAAAAACACCAGGTCGTGTCGGGTCGCCGGGTGGCGTCACAGGGTGATGTCGGGACCCCGGCACCCGAGGTCCCAGGTTCGATTCCCCATACCGGCCAAAAAACCCCGGGTCGGGTCGGGTCCCCGGGTTGCGTTACAGGGTGATGTCGGGACCCCGGCACGCGAGGTCCCACGTTTGATTCCCCATACCGGCCCCTGGACCCCGGGTCAGTTCGGGTTCCCGGGTGGCGTCACAGGGTGATGTCGGGACCCTGGCACGCGATGTCCCAAGTTCGAATTTCCATATCGGCCAAAAAAACCCGGGTCGGGTCGGGTCCCCGGGTGGCGTCACAGGGTGATGTCGGGACCCTGGCACGCGAGGTCCCAGGTTCAATTCCCCATACCGGCCAAAAAACCCCGGGTCGCCTTGGGTCCCCGGATGACATCACAGGGTGCTGACGGGACCCCGGCACCCAAGGTCCCACGTTCGATTCCCCATATCGGCCAAAAAACCCCGGGTCGGGTTGTGTCCCCGGGTGGCGTCACAGGGTGATATTGGGACCCGGACACCCGAGGTCCCAGGTTCAATTCCCCATACCGGCCCAAAAACCATAGGTCGGGTCCCCGGGTGGCATCACAGGGTGATGTCGGGACCCCGGCACCCGAGAACCCACGTTCGATTCCCCATACCGGCCCCTGGACCCCGTGTCGGGTTGGGTCCCTGGCTAGCCTCACAGGGTAATGTCGAGACCCCGGCATCGAGGTCCGAGGTTTGATTCCCCATACCGGCCAAAAAGCCCCGGGTCGGGTCGGGTGCCCGGGTGGCGCCACAGTGTCATGTTAGGACCCCAGCCCCCGAGGTGGCCGCTTCGACTCCCCATAGGGGCCGAAACACCCCGGGTCGGGTCGTGTGCCCCAGGTGGTGCCACAGGGTAATGTCAGGACCCCGGCCACCGAGGTGGCCGCTTCGACTCCCGCTAGGGGCCGAAACTCCCCGGGTCGGGTCGGGTGCCCGGGTGGAGCAATAGGGTCATGTCGGGACCCCGGCCCCCGAGGTGGCCGCTTTGACTCCCCATAGGGGCCGAAACCCCCCGGGTCGGGTCGGGTCCCCGGGTGGCGTCACAGGGTGATGTCAGGACCCCGGCACCCGAGGTTGCACGTTCGATTCCCCATACCGGCCAAAAAACCCCGGGTTAGATCGGGTTCCTTGGTGGTGTCACAGGGTAATGTCAGGACGCCGGCACCCGAGATCCCAGGTTCGATTCCCCATACCGGCCCTTGGACCCCTGGTCGGGTCGGGTCCCTGGGTGGCGTCACAGGGTGATGTCAGGACCCCGGCACCCGAGGTCGCACGTTCGATTCCCCATACCGGCCAAAAAACCCCGGGGCGGTTCGGGTGCCTGGGTGGCGTCAGAGGGTGATATTGACACCACGGCAGTGTGGTCCCAGCTTCGATTCCCCATACCGGCCAAAAAACCCCAGGTCTCGTTGGGTCCCCGGGTGGCCTCACAGGGTGATGTCGGGACCCTGGCACCCGAGGTCCCAGGTTCGATACCCTACACCTGCCCTTGAACCGCTGGTCGGGTCAAGTCCCCGGGTGGCGTTACATGGTTATGTCGGGACCCTGGCACCCGAGGTCCCTCGTTCGATTCCCCATACCGGCCAAAAAAACACCGGGTCGGGTCGGGTCGCCGGGTGGCATCAGAGGGTGATGTCGGGACCCTGGCACCCAATGTCCCAGGTTCAATTCCCTATACCGGCCAAAAAACCCCGGGTCTCGTTGGGTCCCTGGGTGGCGTCAGAGAGTGATGTCGGGACCCTGGCACTCGAGGTCCCAGGTTCGATTCCCTACACCGGCCCAAAAACCCCGGGTCGGGTCGGGTCCCCGCGTGGCGTCACAGGGTGATGTCGGGACCCCGGCACGCGAGGTCCCAAGTTCGATTCCCCATACCAATCAAAAAACCCTGGGTCGGGTCGGGTCCCTGGCTGGCGTCACAGGGTGATGTCGGGACCCCGGCACCCGAGGTCCCACATTCGATTCCCCATACCGGACAAAAAACCCCGGGTCGGGTCGGGTCCCTGGGTGGTGTCACAGGGTGATGTCGGGACCCCGGCACCCGAAGTCGCAGGTTCCATTCCCCGTACCGGCCCCTGGACCCCGGGTCGGGTCTGGTCGCCTGGTGGCGTCACAGGGTGCTGTCGGGACCCTGGCACCCGAGGCCCCAGGTTCCATTCCCCATACCGGCCAAAAAACCTTGGGTCGGGTCGGGTCCTCTGCTGCCGTCACAGGGTGATGTCGGGACCCCGGCACGCGAGGTTCCCACGTTAGATTCCCCATACTGGCCCCTGGACCCCGGGTCAGGTCAGAACCCCGGGTGGCGTCACAGGGTGCTGTCGGGACCCTGGCACCCGAGGTCCCAGGTTTGATTCCCCATACCGGCCTAAAAAACACCGGGTCGGCTCGGGTCCCCGGGTGGCGTCACAGGGTGATGTCGGGACCCTGGCACGCGAGGTCCCAGGTTCAATTCCCCATACCGGCCAAAAAACCCCGGGTCGGGTCGGGTCCCCTGGTGGCGTCACAGGGTGATGTCGGGACCCCGGCACCCGACGTCCCACGTTCGATTCCCCATACCGGCCCCTGGACCCCGGCTCGGGTCGGGTCCCCGGGTGGCGTCACAGGGTGATGTCGGGACCCCGGCACACGAGGTCCCACGTTCGATTCCCCATACCGGCCAAAAAACCCCAGGTCGGGGTCGGGTCCCCGGGTGGCATCACAGGGTGATGTCGGGACCCTGGCACCCGAGGTCCCAGGTTCGATTCCGCACACCGGCCAAAAAACCCCGGGTCGGGTCGGGTCCCCAGGTGGCGTCAGAGGGTGATGTCGGGACCCTGGCACCCGAGGTCCCAGGTTCGATTCCCCATACCGGCCAAAAAACCCCGGGTCGGATCGGGTGCCTGGGTGGCGTCACAGGGTGCTGTCGGGACCCCGGCACCCGAGGTCCCACGTTCGATTCCCCATACTTGCCCCTGGACCTCTGGTCGGGTCATGTCCCTGGGTGGCGTCACAGGGTGATATTGGTACCCCGGCACCCGAGGTCCCAGGTTCGATTCCCCATCCTGGCCAAAAAACCCCGGTTCAGGTCGCGTTCCTGGGTGGCGTCACAGGGTGATGTCGGGACCTCGGCACCCGAGCTGGCCGCTTCGACTCCCCATACCAGGAAAAAAAACCTGGGTCGGGCCGGGTCGGGTCCCCTGGTGGTTTCACAGGGTGATATTGGTACCCCGGCACCCGAGGTCCCAGGTTTGATTCCCCATACCGGCCAAAAATCCCCGTGTAGTGTCGGGTCCCCGGGTAGCGTCACAGGGTGATGTCGGGACCCTGGCACCCGACGTCCCAGGTTCGATTCCCCATACAGGCCAAAAAACCCCAGGTCGGGTCTGGTCCCCGTGTGGCGTCACAGGGTGATGTCAGGACCCCGAACCCGAGGTCCCACGTACGATTCCCCATACCGGCCAAAAAACCCCGTGTCGGGTCGGGTCCCCGGGTGGCGTCACAGGGTGATGTTGGGACCCCGGCACCCGAGGTCGCAGGTTCGATTCCCCATACCGGCCCCTGGACCCCGGGTTGGGTCGGGTCCCCGGGTGGCGTCACAGGGTGATGTCGGGACCCCGGCACCCGAGGTCCCACGTTCGATTCCCCATACCGGCCCCTGGACCCCGGGTTGGGTCGGGTCCCCGGGTGGCGTCACAGGGTGATGTCGGGACCCCGGCACCCGAGGTCCCACGTTCGATTCCCCATACCGGCCAAAAAACACCACGTCGGGTCGTGTCCCCGGGTGGCGTCACAGGGTGATGTCGGGATCCTGGCACCCGAGGTCCCAGGTTCGATTCCCCATACTAGCCAGAAAAACCTGGGTTGGGTCGGGTCCCCGGGTGTCGTCACAGGGTGATGTCGGGACCCCGGCACCCGAGGACCCACATTCAATTCCCCATACCGGACAAAAAATTTCTGGGTCGCCTTGGGTCCCTGAGTGGCGTCACAGGGTGATGTCGGGACCCCGGCACCCGAGGTCCCAGGTTCGATTCCCCATACCGGCCCCAAGACCCCGGGTCGGGTCGGGTCCCCGGGTGGCGTCACAGGGTGATGTCTGGACCCCGGCACCCGAGGTCCCACATTCAATTCCCCATACCGGCCCCTGGACCCCTGGTCGGGTCGGGTCCCCGGGTGGCGTCACAGGGTGATGTCGGGACCCCGGCACCCGAGGTCCCTCGTTCGATTCCCCATACCGGCCAAAAAAACATCGGGTCGTGTCGGGTCGCCGGGTGGCGTCACAGGGTGATGTCGGGATCCCGGCACCCGAGATCCCAGGTTCGATTCCCCATACCAGCCAGAAAAACCTGGGTCGGGTCGGGTCCCCGGGTGGTGTCACAGGGTTATGTCGGGACCCCGGCACCCGAGGTCCCACATTCAATTCCCCATACCGGACAAAAAATTTCTGGGTCGCCTTGGGTCCCTGAGTGGCGTCACAGGGTGATGTCGGGACCCCGGCACCCGAGGTCCCAGGTTCGATTCCCCATACCGGCCAAAAAAACACCGGGTCGTGTCGGGTCGCCGGGTGGCGTCACAGGGTGATGTCGGGACCCCGGCACCCGAGGTCCCTCGTTCGATTCCCCATACCGGCCAAAAAAACACCGGGTCGTGTCGGGTCGCCGGGTGGCGTCACAGGGTGATGGCGGGACCCCGGCACCCGAGGTCCCACATTCAATTCCCCATACCGGCCAAAAAACCCCGGGTCTCGTTGGGTCCCTGGGTGGCGTCAGAGAGTGATGTCGGGACCCTGGTACCCGAGGTCCCAGGTTCGATTCCCCATACCAGCCAGAAAAACCTGGGTCGGGTCGGGTCCCCGGGTGTCGTCACAGGGTGATGTCGGGACCCCAACACCCGAGGTCCCACATTCAATTCCCCATACCGGACCAAAAATTTCTGGGTCGCCTTGGGTCCCTGAGTGGCGTCACAGGGTGATGTCGGGACCCCGGCACCCGAGGTCCCAGGTTCGATTCCCCATACCGGCCCCAAGACCCCGGGTCGGGTCGGGTCCCCGGGTGGCGTCACAGGGTGATGTCTGGACCCCGGCACCCGAGGTCCCACACTCAATTCCCCATACCGGCCCCTGGACCCCTGGTCGGGTCGGGTCCCCGGGTGGCGTCACAGGGTGATGTCGGGACCCCGGCACCCGAGGTCCCTCGTTCGATTCCCCATACCGGCCAAAAAAACACCGGGTCGTGTCGGGTCGCCGGGTGGCGTCACAGGGTGATGGCGGGACCCCGGCACCCGAGGTCCCACATTCAAATCCCCATACCGGCCAAAAAACCCCGGGTCTCGTTGGGTCCCTGGGTGGCGTCAGAGAGTGATGTCGGGACCCTGGTACCCGAGGTCCCAGGTTTGATTCCCCATACCAGCCAAAAATCCCCGTGTAGTGTCGGGTCCCCGGGTAGCGTCACAGGGTGATGTCGGGACCCTGGCACCCGACGTCCCAGGTTCGATACCCCATACAGGCCAAAAAACCCCGGGTCGGGTCGGGTTCCCGGATGGCGTCACAGGGTGATGTCAGGACCCCGGTACCCGAGGTCCCACGATCGATTCCCCATACCGGCCCCTGGACCCCTGGTCGGCTCGGGTCCCCGGGTGGGGTCACAGGGTGATGTCGGGACCCCTGCACCCGAGGTCCCACGTTCGATTCCCCATACCGGCCCCTGAACCCCGGGTCAGGTCGGGTCCCCGGGTGGCGTCACAGGGTTATGTCGGGACCCCGGCACCCGAGGTCCCACGTTCCATTCCCCGTACCGGCCCCTGGACCACGGGTCTGGTCTGGTCCCCGGGTGGCGTCACAGGGTGATGTCGGGACCCCGGCACCCGAGGTCCCACGTTCCATTCCCCGTACTGGCCCCTGGACGACGGGTCGGGTCCGGTCCCCGGGTGGTGTCACAGGGTGATGTCGGGACCACGGCACCCGAGGTCCCAGGTTCGATTCCCCATACTTTCCCCTGGACACCGGGTCGGGTCAAGGCCCCGGGTGGCGTTACATGGCTATGTCGGGACCCTGGCACCCGAGGTCCCACGTTCGATTCCCCATACCGGCCAAAAAACCCCGGGGCGGGGCGGGTCCCCAGGTGGCATCAGAGGGTGATGTCGGGACCCCAGCACCCGAGGTCCCACGTTCGATTCCCCATACCGGCCAAAAAACCCCGGGGCGGGTCGGGTCCCCAGGTGGCGTCACAGGGTGATGTCGGGACCCTGGCACCCGAGGTCCCAGGTTCGATTCCCCATACCGGCCAAAAAACCCCGGGTCGGGTCGGGTCCCCAGGTGGCGTCAGAGGGTGATGTCGGGACCCTGGCACCCGAGGTCCCACGTTCGATTCCCCATACCGGACAAAAAACCCCAGGTCGGGTCGTGTCCCCGCGTCGCGTCACAGGGTGATGTCGGGACCCCGGCACCCGAGGTCCCACGTCCGATTCCCCATACCGGGAAAAAAACCCCGGGACGGGTCAGGTCCCCGGGTAGCGTCACAGGGTGATGTCGGGACCCAGGCACCCGAGGTCCCACGTTCCATTCCCCATACCGGACAAAAAACCCCAGGTCTCGTTGGGTCCCCTGCTGGCGTCACAGGGTGATGTCGGGACCCCGGCACCCGAGGTCCCACGTCCGATTCCCCATACCGGCCAAAAAACCCCGGGTCGGGTCGGGTCCCCGGGTGGCGTCACATGGTGATGTCAGGACCCCGGCACCCGAGGTCCCACGTTCGATTCCCCATACCGGCCAAAAAACTCCGGGTCGGGTCGGGTCCCCGGGTGGCGTCAGAGAGTGATGTCAGGGCCCCGGCACCCGAGGTCCCACGTTCGATTCCCCATACCGGCCAGAAAACCCCGTGTCGGGTCGGGTCCCTGGGTGGCGTCACAGGGTGATGTCGGGACCCCGGCACCCAACGTCCCACGTTCGATTCACCATACTTTCCCCTGGACACCGGGTCGGGTCAAGGCCCCGGGTGGCGTTACATGGTTATGTCGGGACCCTGGCACCCGAGGTCCCTCGTTCGATTCCCCATACCGGCCTAAAAAACACCGGGTCGGGTCGGGTCCCAGGGTGGCGTCACAGGGTGATGTCTGGACGCCGGCACGCGAGGTCCCAGGTTCGATACCCCATACAGGCCAAAAAAATTTCGGGTCGGCTCGGGTCCCCGGGTGGAGTCAGAGGTTGATGTCGGGACCCTGGCACGCGAGGTCCCAGGTTCAATTCCCCATACCGACAAAAAACCCCGGGTCGGGTCTGGTCCCCGTGTGGCGTCACAGGGTGATGTCAGGACCCCGAACCCGAGGTCCAAGGTTCGATTCCCAATACCGGCCTAAAATCCCCGTGTCAGATCGGGTCCCCGGGTGGCGTCACAGGGTGATGTCGGGACCCCGGCACCCGAGGTCCCAGGTTTGATTCCCCATACCGGCCAAAAAACCCTGGGTCGAGTCGGGTCCCCGGGTGGCGTCACAGGATGATATTGGGACCCCGGCAGCCGAGCTCCCACATTCGATTCCCCATACCGGCCAAAAAACCCCGGGTCGGGTCGGGTCCCCGGGTGGCGTCACAGGGTGATGTCAAAACCCCGGCAGCGAGATCCCAGGTTCGATTCCCCATTCCGGCCAGAAAACCCCTGGTCGGGACGGGTCCCTGGGTGGCGTCACAGGGTGATGTCGGGACCGGGCACCCGAGGTCCCACGTTCGATTCCCCATGCCGGCCAAAAAGCCCCGTGTCGGGTCGGGTCCCTGGGTGGTGTCACAGGGTGATATTGGGACCCGGACACCCGAGGTCCCAGGTAAGATTCCCCATACCGGCCAAAAAACCCCAGATCGGGTTGGGTCCCCGGGTGGCATCACAGGGTGCTGTCGGGACCCAGGCACACGAGGTCCCAGGTTCGATTCCCCATACCGGCCAAAAAACCCCAGGTCGGGTCAGGTGGCCGGTTGGCAACACAGGGTGATATCGAGACCCCGGCACCCGAGGTCCCAGGTTCGATTCCCCATACCGGCCCCTGGACCCCTGGTCGGCTCGGGTCCCCGGGTGGCGTCACAGGGTGATGTCGGAATCCCGGCACCCGAGGTCCCAGGTTCGATTCCCAATACCGGCCCCTGGACCGCGGGTCGGCTCGGGTCCACGGGTGCCGTCATAGGGTGATGTCGGGACCCCGGCACCTGAGGTCCCAGGTTCAATTCCCCATACCGGCCAAAAAACACCACGTCGGGTCGTGTCCCCGGGTGGCGTCACAGGGTGATGTCGGGATCCCGGCACCCGAGGTCCCAGGTTCGATTCCCCATACCAGCCAGAAAAACCTGGGTCGGGTCGGGTCCCCGGGTGTCGTCACAGGGTGATGTCGGGACCCCGGCACCCGATGTCCCACATTCAATTCCCCATACCGGACAAAAAATTTCTGGGTCGCCTTGGGTCCCTGAGTGGCGTCACAGGGTGATGTCGGGACCCCGGCACCCGAGGTCCCAGGTTCGATTCCCCATACCGGCCCCAAGACCCCGGGTCGGGTCGGGTCCCCGGGTGGCGTCACAGGGTGATGTCGGGACCCCGGCACCCGAGGTCCCAGGTTTAATTCCCCATACCGGCCAAAAAAACACCGGGTCGTGTCGGGTCGCCGGGTGGCGTCACAGGGTGATGGCGGGACCCCGGCACCCGAGGTCCCACATTCAATTCCCCATACCGGCCAAAAAACCCCGGGTCTCGTTGGGTCCCTGGGTGGCGTCAGAGAGTGATGTCGGGACCCTGGCACCCGAGGTCCCAGGTTCGATTCCCTACACCGGCCCCTGGACCCCGGTTCGGGTCGTGTCCCCGCGTGGCGTCACAGTGTGATGTCGGGACCCCGGCACCCGAGGTCCCAGGTTCGATTCCCCATACCGGCCCCAAGACCCCGGGTCGGGTCGGGTCCCCGGGTGGCGTCACAGGGTGATGTCTGGACCCCGGCACCCGAGGTCCCACATTCAATTCCCCATACCGGCCCCTGGACCCCTGGTCGGGTCGGGTCCCCTGGTGGCGTCACAGGGTGATGTCGGGTCCCCGGCACCCGAGGTCCCTCGTTCGATTCCCCATACCGGCCAAAAAAACACCAGGTCGTGTCGGGTCGCCGGGTGGCGTCACAGGGTGATGTCGGGACCCCGGCACCCGAGGTCCCAGGTTCGGTTCCCCATACCGGCCAAAAAACCCCGGGTCGGGTCGGGTCCCCGGGTTGCGTTACAGGGTGATGTCGGGACCCCGGCACGCGAGGTCCCACGTTTGATTCCCCATACCGGCCCCTGGACCCCGGGTCAGTTCGGGTTCCCGGGTGGCGTCACAGGGTGATGTCGGGACCCTGGCACGCGATGTCCCAAGTTCGAATTTCCATATCGGCCAAAAAAACCCGGGTCGGGTCGGGTCCCCGGGTGGCGTCACAGGGTGATGTCGGGACCCTGGCACGCGAGGTCCCAGGTTCAATTCCCCATACCGGCCAAAAAACCCCGGGTCGCCTTGGGTCCCCGGATGACATCACAGGGTGCTGACGGGACCCCGGCACCCAAGGTCCCACGTTCGATTCCCCATATCGGCCAAAAAACCCCGGGTCGGGTTGTGTCCCCGGGTGGCGTCACAGGGTGATATTGGGACCCGGACACCCGAGGTCCCAGGTTCAATTCCCCATACCGGCCCAAAAACCATAGGTCGGGTCCCCGGGTGGCATCACAGGGTGATGTCGGGACCCCGGCACCCGAGAACCCACGT
This sequence comes from Somateria mollissima, assembly GCA_951411735.1. Classification (NCBI taxonomy): domain Eukaryota; kingdom Metazoa; phylum Chordata; class Aves; order Anseriformes; family Anatidae; genus Somateria; species Somateria mollissima. Next base: position 327,178 of record OX598333.1, read on the forward strand.
TCGATTCCCCATACCGGCCCCTGGACCCCGTGTCGGGTTGGGTCCCTGGCTAGCCTCACAGGGTAATGTCGAGACCCCGGCATCGAGGTCCGAGGTTTGATTCCCCATACCGGCCAAAAAGCCCCGGGTCGGGTCGGGTGCCCGGGTGGCGCCACAGTGTCATGTTAGGACCCCAGCCCCCGAGGTGGCCGCTTCGACTCCCCATAGGGGCCGAAACACCCCGGGTCGGGTCGTGTGCCCCAGGTGGTGCCACAGGGTAATGTCAGGACCCCGGCCACCGAGGTGGCCGCTTCGACTCCCGCTAGGGGCCGAAACTCCCCGGGTCGGGTCGGGTGCCCGGGTGGAGCAATAGGGTCATGTCGGGACCCCGGCCCCCGAGGTGGCCGCTTTGACTCCCCATAGGGGCCGAAACCCCCCGGGTCGGGTCGGGTCCCCGGGTGGCGTCACAGGGTGATGTCAGGACCCCGGCACCCGAGGTTGCACGTTCGATTCCCCATACCGGCCAAAAAACCCCGGGTTAGATCGGGTTCCTTGGTGGTGTCACAGGGTAATGTCAGGACGCCGGCACCCGAGATCCCAGGTTCGATTCCCCATACCGGCCCTTGGACCCCTGGTCGGGTCGGGTCCCTGGGTGGCGTCACAGGGTGATGTCAGGACCCCGGCACCCGAGGTCGCACGTTCGATTCCCCATACCGGCCAAAAAACCCCGGGGCGGTTCGGGTGCCTGGGTGGCGTCAGAGGGTGATATTGACACCACGGCAGTGTGGTCCCAGCTTCGATTCCCCATACCGGCCAAAAAACCCCAGGTCTCGTTGGGTCCCCGGGTGGCCTCACAGGGTGATGTCGGGACCCTGGCACCCGAGGTCCCAGGTTCGATACCCTACACCTGCCCTTGAACCGCTGGTCGGGTCAAGTCCCCGGGTGGCGTTACATGGTTATGTCGGGACCCTGGCACCCGAGGTCCCTCGTTCGATTCCCCATACCGGCCAAAAAAACACCGGGTCGGGTCGGGTCGCCGGGTGGCATCAGAGGGTGATGTCGGGACCCTGGCACCCAATGTCCCAGGTTCAATTCCCTATACCGGCCAAAAAACCCCGGGTCTCGTTGGGTCCCTGGGTGGCGTCAGAGAGTGATGTCGGGACCCTGGCACTCGAGGTCCCAGGTTCGATTCCCTACACCGGCCCAAAAACCCCGGGTCGGGTCGGGTCCCCGCGTGGCGTCACAGGGTGATGTCGGGACCCCGGCACGCGAGGTCCCAAGTTCGATTCCCCATACCAATCAAAAAACCCTGGGTCGGGTCGGGTCCCTGGCTGGCGTCACAGGGTGATGTCGGGACCCCGGCACCCGAGGTCCCACATTCGATTCCCCATACCGGACAAAAAACCCCGGGTCGGGTCGGGTCCCTGGGTGGTGTCACAGGGTGATGTCGGGACCCCGGCACCCGAAGTCGCAGGTTCCATTCCCCGTACCGGCCCCTGGACCCCGGGTCGGGTCTGGTCGCCTGGTGGCGTCACAGGGTGCTGTCGGGACCCTGGCACCCGAGGCCCCAGGTTCCATTCCCCATACCGGCCAAAAAACCTTGGGTCGGGTCGGGTCCTCTGCTGCCGTCACAGGGTGATGTCGGGACCCCGGCACGCGAGGTTCCCACGTTAGATTCCCCATACTGGCCCCTGGACCCCGGGTCAGGTCAGAACCCCGGGTGGCGTCACAGGGTGCTGTCGGGACCCTGGCACCCGAGGTCCCAGGTTTGATTCCCCATACCGGCCTAAAAAACACCGGGTCGGCTCGGGTCCCCGGGTGGCGTCACAGGGTGATGTCGGGACCCTGGCACGCGAGGTCCCAGGTTCAATTCCCCATACCGGCCAAAAAACCCCGGGTCGGGTCGGGTCCCCTGGTGGCGTCACAGGGTGATGTCGGGACCCCGGCAACCGACGTCCCACGTTCGATTCCCCATACCGGCCCCTGGACCCCGGCTCGGGTCGGGTCCCCGGGTGGCGTCACAGGGTGATGTCGGGACCCCGGCACACGAGGTCCCACGTTCGATTCCCCATACCGGACAAAAAATTTCTGGGTCGCCTTGGGTCCCTGAGTGGCGTCACAGTGTGATGTCGGGACCCCGGCACCCGAGGTCCCAGGTTCGATTCCCCATACCGGCCCCAAGACCCCGGGTCGGGTCGGGTCCCCGGGTGGCGTCACAGGGTGATGTCTGGACCCCGGCACCCGAGGTCCCACATTCAATTCCCCATACCGGCCCCTGGACCCCTGGTCGGGTCGGGTCCCCTGGTGGCGTCACAGGGTGATGTCGGGTCCCCGGCACCCGAGGTCCCTCGTTCGATTCCCCATACCGGCCAAAAAAACACCAGGTCGTGTCGGGTCGCCGGGTGGCGTCACAGGGTGATGTCGGGACCCCGGCACCCGAGGTCCCAGGTTCGGTTCCCCATACCGGCCAAAAAACCCCGGGTCGGGTCGGGTCCCCGGGTTGCGTTACAGGGTGATGTCGGGACCCCGGCACGCGAGGTCCCACGTTTGATTCCCCATACCGGCCCCTGGACCCCGGGTCAGTTCGGGTTCCCGGGTGGCGTCACAGGGTGATGTCGGGACCCTGGCACGCGATGTCCCAAGTTCGAATTTCCATATCGGCCAAAAAAACCCGGGTCGGGTCGGGTCCCCGGGTGGCGTCACAGGGTGATGTCGGGACCCTGGCACGCGAGGTCCCAGGTTCAATTCCCCATACCGGCCAAAAAACCCCGGGTCGCCTTGGGTCCCCGGATGACATCACAGGGTGCTGACGGGACCCCGGCACCCAAGGTCCCACGTTCGATTCCCCATATCGGCCAAAAAACCCCGGGTCGGGTTGTGTCCCCGGGTGGCGTCACAGGGTGATATTGGGACCCGGACACCCGAGGTCCCAGGTTCAATTCCCCATACCGGCCCAAAAACCATAGGTCGGGTCCCCGGGTGGCATCACAGGGTGATGTCGGGACCCCGGCACCCGAGAACCCACGTTCGATTCCCCATACCGGCCCCTGGACCCCGTGTCGGGTTGGGTCCCTGGCTAGCCTCACAGGGTAATGTCGAGACCCCGGCATCGAGGTCCGAGGTTTGATTCCCCATACCGGCCAAAAAGCCCCGGGTCGGGTCGGGTGCCCGGGTGGCGCCACAGTGTCATGTTAGGACCCCAGCCCCCGAGGTGGCCGCTTCGACTCCCCATAGGGGCCGAAACACCCCGGGTCGGGTCGTGTGCCCCAGGTGGTGCCACAGGGTAATGTCAGGACCCCGGCCACCGAGGTGGCCGCTTCGACTCCCGCTAGGGGCCGAAACTCCCCGGGTCGGGTCGGGTGCCCGGGTGGAGCAATAGGGTCATGTCGGGACCCCGGCCCCCGAGGTGGCCGCTTTGACTCCCCATAGGGGCCGAAACCCCCCGGGTCGGGTCGGGTCCCCGGGTGGCGTCACAGGGTGATGTCAGGACCCCGGCACCCGAGGTTGCACGTTCGATTCCCCATACCGGCCAAAAAACCCCGGGTTAGATCGGGTTCCTTGGTGGTGTCACAGGGTAATGTCAGGACGCCGGCACCCGAGATCCCAGGTTCGATTCCCCATACCGGCCCTTGGACCCCTGGTCGGGTCGGGTCCCTGGGTGGCGTCACAGGGTGATGTCAGGACCCCGGCACCCGAGGTCGCACGTTCGATTCCCCATACCGGCCAAAAAACCCCGGGGCGGTTCGGGTGCCTGGGTGGCGTCAGAGGGTGATATTGACACCACGGCAGTGTGGTCCCAGCTTCGATTCCCCATACCGGCCAAAAAACCCCAGGTCTCGTTGGGTCCCCGGGTGGCCTCACAGGGTGATGTCGGGACCCTGGCACCCGAGGTCCCAGGTTCGATACCCTACACCTGCCCTTGAACCGCTGGTCGGGTCAAGTCCCCGGGTGGCGTTACATGGTTATGTCGGGACCCTGGCACCCGAGGTCCCTCGTTCGATTCCCCATACCGGCCAAAAAAACACCGGGTCGGGTCGGGTCGCCGGGTGGCATCAGAGGGTGATGTCGGGACCCTGGCACCCAATGTCCCAGGTTCAATTCCCTATACCGGCCAAAAAACCCCGGGTCTCGTTGGGTCCCTGGGTGGCGTCAGAGAGTGATGTCGGGACCCTGGCACTCGAGGTCCCAGGTTCGATTCCCTACACCGGCCCAAAAACCCCGGGTCGGGTCGGGTCCCCGCGTGGCGTCACAGGGTGATGTCGGGACCCCGGCACGCGAGGTCCCAAGTTCGATTCCCCATACCAATCAAAAAACCCTGGGTCGGGTCGGGTCCCTGGCTGGCGTCACAGGGTGATGTCGGGACCCCGGCACCCGAGGTCCCACATTCGATTCCCCATACCGGACAAAAAACCCCGGGTCGGGTCGGGTCCCTGGGTGGTGTCACAGGGTGATGTCGGGACCCCGGCACCCGAAGTCGCAGGTTCCATTCCCCGTACCGGCCCCTGGACCCCGGGTCGGGTCTGGTCGCCTGGTGGCGTCACAGGGTGCTGTCGGGACCCTGGCACCCGAGGCCCCAGGTTCCATTCCCCATACCGGCCAAAAAACCTTGGGTCGGGTCGGGTCCTCTGCTGCCGTCACAGGGTGATGTCGGGACCCCGGCACGCGAGGTTCCCACGTTAGATTCCCCATACTGGCCCCTGGACCCCGGGTCAGGTCAGAACCCCGGGTGGCGTCACAGGGTGCTGTCGGGACCCTGGCACCCGAGGTCCCAGGTTTGATTCCCCATACCGGCCTAAAAAACACCGGGTCGGCTCGGGTCCCCGGGTGGCGTCACAGGGTGATGTCGGGACCCTGGCACGCGAGGTCCCAGGTTCAATTCCCCATACCGGCCAAAAAACCCCGGGTCGGGTCGGGTCCCCTGGTGGCGTCACAGGGTGATGTCGGGACCCCGGCAACCGACGTCCCACGTTCGATTCCCCATACCGGCCCCTGGACCCCGGCTCGGGTCGGGTCCCCGGGTGGCGTCACAGGGTGATGTCGGGACCCCGGCACACGAGGTCCCACGTTCGATTCCCCATACCGGCCAAAAAACCCCAGGGCGGGTCGGGTCCCCGGGTGGCATCACAGGGTGATGTCGGGACCCTGGCACCCGAGGTCCCAGGTTCGATTCCGCACACCGGCCAAAAAACCCCGGGTCGGGTCGGGTCCCCAGGTGGCGTCAGAGGGTGATGTCGGGACCCTGGCACCCGAGGTCCCAGGTTCGATTCCCCATACCGGCCAAAAAACCCCGGGTCGGATCGGGTGCCTGGGTGGCGTCACAGGGTGCTGTCGGGACCCCGGCACCCGAGGTCCCACGTTCGATTCCCCATACTTGCCCCTGGACCTCTGGTCGGGTCATGTCCCTGGGTGGCGTCACAGGGTGATATTGGTACCCCGGCACCCGAGGTCCCAGGTTCGATTCCCCATCCTGGCCAAAAAACCCCGGTTCAGGTCGCGTTCCTGGGTGGCGTCACAGGGTGATGTCGGGACCTCGGCACCCGAGCTGGCCGCTTCGACTCCCCATACCAGGAAAAAAAACCTGGGTCGGGCCGGGTCGGGTCCCCTGGTGGTTTCACAGGGTGATATTGGTACCCCGGCACCCGAGGTCCCAGGTTTGATTCCCCATACCGGCCAAAAATCCCCGTGTAGTGTCGGGTCCCCGGGTAGCGTCACAGGGTGATGTCGGGACCCTGGCACCCGACGTCCCAGGTTCGATTCCCCATACAGGCCAAAAAACCCCAGGTCGGGTCTGGTCCCCGTGTGGCGTCACAGGGTGATGTCAGGACCCCGAACCCGAGGTCCCACGTACGATTCCCCATACCGGCCAAAAAACCCCGTGTCGGGTCGGGTCCCCGGGTGGCGTCACAGGGTGATGTTGGGACCCCGGCACCCGAGGTCGCAGGTTCGATTCCCCATACCGGCCCCTGGACCCCGGGTTGGGTCGGGTCCCCGGGTGGCGTCACAGGGTGATGTCGGGACCCCGGCACCCGAGGTCCCACGTTCGATTCCCCATACCGGCCCCTGGACCCCGGGTTGGGTCGGGTCCCCGGGTGGCGTCACAGGGTGATGTCGGGACCCCGGCACCCGAGGTCCCACGTTCGATTCCCCATACCGGCCAAAAAACACCACGTCGGGTCGTGTCCCCGGGTGGCGTCACAGGGTGATGTCGGGATCCTGGCACCCGAGGTCCCAGGTTCGATTCCCCATACCAGCCAGAAAAACCTGGGTTGGGTCGGGTCCCCGGGTGTCGTCACAGGGTGATGTCGGGACCCCGGCACCCGAGGACCCACATTCAATTCCCCATACCGGACAAAAAATTTCTGGGTCGCCTTGGGTCCCTGAGTGGCGTCACAGGGTGATGTCGGGACCCCGGCACCCGAGGTCCCAGGTTCGATTCCCCATACCGGCCCCAAGACCCCGGGTCGGGTCGGGTCCCCGGGTGGCGTCACAGGGTGATGTCTGGACCCCGGCACCCGAGGTCCCACATTCAATTCCCCATACCGGCCCCTGGACCCCTGGTCGGGTCGGGTCCCCAGGTGGCGTCACAGGGTGATGTCGGGACCCCGGCACCCGAGGTCCCTCGTTCGATTCCCCATACCGGCCAAAAAAACATCGGGTCGTGTCGGGTCGCCGGGTGGCGTCACAGGGTGATGTCGGGATCCCGGCACCCGAGATCCCAGGTTCGATTCCCCATACCAGCCAGAAAAACCTGGGTCGGGTCGGGTCCCCGGGTGGTGTCACAGGGTTATGTCGGGACCCCGGCACCCGAGGTCCCACATTCAATTCCCCATACCGGACAAAAAATTTCTGGGTCGCCTTGGGTCCCTGAGTGGCGTCACAGGGTGATGTCGGGACCCCGGCACCCGAGGTCCCAGGTTCGATTCCCCATACCGGCCAAAAAAACACCGGGTCGTGTCGGGTCGCCGGGTGGCGTCACAGGGTGATGTCGGGACCCCGGCACCCGAGGTCCCTCGTTCGATTCCCCATACCGGCCAAAAAAACACCGGGTCGTGTCGGGTCGCCGGGTGGCGTCACAGGGTGATGGCGGGACCCCGGCACCCGAGGTCCCACATTCAATACCCCATACCGGCCAAAAAACCCCGGGTCTCGTTGGGTCCCTGGGTGGCGTCAGAGAGTGATGTCGGGACCCTGGTACCCGAGGTCCCAGGTTCGATTCCCCATACCAGCCAGAAAAACCTGGGTCGGGTCGGGTCCCCGGGTGTCGTCACAGGGTGATGTCGGGACCCCAACACCCGAGGTCCCACATTCAATTCCCCATACCGGACCAAAAATTTCTGGGTCGCCTTGGGTCCCTGAGTGGCGTCACAGGGTGATGTCGGGACCCCGGCACCCGAGGTCCCAGGTTCGATTCCCCATACCGGCCCCAAGACCCCGGGTCGGGTCGGGTCCCCGGGTGGCGTCACAGGGTGATGTCTGGACCCCGGCACCCGAGGTCCCACACTCAATTCCCCATACCGGCCCCTGGACCCCTGGTCGGGTCGGGTCCCCGGGTGGCGTCACAGGGTGATGTCGGGACCCCGGCACCCGAGGTCCCTCGTTCGATTCCCCATACCGGCCAAAAAAACACCGGGTCGTGTCGGGTCGCCGGGTGGCGTCAGAGAGTGATGTCGGGACCCTGGTACCCGAGGTCCCAGGTTTGATTCCCCATACCAGCCAAAAATCCCCGTGTAGTGTCGGGTCCCCGGGTAGCGTCACAGGGTGATGTCGGGACCCTGGCACCCGACGTCCCAGGTTCGATACCCCATACAGGCCAAAAAACCCCGGGTCGGGTCGGGTTCCCGGATGGCGTCACAGGGTGATGTCAGGACCCCGGTACCCGAGGTCCCACGATCGATTCCCCATACCGGCCCCTGGACCCCTGGTCGGCTCGGGTCCCCGGGTGGGGTCACAGGGTGATGTCGGGACCCCTGCACCCGAGGTCCCACGTTCGATTCCCCATACCGGCCAAAAAACCCCGGGTCAGGTCGGGTCCCCGGGTGGCGTCACAGGGTTATGTCGGGACCCCGGCACCCGAGGTCCCACGTTCCATTCCCCGTACCGGCCCCTGGACCACGGGTCTGGTCTGGTCCCCGGGTGGCGTCACAGGGTGATGTCGGGACCCCGGCACCCGAGGTCCCACGTTCCATTCCCCGTACTGGCCCCTGGACGACGGGTCGGGTCCGGTCCCCGGGTGGTGTCACAGGGTGATGTCGGGACCACGGCACCCGAGGTCCCACGTTCGATTCCCCATACTTTCCCCTGGACACCGGGTCGGGTCAAGGCCCCGGGTGGCGTTACATGGCTATGTCGGGACCCTGGCACCCGAGGTCCCACGTTCGATTCCCCATACCGGCCAAAAAACCCCGGGGCGGGGCGGGTCCCCAGGTGGCATCAGAGGGTGATGTCGGGACCCCAGCACCCGAGGTCCCACGTTCGATTCCCCATACCGGCCAAAAAACCCCGGGGCGGGTCGGGTCCCCAGGTGGCGTCACAGGGTGATGTCGGGACCCTGGCACCCGAGGTCCCAGGTTCGATTCCCCATACCGGCCAAAAAACCCCGGGTCGGGTCGGGTCCCCAGGTGGCGTCAGAGGGTGATGTCGGGACCCTGGCACCCGAGGTCCCACGTTCGATTCCCCATACCGGACAAAAAACCCCAGGTCGGGTCGTGTCCCCGCGTCGCGTCACAGGGTGATGTCGGGACCCCGGCACCCGAGGTCCCACGTCCGATTCCCCATACCGGGAAAAAAACCCCGGGACGGGTCAGGTCCCCGGGTAGCGTCACAGGGTGATGTCGGGACCCAGGCACCCGAGGTCCCACGTTCCATTCCCCATACCGGACAAAAAACCCCAGGTCTCGTTGGGTCCCCTGCTGGCGTCACAGGGTGATGTCGGGACCCCGGCACCCGAGGTCCCACGTCCGATTCCCCATACCGGCCAAAAAACCCCGGGTCGGGTCGGGTCCCCGGGTGGCGTCACATGGTGATGTCAGGACCCCGGCACCCGAGGTCCCACGTTCGATTCCCCATACCGGCCAAAAAACTCCGGGTCGGGTCGGGTCCCCGGGTGGCGTCAGAGAGTGATGTCGGGACCCCGGCACCCGAGGTCCCACGTTCGATTCCCCATACCGGCCAGAAAACCCCGTGTCGGGTCGGGTCCCTGGGTGGCGTCACAGGGTGATGTCGGGACCCCGGCACCCAACGTCCCACGTTCGATTCACCATACTTTCCCCTGGACACCGGGTCGGGTCAAGGCCCCGGGTGGCGTTACATGGTTATGTCGGGACCCTGGCACCCGAGGTCCCTCGTTCGATTCCCCATACCGGCCTAAAAAACACCGGGTCGGGTCGGGTCCCAGAGTGGCGTCACAGGGTGATGTCTGGATGCCGGCACGCGAGGTCCCAGGTTCGATACCCCATACAGGCCAAAAAAATTTCGGGTCGGCTCGGGTCCCCGGGTGGAGTCAGAGGTTGATGTCGGGACCCTGGCACGCGAGGTCCCAGGTTCAATTCCCCATACCGACAAAAAACCCCGGGTCGGGTCTGGTCCCCGTGTGGCGTCACAGGGTGATGTCAGGACCCCGAACCCGAGGTCCAAGGTTCGATTCCCAATACCGGCCTAAAATCCCCGTGTCAGATCGGGTCCCCGGGTGGCGTCACAGGGTGATGTCGGGACCCCGGCACCCGAGGTCCCAGGTTTGATTCCCCATACCGGCCAAAAAACCCTGGGTCGAGTCGGGTCCCCGGGTGGCGTCACAGGATGATATTGGGACCCCGGCAGCCGAGCTCCCACATTCGATTCCCCATACCGGCCAAAAAACCCCGGGTCGGGTCGGGTCCCCGGGTGGCGTCACAGGGTGATGTCAAAACCCCGGCAGCGAGGTCCCAGGTTCGATTCCCCATTCCGGCCAGAAAACCCCTGGTCGGGACGGGTCCCTGGGTGGCGTCACAGGGTGATGTCGGGACCGGGCACCCGAGGTCCCACGTTCGATTCCCCATGCCGGCCAAAAAGCCCCGTGTCGGGTCGGGTCCCTGGGTGGTGTCACAGGGTGATATTGGGACCCGGACACCCGAGGTCCCAGGTAAGATTCCCCATACCGGCCAAAAAACCCCAGATCGGGTTGGGTCCCCGGGTGGCATCACAGGGTGCTGTCAGGACCCAGGCACACGAGGTCCCAGGTTCGATTCCCCATACCGGCCAAAAAACCCCAGGTCGGGTCAGGTGGCCGGTTGGCAACACAGGGTGATATCGAGACCCCGGCACCCGAGGTCCCAGGTTCGATTCCCCATACCGGCCCCTGGACCCCGGGTCGGCTCGGGTCCCCGGGTGGCATCACAGGGTGATGTCGGAATCCCGGCACCCGAGGTCCCAGGTTCGATTCCCAATACCGGCCCCTGGACCGCGGGTCGGCTCGGGTCCACGGGTGCCGTCATAGGGTGATGTCGGGACCCCGGCACCTGAGGTCCCACGTTCGATTCCCCATACCGGCCAAAAAACACCACGTCGGGTCGTGTCCCCGGGTGGCGTCACAGGGTGATGTCGGGATCCCGGCACCCGAGGTCCCAGGTTCGATTCCCCATACCAGCCAGAAAAACCTGGGTCGGGTCGGGTCCCCGGGTGTCGTCACAGGGTGATGTCGGGACCCCGGCACCCGATGTCCCACATTCAATTTCCCATACCGGACAAAAAATTTCTGGGTCGCCTTGGGTCCCTGAGTGGCGTCACAGGGTGATGTCGGGACCCCGGCACCCGAGGTCCCAGGTTCGATTCCCCATACCGGCCCCAAGACCCCGGGTCGGGTCGGGTCCCCGGGTGGCGTCACAGGGTGATGTCGGGACCCCGGCACCCGAGGTCCCAGGTTTAATTCCCCATACCGGCCAAAAAAACACCGGGTCGTGTCGGGTCGCCGGGTGGCGTCACAGGGTGATGGCGGGACCCCGGCACCCGAGGTCCCACATTCAATTCCCCATACCGGCCAAAAAACCCCTGGTCTCGTTGGGTCCCTGGGTGGCGTCAGAGAGTGATGTCGGGACCCTGGCACCCGAGGTCCCAGGTTCGATTCCCTACACCGGCCCCTGGACCCCGGTTCGGGTCGTGTCCCCGCGTGGCGTCACAGGGTGATGTCGGGACCCCGGCCCCAAGGTCCCAGGTTTGATTCCCCATACCGGCCAAAAATCCCCGTGTAGTGTCGGGTCCCCGGGTAGCGTCACAGGGTGATGTCGGGACCCTGGCACCCGACGTCCCAGGTTCGATTCCCCATACAGGCCAAAAAACCCCGGGTCGGGTCGGGTTCCCGGGTGGCGTCACAGGGTGATGTCAAGACCCTGGTACCCGAGGTCCCACGATCGATTCCCCATACCGGCCAAAAAACCCCGGTTCAGGTCGCGTTCCTGGGTGGCGTCACAGGGTGATGTCGGGACCCCGGCACCCAAGGTCCCAGGTTTGATTCCCCATACCGGCCAAAAAATCCCGGCTCAGGTCGGGTGCTCGGGTGGCGTCACAGGGTGATATCGAGACCCCGGCACAGAGATCCCAGGTTCGATTCCCCATACCGTCCAAAAAACCCCGGGTCGGATCGGGTCCCCGGGTGGCGTCACAGGGTGATGTCGGGATCCTGGCACCCGAGGTCCCAGGTTCGATTCCCCATACCGGCCAAAAAACCCCTGGTAGGGTCGGATCCCCGGGTGGCGTCACAGGGTGATGTCAAGACGCCGGCACAGAGGTCCATGGTTCGATTCCCCATACCGGTCAAAAAACCCCGGGTCGTGCCGGGTGCCCGGGTGGCGTCACAGGGTGATGTCAGGACCTCATAACCCTAGGTCCCAGGTTCGATTCCCCATACCGGCCAAAAAACACCTGTTAGGGTCGGGTCCCCGGGTGGCATCACAGGGTGATGTCGAGACCCCAGCACCGAGGTCCGAGGTTCGATTCCCCATGCTGGCCAAAAAACCCTAGGTCGGGTCAGGTCGCCGTGTGGCGTCAGAGGGTGATGTCGAGACCCCGGCACCCGAGGTCCCACATTCAATTCCCCATACCGGCCAAAAAACCCCGGGTCGGGTCAGGTCCCCGGGTGGCGTCACAGGGTGATGTCGGGACCCCGGCACCCGAGGTCCCACGTTCCATTCCCCGTACCGGCTCCTGGACCCCGGGTCTGGTCTGGTCCACGGGTGGCGTCACAGGGTGATGTCGGGACCCCGTCACCCGAGGTCCCACGTTCCATTCCCCGTACTGGCCCCTGGACCCCGGGTCGGGTCGGGTCCCCGGGTGGCGTCACAGGGTGATGTCGGGACCCCGGCACCCGAGGTCCCACATTCGATTCCCCATACCAGCCAAAAAACCCCGGGGCGGGTCGGGTCCCCAGGTGGCGTCAGAGGGTGATGTCTGGACCCTGGCACCCGAGGTCCCAGGTTCGATTCCCCATACCGGCCAAAAAACCCCGGGTCAGTTCGGCTTCCCAGGTTGCGTCACAGGGTGATGTCGGGAGCCCGGCACCCGTGGTCCCACGTTCGATTCCCCATACCGGCCAAAAAACCCCGGGTCAGGTCGGGTCCCCGGTGGCGTCACAGGGTGATGTCGGGAGCCCGGCACCCGTGGTCCCACGTTCGATTCCCCATACCGGCCAAAAAAATTCCGGTTGGGCTCGGGTCCCCAGGTGGCGTCACAGTGTGATGTCTGGACGCCGGCACGCGAGGTCCCAGGTTGGATACCCCATACAGGCCAAAAAAATTTCGGGTCGGCTCGGGTCCCCGGGTGGCGTCAGAGGTTGATGTCGGGACCCTGGCACGCGAGGTCCCAGCTTCAATTCCACATACCGGCCAAAAAACCCAGGGTCGGGTCGGGTCCCCGGGTGGCGTCACAGGGTGATGTCGGGACCCCGGCACCCGAGGTCCCACATTCGATTCCCCATACTGGCCAAAAAACCACAGGTCCGGTCGGGACCCTGGGTGGCGTCACAGGGTGATGTCGGGATCCCGGCACGCGAGGTCCCACGTTCGATTCCCCATACCGGTCAAAAAAATTCCGGGTCGGGTCGGGTCCCCGGGTGGCGTCACAGGGTGATGTCGGGACCCTGGCACCCGAGGTCCCAGTTTCCATTCGTCATACCGGCACCTGGACCCCGGGTCTGGTCGGGTCCCCAGGTGGCGTCACAGGGTGATGTCGGGACCCCGGCACGCGAGGTCCCAGGTTCGATTCCCCATACCGGCCCCTGGACCCCGGGTCGGGTCGGGTCCCTGGGTGGTGTCACAGGGTGATGTCGGGACCCCGGCACCCGAGGTCCCAGGTTCGATTCCCCATACCGGCCAAAAAACCCCGGGTCGGGTCGGGTCCCCGGGTGGCGTCACAGGGTGATGTCGGGACCCCGGCACGCGAGGTCCCAAGTTCGATTCCCCATACCGGCCAAAAACCCCGGGTCGGGTTGGGTCCCCGGGTGGCGTCACAGGGTGATGTCTGGACGCCGGCACGCGAGGTCCCACGTTCGATACCCCATACAGGCCAAAAAAATTTCGGGTCGTCTCGTGTCCCCGGGTGGTGTCACAGGGTGATGTCGGGACCCTGGCACGCGAGGTCCCAGGTTCAATTCCCCATACCGGCCAAAAAACCCCGGGTCGGGTCGGGTTCCCGCGTGGCGTCACAGGGTGATGTCGGGACCCCGGCACGCGAGGTCCCAAGTTCGATTCCCAAAACCGGCCCCTGGATCCCGGGTCGGGTCGGGTCCTCGGGTGGCATCACAGGGTGATGTCGGGACCCCGGCACCCAAGGTCCCACATTCGATTCCCCATACCGGCCCCTGTACCCTGGGTCGAATCTGGTCCCCCGGTGGAGTCAAAGGGTGATGTCGGGACCCCGGCACCCGAGGTCCCAGGTTCGATTCCCAATACCGGCCAAAAAACCCCGAGTCAGGTCGGGTCCCCGGGTGGCGTCACAGGGTGCTTTGGGACCCTGGCACCCAAGGTCCCACGTTCGATTCCCCATACCGGCCAAAAAACCCCGGGTCAGGTCGGGTCCCCGGGTGGCGTCACAGGGTGATGTCGGGAGCCCGGCACCCGTGGTCCCACGTTCGATTCCCCATACCGGCCAAAAAAATTCCGGTTGGGCTCGGGTCCCCAGGTGGCGTCACAGGGTGATGTCGGGACCCCGGCACGTGAGGTCCCAAGTTCGATTCCCCATACCGGCCAAAAAAACCCGGGTTTGATCGTGTCCCCGGGTGGCGTCACAGGGTGATGTCTGGACGCCGGCACGCGAGGTCCCAGGTTGGATACCCCATACAGGCCAAAAAAATTTCGGGTCGGCTCGGGTCCCCGGGTGGCGTCAGAGGTTGATGTCGGGACCCTGGCACGCGAGGTCCCAGCTTCAATTCCACATACCGGCCAAAAAACACAGGGTCGGGTCGGGTCCCCGGGTGGCGTCACAGGGTGATGTCGGGACCCCGGCACCCGAGGTCCCACATTCGATTCCCCATACTGGCCAAAAAACCACAGGTCCGGTCGGGACCCTGGGTGGCGTCACAGGGCGATGTCGGGATCCCGGCACGCGAGGTCCCACGTTCGATTCCCCATACCGGTCAAAAAAATTCCGGGTCGGGTCGGGTCCCCGGGTGGCGTCACAGGGTGATGTCGGGACCCTGGCACCCGAGGTCCCAGTTTCCATTCGTCATACCGGCCCCTGGACCCCGGGTCTGGTCGGGTCCCCAGGTGGCGTCACAGGGTGATGTCGGGACCCCGGCACGCGAGGTCCCAAGTTCGATTCCCCATACCGGCCCCTGGACCCCGGGTCGGGTCGGGTCCCCGGGTGGTGTCACAGGGTGATGTCGGGACCCCGGCACGCGAGGTCCCAAGTTCGATTCCCAAAACCGGCCCCTGGATCCCGGGTCGGGTCGGGTCCTCGGGTGGCATCACAGGGTGATGTCGGGACCCCGGCACCCAAGGTCCCACATTCGATTCCCCATACCGGCCCCAGGACCCTGGGTCGAATCTGGTCCCCCGGTGGAGTCACAGGGTGATGTCGGGACCCCGGCACCCGAGGTCCCAGGTTCGATTCCCAATACCGGCCAAAAAACCTCGAGTCAGGTCGGGTCCCCGGGTGGCGTCACAGGGTGCTTTGGGACCCTGGCACCCAAGGTCCCACGTTCGATTCCCCATACCGGCCAAAAAACCCCGGGTCGGGTCGTGTCCCCGGGTGGCGTCACAGGGTGATGTCGGGACCCCGGCACCCGAGGTCCCAGGTTCGATTCCCCATACCGGCCAAAAAAATTCCGGTTGGGCTCGGGTCCCCAGGTGGAGTCACAGGGTGATGTCGGGACCCCGGCACGCGAGGTCCCAAGTTCGATTCCCCATACCGGCCAAAAAAAACCGGGTTGGATCGGTTCCCCGGGTGGCGTCACAGGGTGATGTCGGAACCCCGGCACGCGAGGTCCCACGTTCGAAAACCCATACCGGCCAAAAAAATTTCGGTTGGGCTCGGGTCCCCGGGTGGCGTCACAGGGTGATGTCAGGACCCCGGCACCCGACGTCCCAGGTTTGTTTCCCCATACCGGCCAAAAAACCCCGGGTCGGGTCAGGTCCCCGGGTGGCGTCACAGGGTGCTGTCGGGACCCTGGCAGCGAGGTCCCACGTTCGATTCTCCATACAGGCCAAAAAACCCCGGGTCGGATCGGGTCCCCGGGTGGCTTCACAGGGTGATGTCGGGACCCCGGCACCCGAGGTCCCACGTTCCATTCCCCGTACCGGCTCCTGGACCCCGGGTCTGGTCTGGTCCCCGGGTGGCGTCACAGGGTGATGTCGGGACCCCGTCACCCGAGGTCCCACGTTCCATCCCCGTACTGGCCCCTGGACCCCGGGTCGGGTCGGGTCCCCGGGTGGCGTCACAGGGTGATGTCGGGACCCCGGCACCCGAGGTCCCAGGTTCGATTCCCCATACCGGCCAAAAAACCCCGGGTCAGTTCGGGTCCCCAGGTGGCGTCACAGGGTGATGTCGGGAGCCCGGCACCCGTGGTCCCACGTTCGATTCCCCATACCGGCCAAAAAACCCCGGGTCAGGTCGGGTCCTCGGGTGGCGTCACAGGGTGATGTCGGGAGCCCGGCACCCGTGGTCCCACGTTCGATTCCCCATACCGGCCAAAAAAATTCCGGTTGGGCTCGGGTCCCCAGGTGGCGTCACAGGGTGATGTCGGGACCCCGGCACGTGAGGTCCCAAGTTCGATTCCCCATACCGGCCAAAAAAACCCGGGTTTGATCGTGTCCCCGGGTGGCGTCACAGGGTGATGTCTGGACGCCGGCACGCGAGGTCCCAGGTTTGATACCCCATACAGGCCAAAAAAATTTCGGGTCGGCTCGGGTCCCCGGGTGGCGTCAGAGGTTGATGTCGGGACCCTGGCACGCGAGGTCCCAGCTTCAATTCCACATACCGGCCAAAAAACCCAGGGTCGGGTCGGGTCCCCGGGTGGCGTCACAGGGTGATGTCGGGACCCCGGCACCCGAGGTCCCACATTCGATTCCCCATACTGGCCAAAAAACCACAGGTCCGGTCGGGACCCTGGGTGGCGTCACAGGGTGATGTCGGGATCCCGGCACGCGAGGTCCCACGTTCAATTCCCCATACCGGTCAAAAAAATTCCGGGTCGGGTTGGGTCCCCGGGTGGCGTCACAGGGTGATGTCGGGACCCTGGCACCCGAGGTCCCAGTTTCCATTCGTCATACCTGCCCCTGGACCCCGGGTCTGGTCGGGTCCCCAGGTGGCGTCACAGGGTGATGTCGGGACCCCGGCACGCGAGGTCCCATGTTCGATTCCCCATACCGGCCCCTGGACCCCGGGTCGGGTCGGGTCCCCGGGTGGTGTCACAGGGTGATGTCGGGACCCCGGCACCCGAGGTCCCAGGTTCGATTCCCCATACCGGCCCCTGAACCCCGGGTCGGGTCGGGTCCCCGGGTGGCGTCACAGGGTGATGTCGGGACCCCGGCACGCGAGGTCCCAAGTTCGATTCCCCATACCGGCCAAAAACCCCGGGTCGGGTTGGGTCCCCGGGTGGCGTCACAGGGTGATGTCTGCACGCCGGCACGCGAGGTCCCACGTTCGATACCCCATACAGGCCAAAAAAATTTCGGGTCGTCTCGTGTCCCCGGGTGGTGTCACAGGGTGATGTCGGGACCCTGGCACGCGAGGTCCCAGGTTCAATTCCCCATACCGGCCAAAAAACCCCGGGTCGGGTCGGGTTCCCGCGTGGCGTCACAGGGTGATGTCGGGACCCCGGCACGCGAGGTCCCAAGTTCGATTCCCAAAACCGGCCCCTGGATCCCGGGTCGGGTCGGGTCCTCGGGTGGCATCACAGGGTGATGTCGGGACCCCGGCACCCAAGGTCCCACATTCGATTCCCCATACCGGCCCCTGGACCCTGGGTCGAATCTGGTCCCCCGGTGGCGTCACAGGGTGATGTCGGGACCCCGGCACCCGAGGTCCCAGGTTCGATTCCCAATACCGGCCAAAAAACCCCGAGTCAGGTCGGGTCCCCGGGTGGCGTCACAGGGTGCTTTGGGACCCTGGCACCCAAGGTCCCACGTTCGATTCCCCTTACCGGCCCCTGGACCCCGGGTCGGGTCGTGTCCCCGGGTGGCGTCACAGGGTGATGTCGGGACCCCGGCACCCGAGGTCCCAGGTTCGATTCCCCATACCGGCCCCTGGACCCCGGGTCGGGTCGGGTCCCCGGGTGGCGTCACAGGGTGCTGTCGGGACCCCGGCACCCGAGGTCCCAAGTTCGATTCCCCATACCTGCCAAAAAACCCCGGGTCGGGTCGGGTCCCCAGGTGGCGTCAGAGGGTGATGTCGGGACCCCGGCACCCGAGGTCCCAGGTTCGATTCCCCATACCGGCCCCAGGACCCCGGGTCGGGTCGGGTCCCCGGGTGGCGTCACAGGGTTATGTCGGGACCCCGGCACCCGAGGTCCCACGTTCCATTCCCCGTACCGTCCCCTGGACCCCGGGTCTGGTCTGGTCCCCGGGTGGCGTCACAGGGTGATGTCGGGACCCCGGCACCCGAGGTCCCACGTTCGATTCCCCATACCGGCCAAAAAAATTCCGGTTGGGCTCGGGTCCCCAGGTGGATCCCGGCACGCGAGGTCCCAAGTTCGATTCCCCATACCGGTCAAAAAAATTCCGGGTCGGGTCGGGTCCCCGGGTGGCGTCACAGGGTGATGTCGGGACCCTGGCACCCGAGGTCCCACGTTCCATTCGTCATACCGGCCCCTGGAACCCGGGTCAGGTCGGGTCCCCAGGTGGCGTCACAGGGTGATGTCGGGACCCTGGCACCCGAGGTCCCAGGTTCGATTCCCCATACCGGCCCCTGGACCCCGGCTCGGGTCGGGTCCCCGGGTGGCGTCACAGGGTGATGTCGGGACCCCGGCACGCGAGGTCCCAAGTTCGATTCCCCATACCGGCCAAAAAACCCCGGGTCGGGTCGGGTCCCCGGGTGGCGTCACAGGGTGATGTCGGGACCCCGGCACCCGAGGTCCCACGTTCGATTCCCCATACCGGCCAAAAAGCCCCGGGTCGGGTCGGGTCGCCGGGTGGCGTCACAGGGTGATGTCGGGACCCCGGCACAAGACGGTCCCAAGTTCGATTTCCAAAACCGGCCCCTGGACCCCGGGTCGGGTCGGGTCCCCGGGTGGCGTCACAGGGTGATGTCGGGACCCCGGCACGCGAGGTCCCACATTCGATTCCCCATACCGGCCGCTGGACCCTGGGTCGGGTCGGGTCCCCCGGTGGCGTCACAGGGTGATGTCGGGACCACAGCACCAGAGTTCCCAGTTTCGATTCCGCACACCGGCCAAAAAACCCCGTGTTGGGTCAGGACCCCGGGTGGTGTCACAGGGTGATGTCGGGACCCCGGCACCCGAGGTCCCAGGTTCGATTCCCAATACCTGCCAAAAAACCCCGAGTCAGGTCGGGTCCTCGGGTGGCGTCACAGGGTGCTGTCGGGAGCATGGAACCCAAGGTCCCACGTTGGATTCCCCATACCGGCCCCTGGACCCCGGGTCGGGTCGTGTCCCCGGGTGGCGTCACAGGGTGATGTCGGGACCCCGGCACCCGAGGTCCGAGGTTCGATTCCCCATACCGGCCAAAAAACCCCGGGTCGGGTCGTGTCCCCGGGTGGCGTCACAGGGTGATGTTGGCACCCCAGCACCCGAGGTCCCACGTTCGATTCCCCATACCGGCCCCTGGACCCCATGTCGGGTCGGGTCCCTGGCTAGCCTCACAGGGTAATGTC
The DNA here is from genome assembly GCA_951411735.1 of Somateria mollissima. Taxonomy (NCBI): domain Eukaryota; kingdom Metazoa; phylum Chordata; class Aves; order Anseriformes; family Anatidae; genus Somateria; species Somateria mollissima. The sequence continues at coordinate 346,450 of OX598333.1, forward strand.
GAGAACCCCGCATCGAGGTCCGAGGTTTGATTCCCCATTCGGGCCAAAAACCACGTGTCTGGTCCCCGGGTGGCGTCACAGGGTGATGTCGGGACCCCGGAACCAAGGTCCCACGTACGATTCCCCATACCGGCCAAAAAAACCCGTGTCGGGTCGGGTCCCCGGGTGTCGTCACAGGGTGATGTTGGGACCCCGGCACCCGAGGTCGCAGGTTCGATTCCCCATACCAGCCCCTGGACCCCGGGTTGGGTCGGGTCCCCGGGTGGCGTCACAGGGTGATGTCGGGACCCCGGCACCCGAGGTCCCAGGTTCAATTCCCAATACCGGCCAAAAGACCCCGAGTCAGGTCGGGTCCCCGGGTGGCGTCACAGGGTGCTGTCGGGACCCTGGCACCCAAGGTCCCACGTTCGATTCCCCATACCGGCCCCTGGACCCCGGGTCGGGTCGGGTCCCCGGGTGGCGTCACAGGGTGATGTCTGGACGCCGGCACGCGAGGTCTCAGGTTCGATTCCCCATACCGGCCCCTTGACCCCGGGTCGGGTCGGGTTCCCAGGTGGCGTCACAGGGTGATGTCGGGACCCTGGCACGCGAGGTCCCAGGTTCAATTCCCCATACCGGCCAAAAAACCACGGGTCGGGCCATGTCCCCGGGTGGCGTCACAGGGTGCTGACGGGACCCCGGCACCCAAGGTCCCACGTTCGATTCCCCATATCGGCCAAAAAACCCCGGGTCGGGTTGTGTCCCCGGATGGCGTCACAGGGTGATATTGGGACCCGGACACCCGAGGTCCCAGGTTCAATTCCCCATACCGGCCCAAAAACCATAGGTCGGGTGCCCGGGTGGCATCACAGGGTGATGTCGGGACCCCGGCACCCGAGAACCCACGTTCAATTCCCCATACCGGCCCCTGGACCCCGTGTCGGGTCGGGTCCCTGGCTAGCCTCACAGGGTAATGTCGAGAACCCCGCATCGAGGTCCGAGGTTTGATTCCCCATTCGGGCCAAAAACCACGTGTCTGGTCCCCGGGTGGCGTCACAGGGTGATGTCGGGACCCCGGAACCGAGGTCCCACGTACGATTCCCCATACCGGCCAAAAAAACCCGTGTCGGGTCGGGTCCCCGGGTGTCGTCACAGGGTGATGTTGGGACCCCGGCACCCGAGGTCGCAGGTTCGATTCCCCATACCAGCCCCTGGACCCCGGGTTGGGTCGGGTCCCCGGGTGGCGTCACAGGGTGATGTCGGGACCCCGGCACCCGAGGTCCCAGGTTCAATTCCCAATACCGGCCAAAAGACCCCGAGTCAGGTCGGGTCCCCGGGTGGCGTCACAGGGTGCTGTCAGGACCCTGGCACCCAAGGTCCCACGTTCGATTCCCCATACCGGCCCCTGGACCCCGGGTCGGGTCGGGTCCCCGGGTGGCGTCACAGGGTGATGTCTGGACGCCGGCACGCGAGGTCTCAGGTTCGATTCCCCATACCGGCCCCTTGACCCCGGGTCGGGTCGGGTTCCCAGGTGGCGTCACAGGGTGATGTCGGGACCCTGGCACGCGAGGTCCCAGGTTCAATTCCCCATACCGGCCAAAAAACCACGGGTCGGGCCATGTCCCCGGGTGGCGTCACAGGGTGCTGACGGGACCCCGGCACCCAAGGTCCCACGTTCGATTCCCCATATCGGCCAAAAAACCCCGGGTCGGGTTGTGTCCCCGGATGGCGTCACAGGGTGATATTGGGACCCGGACACCCGAGGTCCCAGGTTCAATTCCCCATACCGGCCCAAAAACCATAGGTCGGGTGCCCGGGTGGCATCACAGGGTGATGTCGGGACCCCGGCACCCGAGAACCCACGTTCAATTCCCCATACCGGCCCCTGGACCCCGTGTCGGGTCGGGTCCCTGGCTAGCCTCACAGGGTAATGTCGAGAACCCCGCATCGAGGTCCGAGGTTTGATTCCCCATTCGGGCCAAAAACCACGTGTCTGGTCCCCGGGTGGCGTCACAGGGTGATGTCGGGACCCCGGAACCGAGGTCCCACGTACGATTCCCCATACCGGCCAAAAAAACCCGTGTCGGGTCGGGTCCCCGGGTGTCGTCACAGGGTGATGTTGGGACCCCGGCACCCGAGGTCGCAGGTTCGATTCCCCATACCAGCCCCTGGACCCCGGGTTGGGTCGGGTCCCCGGGTGGCGTCACAGGGTGATGTCGGGACCCCGGCACCCGAGGTCCCAGGTTCAATTCCCAATACCGGCCAAAAGACCCCGAGTCAGGTCGGGTCCCCGGGTGGCGTCACAGGGTGCTGTCGGGACCCTGGCACCCAAGGTCCCACGTTCGATTCCCCATACCGGCCCCTGGACCCCGGGTCGGGTCGGGTCCCCGGGTGGCGTCACAGGGTGATGTCGGGACCCCGGCACCCGAGGTCCCACGATCGATTCCCCATACTGGCCCCTGGACCCCGGGTCTGGTCGGGTCCCCGGGTGGCGTCACAGGGTGATGTCGAGACCCCGGCACCCGAGGTCCCAGGTTCGATTCCCCATACCAGCCCCTAGACCCCGGGTCGGGTCGGGTCCCCGGGTTGCGTTACAGGGTGATGTCGGGACCCCGGCACGCGAGGTCCCAGGTTCGATTCCCCATACCAGCCCCTAGACCCCGGGTCGGGTCGGGTCCCCGGGTGGCGTCACAGGGTGCTGTTGGCACCCCGGCACCCGAGGTCCCAGGTTCGATTCCCCATACCGGCCAAAAAACCCCGGGTCGGGTCGGGTCCCCAGGTGGCGTCAGAGGGTGATGTCGGGACCCTGGCACCCGAGGTCCCACGTTCGATTCTCCATACCGGCCAAAAAACCCCGGGTCGGATCGGGTCAAGTCCCCGCGTGGCGTCACAGGGTGATGTCAGGACCCCGGCACCCGACGTCCCAGGTTTGTTTCCCCATACCAGCCCCTAGACCCCGGGTCTGGTCGGGTCCCCGGGTGGCGTCACAGGGTGATGTCGAGACCCCGGCACCCGAGGTCCCAGGTTCGATTCCCCATACCAGCCCCTAGACCCCGGGTCGGCTCGGGTCCGCAGGTGGCGTCACAGGGTGATGTCGGGACCCCGGCACCCGAGGTCCCACATTCGATTCCCCATACTTGCCCCTGGACACCGGGTCGGGTAAAGTCCCCGGGTGGCGTTACATGGTTATGTCGGGACCCTGGCACCCGAGGTCCCTCGTTCGATTCCCCATACCGGCCAAAAAAAACACCGGGTCGGGTCGGGTCCCAGGGTGGCGTCACAGGGTGATGTCTGGACCCCGGCACCCGAGGTCCCACGTTCGATTCCCCATACCGGCCAAAAAATCCCGGGTCAGGTCGGGTCCCCGGGTGGCATCACAGGGTGATGTCGGGACCCCGGCACCCGAGGTCCCACGTTCCATTCCCCGTACCGGCCCCTGGACCCCGGGTCTGGTCTGGTCCCAGGGTGGCGTCACAGGGTGATGTCGGGACCCCGACACCCGAGGTCCCACGTTCCATTCCCCGTACTGGCCCATGGACCCCGGGTCGGGTCGGGTCCCCGGGTGGCGTCATAGGGTGATGTCGGGACCCCGGCACCCGAGGACCCACATTCAATTCCCCATACCGGCCAAAAAAATTCCGGTTGGGCTCGGGTCCCCAGGTGGAGTCACAGGGTGATGTCGGGACCCCGGCACGCGAGGTCCCACGTTCGAAAACCCATACAGGCCAAAAAAATTTCGGGTCGGGTCGGGTCCCCGGGTGGCCTCACAGGGTGATGTCGGGACCCCGGCACGCGAGGTCCCAAGTTCGATTCCCCATACCGGCCAAAAAACACCGTGTCGGATCGGGTCCCCGGGTGGCGTTACAGGGTGATGTCTGGACGCCGGCACGCGAAGTCCCAGGTTCGATACCCCATACAGGCCAAAAAAATTTCGGGTCGACTCGGGTCCCCGGGTGGCGTCAGAGGTTAATGTCGGGACCCCGGCACCCGAGGTCCCACATTCGATTCCCCATACTGGACAAAAAACCACAGGTCCGGTCGGGACCCTGGGTGGCGTCACAGGGTGATGTCGGGATCCCGGCACGCGAGGTCCCAAGTTCAATTCCCCATACCGGCCAAAAATCACCGGGTCGGATCGGGTCCCCGGGTGGCGTCACAGGGTGATGTCGGGACCCCGGCACGCGAGGTCCCAGGTTCGATTCCCCATACCGGCCCCTGGACCCCGGGTCTGGTCGGGTCGCCGGGTGGCGTCACAGGATGATGTCGGGACCCTGGCACGCGAGGTCCCAGGTTCAATTCCCCATACCGGCCCAAAAACCATAGGTCGGGTCCCCGGGTGGCGTCACAGGGTGATGTCGGGACCCCGGCACCCGAGAACCCACGTTCAATTCCCCATACCGGCCCCTGGACCCCGTGTCGGGTCGGGTCCCTGGCTAGCCTTACAGGGTAATGTCGAGACCCCGGCATCGAGGTCCGAGGTTTGATTCCCCATTCGGGCCAAAAAACCACGTGTCGGGTCCCCGGGTGCCGTCACAGGGTGATGTCGGGACCCCGGAACCGAGGTCCCACGTACGATTCCCCATACCGGCCAAAAAACCCCGTGTCGGGTCAGGTCCCCGGGTGGCGTCACAGGGTGATGTCAGCACCCCGAACCCGAGGTTCCACGTTCGATTCCCCATATCGGCCATTAGACCCCAGGCCGCGTCGGGTCCCCGGGTGGCGTCACAGGGTGATGTCGGGACCCTGGCACGCGAGGTCCCAGGTTCGATTCCCCATACCGACAAAAAACCCCGGGTCGGGTCTGGTCCCCGTGTGGCGTCACAGGGTGATGTCAGGACCCCGAACCCGAGGTCCAAGGTTCGATTCCCAATACCGGCCAAAAATCCCCGTGTCGGATCGGGTCCCCGGGTGGCGTCACAGGGTGATGTCGGGACCCCGGCACCCGAGGTGGCCGCTTCGACTCCCCATAGCGGCCGAAACCCCCCGGGTTGGGTCGGGTCCCCGGGTGCCGTCACAGGGTGATGTCAAAACCCCGGCAGCGAGGTCCCAGGTTCGATTCCCCATACCGGCCCCTTGACCCCTGGTCGGGTCGGGTCCCCTGGTGGCGTCACAGGGTGATGTCGGGACCGGGCACCCGAGGTCCCACGTTCGATTCCCCATGCCGGCCAAAAAACTCCGTGTCGGGTCGGGTCCCTGGGTGGCGTCACAGGGTGATATTGGGACCCGGACACCCGAGGTCCCAGGTTAGATTCCCCATACCGGCCAAAAAACCCCAGATCGGGTTGGGTCCCCGGGTGGCATCACAGGGTGATGTCGGGACCCAGGCACCCGAGGTCCCAGGTTCGATTCCCCATACCGGCCCCTGGACCCCTGGTCGGGTCGGGTCCCCGGGTGGCAACACAGGGTGATGTCGAGACCCCGGCACCCGAGGTCCCACGTTCGATTCCCCATACCGGCCCCTGGACCCTGGGTCGGCTCGGGTCCACGGGTGCCGTCATAGGGTGATGTCGGGACCCCGGCACCCGAGGTCCCACGTTCGATTCCCCATACCGGCCAAAAAACACCACGTCGGGTCGTGTCCCCGGGTGGCGTCACAGGGTGATGTCGGGACCCCGGCACGCGAGGTCCCAAGTTCGATTCCCCATAACGGCCAGAAAACCCTGGGTCGGGTCGGGTCCCCGGGTGTCGTCACAGGGTGATGTCAGGACCCCGGCACCCGAGGTCCCACATTCAATTCCCCATACCGGACAAAAAATTTCTGGGTCGCCTTGGGTCCCCGGGTGGCGTCACAGGGTGATGTCGGGACCCCGGCACCCGAGGTCCCAGGTTTAATTCCCCATACCGGCCAAAAAACCCCGGGTCTCGTTGGGTCCCTGGGTGGCGTCAGAGAGTGATGTCGGGACCGTGGCACCCGAGGTCCCAGGTTCGATTCCCTACACCGGCCTTTGGACCCCAGGTCGGGCCGTGTCCCCGCGTGGCGTCACAGGGTGATGTCGGGACCCCGGCTCCAAGGTCCGAGGTTTGATTCCCCATACCGGCCAAAAATCCCCGTGTAGTGTCGCGTCCCCGGATAGCGTCACAGGGTGATGTCGGGACCCTGGCACCCGACGTCCTAGGTTCGATTCCCCATACAGGCCAAAAAACCCCAGGTCGGGTCGGGTCCCCGGGTGGCGTCACAGGGTGATGTCAGGACCCCGGTACCCGAGGTCCCACGATCGATTCCCCATACCGGACCCTGGACCCCATGTGGGGTCGGGTCCCCGGGTGGCGTCACAGGGTGATGTCGGGACCCCGGCACCCGAGGTCCCCGATTCGATTCCCCATATCGGCCAAAAAAACCTGGGTCGGGTTGGGTCCCCGGGTGGCGTTGCAGGTTGATGTCGGGACCCCGGCACCCGAGGTCCCAGGTTTGATTCCCCATACCGGCCAAAAAACCCCGGGTCGGGTCGGGTCCCCGGGTGGCGCCACAGGGTAATGTTAGGACCCCAGCCCCCGAGTTGGCCGCTTCGACTCCCCATAGGGGCCGAAACACCCCAGGTCGGGTCGTGTGCCCCAGGTGGTGCCACAGGGTAATGTCAGGACCCCGGCCAACGAGGTGGCCGCTTCGACTCCCGCTAGGGGCCGAAACGCCCCGGGTCGGGTCGGGTGCCCGGGTGGAGCAATAGGGTCATGTCGGGATCCCGGCCCCCGAGGTGGCCGCTTCGACTCCCCATAGGGGCCGAAACCCCCCGGGTCGGGTCGGGTCCCCGGGTGGCGTCACAGGGTGATGTCAGGACCCCGGCACCCGAGGTCGCACGTTCGATTCCCCATACCGGTCAAAAAACCCCGGGTCGGGTCGGGTGCCCGGGTGGCGTCAGAGGGTGATATTGACACCACGGAACCGTCGTCCCAGGTTAGATTTCCCATACCGGCCAAAAAACCCCGGGTAGAGTCGGGTCCCCGCGTGGCGTCACAGGGTGATGTCAGGACCCCGGCACCCGAGGTCCCACGATCGATTCCCCATACCGGCCAAAAAACCCCGGGTTAGATCGGGTTCCTTCGTGGCGTCACAGGGTAATGTCAGGACGCCGGCACCCGAGGTCCCAGGTTCGATTCCCCATACCGGCCCTTGGACCCCTGGTCGGGTCGGGTCCCTGGGTGGCGTCACAGGGTGATGTCACGACCCCGGCACCCGAGGTCCCAGGTTCGATTCCCCATACCGGCCAAAAAACCCCGGGTCGGGTCGGGTCCCCGGGTGGCGTCACAGGGTGATGTCGGGACCAGGCACCCGAGGTCCCACGTTCGATTCCCCATGCCGGCCAAAAAACTCCGTGTCGGGTCGGGTCCCTGGGTGGCGTCACAGGGTGATATTGGGACCCGGACACCCGAGGGCCCAGGTTAGATTCCCCATACCGGCCAAAAAACCCCAGATCGGGTTGGGTCCCCGGGTGGCATCACAGGGTGATGTCGGGACCCAGGCAGCCGAGGTCCCAGGTTCGATTCCCCATACCGGCCAAAAAACCCCAGGTCGGGTCAGGTGGCCGGGTGGCAACACAGGGTGATGTCGAGACCCCGGCAACCGAGGTCGCAGGTTCGATTCCCCATACCGGCCCCTGGACCCCGGGTTGGGTCGGGTCCCCGGGTGGCGTCACAGGGTGATGTCGGGACCCCGGCACCCGAGGTCCCACGTTCGATTCCCCATACCTGCCAAAAAACCCCGGGTCGGATCGGGTCCCCGGGTGGCAACACAGGGTGATGTCGGGACCCCGGCACCCGAGGTCCCAGGTTCGATTCCCCATACCGGCCCCTGGACCCTGGGTCGGCTCGGGTCCACGGGTGCCGTCATAGGGTGATGTCGGGACCCCGGCACCCGAGGACCCAGGTTCAATTCCCCATACCGGCCAAAAAACACCACGTCGGGTCGTGTCCCCGGGTGGCGTCACAGGGTGATGTCGGGACCCCGGCACGCGAGGTCCCAAGTTCGATTCCCCATACCGGCCAGAAAACCCTGGGTCGGGTCTGGTCCCCGGGTGTCGTCACAGGGTGATGTCGGGACCCCGGCACCCGAGGTCCCACGTTCAATTCCCCATACCGGCCAAAAAACCCCGGGTTAGATCGGGTTCCTTGGTGGCGTCACAGGGTAATGTCAGGACGCCGGCATCCGAGGTCCCAGGTTCGATTCCCCATACCGGCCCTTGGACCCCTGGTCGGGTCGGGTCCCTGGGTGGCGTCACAGGGTGATGTCACGACCCCGGCACCCGAGGTCCCAGGTTCGATTCCCCATACCGGCCAAAAAACCCCGGGTCGGGTCGGGTCCCCGGGTGGCGTCACAGGGTGATGTCGGGACCCCGGCACGCGAGGTCCCAGGTTCAATTCCCCATACCAGCCAAAAAACCCCGGGTCAGGTCGGGTGCCCGGGTGGCGTCACAGGGTGATATTGGTACCCCGGCACGCGAGGTCCCACGTTCCATTCCCCGTACCAGCCCCTGGACCCCGGGTCGGGTCGGGTCCCCGGGTGGCGTCACAGGGTGATGTCGGGACCCTGGCACATGAGGTCCCAGGTTCAATTCCCCATACCGGCCAAAAAACCCCAGGGCGGGTCGTGTCCCCGGGTGGCATCACAGGGTGATGTCGGGACCCTGACACCCGAGGTCCCAGGTTCGATTCCCCATACCGGCCAAAAAACCCCGGGTCGGGTCGGGTTGCCAGGTGGCGTCACAGGGTGATGTCGGGACCCTGGCACCCGAGGTCCCAGGTTCGATTCCCCATACCGGCCAAAAAACCCCGGGTCTTGTCGGGTCCCCGGGTGGCGTCACTGGGTGCTGTCGGCACCCCGGCACCCGAGGTCCCAGGTTCGATTCCCCATACCGGCCAAAAAACCCCGGGTCGGGTCGGGTCCCCGGGTGGCGTCATTGGGTGATGTCGGCACCCCGGCACCCGAGGTCCCAGGTTCGATTCCCCATACCGGCCAAAAAACCCCGGGTCAGGTCGGGTGCCCGGGTGGCGTCACAGGGTGATGTCGGGACCCCGGCACCCGAGGTCCCAGCTTCGATTCCCCATACCGGCCAAAAAACCCCTGTTAGGGTCGGGTCCTAGGGTGGTGTCACAGGGTGATGTCGGGACCCCGGCACCCGAGGTCCCAGGTTCGATTCCCCATAACGGCCCTTGGACCCCAGGCTGGGTCGGGTCCCCGGGAGGCATCACAGGGTGATGTCGGGACCCCGGCACCCGAGGTCCCAGGTTCGATTCCCCATACCGGCCAAAAAACCCCGGGTCGGGTCGTGTCCCCGGGTGGCGTCACAGGGTGATGTCGGGACCCTGGCACCCGAGGTCCCAGGTTCCATTCGTCATACCGGCCCCTGGACCCCGGCTCGGCTCGGGTCCCCGGGTGGCGTCACAGGGTGATGTCGGGATCCCGGCACCCGAGGTCCCAGCTTCGATTCCCCATACCGGCCAAAAAACCCCGTGTCGGGTCGGGTCCCCGGGTGGCGTCACAGGGTGATGTCGGGACCCCGGCACGCGAGGTCCCAAGTTCGATTCCCCATACCAGCCAAAAAACCCCGGGTGGGGTTGGGTCCCCGGGTGGCGTCACAGGGTGATGTCTGGACGCCGGCACGCGAGGTCCCACGTTCGATACCCCATATAGGCCAAAAAAATTTCGGGTCGGCTCGGGTCCCCGGGTGGTGTCACAGTGTGATGTCGGGACCCTGGCACGCGAGGTCCCAGGTTCAATTCCCCATACCGGCCAAAAAACCCCGGGTCGTGTCGGGTCCCCGGGTGGCGTCACAGGGTGATGTCGGGATCCCGGCACCCAAGGTCCCATGTTCGATTCCCCATACTGGCCCCTGGACCCCGGGTCGGGTCGGGTCCCCGGGTGGCGTCACAGGGTGATGTCGGGATCCCGGCACCCAAGGTCCCATGTTCGATTCCCCATACTGGCCCCTGGACCCCGGGTCGGGTCGGGTTCCCGGGTGGCGTCACAGGGTGATGTCGGGACCCCGTCACCCGAGGTCCCACATTCGATTCCCCATACCGGCCCCTGGACCCTGGGTCGGGTCGGGTCCTCGGGTGGCGTCACAGGGTGATGTCGGGACCACGGAACCAGAGTTCCCAGTTTCGATTCTGCACACCGGCCAAAAAACCCCGTGTCGGGTCAGGTCCCCGGGTGGCGTCACAGGGTGATGTCGGGACCCCGGCACGCGAGGTCCCAAGTTCGATTCCCCATACCGGCCAGAAAACCCTGGGTCGGGTCGGGTCCCCGGGTGTCGTCACAGGGTGATGTCGGGACCCCGGCACCCGAGGTCCCACATTCAATTCCCCATACCGGACAAAAAATTTCTGGGTCGCCTTGGGTCCCCGGGTGGCGTCACAGGGTGATGTCGGGACCCCGGCACCCGAGGTCCCACATTCAATTCCCCATACCGGACAAAAAATTTCTGGGTCGCCTTGGGTCCCCGGGTGGCGTCACAGGGTGATGTCGGGACCCCGGCACCCGAGGTCCCACGTTCAATTCCCCATACCGGCCAAAAAACCCCGGGTTAGATCGGGTTCCTTGGTGGCGTCACAGGTTAATGTCAGGACGCCGGCACCCGAGGTCCCAGGTTCGATTCCCCATACCGGCCCTTGGACCCCTGGTCGGGTCGGGTCCCTGGGTGGCGTCACAGGGTGATGTCACGACCCCGGCACCCGAGGTCCCAGGTTCGATTCCCCATACCGGCCAAAAAACCCCGGGTCGGGTCGGGTCCCCGGGTGGCGTCACAGGGTGATGTCGGGACCCCGGCACGCGAGGTCCCAGGTTCAATTCCCCATACCAGCCAAAAAACCCCGGGTCAGGTCGGGTGCCCGGGTGGCGTCACAGGGTGATATTGGTACCCCGGCACCCGAGGTCCCACGTTCCATTCCCCGTACCAGCCCCTGGACCCCGGGTCGGGTCGGGTCCCCGGGTGGCGTCACTGGGTGCTGTCGGCACCCCGGCACCCGAGGTCCCAGGTTCGATTCCCCATACCGGCCAAAAAACCCCGGGTCGGGTCGGGTCCCCGGGTGGCGTCACTGGGTGCTGTCGGCACCCCGGCACCCGAGGTCCCAGGTTCGATTCCCCATACCGGCCAAAAAACCCCGGGTCAGGTCGGGTGCCCGGGTGGCGTCACAGGGTGATGTCGGGACCCCGGCACCCGAGGTCCCAGCTTCGATTCCCCATACCGGCCAAAAAACCCCTGTTAGGGTCGGGTCCTAGGGTGGTGTCACAGGGTGATGTCGGGACCCCGGCACCCGAGGTCCCAGGTTCGATTCCCCATAACGGCCCTTGGACCCCAGGCTGGGTCGGGTCCCCGGGAGGCATCACAGGGTGATGTCGGGACCCCGGCACCCGAGGTCCCAGGTTCGATTCCCCATACCGGCCAAAAAACCCCGGGACGGGTCGTGTCCCCGGGTGGCGTCACAGGGTGATGTCGGGACCCTGGCACCCGAGGTCCCAGGTTCCATTCGTCATACCGGCCCCTGGACCCCGGCTCGGCTCGGGTCCCCGGGTGGCGTCACAGGGTGATGTCGGGATCCCGGCACCCGAGGTCCCAGCTTCGATTCCCCATACCGGCCAAAAAACCCCGTGTCGGGTCGGGTCCCCGGGTGGCGTCACAGGGTGATGTCGGGACCCCGGCACGCGAGGTCCCAAGTTCGATTCCCCATACCAGCCAAAAAACCCCGGGTCGGGTCGGGTCCCTGAGTGGCGTAATAGGGTGATGTCAAAACCCCGGCAGCGAGGTCCCAGGTTCGATTCCCCATACCGGCCAGAAAACCCCTGGTCGGGTCGGGTCCCCTGGTGGCGTCACAGGGTGATGTCTGGACCGGGCACCCGAGGTCCCACGTTCGATTCCCCATGCCGGCCAAAAAACACCGGGTCGGGTCGGGTCCCAGGGTGGCGTCACAGGGTGATGTCGGGACCCCGGCACCCGAGGTCCCACATTCGATTCGCCATACTGGCCAAAAAACCCCGGGGCGGGTCGGGTCCTCAGGTGGCGTCACAGGGTGCTGTTCGGACCCAGGCACGCGAGGTCCCACATTTGATTCCCCATACCGGCCAAAAAACCCCGGGTCGGGTCGGGTCCCTGAGTGGCGTAATAGGGTGATGTCAAAACCCCAGCAGCGAGGTCCCAGGTTCGATTCCCCATACTGGCCAGAAAACCCCTGGTCGGGTCGGGTCCCCTGGTGGTGTCACAGGGTGATGTCGAGACCCCGGCACCCGAGGTCCCAGGTTCGATTCCCCATACCTGCCAAAAAACCCCGGGTCAGGTTGGGTCCCCGGGTGGCGTCACAGGGTGATGTCGGGATCCCGGCACCCGAGGTCCCAGGTTCGATTCCCCATACCGGCCAGAAAACCCTGGGTCGGGTCGGGTCCCCAGGTGGCGTCACAGGGTGATGTCGGGACCCCGGCACCCGAGGTCCCACATTATATTCCCCATACCGGACAAAAAATTTCTGGGTCACCTTGGGTCCCTGAGTGGCGTCACAGGGTGATGTCGGGACCCCGTCACCCGAGGTCCCAGGTTCGATTCCCAATACCGGCCAAAAAACCCCAGGTCGGGTCGGGTCCCCGGGTGGCGTCATAGGGTGATGTCGGGACCCAGGCACCTGAGGTCCCAGGTTCGATTCCCCATACCGGCCAAAATCCCCAGGTCGGGTCGTGTCCCCGGGTGGCGTCACAGGGTGCTGTCGGGACCCCGGCACCCGAGGTCCCAGGTTCGATTCCCCATACGGGCCAAAAAAATTCCGGGTCGGGTCGGGTCCCCGTGTGGCATCACAGGGTGATGTCGGGACCCCGGTACCCGAGGTCCCACGTTCGATTCCCCATACCGGCCAAAAAACCCCGGGTCGGGTCGGGTCCCCGGGTGGTGTCACAGGGTGATGTCGGGATCCCGGCACCCAAGGTCCCACGTTCGATTCCCCATATCGGCCAAAAAACCCCGGGTCGGGTAGGGACCCCGGGTGGCGTCACAGGGTGATGTCGGGACCCCGGCACGCGAGGTCCCAATTTCGATTCCCCATACCGGCCAAAAAACCCCGGGTAGGGTCGGGTCCCCGGGTGGCGTCACAGGGTGATATCTGGACGCCGGCACGCGAGGTCCCACGTTCGATTCCCCATACCGGTCAAAAAAATTCCGGGTCGGCTCAGGTCCCCGGGTGGCGTCACAGGGTGATGTCGGGACCCTGGCACCCGAGGTCCCAGGTTCTATTCCTCACACCGGCCCCTGGACCCCGTGTCGGGTCGGGTCCCCAGGTGGCGTCACAGGGTGCTGTCGGGACCCCGGCACACGAGGTCCCAGGTTCGATTCCCCATACCGGCCCCTGGACCCCGGCTCGGGTCGGGTCCCCGGGTGGCGTCACAGGGTGATGTCGGGACCCCGGCACCCGAGGTCCCAGGTTCGATTCCCCATACCGGCCAAAAAACCCCGGGTCGGGTCGGGTCCCCGGGTGGCGTCACAGGGTGATGTCGGGACCCCGGCACACGAGGTCCCAAGTTCGATTCCCCATACCGGCCAAAAAACCCCGGGTCGGATCGGGTCCCCGGGTGGTGTCACAGGGTGATGTCGGGATCCCGGCACCCAAGGTCCCACGTTCGATTCCCCATATCGGCCAAAAAACCCCAGGTCGGGTCGGGACCCCGGGTGGCGTCACAGGGTGATGTCGGGACCCCGGCACCCGAGGTCCCAAGTTCGATTCCCCATACCGGCCAAAAAACCCCGGGTCGGGTCGGGTCCCCGGGTGGCGTCACAGGGTGATGTCGGTACCCCGGCACCCAAGGTCCTACGTTCGATTCCCCATATCGGCCAAAAAACCCCGGGTCGGGTCGGGTCCCCGGGTGGCGTCACAGGGTGATGTCGGGACCCCGGCACCCGAGGTCCCACGTTCGATTCCCCATACCGGTCAAAAAAATTCCGGGTTGGCTCGGGTCCCCGGGTGGCGTCACAGGGTGATGTCGGGACCCCGGCACACGAGGTCCCAGGTTCGATTCAGCATACGGGCCCCTGGACCCCGGGTCGGGTAAGGTCCCCAGGTGGCATCACAGGGTGCTGTCGGGACCCCATCACCCGAGGTCCCTGATTCGATTCCCCATACCGGCCCCTGAACCCCGGGTCGGGTCGGGTCCCCGGGTGGCGTCAAAGGGTGATGTCGGGACCCCGGCATCGAGGTTCCAGGTTTGATTCCCCATACCGGCCAAGAAAATTCCGGGTCGGCTCTGGTCCCCGGGTGGCGTCACAGGGTGATGTCGGGACCCAGGTACCCGAGGTTCCTTGTTCGATAACCCATACCGGCCAAAAAACCACAAGTCGGGTCGGGTCCCTGGGTGGCGTCACAGGGTGATGTCGGGATCCCGGCACCCAAGGTCCCACGTTCGATTCCCCATATCGGCCAAAAAACCCCAGGTCGGGTCGGGACCCCGGGTGGCATCACAGGGTGATGTCGAGACCCCGGCACCCGAGGTCTCAGGTTCGATTCCCCATACCGGCCAAAAAACCCCGTGTCGGGTCGGGTCCCCGGGTGGCGTCACAGGGTTATGTTAGGACCCCGGCACCCAAGGTCCCAGGTTCGATTCCCCATACCGGCCAAAAAACCACGGGTCGGGTCGGGTCCCCGGGTGGCGTCACAGGGTGATGTCGGGACCCCGGCACCCGAGGTCCCAGGTTCGATTCCCAATACCGGTCAAAAAAATTCCGGGTCGGGTCGGGTCCCCGGGTGGCGTCACAGGGTGATGTCGGGACCCCCGCACCCGAGGTCCCACGTTCGATTCCCCATACCGGCCAAAAAACACCGGGTCGGATCAGGTCCCCGGGTGGCATCACAGGGTGATGTCTGGACGCCGGCACGCGAGGTCCCACGTTAGATACCCCATACAGGCCAAAAAAATTTCGGGTCGGCTCGGCTCCCCGGGTGGCGTCAGAGGGTGATGTCGGGACCCTGGCACGCGAGGTCCCAGGTTCAATTCCCCATACCGGCCAAAAAACCACGGGTCGGGTTGTGTCCCCGGGTGGCGTCACAGGGTGCTGACGGGACCCCGGCACCCAAGGTCCCACGTTCGATTCCCCATATCAGCCAAAAAACCCCGGGTCGGGTCGGGTCCCCGGGTGGCATCGCAGGGTGATGTCGGGACCACGGCACCAGAGTTCCCACGTTCGATTCCCCATACCGGCCAAAAAACCCCGGGTCGGGTTGTGTCCCCGGGTGGCGTCACAGGGTGATATTGGGAACCGGACACCCGAGGTCCCAGGTTCAATTCCCCATACCGGCCAAAGAACCATAGGTCGGGTCCCCGGGTGGCGTCACAGGGTGATGTCGGGACCCCGGCACCCGAGGTCCCACGTTCGATTCCCCATACCGGCCCCTGGACCCCGTGTCGGGTCGGGTCCCTGGCTAGCCTCACAGGGTGATGTCGAGACCCCGGCATCGAGGTCCGAGGTTTGATTCCCCGTACGGGCCAAAAAACCACGTGTCGGGTCCCCGGGTGGCGTCAGAGGGTGATGTCGGGACCCCGGAACCGAGGTCCCACGTACGATTCCCCATACCGGCCAAAAAACCCCGGGTCGGGTCGGGTCCCCGGGTGGTGTCACAGGGTGATGTTGGGACCCCGGCACCAGAGGTCGCAGGTTCGATTCCCCATACAGGCCCCTGGACCCCGGGTTGGGTCGGGTCCCCGGGTGGCATCACAGGGTGATGTCGGGACCCCGGCACCCGAGGTCCCACGTTCGATTCCCCATACCGGCCAAAAAACCCCGGGTCGGGTCGGGTCCCCGGGTGGCGTCACAGGGTGATGTCGGGACCCTGGCACGCGAAGTCCCAAGTTCGATTTTCCATATCGGCCAAAAAACCCCGGGTCGGGTCGGGTCCCCGGGTGGCGTCACAGGGTGATGTCTGGACGCCGGCACGCGAGGTCCCACGTTCAATTCCCCATACCGGTCAAAAAAATTCCGTGTCGGCTCAGGTCCCCGGGTGGCGTCACAGGGTGATGTCGGGACCCTGGCACCCGAGGTCTCAGGTTCGATTCCTCATACCGGCCCCTGGACCCCGGGTCGGGTCGGGTCCCCAGGTGGCGTCACAGGGTGCTGTCGGGACCCCGGCACGCGAGGTCCCAGGTTCGATTCCCCATACCGGCCCCTGGACCCCGGGTCGGGTCGGGTCCCCGGGTGGCGTCACAGGGTGATGTCGGGATCCCGGCACCCGAGGTCCCAGGTTCGATTCCCCATACCGGCCAAAAAACCCCGGGTCGGGTCGGGTCCCCGGGTGGCGTGACAGGGTGATGTCGGGACCCGGCACGCGAGGTCCCAAGTTCGATTCCCCATACCGGCCAAAAAACCCCGGGTCGGATCGGGTCCCCGGGTGGTGTCACAGGGTGATGTCGGGATCCCGGCACCCAAGGTCCCACGTTTGATTCCCCATATCGGCCAAAAAACCCCAGGTCGGGTCTGGACCCCGGGTGGCGTCACAGGGTGATGTCGGGACCCCGGCACGCGAGGTCCCAGGTTCGATTCCCCATACGGGCCAAAAAACCCCGGGTGGGGTCGGGTCCCCGGGTGGCGTCACAGGGTGATGTCGGGACACCGGCACCCGAGGTCCCAGGTTCGATTCAGCATACAAGCCCCTGGACCCCGGGTCGTGTAAGGTCCCCAGGTGGCATCACAGGGTGCTGTCGGGACCCCATCACCCGAGGTCCCTGATTCGATTCCCCATACCGGCCCCTGGACGCCGGGTCGGGTCGGGTTCCCGGGTGGCGTCACAGGGTGATGTCGGGACCCCGGCATCGAGGTTCCATGTTTGATTCCCCATACAGGCCAAGAAAATTCCGGGTCGGCTCTAGTCCCCGGGTGGCGTCACAGGGTGATGTCGGGACCCAGGTACCCGAGGTTCCACGTTCGAAACCCCATACCGGCCAAAAAACCACAAGTCGGGTCGGGTCCCTGGGTGGCGTCACAGGGTGATGTCGGGATCCCGGCACCCAAGGTCCCACGTTCGATTCCCCATATCGGCCAAAAAACCCCAGGTCGGGTCGGGACCCCGGGTGGCGTCACAGGGTGATGTCGGGAACCCGGCACGCGAGGTCCCAAGTTTGATTCCCCATAAAGGCCAAAAAACCCCGGGTCGGGTCGGGTCCCCAGGTGGCGTCACAGGGTGCTGACGGGACCACAGCACCCAAGGTCCTACGTTCGATTCCCCATATCGGCCAAAAAACCCCGGGTGGGGTCGGGTCCCCGGGTGGCGTCACAGGGTGATGTCGGGACCCCGGCAGCCGAGGTCCCACGTTCGATTCCCCATACCGGTCAAAAAAATTCCGGGTCGGGTCGGGTCCCCGGGTGGCGTCACAGGGTGATGTCGGGACCCCGGCACCCGAGGTCCCAGGTTCGATTCCCCATACCAGCCAAAAAACCCCGGGTCGGGTCGGGTCCCTGAGTGGCGTAATAGGGTGATGTCAAAACCCCGGCAGCGAGGTCCCAGGTTCGATTCACAATACCGGCTAGAAAACCCCTGGTCGGGTCGGGTCCCCTGGTGGCGTCACAGGGTGATGTCGGGACCGGGCACCCGAGGTCCCACGTTCGATTCCCCATGCCGGCCAAAAAACCCCGTGTCGGGTCGGGTCCCTGGGTGGCGTCACAGGGTGATGTCGGGACCCAGGCACCCGAGGTCCCAGGTTCGATTCCCCATACCGGCCAAAAAACCCCAGGTCGGGTCAGGTGGCCGGGTAGCAACACAGGGTGATGTCGAGACCCCGGCACGCGAGGTCCCAGGTTCGATTCCCAATACCGGCCCCTGGACCTCGGGTCGGGTCGGGTCCCCGGGTGGCGTCACAGGGTGATGTCGGAATCCCGGCACCCGAGGTCCCAGGTTCGATTCCCCATACCGGCCCCTGGACCCCGGGTCGGGTCGGGTCCCCGGGTGGCGTCACAGGGTGATGTCGGGACCCCGGCACCCGAGGTCCCACGTTCGATTCCCCATACCCGCCAAAAAACACCAGGTCGGGTCGAGTCCCTGGGTGGCGTCACAGGGTGATGTCGGGATCCCGTCACCCGAGGTCCCAGGTTCGATTCCCAATACCGGCCAAAAAACCCCGGGTCGGGTCGGGTCCCCGGGTGGCGTCATAGGGTGATGTCGGGACCCAGGCACCTGAGGTCCCAAGTTCGATTCCCCATACCGGTCAAAAAACCGCAGGTGTGGTCGGGTCCCCGGGTGGCGTCACAAGGTGATGTCGGGACCCCAGCAACCGAGGTCCAAGGTTCGATTCCCCATACCGGCCAAAAAACCCCGGGTCGGGTCGGGTCCCTGGGTGGCGTCACAGGGTGCTGTCGGGACCCCAGCACGCGAGGTCCCAAGTTCGATTCCCCATACCGGCCAAAAAACCCCGGGTCGGGTCGTGTCCCCGTGTGGCGTCACAGGGTGATGTCGGGACCCCGGCACCTGAGGTCCCAGGTTCGATTCCCCATACGGGCTAAAAAAATTCCGGGTCGGGTCGGGTCCCCGGGTGGCGTCACAGGGTGATGTCGGGACCCCGGCACCCGAGGTCCCAGGTTCGACTCCCCATACCGGTCAAAAAAACCCTGGGTCGGCTCGGGTCCCCGGGTGGCGTCACAGGTTGATGTCGGGACCCCGGCACCCGAGGTCCCACATTCGATTCCCCATACTGGCCAAAAAACCCCAGGTCGGGTCGGGACCCTGGGTGGCGTCACAGGGTGATGTCGGGACCCCGGCACCCGAGGTCCCACGTTCGATTCCCCATATCGGCCAAAAAACCCCGGGTCGGGTCGGGTCCCCGGGTGGCGTCACAGGGTGATGTCGGGACCCCGGCACCCGAGGTCCCACATTCGATTCCCCATACCGGCCAAAAAACCCCAGGTCGGGTCGGGACCCTGGGTGGCGTCACAGGGTGATGTCGGGACCCCGGCACCCGAGGTCCTACGTTCGATTCCCCATATCGGCCAAAAAACCCCGGGTCGGGTCGGGTCCCCGGGTGGCGTCACAGGGTGATGTCGGGACCCCGGCACCCGAGGTCCCACATTCGATTCCCCATACTGGCCAAAAAACCCCAGGTCGGGTCGGGACCCTGGGTGGCGTCACAGGGTCATGTCGGGACCCCGGAACCCGAGGTCCCACGTTCGATTCCCCATACCGGTCAAAAAAATTCCGGGTCGGCTCGGGTCCCCGGGTGGCGTCACAGGGTGATGTCGGGACCCCGGCACCCGAGGTCCCAGGTTCGATTCCGCATACGGGGCCTTGGACCCCGGGTCGGGTAAGGTCCCCAGGTGGCATCACAGGGTGCTGTCGGGACCCCATCACCCGAGGTCCCTGATTCGATTCCCCATACCGGCCCCTGAACCCCGGGTCTGGTCTGGTCCCCGGGTGGCGTCACAGGGTGATGTCGGGACCCCGGCATGCGAGGTCCCAGGTTCGATTCCCCATACCGGCCAAGAAAATTCCGGGTCGGCTCGGGTCCCCGTGTGGCGTCACAGGGTGATGTCGGGACCCAGGTACCCGAGGTTCCACGTTCGATACCCCATACCAGCCAAAAAACCACGGGTCAGGTCGGGTCCCCGGGTGGCGTCACAGGGTGATGTCGGGAACCCGGCACGCGAGGTCCCAAGTTTGATTCCCCATACCGGCCAAAAAACCCCGGGTCGGGTCGGGTCCCCGGGTGGCGTCACAGGGTGCTGACGGGACCCCAGCACCCAAGGTCCTACATTCGATTCCCCATATAAGCCAAAAAACCCCGGGTCGGGTCGTGTCCCCGTGTGGCGTCACAGGGTGATGTCGGGACCCCGGCACCCGAGGTCCCAGGTTCGATTCCCCATACGGGCCCCTGGACACCGGGTCGGGTAAGGTCCCCAGGTGGCATCACAGGGTGCTGTCGGGACCCCATCACCCGAGGTCCCTGATTCGATTCCCCATACCCACCCCTGAACCCCGGGTCGGGTCGGGTCGGGTCCCCGGGTGGCGTCACAGGGTGATGTCGGGACCCCGGCACCCGTGGTCTCAGGTTCGATTCCCCATACCGGCCAAAAAACCCCGGGTCGGGTCGGGTCCCCGGGTGGTGTCGCAGGGTGATGTCGGGACCACGGCACCCGAGGTCCCAGGTTCGATTCCCAATACCGGCCAAAAAACCCCGGGTCGGGTCGGGTCGGGTCCCCGGGTGGCGTCACAGGGTGATGTCGGGACCCAGGCACCCGAGGTCCCACGTTCGATTCCCCATATCGGCCAAAAAACCCCGGGTCGGCTCGGGTCTGCAGGTGGCGTCACAGGGTGATGTCGGGACCCAGGCACCCGAGGTCCCAGGTTCGATTCCCCATACCAGCCCCTGAACCCCAGGTCGGATCGGGTTCCCTGGTGGCGTCACAGGGTGATGTCGGGACCCCGGCACCCGAGGTCCCAGGTTCGATTCCCCATACCGGTCCCTGGACCCCGGGTCGGGTCGGTTCGGGTCCCCGGGTGGCGTCACAGGGTGATGTCGGGATCCCGGCACCCGAGGTCCCACGTTCAATTCCCCATACCGGTCAAAAAAATTCCGGGTCGGCTCGGGTCCCCGGGTGGTGTCACAGGGTGATGTCGGGACCCCGGCACCCAAGGTCCCACGTTCGATTCCCCATACCGGCCCCTGGACCCCGGGTCGGGTCATGTCGCCGGGTGGCGTCACAGGGTGCTGTCGGGACCCCATCACCCGAGGTCCCAGATTCGATTCCTCATATTGTTCCCTGAACCCCGGGTCGGGTAGGGTCCCCGGGTGGCGTCACAGGGTGATGTCGGGACCCCGGCATGCGAGGTTCCAGGTTCGATTCCCCATACCGGCCAAGAAAACCCCGGGTCGGGTCGGGTCCCCGGGTGGCGTCACAGGGTGATGTCGGGACCCCGGCACCCGTGGTCTCAGGTTCGATTCCCCATACCGGCCAAAAAACCCAGGGTCGGGTCGGGTCCCCGGGTGGCGTCACAGGGTGATGTCGGGACCCCGGCACCCGAGGTCCCAGGTTCGATTCCCCATACCGGCCCCTGGACCCCGGGTCTGCTCGGGTCCCCGGGTGGCGTCACAGGGTGATGTCGGGACCCCCGCACCCTTGGTCCCAGGTTCGATTCCCCATACCGGCCCCTGGACATCGGGTCGGGTCGGGTCCCCGGGTGGCGTCACAGGGTGATATTGGTACCCCGGCACCCGAGGTCCCAGGTTCGATTCCGCATACCAGCCCCTGGACCCCGGGTCGGGTCGGGTTCCCGGGTGGCGTCACAGGGTGATGTCGGGACCCCGGCACGCGAGGTCCCAAGTTCGATTTTCCATATCGGCCAAAAAAACCCGGGTCGGGTCGGGTCCCCGGGTGGCGTCACAGGGTGCTGTCAGGACCTCGGCACCCGAGGTCCCAGGTTCGATTCCCCATACTGGCTCCTGGACCCCAGGTCGGGTCGGGTCCCCGGGAGGCGTTACAGGGTGATGTCGGGACCCCGGCACGCGAGGTCCCAAGTTCGATTCCCAATACCGGCCCCTGGACGCCGGGTCGGGTCGGGTCCCCGGGTGGCGTCAAAGGGTGATGTCGGGACCCCGGCACCCGAGGTCCGAGCTTCGATTCCCCATACCGGCCCCTTGACCCTGGGTCGGGTCGGGTCCCCTTGTGGCGTCACAGGGTGATGTCGGGACCACGGCACCCGAGTTCCCAGGTTCGATTCCCCATACCAATCAAAAAACCCCTTGTCGAGTAGGTTCGCCGGGTGGCGTCACAGGGTGATGTCAGGACCCCGGCACCCGAGGTCCCAGGTTCGATTCCCCATACCAATCAAAAAACCCCGGGTCGGGTCGGGTCCCCGGGTGGCGTCACAGGCTGATGTTGGCACCCCGGCACCCGAGGTCCCACGTTCGATTCCCCATACCAATCAAAAAACCCCGGGTGGGATCGGGTCCCCGGGTGGCGTCACAGAGTGATGTCGGGACCCCGGCACCCGAGGTCCCAGGTTCGATTCCCCATACCGGCCTAAAAACCCTGGGTCGGGTCGGGTTCCCGGGTGGCGTCACAGGGTGATGTCGGGACCCCGGCACGCGAGGTCGCAGGTTCGATTCCTCATATCGGCCATAGGACCCCGGGTCGCGTCTGGTCCCTGGGTGGTTTCACAGGGTGATGTTGGGACCCCAGCACCCGAGGTCCCAGGCTCAATTCCCTATACCGGTCAAAAAACCCCGGATCTTGTCAGGTCCCCGGGTGGCGTCACAGGGTGATGTCAGGACCCCGGCACCCGAGGTCCCAGGTTCAATTCCCCATACCGGCCAAAAAACCCCGGGTCGGGTCGGGTCCCCGGGTGGCGTCACAGGGTGATATTGGGACCCCGGCACCCGAGGTCCCACGTTCGATTCCCCATACCGGTCAAAAAACCATGGGTGGGGTCCCCGGGTGGCGTCACAGGGTGATGTCGGGACCCCGGCACCCGAGGTCGCAGGTTCGATTCCCCATGCCGGCCAAAAAACCCCGGGTCGGGTCGTGTCCCCGGGAGGTGTCACAGGGTGATGTCGGGATCCCGGCACCCGAGGTCCCACGTTCGATTCCCCATACCGGCCAAAAAACACCAGGTCGGGTCGGGTCCCCGGGTGGCGTCACAGCGTGATGTCGGGATCCTGGCACCTGAGGTCCCAGGTTCGATTCCCCATACCGGCCAAAAAAACACGGCTCGGGTCCCCGGGTGGCGTCACAGGGTGATGTCGGGACCCCGGCACCCGAGGTCGCAGGTTCAATTCCCCATACCAGCCAATAAACCCCGGGTCGGGTCGTGTCCCCGTGTGGCGTCACAGGGTGATGTCGGGACCCCGGCACCTGAGGTCCCAGGTTCGATTCCCCATACGGGCTAAAAAAATTCCGGGTCGGGTCGGGTCCCCGGGTGGCATCACAGGGTGATGTCGGGACCCCGGCACCCGAGGTCCCAGGTTCGACTCCCCATACCGGTCAAAAAAACCCTGGGTCGGCTCGGGTCCCCGGGTGGCGTCACAGGTTGATGTCGGGACCCCGGCACCCGAGGTCCCACATTCGATTCCCCATACTGGCCAAAAAACCCCAGGTCGGGTCGGGACCCTGGGTGGCGTCACAGGGTGATGTCGGGACCCCGGCACCCGAGGTCCCACGTTCGATTCCCCATATCGGCCAAAAAACCCCGGGTCGGGTCGGGTCCCCGGGTGGCGTCACAGGGTGATGTCGGGACCCCGGCACCCGAGGTCCCACATTCGATTCCCCATACCGGCCAAAAAACCCCAGGTCGGGTCGGGACCCTGGGTGGCGTCACAGGGTGATGTCGGGACCCCGGCACCCGAGGTCCTACGTTCGATTCCCCATATCGGCCAAAAAACCCCGGGTCGGGTCGGGTCCCCGGGTGGCGTCACAGGGTGATGTCGGGACCCCGGCACCCGAGGTCCCACATTCGATTCCCCATACTGGCCAAAAAACCCCAGGTCGGGTCGGGACCCTGGGTGGCGTCACAGGGTCATGTCGGGACCCCGGAACCCGAGGTCCCACGTTCGATTCCCCATACCGGTCAAAAAAATTCCGGGTCGGCTCGGGTCCCCGGGTGGCGTCACAGGGTGATGTCGGGACCCCGGCACCCGAGGTCCCAGGTTCGATTCCGCATACGGGGCCTTGGACCCCGGGTCGGGTAAGGTCCCCAGGTGGCATCACAGGGTGCTGTCGGGACCCCATCACCCGAGGTCCCTGATTCGATTCCCCATACCGGCCCCTGAACCCCGGGTCTGGTCTGGTCCCCGGGTGGCGTCACAGGGTGATGTCGGGACCCCGGCATGCGAGGTCCCAGGTTCGATTCCCCATACCGGCCAAGAAAATTCCGGGTCGGCTCGGGTCCCCGTGTGGCGTCACAGGGTGATGTCGGGACCCAGGTACCCGAGGTTCCACGTTCGATACCCCATACCAGCCAAAAAACCACGGGTCAGGTCGGGTCCCCGGGTGGCGTCACAGGGTGATGTCGGGAACCCGGCACGCGAGGTCCCAAGTTTGATTCCCCATACCGGCCAAAAAACCCCGGGTCGGGTCGGGTCCCCGGGTGGCGTCACAGGGTGCTGACGGGACCCCAGCACCCAAGGTCCTACATTCGATTCCCCATATAAGCCAAAAAACCCCGGGTCGGGTCGGGTCCCCGGGTGGCGTCACAGGGTGATGTCGGGACCCCGGCACCCGAGGTCACACATTCGATTCCCCATACTGGCCAAAAAACCCTAGGTCGGGTCGGAACCCTGGGTGGCGTGACAGGGTGATGTCGGGACCCCGGCACCCGAGGTCCCAGGTTCGATTCCCCATACGGGCCCCTGGACACCGGGTCGGGTAAGGTCCCCAGGTGGCATCACAGGGTGCTGTCGGGACCCCATCACCCGAGGTCCCTGATTCGATTCCCCATACCCGCCCCTGAACCCCGGGTCGGGTCGGGTCGGGTCCCCGGGTGGCGTCACAGGGTGATGTCGGGACCCCGGCACCCGTGGTCTCAGGTTCGATTCCCCATACCGGCCAAAAAACCCCGGGTCGGGTCGGGTCCCCGGGTGGTGTCGCAGGGTGATGTCGGGACCACGGCACCCGAGGTCCCAGGTTCGATTCCCAATACCGGCCAAAAAACCCCGGGTCGGGTCGGGTCGGGTCCCCGGGTGGCGTCACAGGGTGATGTCGGGACCCAGGCACCCGAGGTCCCACGTTCGATTCCCCATATCGGCCAAAAAACCCCGGGTCGGCTCGGGTCCGCAGGTGGCGTCACAGGGTGATGTCGGGACCCAGGCACCCGAGGTCCCAGGTTCGATTCCCCATACCAGCCCCTGAACCCCAGGTCGGATCGGGTTCCCTGGTGGCGTCACAGGGTGATGTCGGGACCCCGGCACCCGAGGTCCCAGGTTCGATTCCCCATACCGGTCCCTGGACCCCGGGTCGGGTCGGTTCGGGTCCCCGGGTGGCGTCACAGGGTGATGTCGGGATCCCGGCACCCGAGGTCCCACGTTCAATTCCCCATACCGGTCAAAAAAATTCCGGGTCGGCTCGGGTCCCCGGGTGGTGTCACAGGGTGATGTCGGGACCCCGGCACCCAAGGTCCCACGTTCGATTCCCCATACCGGCCCCTGGACCCCGGGTCGGGTCATGTCGCCGGGTGGCGTCACAGGGTGCTGTCGGGACCCCATCACCCGAGGTCCCAGATTCGATTCCTCATATTGTTCCCTGAACCCCGGGTCGGGTAGGGTCCCCGGGTGGCGTCACAGGGTGATGTCGGGACCCCGGCATGCGAGGTTCCAGGTTCGATTCCCCATACCGGCCAAGAAAACCCCGGGTCGGGTCGGGTCCCCGGGTGGCGTCACAGGGTGATGTCGGGACCCCGGCACCCGTGGTCTCAGGTTCGATTCCCCATACCGGCCAAAAAACCCAGGGTCGGGTCGGGTCCCCGGGTGGCGTCACAGGGTGATGTCGGGACCCCGGCACCCGAGGTCCCAGGTTCGATTCCCCATACCGGCCCCTGGACCCCGGGTCTGCTCGGGTCCCCGGGTGGCGTCACAGGGTGATGTCGGGACCCCCGCACCCTTGGTCCCAGGTTCGATTCCCCATACCGGCCCCTGGACATCGGGTCGGGTCGGGTCCCCGGGTGGCGTCACAGGGTGATATTGGTACCCCGGCACCCGAGGTCCCAGGTTCGATTCCGCATACCAGCCCCTGGACCCCGGGTCGGGTCGGGTTCCCGGGTGGCGTCACAGGGTGATGTCGGGACCCCGGCACGCGAGGTCCCAAGTTCGATTTTCCATATCGGCCAAAAAAACCCGGGTCGGGTCGGGTCCCCGGGTGGCGTCACAGGGTGATGTCGGGACCCAGGCACCCGAGGTCCAAGGTTCGATTCCCCATACCGGCCCCTGGACCCCGGCTCGGCTCGGGTCCCCGGGTGACGTCACAGGGTGCTGTCAGGACCTCGGCACCCGAGGTCCCAGGTTCGATTCCCCATACTGGCTCCTGGACCCCAGGTCGGGTCGGGTCCCCGGGAGGCGTTACAGGGTGATGTCGGGACCCCGGCACGCGAGGTCCCAAGTTCGATTCCCAATACCGGCCCCTGGACGCCGGGTCGGGTCGGGTCCCCGGGTGGCGTCAAAGGGTGATGTCGGGACCCCGGCACCCGAGGTCCGAGCTTCGATTCCCCATACCGGCCCCTTGACCCTGGGTCGGGTCGGGTCCCCGGGTGGCGTCACAGGGTGATGTCGGGACCACGGCACCCGAGTTCCCAGGTTCGATTCCCCATACCAATCAAAAAACCCCTTGTCGAGTAGGTTCGCCGGGTGGCGTCACAGGGTGATGTCAGGACCCCGGCACCCGAGGTCCCAGGTTCGATTCCCCATACTAATCAAAAAACCCCGGGTCGGGTCGGGTCCCCGGGTGGCGTCACAGGCTGATGTTGGCACCCCGGCACCCGAGGTCCCACGTTCGATTCCCCATACCAATCAAAAAACCCCGGGTGGGATCGGGTCCCCGGGTGGCGTCACAGAGTGATGTCGGGACCCCGGCACCCGAGGTCCCAGGTTCGATTCCCCATACCGGCCTAAAAACCCTGGGTCGGGTCGGGTTCCCGGGTGGCGTCACAGGGTGATGTCGGGACCCCGGCACGCGAGGTCGCAGGTTCGATTCCTCATATCGGCCATAGGACCCCGGGTCGCGTCTGGTCCCTGGGTGGTTTCACAGGGTGATGTTGGGACCCCAGCACCCGAGGTCCCAGGCTCAATTCCCTATACCGGTCAAAAAACCCCGGATCTTGTCAGGTCCCCGGGTGGCGTCACAGGGTGATGTCAGGACCCCGGCACCCGAGGTCCCAGGTTCAATTCCCCATACCGGCCAAAAAACCCCGGGTCGGGTCGGGTCCCCGGGTGGCGTCACAGGGTGATATTGGGACCCCGGCACCCGAGGTCCCACGTTCGATTCCCCATACCGGTCAAAAAACCATGGGTGGGGTCCCCGGGTGGCGTCACAGGGTGATGTCGGGACCCCGGCACCCGAGGTCGCAGGTTCGATTCCCCATGCCGGCCAAAAAACCCCGGGTCGGGTCGTGTCCCCGGGAGGTGTCACAGGGTGATGTCGAGACCCCGGCAGCCGAGGTCCCATTTTCGATTCCCCATACCGGCCCCTGGACACCTGGTCGGGTCAGGTCGCCGGGTGGCATCACAGGGTGATGTCGAGACCCCGGAACCGAGGTCCAAGGTTCGATTCCCCATACGGGACAAAAAACCCCGGGTCGGGTCGGGTCCCCGGGTGGCGTCACAGGGTGATGTCGGGATCCCGGCACCCGAGGTCCCACGTTCGATTCCCCATACCGGCCAAAAAACACCAGGTCGGGTCGGGTCCCCGGGTGGCGTCACAGCGTGATGTCGGGATCCTGGCACCTGAGGTCCCAGGTTCGATTCCCCATACCGGCCAAAAAAACACGGCTCGGGTCCCCGGGTGGCGTCACAGGGTGATGTCGGGACCCCGGCACCCGAGGTCGCAGGTTCAATTCCCCATACCGGCCAAAAAACCCCGGGTCGGGTCGTGTCCCCGTGTGGCGTCACAGGGTGATGTCGGGACCCCGGCACCTGAGGTCCCAGGTTCGATTCCCCATACGGGCTAAAAAAATTCCGGGTCGGGTCGGGTCCCCGGGTGGCATCACAGGGTGATGTCGGGACCCCGGCACCCGAGGTCCCAGGTTCGACTCCCCATACCGGTCAAAAAAACCCTGGGTCGGCTCGGGTCCCCGGGTGGCGTCACAGGGTGATGTCGGGACCCCGGCACCCGAGGTCCCACATTCGATTCCCCATACCGGCCAAAAAACCCCAGGTCGGGTCGGGACCCTGGGTGGCGTCACAGGGTGATGTCGGGACCCCGGCACCCGAGGTCCTACGTTCGATTCCCCATATCGGCCAAAAAACCCCGGGTCGGGTCGGGTCCCCGGGTGGCGTCACAGGGTGATGTCGGGACCCCGGCACCCGAGGTCCCACATTCGATTCCCCATACTGGCCAAAAAACCCCAGGTCGGGTCGGGACCCTGGGTGGCGTCACAGGGTCATGTCGGGACCCCGGAACCCGAGGTCCCACGTTCGATTCCCCATACCGGTCAAAAAAATTCCGGGTCGGCTCGGGTCCCCGGGTGGCGTCACAGGGTGATGTCGGGACCCCGGCACCCGAGGTCCCAGGTTCGATTCCGCATACGGGGCCTTGGACCCCGGGTCGGGTAAGGTCCCCAGGTGGCATCACAGGGTGCTGTCGGGACCCCATCACCCGAGGTCCCTGATTCGATTCCCCATACCGGCCCCTGAACCCCGGGTCTGGTCTGGTCCCCGGGTGGCGTCACAGGGTGATGTCGGGACCCCGGCATGCGAGGTCCCAGGTTCGATTCCCCATACCGGCCAAGAAAATTCCGGGTCGGCTCGGGTCCCCGTGTGGCGTCACAGGGTGATGTCGGGACCCAGGTACCCGAGGTTCCACGTTCGATACCCCATACCAGCCAAAAAACCACGGGTCAGGTCGGGTCCCCGGGTGGCGTCACAGGGTGATGTCGGGAACCCGGCACGCGAGGTCCCAAGTTTGATTCCCCATACCGGCCAAAAAACCCCGGGTCGGGTCGGGTCCCCGGGTGGCGTCACAGGGTGCTGACGGGACCCCAGCACCCAAGGTCCTACATTCGATTCCCCATATAAGCCAAAAAACCCCGGGTCGGGTCGGGTCCCCGGGTGGCGTCACAGGGTGATGTCGGGACCCCGGCACCCGAGGTCACACATTCGATTCCCCATACTGGCCAAAAAACCCTAGGTCGGGTCGGAACCCTGGGTGGCGTGACAGGGTGATGTCGGGACCCCGGCACCCGAGGTCCCAGGTTCGATTCCCCATACGGGCCCCTGGACACCGGGTCGGGTAAGGTCCCCAGGTGGCATCACAGGGTGCTGTCGGGACCCCATCACCCAAGGTCCCTGATTCGATTCCCCATACCCGCCCCTGAACCCCGGGTCGGGTCGGGTCGGGTCCCCGGGTGGCGTCACAGGGTGATGTCGGGACCCCGGCACCCGTGGTCTCAGGTTCGATTCCCCATACCGGCCAAAAAACCCCGGGTCGGGTCGGGTCCCCGGGTGGTGTCGCAGGGTGATGTCGGGACCACGGCACCCGAGGTCCCAGGTTCGATTCCCAATACCGGCCAAAAAACCCCGGGTCGGGTCGGGTCCCCGGGTGGCGTCACAGGGTGATGTCGGGACCCAGGCACCCGAGGTCCCACGTTCGATTCCCCATATCGGCCAAAAAACCCCGGGTCGGCTCGGGTCCGCAGGTGGCGTCACAGGGTGATGTCGGGACCCAGGCACCCGAGGTCCCAGGTTCGATTCCCCATACCAGCCCCTGAACCCCAGGTCGGATCGGGTTCCCTGGTGGCGTCACAGGGTGATGTCGGGACCCCGGCACCCGAGGTCCCAGGTTCGATTCCCCATACCGGTCCCTGGACCCCGGGTCGGGTCGGTTCGGGTCCCCGGGTGGCGTCACAGGGTGATGTCGGGATCCCGGCACCCGAGGTCCCACGTTCAATTCCCCATACCGGTCAAAAAAATTCCGGGTCGGCTCGGGTCCCCGGGTGGTGTCACAGGGTGATGTCGGGACCCCGGCACCCAAGGTCCCACGTTCGATTCCCCATACCGGCCCCTGGACCCCGGGTCGGGTCATGTCGCCGGGTGGCGTCACAGGGTGCTGTCGGGACCCCATCACCCGAGGTCCCAGATTCGATTCCTCATATTGTTCCCTGAACCCCGGGTCGGGTAGGGTCCCCGGGTGGCGTCACAGGGTGATGTCGGGACCCCGGCATGCGAGGTTCCAGGTTCGATTCCCCATACCGGCCAAGAAAACCCCGGGTCGGGTCGGGTCCCCGGGTGGCGTCACAGGGTGATGTCGGGACCCCGGCACCCGTGGTCTCAGGTTCGATTCCCCATACCGGCCAAAAAACCCAGGGTCGGGTCGGGTCCCCGGGTGGCGTCACAGGGTGATGTCGGGACCCCGGCACCCGAGGTCCCAGGTTCGATTCCCCATACCGGCCCCTGGACCCCGGGTCTGCTCGGGTCCCCGGGTGGCGTCACAGGGTGATGTCGGGACCCCCGCACCCTTGGTCCCAGGTTCGATTCCCCATACCGGCCCCTGGACATCGGGTCGGGTCGGGTCCCCGGGTGGCGTCACAGGGTGATATTGGTACCCCGGCACCCGAGGTCCCAGGTTCGATTCCGCATACCAGCCCCTGGACCCCGGGTCGGGTCGGGTTCCCGGGTGGCGTCACAGGGTGATGTCGGGACCCCGGCACGCGAGGTCCCAAGTTCGATTTTCCATATCGGCCAAAAAAACCCGGGTCGGGTCGGGTCCCCGGGTGGCGTCACAGGGTGATGTCGGGACCCAGGCACCCGAGGTCCAAGGTTCGATTCCCCATACCGGCCCCTGGACCCCGGCTCGGCTCGGGTCCCCGGGTGGCGTCACAGGGTGCTGTCAGGACCTCGGCACCCGAGGTCCCAGGTTCGATTCCCCATACTGGCTCCTGGACCCCAGGTCGGGTCGGGTCCCCGGGAGGCGTTACAGGGTGATGTCGGGACCCCGGCACGCGAGGTCCCAAGTTCGATTCCCAATACCGGCCCCTGGACGCCGGGTCGGGTCGGGTCCCTGGGTGGCGTCAAAGGGTGATGTCGGGACCACGGCACCCGAGGTCCGAGCTTCGATTCCCCATACCGGCCCCTTGACCCTGGGTCGGGTCGGGTCCCCGGGTGGCGTCACAGGGTGATGTCGGGACCACGGCACCCGAGTTCCCAGGTTCGATTCCCCATACCAATCAAAAAACCCCTTGTCGAGTAGGTTCGCCGGGTGGCGTCACAGGGTGATGTCAGGACCCCGGCACCCGAGGTCCCAGGTTCGATTCCCCATACCAATCAAAAAACCCCGGGTCGGGTCGGGTCCCCGGGTGGCGTCACAGGCTGATGTTGGCACCCCGGCACCCGAGGTCCCACGTTCGATTCCCCATACCAATCAAAAAACCCCGGGTGGGATCGGGTCCCCGGGTGGCGTCACAGAGTGATGTCGGGACCCCGGCACCCGAGGTCCCAGGTTCGATTCCCCATACCGGCCTAAAAACCCTGGGTCGGGTCGGGTTCCCGGGTGGCGTCACAGGGTGATGTCGGGACCCCGGCACGCGAGGTCGCAGGTTCGATTCCTCATATCGGCCATAGGACCCCGGGTCGCGTCTGGTCCCTGGGTGGTTTCACAGGGTGATGTTGGGACCCCAGCACCCGAGGTCCCAGGCTCAATTCCCTATACCGGTCAAAAAACCCCGGATCTTGTCAGGTCCCCGGGTGGCGTCACAGGGTGATGTCAGGACCCCGGCACCCGAGGTCCCAGGTTCAATTCCCCATACCGGCCAAAAAACCCCGGGTCGGGTCGGGTCCCCGGGTGGCGTCACAGGGTGATATTGGGACCCCGGCACCCGAGGTTCCAGGTTCGATTCCCCATACCAGCCCCTGGACCCCGGGTCGGGTCGGGTCCCCGGGTGGCGTCACAGGGTGATGTCGGGACCAGGGCACCCGAGGTCCCATGTTCGATTCCCCATGCCGGCCAAAAAACCCCGTGTTGGGTCGGGTCCCTGGGTGGCGTCACAGGGTGATATTGGGACCCGGACACCCGAGGTCCCAGGTTAGATTTCCCATACCGGCCAAAAAACCCCGGGTCGGGTCGGGTCGCCGGGTGGCATCACAGGGTGATGTCGAGACCCCGGCAGCCGAGGTCCCATTTTCGATTCCCCATACTGGCCCCTGGACACCTGGTCGGGTCAGGTCGCCGGGTGGCATCACAGGGTGATGTCGAGACCCCGGAACCGAGGTCCAAGGTTCGATTCCCCATACGGGCCAAAAAACCCCGGGTCGGTTCGGGTCCCCGGGTGGCGTCACAGGGTGATGTCGGGACCCCGGTACGCGAGGTCCCAGGTTCAGTTCCCCATACCGGCCAAAAAACCCTGGGTCGGGTCTGGTCCCCGGGTGGTGTCACAGGGTGATGTCGGGACCCCGGCAACTGAGGTTCCAGGTTCGATTCCCCATATCGGCCATTAGACCCCGGGTCGCGTCGGGTCGCCGGGTGGCGGCACAGGGTGATGTCGGGACCCCGGCACGCGAGGTCCCAGGTTCAATTCCCCATACCGACAAAAAACACCGGGTCGGGTCTGGTCCACGTGTGGCGTCACAGGGTGATGTCAGGACCCCGGAACCCGAGGTCCAAGGTTCGATTCCCAATACCGGCCTAAAATCCCCGTGTCGGGTCGGGTCCCCGGGTAGCATCACAGGGTGATGTCGGGACCCCGGCAGCCGAGGTCCCAGGTTCAATTCCCCATACCGGCTAAAAAACCCTGGGTCGAGTCGGGTCCCCGGGTGGCGTCACAGGGTGATATTGGGACCCCGGCAGCCGAGATCCCACATTCGATTCCCCATACCGGCCAAAAAACCCCGGGTCGGGTCGGGTCCTCGGGTGGCGTCACAGGATGATGTCGGGATCCCGGCACCCGAGGTCCCACGTTCGATTCCCCATACTGGCCAAAAAACACCAGGTCGGGTAGGGTCCCCGGGTGGCGTCACAGCTTGATATCGGGATCCCGGCACCCGAGGTCCCAGGTTCGATTCCCCATACCGTCCCAAAAACCACGGGTCGGGTCCCCGGGTGGCGTCACAGGGTGATGTCGGGACCCCGGCACCCGAGGTCCCAGGTTCGATTCCCCATATTGGCCATTAGACCCCAGGTCGGGTCGGGTCGCCGGGTGGCGTCACACGGTGATGTCGGGACCCCGGCACCCGAGGTCCCAGGTTTGATTCCCCATACCAATCAAAAAACCCCGGGTCGGGTCGGTTCGCCGGGTGGCGTCACAGGGTGATGTCGGGACCCCGGCATGCGAGGTTCCAGGTTCGATTCCCCATACCAGCACCTAGACCCCGGGTCGGGTCGGGTCCCCGGGTGGCGTCACAGGGTGTTGTAGGGACCCAGGCACCCGAGGTCCAAGGTTCGATTCCCCATACCGGCCCCTGGACCCCGGGTTGGGTCGGGTCCCCGGGTGGCGTCACAGGGTGATGTCGAGACCCCGGCAACCGAGGTCCCAGGTTCGATTCCCCATACCAGCACCTAGACCCCGGGTCGGGTCGGGTCCCCGGGTGGCGTCACAGGGTGTTGTAGGGACCCAGGCACCCGAGGTCCAAGGTTCGATTCCCCATACCGGCCCCTGGACCCCGGCTCGGCTCGGGTCCCCGGGTGGCGTCACAGGGTGCCGTCGGGACCTCGGCACCCGAGGTCCCAGGTTCGATTCCCCATACCGGCCCCTGGACCCTGGGTCAGGTCGGGTCCCCGGGTGGCGTCACAGGGTGATGTCGGGACCCCGGCACCCGAGGTCCGAGCTTCGATTCCCCATACCGGCCCCTGGACCCTGGGTCGGGTTGGGTCCCCCGTTGGCGTCAGAGGGTGATGTCGGAACCACGGCACCAGAGTTCCCAGTTTCGATTCCGCACACCGGCCAAAAAACCCCGTGTCGGGTCGGGTCCCCGGGTGGCGTCACAGGGTGATGTCGGGACGCTGGCACCCGAGGTCCCAGGTTCGATTCCCCATACCGGCCAAAAAACCCCGGGTCGGGTCTGGTCCCCGGGTGGTGTCAAAGGGTGATGTCGGGACCCCGGCACCTGAGGTCCCAAGTTCGATTCCCCATATCGGCCATTAGACCCCAGGTCGCGTCGGGTCCCTGGGTGGCGTCACAGGGTGCTGTCGGGACCCCGGCACCCGAGGTCCCAGGTTCAATTCCCTATACCGGTCAAAAAACACCGGGTCGGGTCTGGTCCCCAGGTGGCGTCAGAGGTTGATGTCGGGACCCCGGCACCTGAGGTCCCAAGTTCGATTCCCCATATCGGCCATTAGACCCCAGGTCGCGTCGGGTCCTCGGGTGGCGTCACAGGGTGATGTCGGGACCCCGGCACGCGAGGTCCCAGGTTCGATTCCCCATACCGACAAAAAACCCCGGGTCAGGTCTGGTCCCCGTGTGGCGTCACAGGGTGATGTCGGGACCCCGGAAACCGAGGTCCAAGGTTCGATTCCCAATACCGGCCTAAAATCCCCGTGTCGGGTCGGGTCCCCGGGTGGCGTCACAGAGTGATGTCTGGACGCCGGCACGCAAGGTCCCACGTTCGATTCCCCATACCGGCCCCTGGACCCCGGGTCGGGTCAGGTCGCCGGGTGGCGTCACAGGGTGATGTCGGGACCCCGGCACGCGATGTCCCAAGGTCGATTTTCCATACTGGCCCCTGGACCCCGGGTCGGGTCGGGTCCCCGGGTGGCGTCACAGGGTGCTGTCGGGACCCCGGCACCCGAGGTCCCACGTTCGATACCCCATACCGGCCCCTGGACCCTGGGTCGGGTCGGGTCCCCGGGTGGCGTCACAGGGTGATGTCGGGACCACGGCACCCGTGTTCCCAGGTTCGATTCCCCATACCAGCCAAAAAACCCCGGGTCGGGTCGGGTCCCCGGGTGGCGTCACAGGGTGATGTCGGGACCCCGGCACGCGAGGTCCCAAGTTCCATTCCCAATACCGGCCCCTGGACCCCGGGTCGGGTCGGGTCCCCGGGTGGCGTCACAGGGTGATGTCGGGACCCCGTCACCCAAGGTCCCAGGTTCGATTCCCAATACCGGCCAAAAAACCCCGGGTCGGGTCGGGTCCCCGGGTGGCGTCATAGGGTGATGTCGGGACCCAAGCACCTGAGGTCCCAAGTTCGATTCCCCATACCGGTCAAAAAACCGCAGGTGTGGTCGGGTCCCTGGGTGGCGTCACAGGGTGATGTCGGGAACCCAGCACCCGAGGTCCAAGGTTCGATTCCCCATACCGGCCAAAAAACCCCGGGTTGGGTCGGGTCCCTGGGTGGCGTCACAGGGTGCTGTCGGGACCCCGGCACGCGAGGTCCCAAGTTCGATTCCCCATACCTGCCAAAAAACCCCGGGTCGGGTCGTGTCCCCGTGTGGCGTCACAGGGTGATGTCGGGACCCCGGCACCTGAGGTCCCAGGTTCGATTCCCCATACGGGCTAAAAAAATTCCGGGTCGGGTCGGGTCCCCGGGTGGCGTCACAGGGTGATGTCGGGACCCCGGCACCCGAGGTCCCACATTCGATTCCCCATACTGGCCAAAAAACCCCAGGTCGGGTCGGGACCCTGGGTGGCGTCACAGGGTGATGTCGGGACCCCGGCACCCGAGGTCCCACGTTCGATTCCCCATATCGGCCAAAAAACCCCGGGTCGGGTCGGGTCCCCGGGTGGCGTCACAGGGTGATGTCGGGACCCCGGCACCCGAGGTCCCACATTCGATTCCCCATACTGGCCAAAAAACCCCAGGTCGGGTCGGGACCCTGGGTGGCGTCACAGGGTGATGTCGGGACCCCGGCACCCGAGGTCCTACGTTCGATTCCCCATATCGGCCAAAAAACCCCGGGTCGGGTCGGGTCCCCGGGTGGCGTCACAGGGTGATGTCGGGACCCCGGCACCCGAGGTCCCACATTCGATTCCCCATACTGGCCAAAAAACCCCAGGTCGGGTCGGGACCCTGGGTGGCGTCACAGGGTCATGTCAGGACCCCGGCACCCGAGGTCCCACGTTCGATTCCCCATACCGGTCAAAAAAATTCCGGGTCGGCTCGGGTCCCCGGGTGGCGTCACAGGGTGATGTCGGGACCCCGGCACCCGAGGTCCCAGGTTCGATTCCGCATACGGGCCCTTGGACCCCGGGTCGGGTAACGTCCCCAGGTGGCATCACAGGGTGCTGTCGGGACCCCATCACCCGAGGTCCCTGATTCGATTCCCCATACCGGCCCCTGAACCCCGGGTCTGGTCGGGTCCCCGGGTGGCGTCACAGGGTGATGTCGGGACCCCGTCACCCGAGGTCCCAGGTTCGATTCCCAATACCGGCCAAGAAAATTCCGGGTCGGCTCGGGTCCCCGTGTGGCGTCACAGGGTGATGTCGGGACCCAGGTACCCGAGGTTCCACGTTCGATACCCCATACCAGCCAAAAAACCCCGGGTCGGGTCGGGTCCCCGGGTGGCGTCACAGGGTGATGTCGGGAACCCGGCACGCGAGGTCCCAAGTTTGATTCCCCATACCGGCCAAAAAACCCCGGGTCGGGTCGGGTCCCCGGGTGGCGTCACAGGGTGCTGACGGGACCCCGGCACCCAAGGTCCTACATTCGATTCCCCATATAAGCCAAAAAACCCCGGGTCGGGTCGGGTCCCCGGGTGGCGTCACAGGGTGATGTCGGGACCCCGGCACCCGAGGTCACACATTCGATTCCCCATACTGGCCAAAAAACCCTAGGTCGGGTCGGAACCCTGGGTGGCGTCACAGGGTGATGTCGGGACCCCGGCACCCGAGGTCCCAGGTTCGATTCCCCATACGGGCCCCTGGACACCGGGTCGGGTAAGGTCCCCAGGTGGCATCACAGGGTGCTGTCGGGACCCCATCACCCGAGGTCCCTGATTCGATTCCCCATACCCGCCCCTGAACCCCGGGTCGGGTCGGGTCGGGTCCCCGGGTGGCGTCACAGGGTGATGTCGGGACCCCGGCACCCGTGGTCTCAGGTTCGATTCCCCATACCGGCCAAAAAACCCCGGGTCGGGTCGGGTCCCCGGGTGGTGTCGCAGGGTGATGTCGGGACCACGGCACCCAAGGTCCCAGGTTCGATTCCCAATACCGGCCAAAAAACCCCGGGTCGGGTCGGGTCCCCGGGTGGCGTCACAGGGTGATGTCGGGACCCAGGCACCCGAGGTCCCAGGTTCGATTCCCCATATCGGCCAAAAAACCCCGGGTCGGCTCGGGTCCGCAGGTGGCGTCACAGGGTGATGTCGGGACCCAGGCACCCGAGGTCCCAGGTTCGATTCCCCATACCAGCCCCTGAACCCCAGGTCGGATCGGGTTCCCTGGTGGCGTCACAGGGTGATGTCGGGACCCCGGCACCCGAGGTCCCAGGTTCGATTCCCCATACCGGTCCCTGGACCCCGGGTCGGGTCGGTTCGGGTCCCCGGGTGGCGTCACAGGGTGATGTCGGGATCCCGGCACCCGAGGTCCCACGTTCAATTCCCCATACCGGTCAAAAAAATTCCGGGTCGGCTCGGGTCCCCGGGTGGTGTCACAGGGTGATGTCGGGACCCCGGCACCCAAGGTCCCACGTTCGATTCCCCATACCGGCCCCTGGACCCCGGGTCGGGTCATGTCGCCGGGTGGCGTCACAGGGTGCTGTCGGGACCCCATCACCCGAGGTCCCAGATTCGATTCCTCATATTGTTCCCTGAACCCCGGGTCGGGTAGGGTCCCCGGGTGGCGTCACAGGGTGATGTCGGGACCCCGGCATGCGAGGTTCCAGGTTCGATTCCCCATACCGGCCAAAAAACCCAGGGTCGGGTCGGGTCCCCGGGTGGCGTCACAGGGTGATGTCGGGACCCCGGCACCCGAGGTCCCAGGTTCGATTCCCCATACCGGCCAGAAAACCCTGGGTCGGGTCGGGTCCCCGGATGGCGTCACAGGGTGATGTCGGGACCCAGGCACCCGAGGTCCAAGGTTCGATTCCCCATACCGGCCCCTGGACCCCGGCTCGGCTCGGGTCCCCGCGTGGCGTCACAGGGTGCTGTCAGGACCTCGGGACCCGAGGTCCCAGGTTCGATTCCCCATACTGGCTCCTGGACCCCAGGTCGGGTCGGGTCCCCGGGAGGCGTTACAGGGTGATGTCGGGACCCCGGCACGCGAGGTCCCAGGTTCGATTCCCCATACCAATCAAAAAACCCCTTGTCGAGTAGGTTCGCCGGGTGGCGTCACAGGGTGATGTCAGGACCCCGGCACCCGAGGTCGCAGGTTCGATTCCCCATACCGGCCAAAAAACCCCGGGTCGGGTCGTGTCCCCGGGTGGCGTCACAGGCTGATGTTGGCACCCCGGCACCCGAGGTCCCACGTTCGATTCCCCATACCAATCAAAAAACCCCGGGTGGGATCGGGTCCCCGGGTGGCGTCACAGAGTGATGTCGGGACCCCGGCACGCGAGGTCCCAGGTTCGATTCCCCATACCGGCCTAAAAACCCTGGGTCGGGTCGGGTTCCCGGGTGGCGTCACAGGGTGATGTCGGGACCCCGGCACCCGAGGTCGCAGGTTCGATTCCTCATATCGGCCATAGGACCCCGGGTCGCGTCTGGTCCCTGGGTGGTTTCACAGGGTGATGTTGGGACCCCAGCACCCGAGGTCCCAGGCTCAATTCCCTATACCGGTCAAAAAACCCCGGATCTTGTCAGGTCCCCGGGTGGCGTCACAGGGTGATGTCAGGACCCCGGCACCCGAGGTCCCAGGTTCAATTCCCCATACCGGCCAAAAAACCCCGGGTCGGGTCGGGTCCCCGGGTGGCGTCACAGGGTGATATTGGGACCCCGGCACCCGAGGTCCCACGTTCGATTCCCCATACCGGTCAAAAAACCATGGGTCGGGTCCCCGGGTGGCGTCACAGGGTGATGTCGGGACCCCGGCACCCGAGGTCGCAGGTTCGATTCCCCATGCCGGCCAAAAAACCCCGGGTCGGTTCGTGTCCCCGGGAGGTGTCACAGGGTGATATCGGGACCCCGGCAACTGAGGTCCCAGGTTCGATTCCCCATATCGGCCATTAGACCCCAGGTCGCGTCGGGTTGCCGGGTGGCGTCACAGGGTGATGTCGGGACCCCGGCACCCGAGGTCCCAGGTTCAATTCCCCATACCGGCTCAAAAACCCTGGGTCGAGTCAGGTCCCCGGTGGCGTCACAGGTTGATATAGGGACCCGGGCACCCGAGGTCCCACATTCGATTCCCCATACCGGCCAGAAAACCCCTGGTCGGGTCGGGTCCCCGGGTGGCGTCACAGGGTGATGTCGGGACCAGGGCACCCGAGGTCCCACGTTCGATTCCCCATGCCGGCCAAAAAACCCCGTGTTGGGTCGGGTCCCTGGGTGGCGTCACAGGGTGATATTGGGACCCGGACACCCGAGGTCCCAGGTTAGATTCCCCATACCGGCCAAAAAACCCCAGGTCGGGTCGGGTCGCCGGGTGGCATCACAGGGTGATGTCGAGACCCCGGCAGCCGAGGTCCCATTTTCGATTCCCCATACCGGCCCCTGGACACCTGGTCGGGTCAGGTCGCCGGGTGGCATCACAGGGTGATGTCGAGACCCAGGAACCGAGGTCCAAGGTTCGATTCCCCATACGGGGCAAAAAACCCCGGGTCGGGTCGGGTCCCCGGGTGGCGTCACAGGGTGATGTCGGGATCCCGGCACCCGAGGTCCCACGTTCGATTCCCCATACCGGCCAAAAAACACCAGGTCGGGTCGGGTCCCCGGGTGGCGTCACAGGGTGATGTCGGGATCCTGGCAACTGAGGTCCCAGGTTCGATTCCCCATATCGGCCATTAGACCCCAGGTCGCGTCGGGTCGCCGGGTGGCGTCACAGGGTGATGTCGGGACCCCGGCACCCGACGTCCCACGTTCCATTCCCCATACCGGCCAAAAAACACCGGGTCGGGTCTGGTCCCCGTGTGGCGTCACAGGGTGATGTCAGGACCCCGGCACCCGAGAACCCACGTTCGATTCCCCATACCGGCCCCTGGACCCCTGGTCGGGTCGTGTCGCCGGGTGGCATCACAGGGTGATGTCGAGACCCCGGAACCCGAGGTCCCAGGTTCGATTCCCCACACCGGCCCCTGGACCCTTGGTCGGGTCGGGTCGCCGGGTGGCATCACAGGGTTATGTCGAGACCCTGTAACCGAGGTCCCACGTACGATTCCCCATACCGGCCAAAAAACCCCGTGTCGGGTCGGGTCCCCGGTGGCGTCACAGGTTGATATAGGGACCCGGGCACCCGAGGTCCTACGTTCGATTCCCCATAACGGCGCCTGGACCCCTGGTCGGGTCGTGTCGCCAGGTGGCATCACAGGGTGATGTCAAAACCACGGCAGCGAGGTCCCAGGTTCGATTCCCCATACCGGCCAGAAAACTCCGGGTCGGGTCGGGTCCCCTGGTGGCGTCACAGGGTGATGTCGGGACCAGGGCACCCGAGGTCCCACGTTCGATTCCCCATGCCGGCCAAAAAACCCCGTGTCGGGTCGGGTCCCTGGTTGGCGTCACAGGGTGATATTGGGACCCGGACACCCGAGGTCCCAGGTTAGATTCCCCATACCGGCCAAAAAACCCCGGGTCGGGTCGGGTCCCCGCGTGGCGTCACAGGGTGATGTCGGGACCCCGGCACCCAAGGTCCCAGGTTCGATTCCCCATACTGGCCAAAAAACCCCAGGACGGGTCGGGTCCCCGGGTGGCGTCACAGGGTGATGTCTGGACCCCGGCACCCGAGGTCCCAGGTTCGATTCCCCATACCGGCCAAAAAACCACGGGTCGGGTCGCCGGGTGGCGTCACAGGGTGATGTTGGGACCCCGGCACCCGAGGTCCCAGGTTCAATTCCCCATACCGGCCAAAAAACCCCGGGTCGGGTCGGGTCCCCGGGTGGCGTCACA
This sequence comes from Somateria mollissima, assembly GCA_951411735.1. Classification (NCBI taxonomy): domain Eukaryota; kingdom Metazoa; phylum Chordata; class Aves; order Anseriformes; family Anatidae; genus Somateria; species Somateria mollissima. The sequence goes on from OX598333.1 coordinate 386,964, forward strand.
GGGTGATATTGGGACCCCGGCACCCGAGGTCCCACGTTCGATTCCCCATACCGGCCAAAAAACCATGGGTCGGGTCCCCGGGTGGCGTCACAGGGTGATGTCGGGACCCCGGCACCCGAGGTCGCAGGTTCGATTCCCCATACCGGCCAAAAAACCCCGGGTCGGGTCGTGTCCCCGGGTGGTGTCACAGGGTGATATCTGGACCCCGGCAACTGAGGTCCCAGGTTCGATTCCCCATATCGGCCATTAGACCCCAGGTCGCGTCGGGTTGCCGGGTGGCGTCACAGGGTGATGTCTGGACCCCGGCACCCGAGGTCCCAGGTTCAATTCCCCATACCGGCTCAAAAACCCTGGGTCGAGTCGGGTCCCCGGGTAGCGTCACAGGGTGATATTGGGACCCCGGCAGCCGAGGTCCCACATTTGATTCCCCATACCGGCCAAAAAACCCCGGGTCGGGTCGGGTCCCCGGTGGCGTCACAGGTTGATATAGGGACCCGGGCACCCGAGGTCCTACGTTCGATTCCCCATGCCGGCCAAAAAACCCCGTGTTGGGTCGGGTCCCTGGGTGGCGTCACAGGGTGATATTGGGACCCGGACACCCGAGGTCCCAGGTTAGATTCCCCATACTGGCCAAAAAACCCCAGGTCGGGTCGGGTCGCCGGGTGGCATCACAGGGTGATGTCGAGACCCCGGCAGCCGAGGTCCCATTTTCGATTCCCCATACCGGCCCCTGGACACCTGGTCGGGTCAGGTCGCCGGGTGGCATCACAGGGTGATGTCGAGACCCCGGAACCGAGGTCCAAGGTTCGATTCCCCATACGGGCCAAAAAACCCCGGGTCGGGTCGGGTCCCCGGGTGGCGTCACAGGGTGATGTCGGGATCCCGGCACCCGAGGTCCCACGTTCGATTCCCCATACCGGCCAAAAAACACCAGGTCGGGTCGGGTCCCCGGGTGGCGTCACAGCGTGATGTCGGGATCCTGGCACCTGAGGTCCCAGGTTCGATTCCCCATACCGTCCCAAAAACCACGGGTCGGGTCCCCGGGTGGCGTCACAGGGTGATGTCGGGACCCCGGCACCCGAGGTCCCAGGTTCAATTCCCCATACCGGCCAAAAAACCCCAGGTCGGGTCGGGTCCCCGGGTGGCGTCACAGGGTGATGTCGGGACCCTGGCAACTGAGGTCCCAGGTTCGATTCCCCATATCGGCCATTAGACCCCAGGTCGAGTCGGGTCGCCGGGTGTCGTCACAGGGTGATGTCAGGACCCCGGCACCCGAGAACCCACGTTCGATTCCCCATACCGGCCCCTGGACCCCTGGTCGGGTCGTGTCGCCGGGTGGCATCACAGGGTGATGTCGAGACCCCGGCACCCGAGGTCCCAGGTTCGATTCCCCACACCGGCCCCTGGACCCTTGGTCGGGTCGGGTCGCCGGGTGGCATCACAGGGTTATGTCGAGACCCTGTAACCGAGGTCCCACGTACGATTCCCCATACCGGCCAAAAAACCCCGTGTCGGGTAGGGTCCCCGGTGGCGTCACAGGTTGATATAGGGACCCGGGCACCCGAGGTCCTACGTTCGATTCCCCATAACGGCGCCTGGACCCCTGGTCGGGTCGTGTCGCCAGGTGGCATCACAGGGTGATGTCAAAACCACGGCACCCGAGGTCCCAGGTTCAATTCCCCATACCGGCCAAAAAACCCCAGGTCGGGTCGGGTCCCCGGGTGTCGTCACAGGGTGATGTCGGGACCCCGGCAACTGAGGTCCCTGGTTCGATTCCCCATATCGGCCATTAGACCCCAGGTCGCGTCGGGTCGCCGGGTGGCTTCACACGGTGATGTCGGGACCCCGGCACCCGAGGTCCCAAGTTTGATTCCCCATACCGGCCAAAAAACCCTAGGTCGAGTCGGGTCGCCGGGTGGCGTCACAGGGTGATATTGGGACCCCGGCAGCCGAGGTCCCACATTCGATTCCCCATACCGGCCAGAAAACCCCGGGTCGGGTCGGGTCCCCTGGTGGCGTCACAGGGTGATGTCGGGACCCGGGCAGCCGAGGTCCCATGTTCGATTCCCCATGCCGGCCAAAAAACCCCGGGTCGGATCGGGTCCCCGGGTGGCGTCACAGGGTGATATTGGGACCCGGACGCCCGAGGTCCCAGGTTCAATTCCCCATACCGGCCAAAAAACCATGGGTCGGGTCCCCGTGTGGCGTCACAGGGTGATGTCAGGACCCCGGCACCCGAGAACCCACGTTCGATTCCCCATACCGGCCCCTGGACCCCTGGTCGGGTCGTGTCGCCGGGTGGCATCACAGGGTGATGTCGAGACCCCGGCACCCGAGGTCCCAGGTTCGATTCCCCACACCGGCCCCTGGACCCTTGGTCGGGTCGGGTCGCCGGGTGGCATCACAGGGTGATGTCGAGACCCCGGAACCGAGGTCCCACGTACGATTCCCCATACCGGCCAAAAAACCTCGGGTCGGCTCGGGTCCCCGGGTGGCGTCACAGGGTGAAGTCGGGACCCCGGCACCCGAGGTCCCAGGTTCGATTCCCCATACCGGCCAAAAAACCCCGGGTCGGGTCGGGTCCTCTGGTGGTGTCACAGGGTGATATCGGGACCCCGGCAACTGAGGTCCCACGTTCGATTCCCCATATCGGCCATTAGACCACAGGTCGCGACGGGTCCCCGTGTGGCGTCACAGGGTGATATCGGGACCCCGGCACCCGAGGTCCCAGGTTCAATTCCCCATACCGGCCAAAAAACCCTGGGTCGGGTCTGGTCCCCGGGTGGTGTCACAGGGTGATGTCGGGACCCCGGCAACTGAGGTTCCAGGTTCGATTCCCCATATCGGCCATTAGACCCCAGGTCGCGTCGGGTCGCCGGGTGGCGTCACAGGGTGATGTCGGGACCCCGGCACGCGAGGTCCCAGGTTCAATTCCCCATACCGACAAAAAACACCGGGTCGGGTCTGGTCCACGTGTGGCGTCACAGGGTGATGTCAGGACCCCGGAACCCGAGGTCCAAGGTTCGATTCCCAATACCGGCCTAAAATCCCCGTGTCGGGTCGGGTCCCCGGGTAGCGTCACAGGGTGATGTCGGGACCCCGGCACCCGAGGTCCCAGGTTCAATTCCCCATACCGGCTAAAAAACCCTGGGTCGAGTCGGGTCCCCGGGTGGCGTCACAGGGTGATATTGGGACCCCGGCAGCCGAGATCCCACATTCGATTCCCCATACCGGCCAAAAAACCCCGGGTCGGGTCGGGTCCCCGGTGGCGTCACAGGTTGATATCGGGACCCCGGCACCCGAGGTCCTACGTTCGATTCCCCATAACGGCGCCTGGACCCGTGGTCGGGTCGTGTCGCCAGGTGGCATCACAGGGTGATGTCAAAACCCCGGCAGCGAGGTCCCAGGTTCGATTCCCCATACGGGCCAAAAAACCCCGGGTCGGGTCGGGTCCCCGGGTGGCGTCACAGGGTGATGTCGGGACCAGAGCACCCGAGGTCCCACGTTCGATTCCCCATGCCGGCCAAAAAACCCCGTGTCGGGTCGGGTCCCTGGGTGGCGTCACAGGGTGATATTGGGACCCGGACACCCGAGGTCCCAGGTTAGATTTCCCATACCGGCTAAAAAACCCCGGGTCGGGTCGGGTCGCCGGGTGGCATCACAGGGTGATGTCGAGACCCCGGCAGCCGAGGTCTCACGTTCGATTCCCCATACCAATCAAAAAACCCCGGGTCGGGTCGGTTCGCCGGGTGGCGTCACAGGGTGATGTCGGGACCCCGGCATGCGAGGTTCCAGGTTCGATTCCCCATACCGGCCAAGAAAATTCCGGGTCGGGTCGGGTCCCCGGGTGGCGTCAAAGGGTGATGTCGGGACCCCGGCACCCGTGGTCTCAGGTTCGATTCCCCATACCGGCCAAAAAACCCCGGGTCGGGTCGGGTCCCCGGGTGGCGTCACAGGGTGATATTGGAACCCCGGCACCCGAGGTTCCAGGTTCGATTCCCCATACCAGCCCCTGGACCCCGGGTCGGGTCGGGTCCCCGGGTGGCGTCACAGGGTGATGTCGGGACCCTGGCACCCGAGGTCCCAGGTTCAATTCCCCATACCGGTCAAAAAAGACCGGGTCGGGTCTGGTCCCCGGGTGGTGTCACATGGTGATGTCGGGACCCCGGCACCTGAGGTCCCAAGTTCGATTCCCCATATCGGCCATTAGACCCCAGGTCGGGTCGGGTCGCCGGGTGGCGTCACAGGGTGATGTCGGGACCCCGGCACGCGAGGTCCCAGGTTCAATTCCCCATACCGACAAAAAATACCGGGTCGGGTCTGGTCCACGTGTGGCGTCACAGGGTGATGTCAGGACCCCGGAACCCGAGGTCCAAGGTTCGATTCCCAATACCGGCCTAAAATCCCCGTGTCGGGTCGGGTCCCCGGGTAGCGTCACAGGGTGATGTCGGAACCCCGGCACCCGAGGTCCCAGGTTCAATTCCCCATACCGGCTAAAAAACCCTGGGTCGAGTCGGGTCCCCGGGTGGCGTCACAGGGTGATATTGGGACCCCGGCAGCCGAGGTCCCACATTCGATTCCCCATACCGGCCAAAAAACCCCGGGTCGGGTCGGGTCCCCGGTGGCGTCACAGGTTGATATCGGGACCCCGGCACACGAGGTCCTACGTTCGATTCCCCATAACGGCGCCTGGACCCGTGGTCGGGTCGTGTCGCCAGGTGGCATCACAGGGTGATGTCAAAACCCCGGCAGCGAGGTCCAAGTTTCGATTCCCCATACCGGTCAGAAAACCCCGGGTCGGGTCGGGTCCCCGGGTGGCGTCACAGGGTGATGTCGGGACCAGGGCACCCGAGGTCCCACGTTCGATTCCCCATGCCGGCCAAAAAACCCCGTGTCGGGTCGGGTCCCTGGGTGGCGTCACAGGGTGATATTGGGACCCGGACACCCGAGGTCCCAGGTTAGATTTCCCATACCGGCCAAAAAACCCCGGGTCGGGTCGGGTCGCCGGGTGGCATCACAGGGTGATGTCGAGACCCCGGCAGCCGAGGTCCCATTTTCGATTCCCCATACTGGCCCCTGGACACCTGGTCGGGTCAGGTCGCCGGGTGGCATCACAGGGTGATGTCGAGACCCCGGCAGCCGAGGTCCCATTTTCGATTCCCCATACTGGCCCCTGGACACCTGGTCGGGTCAGGTCGCCGGGTGGCATCACAGGGTGATGTCGAGACCCCGGCACCCGAGGTCCCAGGTTCGATTCCCCACACCGGCCCCTGGACCCTTGGTCGGGTCGGGTCGCCTGGTGGCATCACAGGGTTATGTCGAGACCCTGTAACCGAGGTCCCACGTACGATTCCCCATACCGGCCAAAAAACCCCGTGTCGGGTCGGGTCCCCGGTGGCGTCACAGGTTGATATAGGGACCCGGGCACCCGAGGTCCTACGTTCGATTCCCCATAACGGCGCCTGGACCCCTGGTCGGGTCGTGTCGCCAGGTGGCATCACAGGGTGATGTCAAAACCACGGCAGCGAGGTCCCAGGTTCGATTCCCCATACCGGCCAGAAAACTCCGGGTCGGGTCGGGTCCCCTGGTGGCGTCACAGGGTGATGTCGGGACCAGGGCACCCGAGGTCCCACGTTCGATTCCCCATGCCGGCCAAAAAACCCCGTGTCGGGTCGGGTCCCTGGTTGGCGTCACAGGGTGATATTGGGACCCGGACACCCGAGGTCCCAGGTTAGATTCCCCATACCGGCCAAAAAACCCCGGGTCGGGTCGGGTCACCGGGTGGCATCACAGTGTGATGTCGAGACCCCGGCACCCGAGGTCCCATTTTCGATTCCCCATAACGGCCTCTGGACACCTGGTCGGGTCAGGTCGCCGGGTGGCATCACAGGGTGATGTCGAGACCCCGGAACCGAGGTCCCAGGTTCGATTCCCCATACCGGCCAAAAAACCCCGGGTCGGGTCGGGTCCCCGGGTGGCGTCACAGGGTGATGTCGGGATCCCGGCACCCAAGGTCCCAGGTTCGATTCCCCATACTGGCCAAAAAACCCCAGGTCGGGTCGGGTCCCCGGGTGGCGTCACAGGGTGATGTCGGGACCCCGGCACCCGAGGTCCCAGGTTCAATTCCCCATACCGGCCAAAAAACACCAGGTCGGGTCGGGTCCCCGGGTGGCGTCACAGCGTGATGTCGGGATCCTGGCACCTGAGGTCCCAGGTTCGATTCCCCATACCGGCCAAAAAACCACGGGTCGGGTCGCCGGGTGGCGTCACAGGGTGATGTTGGGACCCCGGCACCCGAGGTCCCAGGTTCAATTCCCCATACCGGCCAAAAAACCCCAGGTCGGGTCGGGTCCCCGGGTGTCGTCACAGGGTGATGTCGGGACCCCGGCAACTGAGGTCCCTGGTTCGATTCCCCATATCGGCCATTAGACCCCAGGTCGCGTCGGGTCGCCGAGTGGCTTCACACGGTGATGTCGGGACCCCGGCACCCGAAGTCCCAAGTTTGATTCCCCATACCGGCCAAAAAACCCTAGGTCGAGTCGGGTCGCCGGGTGGCGTCACAGGGTGATATTGGGACCCCGGCAGCCGAGGTCCCACATTCGATTCCCCATACCGGCCAGAAAACCCCGGGTCGGGTCGGGTCCTATGGTGGCGTCACAGGGTGATGTCGGGACCCGGACGCCCGAGGTCCCAGGTTCAATTCCCCATACCGGCCAAAAAACCATGGGTCGGGTCCCCGTGTGGCGTCACAGGGTGATGTCAGGACCCCGGCACCCGAGAACCCACGTTCGATTCCCCATACCGGCCCCTGGACCCCTGGTCGGGTCGTGTCGCCGGGTGGCATCACAGGGTGATGTCGAGACCCCGGAACCCGAGGTCCCAGGTTCGATTCCCCACACCGGCCCCTGGACCCTTGGTCGGGTCGGGTCGCCGGGTGGCATCACAGGGTGATGTCGAGACCCCGGAACCGAGGTCCCACGTACGATTCCCCATACCGGCCAAAAAACCTCGGGTCGGCTCGGGTCCCCGGGTGGCGTCACAGGGTGATGTCGGGACCCCGGCACCCGAGGTCCCAGGTTCGATTCCCCATACCGGCCAAAAAACCCCGGGTCGGGTCGGGTCCCCTGGTGGTGTCACAGGGTGATATCGGGACCCCGGCAACTGAGGTCCCAGGTTCGATTCCCCATATCGGCCATTAGACCACAGGTCGCGACGGGTCCCCGTGTGGCGTCACAGGGTGATATCGGGACCCCGGCACCCGAGGTCCCAGGTTCAATTCCCCATACCGGCCAAAAAACCCTGGGTCGGGTCTGGTCCCCGGGTGGTGTCACAGGGTGATGTCGGGACCCCGGCAACTGAGGTTCCAGGTTCGATTCCCCATATCGGCCATTAGACCCCAGGTCGCGTCGGGTCGCCGGGTGGCGTCACAGGGTGATGTCGGGACCCCGGCACGCGAGGTCCCAGGTTCAATTCCCCATACCGACAAAAAACACCGGGTCGGGTCTGGTCCACGTGTGGCGTCACAGGGTGATGTCAGGACCCCGGAACCCGAGGTCCAAGGTTCGATTCCCAATACCGGCCTAAAATCCCCGGGTCGGGTCGGGTCCCCGGGTGGCGTCACAGGGTGATGTCGGGACCCCGGCACCCGAGGTCCCAGGTTCAATTCCCCATACCGGCTAAAAAACCCTGGGTCGAGTCGGGTCCCCGGGTGGCGTCACAGGGTGATATTGGGAACCCGGCAGCCGAGATCCCACATTCGATTCCCCATACCGGCCAAAAAACCCCGGGTCGGGTCGGGTCCCCGGTGGCGTCACAGGTTGATATCGGGACCCCGGCACCCGAGGTCCTACGTTCGATTCCCCATAACGGCGCCTGGACCCGTGGTCGGGTCGTGTCGCCAGGTGGCATCACAGGGTGATGTCAAAACCCCGGCAGCGAGGTCCCAGGTTCGATTCCCCATACGGGCCAAAAAACCCCGGGTCGGGTCGGGTCCCCGGGTGGCGTCACAGGGTGATGTCGGGATCCCGGCACCCGAGGTCCCACGTTCGATTCCCCATACCGGCCAAAAAACACCAGGTCGGGTAGGGTCCCCGGGTGGCCTCACAGCTTGATATCGGGATCCCGGCACCCGAGGTCCCAGGTTCGATTCCCCATACCGTCCCAAAAACCACGGGTCGGGTCCCCGGGTGGCATCACAGGGTGATGTCGGGACCCCGGCACCCGAGGTCCCAGGTTCGATTCCCCATATCGGCCATTAGACCCCAGGTCGGGTCGGGTCGCCGGGTGGCGTCACACGGTGATGTCGGGACCCCGGCACCCGAGGTCCCAGGTTCGATTCCCCATACCGGCCAAAAAACACCAGGTCGGGTAGGGTCCCCGGGTGGCCTCACAGCTTGATATCGGGATCCCGGCACCCGAGGTCCCAGGTTCGATTCCCCATACCGTCCCAAAAACCACGGGTCGGGTCCCCGGGTGGCATCACAGGGTGATGTCGGGACCCCGGCACCCGAGGTCCCAGGTTCGATTCCCCATATCGGCCATTAGACCCCAGGTCGGGTCGGGTCGCCGGGTGGCGTCACACGGTGATGTCGGGACCCCGGCACCCGAGGTCCCAGGTTCGATTCCCCATACCAATCAAAAAACCCCGGGTCGGGTCGGTTCGCCGGGTGGCGTCACAGGGTGATGTCGGGACCCCGGCATGCGAGGTTCCAGGTTCGATTCCCCATACAGGCCAAGAAAATTCCGGGTCGGGTCGGGTCCCCGGGTGGCGTCAAAGGGTGATGTCGGGACCCCGGCACCCGTGGTCTCAGGTTCGATTCCCCATACCGGCCAAAAAACCCCGGGTCGGGTCGGGTCCCCGGTGGCGTCACAGGGTGATATTGGAACCCCGGCACCCGAGGTTCCAGGTTTGATTCCCCATACCGGCCCCTGGACCCCGTCTCGGCTCGGGTCCCCGGGTGGCGTCACAGGGTGCTGTCGGGACCCCGGCACCCGAGGTCCGAGCTTCGATTCCCCATACTGGCCCCTGGACCCTGGGTCGTGTCGGGTCCCCCGGTGGCGTCACAAGGTGATGTCAGGACCACGGCACCAGAGTTCCCAGTTTCGATTCCGCACACCGGCCAAAAAACCCCGTGTCGGGTAGGGTCCCCGGGTGGCGTCACAGGGTGATGTCGGGACGCTGGCACCCGAGGTCCCAGGTTCGATTCCCAATACCGGCCAAAAAACCCCGGGTCGGGTCGTGTCCCCGGGTGGCGTCACAGGGTGCTGTTGGCACCCCGGCACCCGAGGTCCCACGTTCGATTCCCCATACCGGCCCCTGGACCCCGGGTTGGGTCGGGTCCCCGGGTGGCGTCACAGGGTGATGTCGAGACCCCGGCAACCGAGGTCCCAGGTTCGATTCCCCATACCAGCACCTAGACCCCGGGTCGGGTCGGGTCCCCGGGTGGCGTCACAGGGTGGTGTAGGGACCCAGGCACCCGAGGTCCAAGGTTCGATTCCCCATACCGGCCCCTGGACCCCGGCTCGGCTCGGGTCCCCGGGTGGCGTCACAGGGTGCCGTCGGGACCTCGGCACCCGAGGTCCCAGGTTCGATTCCCCATACCGGCCCCTGGACCCCGGGTCAGGTCGGGTCCCCGGGTGGCGTCACAGGGTGATGTCGGGACCCCGGCACGCGAGGTCCCAAGTTCGATTCCCAATACCGGCCCCTGGACCCCGGGTCGGGTCGGGTCCCTGGGTGGCGTCACAGGGTGATGTCGGGACCCCAGCACCCGAGGTCCGAGCTTCGATTCCCCATACCGGCCCCTGGACCCTGGGTCGGGTTGGGTCCCCCGTTGGCGTCACAGGGTGATGTCGGAACTACGGCACCAGAGTTCCCAGTTTCGATTCCGCACACCGGCCAAAAAACCCCGTGTCGGGTAGGTTCCCCTGGTGGCGTCACAGGGTGATGTCGGGACGCTGGCACCCGAGGTCCCAGGTTCGATTCCCCATACCGGCCAAAAAACCCCGGGTCGGGTCTGGTCCCCGGGTGGTGTCACAGGGTGATGTCGGGACCCCGGCACCCGAGGTCCCAAGTTCGATTCCCTATACCAGCCCCTAGACCCCGGGTCGGGTCTGGTCCCCGGGTGGTGTCACAGGGTGATGTCGGGACCCCGGCACCCGAGGTCCCAGGTTCAATTCCCCATACCGGTCAAAAAACACCAGGTCGGGACTGGTCCCCGGGTGTTGTCACAGGGTGATGTCAGGACCCCGGCACCTGAGGTCCCAAGTTGAATTCCCCATATCGGCCATTAGACCCCAGGTCGCGTCGGGTCCCCGGGTGGCGTCACAGGGTGATGTCGGGACCCCGGCACGCGAGGTCCCAGGTTCACTTCCCCATACCGGTCAAAAAACACCGGGTCGGGTCTGGTCCCCGTGTGGTGTCACAGGGTGATGTCGGTACCCCGGCACCTGAGGTCCCAAGTTCGATTCCCCATATCGGCCATTAGACCCCAGGTCGCGTCGGGTCCTCGGGTGGTGTCACAGGGTGATGTCGGGACCCCGGCACGCGAGGTCCCAGGTTCAATTCCCCATACCGACAAAAAACCCCGGGTCGGGTCTGGTCCCCGTGTGGCGTCACAGGGTGATGTCGGGACCCCGGAAACCGAGGTCCAAGGTTCGATTCCCAATACCGGCCTAAAATCCCCGTGTCGGGTCGGGTCCCCGGGTGGCGTCACAGGGTGATGTCTGGACGCCGGCACGCGAGGTCCCACGTTCGATTCCCCATACCGGTCAAAAAAATTCCGGGTCGGGTCGGGTCCCCGGGTGGCGTCACAGGGTGATGTCGGGGCCCTGGCACCCGAGGTCCCAGGTTCCATTCGTCATACCGGCCCCTGGACCCCGGGTCGGGTCGGGTCCCCAGGTGGCGTCACAGGGTGATGTCGGGACCCCGGCACGCGAGGTCCCACGTTCGATACCCCATACAGGCCAAAAAAATTTCGGGTCGGCTCGGGTCCCCGGGTGGCGTCACAGGGTGATGTCGGGACCCTGGCACGCGAGGTCCCAGGTTCAATTCCCCATACCGGCCAAAAAACCCCGGGTCGGGTCGGGTCCCCGGGTGGCGTCAGAGGTTGCTGACGGCACCCCGGCACCCAAGGTCCCACGTTCGATTCCCCATATCAGCCAAAAAACCCGGGGTCGGGTCAGGTCCCCGGGTGGCATCACAGGGTGATGACGGGACCACGGCACCAGAGTTCCCAGTTTCGATTCCGCACAGCGGCCAAAAAACCCCGGGTCGGGTCGGTTCCCCGGGTGGCGTCACAGGGTGATGTCGGGACCCTGGCACCCAAGGTCTCAGGTTCGATTCCCAATACCGGCCAAAAAACCTCGGGTCGGGTCGGGTCCCCGGGTGGCGTCACAGGGTGCTGTCGGGACCCCGGAAACCGAGGTCCCACGTTCGATTCCCCATACCGGCCCCTGGACCCCGGGTCAGGTCGGGTCCCCGGGTGGCGTCACAGAGTGATGTCGGGACCCCGGCACCCTTGGTCCCAGGTTCGATTCCCCATACCGGCCCCTGGACCCCGGGTCGGCTCGGGTCCCCGGGTGGCGTCACAGGGTGATGTCGGGACCCCGGCACCCGATGTCCCACGTTCGATTCCCCATACTGGCCCCTGGACCCCGGGTCGGGTCGGGTCCCCGGGTGGCGTCACAGGGTGATGTCGGGACCCCGGCACGCGAAGTCCCAAGTTCGATTTTCCATATCGGCCAAAAAACCCCGGGTCGGGTCGGGTCCCCGGGTGGCGTCACAGGGTGGTGTAGGGACCCAGGCACCCGAGGTCCAAGGTTCGATTCCCCATACCGGCCCCTGGACCCCGGCTCGGCTCGGGTCCCCGGGTGGCGTCACAGGGTGCTGTCGGGACCTCGGCACCCGAGGTCCCAGGTTCGATTCCCCATACTGGCCCCTGGACCCCGGGTCGGGTCGTGTCCCCGGGTGGCGTCACAGGGTGATATTGGTACCCCGGCACCCGAGGTCCCAGGTTCGATTCCGCATACCAGCCCCTGGACCCCGGGTCGGGTCGGGTTCCCGGGTGGCGTCACAGGGTGATGTCGGGACCCCGGCACGCGAGGTCCCAAGTTCGATTTTCCATATCGGCCAAAAAAACCCCGTGTCGGGTCAGGTCCCCGGGTGGCGTCACAGGGTGATGTCGGGACCCAGGCACCCGAGGTCCAAGGTTCGATTCCCCATATCGGCCCCTGCACCCCGGCTCGGCTCGGGACCCCGGGTGGCGTCACAGGGTGCTGTCGGGACTTCAGCACGCGAGGTCCCAGGTTCGATTCCTCATATCGGCCATTAGACCCCGGGTCGCGTCTGGTGCCTGGGTGGTGTCACAGGGTGATGTCTGGACGCCGGCACGCGAGGTCCCATGTTCCATTCCTCATAACGGCCCCTGGACCCCGGGTCGGGTCGGGTCCCCAGGTGGCGTCACAGGGTGATGTCGGGACCACGGCACCAGAGTTCCCAGTTTCGATTCCGCACACCAGCCAAAAAACCCCGGGTCGGGTCGGGTCCCCGGGTGGCGTCACAGGGTGCTGTCGGGACCCCGGAAACCGAGGTCCCACGTTCGATTCCCCATACCGGCCCCTGGACCCCGGGTCAGGTCGGGTCCCCGGGTGGCGTCACAGAGTGATGTCGGGACCCCGGCACCCTTGGTCCCAGGTTCGATTCCCCATACCGGCCCCTGGACCCCGGGTCGGCTCGGGTCCCCGGGTGGCGTCACAGGGTGATGTCGGGACCCCGGCACCCGATGTCCCACGTCCGATTCCCCATACTGGCCCCTGGACCCCGGGTCGGGTCGGGTCCCCGGGTGGCGTCACAGGGTGATGTTGGGACCCCGGCACGCGAGGTCCCAAGTTCGATTTTCCATATCGGCCAAAAAAACCCGGGTCAGGTCGGGTCCCCAGGTGGCGTCACAGGGTGCTGTCGCGACCCCGGCACGCGAGGTCTCAAGTTCGATTTTCCATATCGGCCAAAAAACCCCGGGTCGGGTCGGGTCCCCGGGTGGCGTCACAGGGTGATGTCGGGACTCCGGCACCCGAGGTCCCACGTTCGATTCCCCATACCGGCCAAAAAACCCCGGGTCGTTTCGGGTCCCCGGGTGGTGTCACAGGGTGATGTCGGGACCCCGGCACCCGAGAACCCACGTTCGATTCCCCATACCGGCCCCTGGACCCCTGGTCAGGTCGTGTCGCCGGGTGGCATCACAGGGTGATGTCGAGACCCCGACACCCGAGGTCCCAGGTTCGATTCCCCACACCGGCCCCTGGACCCTTCGTAAGGTCTGGTCCCCGGGTGGTGTCACAGGGTGATGTCGGGACCCCGGCAACTGAGGTTCCAGGTTCGATTCCCCATATCGGCCATTAGACCCCAGGTCGAGTCGGGTCGCCGGGTGGCGTCACAGGGTGATGTCGGGACCACGGCACGCGAGGTCCCAGGTTCAATTCCCCATACCAACAAAAAACACCGGGTCGGGTCTGGTCCACGTGTGGCGTCACAGGGTGATGTCAGGACCCCGGAACCCGAGGTCCAAGGTTCGATTCCCAATACCGGCCTAAAATCCCCGTGTCGCGTCGGGTCCCCGGGTAGCATCACAGGGTGATGTCGGGACCCCGGCACCGGAGGTCCCAGGTTCAATTCCCCATACCGGCTAAAAAACCCTGGGTCGAGTCGGGTCCCCGGGTAGCGTCACAGGGTGATATTGGGACCCCGGCAGCCGAGGTCCCACATTTGATTCCCCATACCGGCCAAAAAACCCCGGGTTGTGTCGGGTCCCCGGTGGCGTCACAGGTTGATATAGGGACCCGGGCACCCGAGGTCCTACGTTCGATTCCCCATACGGGCCAAAAAACCCCGGGTCGAGTCGGGTCCCCGGGTGGCGTCACAGGGTGATGTCGAGACCCCGGCACCCAAGGTCCCAGGTTCGATTCCACATATTGGCCATTAGACCCCAGGTCGCGTCGGGTCACGGGGTGGCGTCACAGGGTGATGTCGAGACCCCGGCACCCGAGGTCCCAGGTTCAATTCCCCATACCGGCCAAAAAACACCGGGTCGGGTCTGGTCCCCGTGTGGCGTCACAGGGTGATGTCAGGACCCCGGAACCCGAGGTCCAAGGTTCGATTCCCCATACCGGCCTAAAAACCCTGGGTCGAGACGGGTCCCCGGGTGGCGTCACAGGGTGATATTGGGACCCCGGCAGCCGAGGTCCCAGGTTCAATTCCCCATACCGGCCAAAAAACCATGGGTCGGGTCCCCCGGGTGGCGTCACAGGGTAATGTCGGGACCCCGGCACGCGAGGTCCCAAGTTCGATTCCCCATACCGGCCCCTGGACCCCTGGTCGGGTCGTGTCGCCGGGTGGCATCACAGGGTGATGTCGAGACCCCGGCACCCGAGGTCCCAGGTTCGATTCCCCACACCGGCCCCTGGACCCTTCGTCGGGTCGGGTCGCCGGGTGGCATCACAGGGTGATGTTGAGACGCCGGAACCGAGGTCCCACGTACGATTCCCCATATCGGCCAAAAAACCCCAGGTCGGGTCGGGTCCCCGGGTGGTGTCACAGGGTGATGTCGGGACCCCGGCAACTGAGGTTCCAGGTTCGATTCCCCATATCGGCCATTAGACCCCAGGTCGCGTCGGGTCCCCGGGTGGCGTCACAGGGTGATGTCGGGACCCCGGCACGCGAGGTCCCAGGTCCAATTCCCCATACCGACAAAAAACACTGGGTCGGGTCTGGTCCACGTGTGGCGTCACAGGGTGATGTCAGGACCCCGGAACCCGAGGTCCAAGGTTCGATTCCCAATACCGGCCTAAAATCCCCGTGTCGGGTCGGGTCCCCGGGTGTGGTCAGAGGGTGATGTCGGGACCACGGCACCCGAGGTCCCAGGTTCAATTCCCCATACCGGCTAAAAAACCCTGGGTCGAGTCGGGTCCCCGGGTAGCGTCACAGGGTGATATTGGGACCCCGGCAGCCGAGGTCCCACATTTGATTCCCCATACCGGCCAAAAAACCCCGGGTCGTGTCGGGTCCCCGGTGGCGTCACAGGTTGATATAGGGACCCGGGCACCCGAGGTCCTACGTTCGATTCCCCATAACGGCGCCTGGACCCCTGGTCGGGTCGGGTTCCCGGGTGGCGTCACAGGGTGATGTCGGGATCCCGGCACCCAAGGTCGCAGGTTCGATTCCCCATGCCGGCCAAAAAACCCCGTGTTGGGTCGGGTCCCTGGGTGGCGTCACAGGGTGATATTGAGACCTGGACACCCAAGGTCCCAGGTTAGATTCCCCATACCGGCCAAAAAACCCCAGGTCGGGTCGGGTCGCCGGGTGGCGTCACAGCGTGATGTCGGGACCCCGGCACCCGAGGTCCCAGGTTCAATTCCCCATACCGGCCAAAAAACCCCAGGTCGGGTCGGGTCGCCGGGTGGTGTCACAGGGTGATGTCGGGACCCCGGCACCCGAGGTCCCAGGTTCAATTCCCCATACCGGCCAAAAAACCCTGGGTCGGGTCTGGTCCCCGGGTGGCGTCACAGGGTGATGTCGAGACCCAGGCACCCAAGGTCCCAGGTTCGATTCCACATATTGGCCATTAGACCCCAGGTCGCGTCGGGTCACGGGGTGGCGTCACAGGGTGATGTCGAGACCCCGGCACCCGAGGTCCCAGGTTCAATTCCCCATACCGGCCAAAAAACACCGGGTCGGGTCTGGTCCCCGTGTGGCGTCACAGGGTGATGTCAGGACCCCGGAACCCGAGGTCCAAGGTTCGATTCCCCATACCGGCCTAAAAACCCTGGGTCGAGACGGGTCCCCGGGTGGCGTCACAGGGTGATATTGGGACCCAGGCAGCCGAGGTCCCACGTTCGATTCCCCATACCGGCCAGAAAACCCCGGGTCGGGTCGGGTCCCCGGGTGGCATCACAGGGTGATGTCGGGACCAGGGCACCCGAGGTCCCATGTTCGATTCCCCATGCCGGCCAAAAAACCCCGTGTCGGGTCGCGTCCCTGGGTGGCGTCACAGGGTGATATTGGGACCCGGACGCCCGAGGTCCCAGGTTCAATTCCCCATACCGGCCAAAAAACCATGGGTCGGGTCCCCGGGTGGCGTCACAGGGTGATGTCGGGAACCCGGCACCCGAGAACCCACGTTCGATTCCCCATACCGGCCCCTGGACCCCTGGTCGGGTCGTGTCGCCGGGTGGCATCACAGGGTGATGTCGAGACCCCGGCACCCGAGGTCCCAGGTTCGATTCCCCACACCGGCCCCTGGACCCTTGGTCGGGTCGGGTCCCCGGGTGGCATCACAGGGTGATGTCGAGACCCCGGAACCGAGGTCCCACGTACGATTCCCCATACCGGCCAAAAAACCCCGGGTCGGGTCGGGTCCCCGGGTGGCGTCACAGGGTGATGTCGGGACCCCGGCACCCGAGGTCGCAGGTTCGATTCCCCATACCGGCCAAAAAACTACGGGTCGGGTCGGGTCCCCGGGTGGTGTCACAGGGTGATATCGGGACCCCGGCAACTGAGGTCCCAGGTTCGATTCCCCATATCGGCCATTAGACCCCAGGTCGCGTCGGGTCCTCGGGTGGCGTCACAGGGTGATGTCGGGACCCCGGCACGCGAGGTCCCAGGTTCAATTCCCCATACCGTCAAAAAACACCGGGTCGGGTCTGGTCCACGTGTGGCGTCACAGGGTGATGTCAGGACCCCGGAACCCGAGGTCCAAGGTTCGATTCCCAATACCGGCCTAAAATCCCCGGGTCGCGTCAGGTCCCCGGATAGCGTCACAGGGTGATGTCGGGACCCCGGCACCCGAGGTCCCAGGTTCAATTCCCCATACCGGCTAAAAAACCCTGGGTCGAGTCGGGTCCCCGGGTGGCGTCACAGGGTGATATTGGGACCCCGGCAGCCGAGATCCCACATTCGATTCCCCATACCGGCCAAAAAACCCCGGGTCGGGTCGGGTCCCCGGTGGCGTCACAGGTTGATATCGGGACCCCGGCACCCGAGGTCCTACGTTCGATTCCCCATAACGGCGGCTGGACCTATGGTCGGGTCGTGTCGCCAGGTGGCATCACAGGGTGATGTCAGGACCCCGGAACCCGAGGTCCAAAGTTCGATTCCCCATACCAGCCAGAAAACCCCTGGTCGGGTCGTGTCCCCGTGTGGCGTCACAGGGTGATATTGGGACCCCGGCAGCCGAGGTCCCACATTCGATTCCCCATACCGGCCAGAAAACCCCGGGTCGGGTCGGGTCCCCGGGTGGCGTCACAGGGTGATGTCGGGACCCGGGCACCCGAGGTCCCATGTTCGATTCCCCATGCCGGCCAAAAAACCCCGTGTCGGGTCAGGTCCCTGGGTGGCGTCACAGGGTGATATTGGGACCCGGACGCCCGAGGTCCCAGGTTCAATTCCCCATACCGGCCAAAAAACCATGGGTCGGGTCCCCCGGGTGGCGTCACAGGGTAATGTCGGGACCCCGGCACGCGAGGTCCCAAGTTCGATTCCCCATACCGGCCCCTGGACCCCTGGTCGGGTCGTGTCGCCGGGTGGCATCACAGGGTGATGTCGAGACCCCGGCACCCGAGGTCCCAGGTTCGATTCCCCACACCGGCCCCTGGACCCTTGGTCGGGTCGGGTCGCCGGGTGGCATCACAGGGTGATGTTGAGACGCCGGAACCGAGGTCCCACGTACGATTCCCCATATCGGCCAAAAAACCCTGGGTCGGGTCTGGTCCCCGGGTGGTGTCACAGGGTGATATCGGGACCCCGGCAACTGAGGTCCCAGGTTCGATTCCCCATATCGGCCATTAGACCCCAGGTCGCGTCGGGTCCCCGTGTGGCGTCACAGGGTGATATCGGGACCCCGGCACCCGAGGTCCCAGGTTCAATTCCCCATACCGGCCAAAAAACCCTGGGTCGGGTCTGGTCCCCGGGTGGTGTCACAGGGTGATGTCGGGACCCCGGCAACTGAGGTTCCAGGTTCGATTCCCCATATCGGCCATTAAACCCCAGGTCGCGTCGGGTCCCCGTGTGGCGTCACAGGGTGATGTCGGGACCCCGGCACGCGAGGTCCCAGGTTCAATTCCCCATACCGACAAAAAACACCGGGTCGGGTCTGGTCCACGTGTGGCGTCACAGGGTGATGTCAGGACCCCGGAACCCGAGGTCCAAGGTTCGATTCCCAATACCGGCCTAAAATCCCCGTGTCGCGTCGGGTCCCCGGATAGCGTCACAGGGTGATGTCGGGACCCCGGCACCCGAGGTCCCAGGTTCAATTCCCCATACCGGCTAAAAAACCCTGGGTCGAGTCGGGTCCCCTGGTGGCGTCACAGGGTGATATTGGGACCCCGGCAGCCGAGGTCCCACATTCGATTCCCCATACCGGCCAAAAAACCCCGGGTCGGGTCGGGTCCCCGGTGGCGTCACAGGTTGATATCGGGACCCCGGCACCCGAGGTCCTACGTTCGATTCCCCATAACGGCGCCTGGACCTATGGTCGGGTCGTGTCGCCAGGTGGCATCACAGGGTGATGTCAAAACCCCGGCAGCGAGGTCCCAGGTTCGATTCCCCATACCAGCCAGAAAACCCCTGGTCGGGTCGGGTCCCCGTGTGGCGTCACAGGGTGATATTGGGACCCCGGCAGCCGAGGTCCCACATTCGATTCCCCATACCGGCCAGAAAACCCCGGGTCGGGTCGGGTCCCCGGGTGGCGTCACAGGGTGATGTCGGGACCCGGGCACCCGAGGTCCCATGTTCGATTCCCCATGCCGGCCAAAAAACCCCGTGTCGGGTCGGGTCCCCGGGTGGCGTCACAGGGTGATGTCGGGACCCCGGCACGCGAGGTCCCAAGTTCGATTCCCCATACCGGCCCCTGGACCCCTGGTCGGGTCGTGTCGCCGGGTGGCATCACAGGGTGATGTCGAGACCCCGGCACCCGAGGTCCCAGGTTCGATTCCCCACACCAGCCCCTGGACCCTTGGTCGGGTCAGATCCCCGGGTGGCATCACAGGGTGATGTCGAGATCCCGGAACCGAGGTCCCACGTACGATTCCCCATACCGGCCAAAAAACCCCGGGTCGGGTCGGGTCCCCGGGTGGCGTCACAGGGTGATGTCGGGACCCCGGCACCCGAGGTCGCAGGTTCGATTCCCCATACCGGCCAAAAAACCACGGGTCGGGTCGGGTCCCCGGGTGGTGTCACATGGTGATATCGGGACCCCGGCAACTGAGGTCCCAGGTTCGATTCCCCATATCGGCCATTAGACCCCAGGTCGCGTCGGGTCCCCGTGTGGCGTCACAGGGTGATATCGGGACCCCGGCACCCGAGGTCCCAGGTTCAATTCCCCATACCGGCCAAAAAACCCTGGGTCGGGTCTGGTCCCCGGGTGGTGTCACAGGGTGATGTCGGGACCCCGGCAACTGAGGTTCCAGGTTCGATTCCCCATATCGGCCATTAAACCCCAGGTCGCGTCGGGTCCCCGTGTGGCGTCACAGGGTGATGTCGGGACCCCGGCACGCGAGGTCCCAGGTTCAATTCCCCATACCGACAAAAAACACCGGCTCGGGTCTGGTCCACGTGTGGCGTCACAGGGTGATGTCAGGACCCCGGAACCCGAGGTCCAAGGTTCGATTCCCAATACCGGCCTAAAATCCCCGTGTCGCGTCGGGTCCCCGGATAGCGTCACAGGGTGATGTCGGGACCCCGGCACCCGAGGTCCCAGGTTCAATTCCCCATACCGGCTAAAAAACCCTGGGTCGAGTCGGGTCCCCGGGTGGCGTCACAGGGTGATATTGGGACCCCGGCAGCCGAGGTCCCACATTCGATTCCCCATACCGGCCAAAAAACCCCGGGTCGGGTCGGGTCCCCGGTGGCGTCACAGGTTGATATCGGGACCCCGGCACCCGAGGTCCTACGTTCGATTCCCCATAACGGCGCCTGGACCTATGGTCGGGTCGTGTCGCCAGGTGGCATCACAGGGTGATGTCAAAACCCCGGCAGCGAGGTCCCAGGTTCGATTCCCCATACCGGCCAGAAAACCCCTGGTAGGGTCGGGTCCCCGTGTGGCGTCACAGGGTGATATTGGGACCCCGGCACCCGAGGTCCCACGTTCGATTCCACATACCGGCCAGAAAACCCCGGGTCGGGTCGGGTCCCCAGGTGGCGTCACAGGGTGATGTCGGGACCCGGGCACCCGAGGTCCCATGTTCGATTCCCCATGCCGGCCAAAAAACCCCGTGTCGGGTCGGGTCCCTGGGTGGCGTCACAGGGTGATATTGGGACCCGGACGCCCGAGGTCCCAGGTTCAATTCCCCATACCGGCCAAAAAACCATGGGTCGGGTCCCCGGGTGGCGTCACAGGGTGATGTCGGGACCCCGTCACCCGAGAACCCACGTTCGATTCCCCATACCGGCCCCTGGACCCCTGGTCGGGTCGTGTCGCCGGGTGGCATCACAGGGTGATGTCGAGACCCCGGCACCCGAGGTCCCAGGTTCGATTCCCCACACCAGCCCCTGGACCCTTGGTCGGGTCAGATCCCCGGGTGGCATCACAGGGTGATGTCGAGATCCCGGAACCGAGGTCCCACGTACGATTCCCCATACCGGCCAAAAAACCCCGGGTCGGGTCGGGTCCCCGGGTGGCGTCACAGGGTGATGTCGGGACCCCGGCACCCGAGGTCGCAGGTTCGATTCCCCATACCGGCCAAAAAACCACGGGTCGGGTCGGGTCCCCGGGTGGTGTCACAGGGTGATATCGGGACCCCGGCAACTGAGGTCCCAGGTTCGATTCCCCATATCGGCCATTAGACCCCAGGTCGCGTCGGGTCCCCGTGTGGCGTCACAGGGTGATATCGGGACCCCGGCACCCGAGGTCCCAGGTTCAATTCCCCATACCGGCCAAAAAACCCTGGGTCGGGTCTGGTCCCCGGGTGGTGTCACAGGGTGATGTCGGGACCCCGGCAACTGAGGTTCCAGGTTCGATTCCCCATATCGGCCATTAAACCCCAGGTCGCGTCGGGTCCCCGTGTGGCGTCACAGGGTGATGTCGGGACCCCGGCACGCGAGGTCCCAGGTTCAATTCCCCATACCGACAAAAAACACCGGGTCGGGTCTGGTCCACGTGTGGCGTCACAGGGTGATGTCAGGACCCCGGAACCCGAGGTCCAAGGTTCGATTCCCAATACCGGCCTAAAATCCCCGTGTCGCGTCGGGTCCCCGGATAGCGTCACAGGGTGATGTCGGGACCCCGGCACCCGAGGTCCCAGGTTCAATTCCCCATACCGGCTAAAAAACCCTGGGTCGAGTCGGGTCCCCGGGTGGCGTCACAGGGTGATATTGGGACCCCGGCAGCCGAGGTCCCACATTCGATTCCCCATACCGGCCAAAAAACCCCGGGTCGGGTCGGGTCCCCGGTGGCGTCACAGGTTGATATCGGGACCCCGGCACCCGAGGTCCTACGTTCGATTCCCCATAACGGCGCCTGGACCTATGGTCGGGTCGTGTCGCCAGGTGGCATCACAGGGTGATGTCAAAACCCCGGCAGCGAGGTCCCAGGTTCGATTCCCCATACCGGCCAGAAAACCCCTGGTAGGGTCGGGTCCCCGTGTGGCGTCACAGGGTGATATTGGGACCCCGGCACCCGAGGTCCCACGTTCGATTCCACATACCGGCCAGAAAACCCCGGGTCGGGTCGGGTCCCCAGGTGGCGTCACAGGGTGATGTCGGGACCCGGGCACCCGAGGTCCCATGTTCGATTCCCCATGCCGGCCAAAAAACCCCGTGTCGGGTCGGGTCCCTGGGTGGCGTCACAGGGTGATATTGGGACCCGGACGCCCGAGGTCCCAGGTTCAATTCCCCATACCGGCCAAAAAACCATGGGTCGGGTCCCCGGGTGGCGTCACAGGGTGATGTCGGGACCCCGTCACCCGAGAACCCACGTTCGATTCCCCATACCGGCCCCTGGACCCCTGGTCGGGTCGTGTCGCCGGGTGGCATCACAGGGTGATGTCGAGACCCCGGCACCCGAGGTCCCAGGTTCGATTCCCCACACCAGCCCCTGGACCCTTGGTCGGGTCAGATCCCCGGGTGGCATCACAGGGTGATGTCGAGATCCCGGAACCGAGGTCCCACGTACGATTCCCCATACCGGCCAAAAAACCCCGGGTCGGGTCGGGTCCCCGGGTGGCGTCACAGGGTGATGTCGGTACCCCGGCACCTGAGGTCCCAAGTTCGATTCCCCATATCGGCCATTAGACCCCAGGTCGCGTCGGGTCCTCGGGTGGTGTCACAGGGTGATGTCGGGACCCCGGCACGCGAGGTCCCAGGTTCAATTCCCCATACCGACAAAAAACCCCGGGTCGGGTCGGGTCCCCGGGTGGCGTCACAGGGTGATGTCGGGACCCCGGCACCCGTGGTCTCAGGT
Source organism: Somateria mollissima (assembly GCA_951411735.1). Taxonomy (NCBI): domain Eukaryota; kingdom Metazoa; phylum Chordata; class Aves; order Anseriformes; family Anatidae; genus Somateria; species Somateria mollissima. Next base: position 409,409 of record OX598333.1, read on the forward strand.
TCGATTCCCCGTACTGGCCAAAAAACCCCGGGTCGGGTCGGGTCCCCGGGTGGTGTCACAGGGTGATGTCGGGACCCCGGCACCCAAGGTCCCAGGTTCGATTCCCCATACCGGCCAAAAAACCCCAGGTCGGGTCGGGTCCCTGGGTGGCGTCACAGGGTGATATTGGGACCCGGACGCCCGAGGTCCCAGGTTCAATTCCCCATACCGGCCAAAAAACCATGGGTCGGGTCCCCGGGTGGCGTAACAGGGTGATGTCGGGACCCCGGCACCTGAGAACCCACGTTCGATTCCCCACACCGGCCCCTGGACCCTTGGTCGGGTCGGGTCCCCGGGTGGCGTCACAGGGTGATGTCGGGACCCCGGCACCCGAGGTTGCAGGTTCGATTCCCCATACCGGCCAAAAAACCACGGGTCGGGTCGGGTCCCCGGGTGGTGTCACAGGGTGATATCGGGACCCCGGCAACTGAGGTCCCAGGTTCGATTCCCCATATCGGCCATTAGACCCCAGGTCGCGTCGGGTCCCCGGGTGGCGTCACAGGGTGATATCGGGACCCCGGCACCCGAGGTCCCAGCTTCGATTCCCCATACCGACAAAAAACACTGGGTCGGGTCTGGTCCACGTGTGGCGTCACAGGGTGATGTCAGGACCCCGGAACCCGAGGTCCAAGGTTCGATTCCCAATACCGGCCTAAAATCCCCGGGTCGGGTCGGGTCCCCGGATAGCGTCACAGGGTGATGTCGGGACCCCGGCACCCGAGGTCCCAGGTTCAATTCCCCATACCGGCTAAAAAACCCTGGGTCGAGTCGGGTCCCCGGTGGCGTCACAGGGTGATGTCGGGAACCCGGCACGCGAGGTCCCAAGTTCGATTCCCCATACCGGCCCCTGGACCCCTGGTCGGGTCGTGTCGCCGTGTGGCATCACAGGGTGATGTCGAGACCCCGGCACCCGAGGTCCCAGGTTCGATTCCCCACTCCGGCCCCTGGACCCTTGGTCGGGTCGGGTCCCCGGGTGGCATCACAGGGTGATGTCGAGACCCCGCAACCGAGGTCCCACGTACGATTCCCCATACCGGCTAAAAAACCCTGGTTCGGGTCGGGTCCCCGGGTGGCGTCACAGGGTGATGTCGGGACCCCGGCACCCGAGGTCCCAGCTTCGATTCCCCATACCGGCCAAAAAACCACGGGTCGGGTCGGGTCCCCGGGTGGTGTCACAGGGTGATATTGGGACGCCGGCAACTGAGGTCCCAGGTTCGATTCCCCATATCGGCCATTAGACCCCAGGTCGAGTCGGGTCGCTGGGTGGCGTCACAGGGTGATATCGGGACCCCGGCACGCGAAGTCCCAACTTCGATTTTCCATATCGGCCAAAAAAACCCGGGTCGGGTCGGGTCCCCGGGTGGCGTCACAGGGTGGTGTAGGGACCCAGGCACCCGAGGTCCAAGGTTCGATTCCCCATACCGGCCCCTGGACCCCGGCTCGGCTCGGGTCCCCGGGTGGCGTCACAGGGTGCTGTCGGGACCTCGGCACCCGAGGTCCCAGGTTCGATTCCCCATACCGGCCCCTGGACAACGGGTCGGGTCGGGTCCCCGGGTGGCGTCACAGGGTGATGTCGGGACCCCGGCACGCGAGTTTCCAAGTTCGATTCCCAATACCGGCCCCTGGACCCCGGGTCGGGTCGGGTCCCCGGGTGGCGTCACAGGGTGATGTCAGGACCCTGGCACCCGAGGTCCGAGCTTCGTTTCCCCATACCGGCCCCTGGACCCTGGGTCGGGTTGGGTCCCCCAGTGGCGTCACAGGGTGATGTCGGGACCACGGCACCAGAGTTCCCAGTTTCGATTCCGCACACCGGCCAAAAAACCCCTTGTCGGGTCGGGTCCCCGAGTGGCGTCACAGGGTGATGTCGGCACGCTGGCACCCGAGGTCCCAGGTTCGATTCCCAATACCGGCCAAAAAACCCCGAGTCAGGTCGGGTCCCCGGGTGGCGTCACAGGGTGCTGTTGGCACCCCGGCACCCGAGGTCCCACGTTCGATTCCCTATACCGGCCCCTGGACGCCGGGTCGGGTCGGGTCCCCGGATGGCGTCACAGGGTGATGTCGAGACCCCGGCACGCGAGGTCCCAGGTTCGATTCCCCATACCAGCCCCTAGACCCCGGGTCGGGTCTGGTCCCCGGGTGGTGTGACAGGGTGATGTCGGGACCCCGGCACCTGAGGTCCCAAGTTCGATTCCCAATATCGGCCATTAGACCCCAGGTCGCGTCGGGTCCCCGGGTGGCGTCACAGGGTGATGTCGAGACCCCGGCACCCGAGGTCCCAGGTTCAATTCCCCATACCGTTCAAAAAACACCGGGTCGGGTCTGGTCCCCGGGTGGTGTCACAGGGTGATGTCGGGACCCCGGCACCTGAGGTCCCAAGTTCGATTCCCCATATCGGCCATTAGACCCCAGGTCGCGTCGGGTCCTCGGGTGGCGTCACAGGGTGATGTCGGGACCCCGGCACGCGAGGTCCCAGGTTGAATTCCCCATACCGACAAAAAACCCCGGGTCGGGTCTGGTCCCCCTGTGGCGTCACAGGGTGATGTCGGGACCCCGGAAACTGAGGTCCAAGGTTCGATTCCCAATACCGGCCTAAAATCCCCGTGTCGGGTCGGGTCCCCGGGTGTGGTCAGAGGGTGATGTCGGGACCCCGGCAACTGAGGTTCCAGGTTCGATTCCCCATATCGGCCATTAGACCCCAGGTCGCGTCGGGTCCCCGTGTGGCGTCACAGGGTGATATCGGGACCCCGGCACCCGAGGTCCCAGGTTCAATTCCCCATACCGGCCAAAAAACCCTGGGTCGGGTCTGGTCCCCGGGTGGTGTCACAGGGTGATGTCGGGACCCCGGCAACTGAGGTTCCAGGTTCGATTCCCCATATCGGCCATTAAACCCCAGGTCGCGTCGGGTCCCCGTGTGGCGTCACAGGGTGATGTCGGGACCCCGGCACGCGAGGTCCCAGGTTCAATTCCCCATACCGACAAAAAACACCGGGTCGGGTCTGGTCCACGTGTGGCGTCACAGGGTGATGTCAGGACCCCGGAACCCAAGGTCCAAGGTTCGATTCCCAATACCGGCCTAAAATCCCCGTGTCGCGTCGGGTCCCCGGATAGCGTCACAGGGTGATGTCGGGACCCCGGCACCCGAGGTCCCAGGTTCAATTCCCCATACCGGCTAAAAAACCCTGGGTCGAGTCGGGTCCCCGGGTGGCGTCACAGGGTGATGTCGGGACCCCGGCAGCCGAGGTCCCACATTCGATTCCCCATATCGGCCAAAAAACCCCGGGTCGGGTCGGGTCCCCGGTGGCGTCACAGGTTGATATCGGGACCCCGGCACCCGAGGTCCTACGTTCGATTCCCCATAACGGCGCCTGGACCTATGGTCGGGTCGTGTCGCCAGGTGGCATCACAGGGTGATGTCAAAACCCCGGCAGCGAGGTCCCAGGTTCGATTCCCCATACCGGCCAGAAAACCCCTGGTAGGGTCGGGTCCCCGTGTGGCGTCACAGGGTGATATTGGGACCCCGGCAGCCGAGGTCCCACATTCGATTCCCCATACCGGCCAGAAAACCCCGGGTCGGGTCGGGTCCCCAGGTGGCGTCACAGGGTGATGTCGGGACCCGGGCACCCGAGGTCCCATGTTCGATTCCCCATGCCGGCCAAAAAACCCCGTGTCGGGTCGGGTCCCTGGGTGGCGTCACAGGGTGATATTGGGACCCGGACGCCCGAGGTCCCAGGTTCAATTCCCCATACCGGCCAAAAAACCCCGGGTCGGGTCCCCGGGTGGCGTCACAGGGTGATGTCGGGACCCCGTCACCCGAGAACCCACGTTCGATTCCCCATACCGGCCCCTGGACCCCTGGTCGGGTCGTGTCGCCGGGTGGCATCACAGGGTGATGTCGAGACCCCGGCACCCGAGGTCCCAGGTTCGATTCCCCACACCAGCCCCTGGACCCTTGGTCGGGTCAGATCCCCGGGTGGCATCACAGGGTGATGTCGAGATCCCGGAACCGAGGTCCCACGTACGATTCCCCATACCGGCCAAAAAACCACGGGTCGGGTCGGGTCCCCGGGTGGTGTCACAGGGTGATATCGGGACCCCGGCAACTGAGGTCCCAGGTTCGATTCCCCATATCGGCCATTAGACCCCAGGTCGCGTCGGGTCCCCGGGTGGCGTCACAGGGTGATATCGGGACCCCGGCACCCGAGGTCCCAGCTTCGATTCCCCATACCGACAAAAAACACCGGGTCGGGTCTGGTCCACGTGTGGCGTCACAGGGTGATGTCAGGACCCCGGAACCCGAGGTCCAAGGTTCGATTCCCAATACCGGCCTAAAATCCCCGGGTCGGGTCGGGTCCCCGGATAGCGTCACAGGGTGATGTTGGGACCCCGGCACCCGAGGTCCCAGGTTCAATTCCCCATACCGGCTAAAAAACCCTGGGTCGAGTCGGGTCCCCGGGTGGCGTCACAGGGTGATGTCGGGACCCCGGCACCCGAGGTCCCACGTTCGATTCCCCATACCGGCCAAAAAACCACGGGTCGGGTCGGGTCCCCGGGTGGTGTCACAGGGTGATATCGGGACGCCGGCAACTGAGGTCCCAGGTTCGATTCCCCATATCGGCCATTAGACCCCAGGTCGAGTCGGGTCGCCGGGTGGCGTCACAGGGTGATATCGGGACCCCGGCACGCGAAGTCCCAAGTTCGATTTTCCATATCGGCCAAAAAACCCCGGGTCGGGTCGGGTCCCCGGGTGGCGTCACAGGGTGGTGTACGGACCCAGGCACCCGAGGTCCAAGGTTCGATTCCCCATACCGGCCCCTGGACCCCGGGTCGGGTCGGGTCCCCGGGTGGCGTCACAGGGTGCTGTCGGGACCTCGGCACCCGAGGTCCCAGGTTCGATTCCCCATACCGGCCCCTGGACAACGGGTCGGGTCGGGTCCCCGGGTGGCGTCACAGGGTGATGTCGGGACCCCGGCACGCGAGGTTCCAAGTTCGATTCCCAATACCGGCCCCTGGACCCCGGGTCGGGTCGGGTCCCCGGGTGGCGTCACAGGGTGATGTCGGGACCCCGGCACCCGAGGTCCGAGCTTCGTTTCCCCATACCGGCCCCTGGACCCCGGGTCGGGTCTGGTCCCCGGGTGGCGTCACAGGGTGATGTCGGGACCCCGGCACCCGAGGTCCGAGCTTCGTTTCCCCATACCGGCCCCTGGACCCCGGGTCGGGTCGGGTCCCCCAGTGGCGTCACAGGGTGATGTCGGGACCACGGCACCAGAGTTCCCAGTTTCGATTCCGCACACCGGCCAAAAAACCCCTTGTCGGGTCGGGTCCCCGGGTGGCGTCACAGGGTGATGTCGGCACGCTGGCACCCGAGGTCCCAGGTTCGATTCCCAATACCGGCCAAAAAACCCCGAGTCAGGTCGGGTCCCCGGGTGGCGTCACAGGGTGCTGTTGGCACCCCGGCACCCGAGGTCCCACGTTCGATTCCCCATACCGGCCCCTGGACGCCGGGTCGGGTCGGGTCCCTGGATGGCGTCACAGGGTGATGTCGAGACCCCGGCACGGGAGGTCCCAGGTTCGATTCCCCATACCAGCCCCTAGACCCCGGGTCGGGTCTGGTCCCCGGGTGGCGTCACAGGGTGATGTCGAGACCCCGGCACCCGAGGTCCCAGGTTCAATTCCCCATACCGGTCAAAAAACACCGGGTCGGGTCTGGTCCCCGGGTGGTGTCACAGGGTGATGTCGGGACCCCGGCACCTGAGGTCCCAAGTTCGATTCCCCATATCGGCCATTAGACCCCAGGTCGCGTCGGGTCCTCGGGTGGCGTCACAGGGTGATGTCGGGACCCCGGCACGCGAGGTCCCAGGTTGAATTCCCCATACCGACAAAAAACCCCGGGTCGGGTCTGGTCCCCCTGTGGCGTCACAGGGTGATGTCGGGACCCCGGAAACTGAGGTCCAAGGTTCGATTCCCAATACCGGCCTAAAATCCCCGTGTCGGGTCGGGTCCCCGGGTGTGGTCAGAGGGTGATGTCGGGACCCCTGCACCCGAGGTCCCAGGTTTGATTCCCCATACCGGCCAAAAAACCCCGGGTCGGGTCGGGTCCCCGGGTGGCATCACAGGGTGATATTGGCACCCCGGCAGCCGAGGTCCCAAGTTCGATTCACCATACCGGCCAGAAAACCCCTGGTCGTGTCGGGTCCCCTGGTGGCGTCACAGGGTGATGTCGGGACCGGGTACACGAGGTCCCACGTTTGATTCCCCATGCCGGCCAAAAAACCCCGTGTCGGGTCGGGTCCCTGGGTGGCGTCACAGGGTGATATTGGGACCCGGACACCCGTGGTCCCAGGTTAGATTCCCCATATCGGCCAAAAAACCCCGGATCGGGTTGGGTCCCATGGTGGCATCACAGGGTGATGTCGGGACCCAGGCACCCGAGGTCCCACGTTCGATTCCCCATACCGGCCCCTGGACCCCGGGTCGGGTCGGGTCCCCGGGTGGCGTCACAGGGTGATGTCGGGATCCCGGCACGCGAGGTCCCAGCTTCGATTCCCCATACCGGCCCCTGGACCCCGGGTCGGCTCGGGTCCACGGGTGCCGTCATAGGGTGATGTCAGTACCCCGGCACCCGAGGTCCCACGTTCGATTTCTCATACCGGCCAAAAAACACCAGGTCGGGTCGGGTCCCCGGGTGGCGTCACAGCGTGATGTCGGGACCCCGGCACGCGAGGTCCCAGGTTCGATTCCCCATACCGGCCCCTGGACCCCGGGTCGGCTCGGGTCCCCGGGTGGCGTCACAGGGTGATGTCGGGACCCCCGCACCCTTGGTCCCAGGTTCAATTCCCCATACCGGCCCCTGGACCCCGGGTCGGGTCGGGTCCACGGGTGCCGTCATAGGGTGATGTCAGTACCCCGGCACCCGAGGTCCCACGTTCGATTTCTCATACCGGCCAAAAAACACCAGGTCGGGTCGGGTCCCCGGGTGGCGTCACAGCGTGATGTCGGGACCCCGGCACGCGAGGTCCCAGGTTCGATTCCCCATACCGGCCCCTGGACATCGGGTCGGGTCGGGTCCCCGGGTGGCGTCACAGTGTGATGTTGGCACCCCGGCACCCGAGGTCCCACGTTCAATTCCCCATACCGGCCCCTGGACCCCGGGTCGGGTCGTGTCCCCGGGTGGCGTCACAGGGTGATATTGGTACCCCGGCACGCGAGGTCCCAGGTTCGATTCCCCATACCAGCCCCTGGACCCCGGGTCGGGTCGGGTCCCCGGGTGGCGTCACAGGGTGATGTCGGGACCCCGGCACGCGAGGTCCCAATTTCGATTTTCCATATCAGCCAAAAAAACCCGGGTCGGGTCGGGTCCCCGGGTGGCGTCACAGGGTGATGTCGGGACCCTGGCACCCGAGGTCCAAGGTTCAATTCCCCATACCGGCCCCTGGACCCCGGCTCGGCTCGGGTCCCCGGGTGGCGTCACAGGGTGATGTCGGGACACCGGCACCCGAGGTCCCAGGTTCGATTCCCCATACTGGCCCCTGGACCCCGGGTCGGGTCTGGTCCCCGGGTGGCGTTACAGGGTGATGTCGGGACCCCGGCACGCGAGGTCCCAAGTTCGATTCCCAATACCGGCCCCTGGACGCCGGGTCGGGTCGGGTCCCCGGGTGGCGTCACAGGGTGATGTCAGGACCCCGGCACCCGAGGTCCGAGCTTCGATTCCCCATACCGGCCCCTGGACCCTGGGTCGGGTCGGGTCCCCGGGTGGCGTCAGAGGGTGCTGTCGGGACCCCGGCACCCGAGTTCCCAGGTTCGATTCCCCATACCAATCAAAAAACCCCGGGTCGGGTCGGGTCCCCGAGTGGCGTCACAGGCTGATGTTGGCACCCCGGCACCCGAGGTCCCACGTTCGATTCCCCATACCAATCAAAAAACCCCGGGTGGGATCGGGTTCCCGGGTGGCGTCACAGGGTGATGTCGGGACCCCGGCACCCGAGGTCCCAGGTTCGATTCCTCATATCGGCCATTAGACCCCGGGTCGCGTCTGGTGCCTGGGTGGTGTCACAGGGTGATGTTGGGACCCCAGCACCCGAGGTCCCAGGTTCAATTCCCCATACCAATCAAAAAACCCCGGATCGGGTCGTGTCCCCGGGTGGCGTCACAGGGTGATGTCAGGACCCCGGCACCCGAGGTCCCAGGTTCAATTCCCCATACCGGCCAAAAAACCCCGGGTCTGGTCGGGTCCACGGGTGGCGTCACAGGGTGATGTCGGGACCCCGGCACCCGAGAACCCACGTTCGATTCCCCATACCGGCCCCTGGACCCCTGGTCGGGTCGTGTCGCCGGGTGGCATCACAGGGTGATGTCGAGACCCCGGCACCCGAGGTCCCAGGTTCGATTCCCCACACCGGCCCCTGGACCCTTGGTCAGGTCGGGTCGCCGGGTGGCATCACAGGGTGATGTCGAGACCCCGGAACCGAGGTCCCACGTACGATTCCCCATACCGGCCAAAAAACCCCGGGTCGGGTCGGGTCCCCGGGTGGCGTCACAGGGTGATGTCGGGACCCCGGCACGCGAGGTCCCAGGTTCAATTCCCCATACCGTCCAAAAAACCCTGGGTCGGGTCTGGTCCCCGGGTGGTGTCACAGGGTGATGTCGGGACCCCGGCAACTGAGGTTCCAGGTTCGATTCCCCATATCGGCCATTAGACCCCAGGTCGCGTCGGGTCGCCGGGTGGCGTCACAGGGTGATGTCGGGACCCCGGAACCCGAGGTCCAATGTTCGATTCCCAATACCGGCCTAAAATCCCCGTGTCGCGTCGGGTCCCAGGATAGCGTCACAGGGTGATGTCGGGACCACGGCACCCGAGGTCCCAGGTTCAATTCCCCATACCGGCTAAAAAACCCTGGGTCGAGTCGGGTCCCCGGGTGGCGTCACAGGGTGATATTGGGACCCCGGCAGCCGAGGTCCCACATTCGATTCCCCATACCGGCCAAAAAACCCCGGGTCGGGTCGGGTCCCCGGTGGCGTCACAGGTTGATATCGGGACCCCGGCACCCGAGGTCCTACGTTCGATTCCCCATAACGGCGCCTGGACCCCTGGTCGGGTCGTGTTGCCAGGTGGCATCACAGGGTGATGTCAAAACCCCGGCAGCGAGGTCCCAGGTTCGATTCCCCATACCCGCCAGAAAACCCCTGGTCGGGTCGGGTCCCCGGGTGGCGTCACAGGGTGATATTGGGACCCCGGCAGCCGAGATCCCACATTCGATTCCCCATACCGGCCAGAAAACCCCGGGTCGGATCGGGTCCCCGGGTGGCGTCACAGGGTGATGTCGGGACCCGGGCACCCGAGGTCCCATGTTCGATTCCCCATGCCGGCCAAAAAACCCCGTGTCGGGTCGGGTCCCTGGGTGGCGTCACAGGGTGATATTGGGACCCGGACGCCCGAAGTCCCAGGTTCAATTCCCCATACCGGCCAAAAAACCATGGGTCGGGTCCCCGGGTGGCATCACAGGGTGATGTCGGGACCCCGGCACCCGAGAACCCACGTTCGATTCCCCATACCGGCCCCTGGACCCCTGGTCGGGTCGTGTCGCCGGGTAGCATCACAGGGTGATGTCGAGACCCCGGCACCCGAGGTCCCACGTACGATTCCCCATACCGGCCAAAAAACCCCGGGTCGGGTCGGGTCCCCGGGTGGCGTCACAGGGTGATGTCGGGACCACGGCACCCGAGGTCCCAGCTTCGATTCCCCATACCAGCCAAAAAACACCGGGTCGGCTCGGGTCCCCGGGTGGCGTCACAGGGTGATGTCGGGACCCCGGCACCCGAGGTCCCACGTTCGATTCTCCATACCGGCCAAAAAAATTCCGGTTGGGATCGGGTCCCCGGGTGGCGTCACAGGGTGATGTCTGGACCCAGGAACCCCAGGACCCAGGTTTGATTCCCCATACCGGCCAAAAATCCCCGGGTCGGGTCGGGTCACCGGGTGGCGTCACAGGGTGATGTCTGGACCCAGGCACCCCAGGACCCAGGTTCGATTCCCCATACCGGCCAAAAAAACCCAGGTTGGGTCGGGACCCCGGGTGGCGTCACAGGGTGATGTCGGGACCCCGGCACGCGAGGTCCCAAGTTCGATTCCCCATACAGGCCAAAAAAATTTCGGGTCGGCTCGGGTCCCCGGGTGGCGTCAGAGGGTTATGTCGGGACCCTGGCACGCGAGGTCCCAGGTTCAATTCCCCATACCGGCCAAAAAACCCCGGGTCGGGTCTGGTCCCCGGGTGGCGTCACAGGGTGATGTCGGGACCCCGGCACCCGAGGTCCCACGTTCGATTCCCCATACCGGCCCCTGGACCCCGGGTCGGGTCGGGTCCCCGTGTGGCGTCACAGGGTGATGTTGGGACCCCCGCACCCTTGGTCCCAGGTTCGATTACCCATACCGGCCAAAAAACCCCGGGTCGGGTCGGGTCCTCGGGTGGCGTCACAGGGTGATGTCGGGACCCCGGCACGCGAGGTCCCCCGTTCGATTCCCCATACCGGCCCCTGGACCCCGGGGCGGATCGGGTCCCTGGGTGGCGTCACAGGGTTCTGTCGGGACCCTGTCACCCGAGGTCCCACATTCGATTCCCCATATCTGTCCCTGGACCCCGGGTCGGGTCGGGTCCCCGGGTTGCGTTACAGGGTGATGTCGGGAACTCGGCATGCGAGGTCCCAGGTTCGATTCCCCATACCGGCCCCTGGACCCCGGGTCGGGTCGGGTCCCCGGTTGGCGTCACAGGGTGATGTCGGGACCCCGGAACGCGAGGTCCCAGGTTCAATTCCCAATACCGGCCAAAAACCCCCGGGTCGGGTCGGGTCCCCGGGTGGCATCACAGGGTGATGTCGGGACCCTGGCACCCGAGGTCCCACATTCGGTTCCCCATACCGGTCAAAAAAATTCCGGGTCGTTTCGGTTCGCCGGGTGGCGTCACAGGGTGATGTCGGGACCCCGGCACCCTTGGTCCCAGGTTCGATTCCCCATACCGGCCCCTGGACCCCGGGTCGGGTCGGGTCCCCGTGTGGCGTCACAGGGTGATGTCGGGACCCCATCACTCGAGGTCCCAGATTCGATTCCCCATATCGGCCCCTGAACCCCGGGTCGGGTCGGGTCCCCGGGTGGTGTCACAGGGTGATGTCGGGACCCCGGCACCCGAGGTTCCACGTTCGATACCCCATACCGGCCAAAAAAATTCCGGGTAGGGTCGGGTCCCCGTGTGGCGTCACAGGATGATGTTGGGACCCTGGCACCCAAGGTCCCAGGTTCGATTCCCCATACCGGTCAAAAAACCCCGGGTAGGATCTGGTGCCCTGGTGGCGTCACAGGGTGATATCGGGACCCCGGCACCTGAGGTCCCACGTTCGATTCCCCATACCGGCCCCTGGACCCCGGGTCGGGTCGGATCCTCGGGTGGAGTAACAGGGTTCTGTCGGGACCCCGTCACCCGAGGTCCCACATTCGATTCCCCATATCGGTCCCTGGACCCCGGGTCGGGTCGGGTCCCCGGATGGCGTCACAGGGTGATGTCAGGACCCAGGCACCCGAGGTACAAGGTTCGATTCCCGATACCGGCCCCTGGACCTCGGCTCGGCTCGGGTCCCCGGGTGGCGTCACAGGGTGATGTCGGGACCCCGGCACCCGAGGTCCCACATTCGATTCCCCATACCGGCCAAGAAAATTGCGGGTCGGGTCGGGTCCCCGGGTGGCGTCACAGGGTGATGTCGGGTCCCCGGCACCCGAGGTTCCAAGTTCGATACACCATACCGGCTAAAAAAATTCCGGGTCGGGTCGGGTCCCCGGGTGGCATCACAGGATGATGTCGGGACCCCGGCACCCAAGGTCCCAGGTTCGATTCCCCATACCGGTCAAAAAACCCCGGGTCGGGTCGGGTCCCCGGGTGGCGTCACAGGGTGATGTCGGGACCCCGGCACCCGTGGTCTCAGGTTCGATTCCCCATACCGGCCAAAAAACCCCGGGTTCGGTCGGGTCCCCGGGTGGCGTCACAGGGTGATGTCGGGATCCCGGCACCCGAGGTCCCAGGTTCGATTCCCCATACCGGCCAAAAAACCCCGGGTCGGGTCGGGTCCCCGGGTGGCGTCACAGGGTGATGTCGGGACCCCGGCACCCGAGGTCCCAAGTTTGATTCCCCATATCGGCCAAAAAACACCGGGTCGGGTCGGGACCCCGGGTGGCGTCACAGGGTGATGTCGGGACCCCATCACTCGAGGTCCCAGATTCGATTCCCCATATCGGCCCCTGAACCCCGGGTCGGGTCAGGTCCCCGGGTGGTGTCACAGGGTGATGTCGGGACCCCGGCACCCGAGGTTCCACGTTCGATACCCCATACCGGCCAAAAAAATTCCGGGTAGGGTCGGGTCCCCGTGTGGCGTCACAGGATGATGTTGGGACCCTGGCACCCAAGGTCCCAGGTTCGATTCCCCATACCGGTCAAAAAACCCCGGGTAGGATCTGGTGCCCTGGTGGCGTCACAGGGTGATATCGGGACCCCGGCACCTGAGGTCCCACGTTCGATTCCCCATACCGGCCCCTGGACCCCGGGTCGGGTCGGATCCTCGGGTGGAGTAACAGGGTTCTGTCGGGACCCCGTCACCCGAGGTCCCACATTCGATTCCCCATATCGGTCCCTGGACCCCGGGTCGGGTCGGGTCCCCGGATGGCGTCACAGGGTGATGTCAGGACCCAGGCACCCGAGGTACAAGGTTCGATTCCCGATACCGGCCCCTGGACCTCGGCTCGGCTCGGGTCCCCGGGTGGCGTCACAGGGTGATGTCGGGACCCCGGCACCCGAGGTCCCACATTCGATTCCCCATACCGGCCAAGAAAATTCCGGGTCGGGTCGGGTCCCCGGGTGGCGTCACAGGGTGATGTCGGGTCCCCGGCACCCGAGGTTCCAAGTTCGATACACCATACCGCCTAAAAAAATTCCGGGTCGGGTCGGGTCCCCGGGTGGCATCACAGGATGATGTCGGGACCCCGGCACCCAAGGTCCCAGGTTCGATTCCCCATACCGGTCAAAAAACCCCGGGTCGGGTCGGGTCCCCGGGTGGCGTCACAGGGTGATGTCGGGACCCCGGCACCCGTGGTCTCAAGTTCGATTCCCCATACCGGCCAAAAAACCCCGGGTTCGGTCGGGTCCCCGGGTGGCGTCACAGGGTGATGTCGGGATCCCGGCACCCGAGGTCCCAGGTTCGATTCCCCATACCGGCCAAAAAACCCCGGGTCGGGTCGGGTCCCCGGGTGGCGTCACAGGGTGATGTCGGGACCCCGGCACCCGAGGTCCCAAGTTTGATTCCCCATATCGGCCAAAAAACACCGGGTCGGGTCGGGACCCCGGGTGGCGTCACAGGGTGATGTCGGGACCCCATCACTCGAGGTCCCAGATTCGATTCCCCATATCGGCCCCTGAACCCCGGGTCGGGTCGGGTCCCCGGGTGGTGTCACAGGGTGATGTCGGGACCCCGGCACCCGAGGTTCCACGTTCGATACCCCATACCGGCCAAAAAAATTCCGGGTAGGGTCGGGTCCCCGTGTGGCGTCACAGGATGATGTTGGGACCCTGGCACCCAAGGTCCCAGGTTCGATTCCCCATACCGGTCAAAAAACACCGGGTAGGATCTGGTGCCCTGGTGGCGTCACAGGGTGATATCGGGACCCCGGCACCTGAGGTCCCACGTTCGATTCCCCATACCGGCCCCTGGACCCCGGGTCGGGTCGGATCCTCGGGTGGAGTAACAGGGTTCTGTCGGGACCCCGTCACCCGAGGTCCCACATTCGATTCCCCATATCGGTCCCTGGACCCCGGGTCGGGTCGGGTCCCCGGATGGCGTCACAGGGTGATGTCAGGACCCAGGCACCCGAGGTACAAGGTTCGATTCCCGATACCGGCCCCTGGACCTCGGCTCGGCTCGGGTCCCCGGGTGGCGTCACAGGGTGATGTCGGGACCCTGGCACCCGAGGTCCCACATTCGATTCCCCATACCGGCCAAGAAAATTCCGGGTCGGGTCGGGTCCCCGGGTGGCGTCACAGGGTGATGTCGGGTCCCCGGCACCCGAGGTTCCAAGTTCGATACACCATACCGCCTAAAAAAATTCCGGGTCGGGTCGGGTCCCCGGGTGGCATCACAGGATGATGTCGGGACCCCGGCACCCAAGGTCCCAGGTTCGATTCCCCATACCGGTCAAAAAACCCCGGGTCGGGTCGGGTCCCCGGGTGGCGTCACAGGGTGATGTCGGGACCCCGGCACCCGTGGTCTCAGGTTCGATTCCCCATACCGGCCAAAAAACCCCGGGTTCGGTCGGGTCCCCGGGTGGCGTCACAGGGTGATGTCGGGACCCCGGCACGCGAGGTCCCACATTCGATACCCCATACCGGTCCAAAAATTTCCCGGTCGTCTCTGGTCCCTGAGTGGCGTCACAGGGTGATGTCGGGACCCCGGCACGCGAGGTCCCAGGTTCGATTCCCCATACCGGTCAAAAAACCCCGGGTAGGATCAGGTGCCCGGGTGGCGTCACAGGGTGCTGTCGGGACCCCGGCACCCGAGGTCCCAGAATCGATACCCCATACCGGCTCCTGGACCCCGGGTCCCGTCGGGTACCCGGGGGTATTCACAGGGTGATGTCGGGACCCCGGCACCCGAGGTCCCAGCTTCGATTCCCCATACCGGCCCCTGGACCCCGGGTCGGGTCGGGTTCCCGGGTGGCGTCACAGGGTGATGTCGGGACCCCCGCAACCTTGCTCGCAGGTTCGATTCCCCATACTGGCCAAAAAACCCCGGGTCGGGTCGGGTCCCCGGGTGGCGTCACAGGTTGATGTCGGGACCCTGGCACCCGAGGTCCCAGGTTCGATACCCCATACCGGCTCCTGGACCCCGAGTCCCGTCGGGTATCCGGGGGGATTCACAGGGTGATGTCTGGACCCCGGCACGCGAGGTCCCAGGTTCGATTCCCCATACCGGTCAAAAAACCCCGGGTAGGATAAGGTGCCCGGGTGGCGTCACAGGGTGCTGTCGGGATCCCTGCACCCGAGGTCCCAGGTTCGATTCCCCATACCAATCAAAAAACCCCGGGTCGGGTCGGGTCCCCGGGTGGCGTCACAGGGTGATGTTGGCACCCCGGCACCCGAGGTCCCACGTTCGATTCCCCATACCAATCAAAAAACCCCGGGTGGGATCGGGTCCCCGGGTGGCGTCACAAGGTGATGTCGGGACCCCGGCAGCGAGGTCCCATGTTCGATTCCCCATACCGGCCAGAAAACCCCTAGTCGGGTCGGGTCCCCGGGTGGCGTCACAGTGTGATGTTGGGACCAGGGCACCCGAGGTCCCACGTTCGATTCCCCATGCCGGCCAAAAAACCCCAGGTCGGGTCGGGTCGCCGGGTGGCATCACAGGGTGATGTCAGGACCCCGGCACCCGAGGTCCCATTTTCGATTCCCCATAACGGCCCCTGGACACCTTGTCGGGTCAGGTCGCCGGGTGGCATCAAAGGGTGATGTTGAGACCCCGGAATCGAGGTCCAAGGTTCGATTCCCCATATGGGCCAAAAAACCCCGGGTCGGTTCGGGTGCCCGGGTGGCGTCACGGGGTGCTGTCGGGACCCCGGCACGCGAGGTCCCAGGTTCGATTCCCAATACCGGCCAAAAAAATTCCGGGTCGGCTCGGGTCCCCGGGTGGTGTCACAGGGTAAAGTCGGGACCCCGGCACCCGAGGTCCCAGGTTCGATTCCCCATACCCCCCCTGGACCCCGGGTCGGGTCGGGTCCCCGGGTGGCGTCACAGGGTGCTGTCGGGACCCCATCACCCGAGGTCCCACGTTCGATTCCCCATATCGGCCCCTGAACCCCGTGTCGGGTCGGGTCCCCGGGTGGCGTCAAAGGATGATGTCGGGAAACCGGCATGCGAGGTTCCAGGTTTGATTCCCCATACCGGCCAAGAAAATTCCGGGTCGGCTCGTTTCCCCGGGTGGCGTCACAGGTTGATGTCGGGACCCCGGCACCCGTGGTCTCAGGTTCGATTCCCCATACCGGCCAAAAAACCCCGGGTCGGGTCGGGTCCCCGGGTGGCGTCACAGGGTGCTGTCGGGACACCGGCACCTGATGTCCCAGGTTCAATTCCCCATACCGGCCCCTGGAACCCGGGTCGTGTCGGGTTCCCGGGTGGCGTCACAGGGTGATGTCGGGACCCCGGAACGCGATGTCCCAAGTTTGATTTTCCATATCGGCCAAAAAAACCCGGGTCGGGTCGGGTCCCCGGGTGGCGTCACAGGGTGATGTCGGGACCCCGGCACCCGAGGTCCCACGTTCGATTCCCCATACCGGCCCCTGGACCCCAGGTCGGGTCTGGTTCCCGGGTGGCGTCACAGGGTGATGTCGGGACCCCGGCACCCGAGGTCCCAGGTTCAATTCCCCATACCGGCCAAAAAACCCCGGGTCGGGTCGGGTCCCCGGGTGGCGTCACAGGGTGATGTCGGGACCCCGGCACCCGAGGTCCCACGTTCGATTCCCCATATCGGCCAAGAAACCCCGGGTCGGGTCGGGTCCCTGGCTGGCGTCACAGGGTGATGTCGGGACCCCGTCACACGAGGTCCCAGGTTCGATTCCCCATACCGGCCCCTGGACCCCGGGTCGGGTCGGGTCCCCGGGTGGCGTCACAGGGTGATGTCGGGACCCCATCACCCGAGGTCCCAGATTCGATTCCCCATATCGGCCCCTGAACCCCGGGTCGGGTCGGGTCCCCGGGTGGCGTCACAGGGTGATGTCGGGACCCCGGCACCCGAGGTCCCACATTCGATTCCCCATAGAGGCCAAGAAAATTCCGGGTCAGGTCGGGTCCCCTGGTGGCGTCACAGGGTGATGTCGGGACCCCGGCACCCGAGGTTCCAAGTTCGATACCCCATACCGGCCAAAAAAATTCCGGGTCGGGTCGGGTCCCCGGGTGGCGTCACAGGATGATGTTGGGACCCTGGCACCCAAGGTCCCAGGTTCGATTCCCCATACCGGCCAAAAAACCCTGGGTCGGGTCGGGTCCCCGGGTGGCGTAACAGGGTGATGTCGGGACCCCGGCACGCGAGGTCCCACATTCGAAACACCCATACCGTCCAAAAAATTTCCCGGTCGGCTCGGGTCCCTGAGTGGCGTCACAGGGTGATGTCGGGACCCCGGCACGCGAGGTCCAAGGTTCGATTCCCCATATCGGCCAAAAAACCCCGGGTAGGATCGGGTGCCCTGGTGGCGTCACAGGGTTCTGTCGGGACCCCGGCACCTGAGGTCCCACGTTCGATTCCCCATACCGGCCCCTGGACCCCGGGTCGGGTCGGATCCTCGGGTGGAGTAACAGGGTTCTGTCGGGACCCCGGCACCCGAGGTCCCACATTCGATTCCCCATATCGGTCCCTGGACCCCGGGTCGGGTCGGGTCCCCGGGTGGCATCACAGGGTGATGTCAGGACCCCGGCACCCGAGGTCCCAGGTTCGATTCCCCATACCAGCCCCTGGACCCCGGGTCGGGTCGGGTCCCCGGGTTGCGTTACAGGGTGATGTCGGGACCCCGGCACCCGAGGTCCCAGGTTCGATTCCCCATACCGGCCCCTGGACCCCGGGTCGGGTCGGGTTCCCGGGTGGCGTCACAGGGTGATGTCGGGACCCCGGCACACGAGGTCCCAAGTTCGATTTTCTATATCGGTCAAAAAAACCAGGGTCGGGTCGGGTCCCCGGGTAACGTCACAGGGTGATGTCAGGACCCAGGCACCCGAGGTCCAAGGTTCGATTCCCCATACCGGCCCCTGGACCTCGGCTCGGCTCGGGTCCCCGGGTGGCGTCACAGGGTGATGTCGGGACCCCGGCACGCGAGGTCCCAAGTTCGATTCCCAATACCTGCCCCTGGACCCCGGGTCGGGTCGGGTCCCCGGATGGCGTCACAGGGTGCTTTTGGGACCCCGGCACCCGAGGTCCGAGCTTCGATTCCCCATACCGGCCCCTGGACCCTGGGTCGGGTCGGGTCCCCCGGTGGCGTCACAGGGTGATGTCGGGACCCTGGCACCCGAGGTCCCAGGTTCGATTCCCAATACCGGCCAAAAAACCCCGAGTCAGGACGGGTCCCCGGGTGGCGTCACAGGGTGATGTCGGGACCCCGGCACCCGAGGTCCCAGGTTCGATTCCCCATACCGGCCCCTGGACCCCGGGTCGTGTCGGGTTCCCGGGTGGCGTCACAGGGTGATGTCGGGACACCGGCACGCGATGTCCCAAGTTCTAATTTCCATATCGGCCAAAAAAACCCGGGTCGGCTCGGGTCCGCAGGTGGCGTCACAGGGTGATGTCGGGATCCCGGCACCCGAGGTCCCAGGTTCGATTCCCCATACCGGCCGCTGGACCCCGGGTCGGGTCGGGTTCCCGTTTGGCGTCACAGGGTGATGTCGGGACCCTGGCACGCGAGGTCCCAGGTTCAATTCCCCATACCGGCCAAAAAACCCCGTGTCGGTTCGGGTCCCCGGATGACATCACAGGGTACTGACGGGACCCCGGCACCCAAGGTCCCACGTTTGATTCCCCATATCGGCCAAAAAACCCCGGGTCGGGTAGGGACCCTGGGTGGCGTCAGAGGGTGATGTCGGGACCCCGGCACAAAAGGTCCCAGGTTCGATTCCCCATACCGGCCAAAAAACCCCGGGTCGGGTCGGGTCCCCGGGTGGCGTCACAGGGTGATGTCGGGACCCCGGCACCCGAGGTCCCACATTCGATTCCCCATACCGGCCAAGAAAATTCCGGGTCGGGTTGGGTCCCCGGATGGTGTCACAGGGTGATGTCGGGTCCCCGGCACCCGAGGTCCCAAGTTTGATTCCCCATACCGGCTAAAAAAATTCCGGGTCGGGTCAGGTCCCCGGGTGGCGTCACAGGGTGATGTCGGGACCCCCGCACCCTTGGTCCCAGGTTCGATTCCCCATACCGGCCCCTGGACCCCGGGTCGGCTCGGGTCCCCGGGTGGCGTCACAGTGTGATATTGGCACCCCGGCACCCGAGGTCCCACGTTCGATTCCACATACCGGCCCCTGGATCCCGGGTCGGGTCGTGTCCCCGGGTGGCATCACAGGGTGATATCGGGACCCCGTCACCCGAGGTCCCAGGTTCGATTCCCCATACCAGCCCCTGGACCCCTGGTCGGGTCGGGTCCCCGGGTGGCGTCACAGGGTGATGTCGGGACCCCGGCACGCGAGGTCCCAGGTTCGATTCCGCATACCAGCCCCTGGACCCCGGGTCGGGTCGGGTTCCCGGGTGGCGTCACAGGGTGATGTCGGGACCCCGGCACGCGATGTCCCAAGTTCGATTTTCCATTTTGGCCAAAAAAACCCGGGTCGGGTCGGGTCCCCGGGTGGCGTCACAGGCTGATGTCGGGACCCAGGCACCCGAGGTCCAAGGTTCGATTCCCCATACCGGCCCCTGGACCCCGGCTCGGCTCGGGTCCCCGAGTGGCGTCACAGGGTGCTGTCGGGACCTCGGCACCCGAGGTCCCAGGTTCAATTCCCCATACTGGTCCCTGGACCACGGGTCGGGTCGGGTCCCCTGGTGGCGTTACAGGGTGATGTCGGGACCCCGGCACGCGAGGTCCCAAGTTCGATTCCCCATACCGGCCCCTGGACCCTGGGTCAGGTCGGGTCCCCGGGTGGCGTCACAGGGTGATGTCGGGACCACGGCACCCGAGTTCCCAGGTTCGATTCCCCATACCAATCAAAAAACCCCGGTTCGGGTCGGGTCCCCGGGTGGCGTCACAGGGTGATGTCAGGACCCCGGCACCCGAGGTCCCACGTTCGATTCCCCATACCAATCAAAAAACCCCGGGTGGGATCGGGTCCCCGGGTGGCGTCACAGGGTGATGTCGGGACCCCGGCAGCGAGGTCCCAGGTTCGATTCCCCATACCGGCCAGAAAACCCCGGGTCGGGTCGGGTCCCCGGGTGGCGTCACAGTGTGATGTCGGGACCAGGGCACCCGAGGTCCCACGTTCGATTCCCCATGCCGGCCAAAAAACCCCAGGTCGGGTCGGGTCGCCGGGTGGCATCACAGGGTGATGTCGAGACCCCGGCACCCGAGGTCCCATTTTCGATTCCCCATAACGGCCCCTGTACACCTGGTCGGTTTAGGTCGCCGGGTGGCATCACAGGGTGATGTCGAGACCCCGGCACCCGAGGTCCCAGGTTCGATTCCCCACACCGGCCCCTGGACCCTTGGTCGGGTCGGGTCGCCGGGTGGCATCACAGGGTGATGTCGAGACCCCGGAACCGAGGTCCCACGTACGATTCCCCATACCGGCCAAAAAACCCCGGGTCGGGTCGGGTCCCCGGGTGGCGTCACAGGGTGATGTCGGGACCCCGGCACCCGAGGTCCCAGGTTCGATTCCCCATACCGGCCAAAAAACCACGGGTCGGG
The DNA here is from genome assembly GCA_951411735.1 of Somateria mollissima. Lineage (NCBI taxonomy): Eukaryota > Metazoa > Chordata > Aves > Anseriformes > Anatidae > Somateria > Somateria mollissima. Next base: position 429,900 of record OX598333.1, read on the forward strand.
TCGGGACCCCGGGTGGTGTCACAGGGTGATGTCGGGACCCCGGCAACTGAGGTTCCAGGTTCGATTCCCCATATCGGCCATTAGACCCCAGGTCGCGTCGGGTCCCCGTGTGGCGTCACAGGGTGATGTCGGGACCCCGGCACCCGAGGTCCCAGGTTCAATTCCCCATACCGGCCAAAAAACCCCAGGTCGGGTCGGGTCCCCGGGTGGCGTCACAGGGTGATGTCGGGACCCCGGCACCCAAGGACCAACGTTCGATTCCCCATACCGGCCAAAAAACCCCGGGTCGGGTCGGGTCCCCGGGTGGCGTCACAGGGTGATGTCGGGATCCCGGCACCCGAGGTCCCACGTTCGATTCCCCATACCGACCAAAAAACACCAGGTCGGGTCGGGTCCCCGGGTGGCGTCACAGCGTGATATCGGGATCCCGGCACCCGTGGTCCCAGGTTCGATTCCCCATATCGGCCAAAAAACATCGGGTCGGGTCGGGACCCCGGGTGGCGTCACAGGGTGATGTCGGGACCTCGGCACCCGAGGTCCCAGGTTCGATTCCCCATACTGGCCCCTGGACCCCGGGTCGGGTCGGGTCCCCGGGTGGCGTCACAGGGTGATGTCGGAACCCCGGCACCCGAGGTCCGAGCTTCGATTCCCCATACCGGCCCCTGGACCCTGGGTCGGGTCGGGTCCCCCGGTGGCGTCACAGGGTGATGTCGGGACCACGGCACCCGAGGTCCCAGTTTCGATTCCGCTAACCGGCCAAAAAACCCCGTGTCTGGTCGGGTCCCCGGGTGGCGTCACAGGGTGATGTCGGGACCCCGTCACCCGAGGTCCCAGGTTCGATTCCCAATACCGGCCAAAAAACCCCGAGTCAGGTCGGGTCCCCGGGTGGCGTCACAGGGTGCTGTTGGCACCCCGGCACCCGAGGTCCCACGTTCGATTCCCCATACCGGCCCCTGGACCCCGGGTCGGGTCGGGTCCCCGGGTGGCGTCACAGGGTGATGTCGAGACCCCGGCACCCGAGGTCCCAGGTTCGATTCCCCATACCAGCCCCTAGACCCCGGGTCGGGTCTGGTCCCCGGGTGGTGTCACAGGGTGATGTCGGGACCCCGGCACCTGAGGTCCCAAGTTCGATTCCCCATATCGGCCATTAGACCCCAGGTCGCGTCGGGTCCCCGGGTGGCGTCACAGGGTGATGTCGGGACCCCGGCACCCGAGGTCCCAGGCTCAATTCCCCATACCGGTCAAAAAACACCGGGTCGGGTCTGGTCCCCGGGTGGTGTCACAGGGTGATGTCGGGACCCCGGCACCTGAGGTCCCAAGTTCGATTCCCCATATAGACCATTAGACCCCAGGTCGGGTCTGGTCCCCGTGTGGCGTCACAGGGTGATGTCAGGACCCCGGAAACCGAGGTCCAAGGTTCGATTCCCAATACCGGCCTAAAATCCCCGTGTCGGGTCGGGTCCCCGGGTGGCGTCAGAGGGTGATGTCGGGACTCCTGCACCCGAGGTCCCAGGTTTGATTCCCCATACCGGCCAAAAAACCCCGGGTCGAGTCGGGTCCCCGGGTGGCGTCACAGGGTGATATTGGGACCCCGGCAGCCGAGGTCCCACATTCGATTCCCCATACCGGCCAAAAAACCCCTGGTCGGGTCGGGTCCCCGGGTGGCGTCACAGGGTGATGTCAAAACCCCAGCAGCGAGGTCCCAGGTTCGATTCCCCATACCGGCCAGAAAACCCCGGGTCGTGTCGGGTCCCCTGGTGGCGTCACAGGGTGATGTCGGGACCGGGCACCCGAGGTCCCACGTTCGATTCCCCATGCCGGCCAGAAAACCCTGGATCGGGTTGGGTCCCCGGGTGGCATCACAGGGTGATGTCGGGACCCAGGCACCCGAGGTCCAAGGTTCGATTCCCCATACCGGTCAAAAAACACCGGGTCGGGTCTGGTCCCCGGGTGGTGTCACAGGGTGCTGTCGGGACCTCGGCACCCGAGGTCCCAGGTTCAATTCCCCATACTGGTCCCTGGACCACGGGTCGGGTCGGGTCCCCAGGTGGCGTCACAGGGTGATATCGGGATCCCAGCACCCGTGGTCCCAGGTTCGATTCCCCATACCGGCCAAAAAACATCGGGTCGGGTCGGGTCCCCTGGTGGCGTTACAGGGTGATGTCGGGATCCCGGCACGCGAGGTCCCAAGTTCGATTCCCCATACCGGCCCCTGGACCCTGGGTCAGGTCGGGTCCCCGGGTGGCGTCACAGGGTGATGTCGGGACCACGGCACCCGAGTTCCCAGGTTCGATTCCCCATACCAATCAAAAAACCCCGGTTCGGGTCGGGTCCCCGGGTGGCGTCACAGGGTGATGTCAGGACCCCGGCACCCGAGGTCCCACGTTCGATTCCCCATACCAATCAAAAAACCCCGGGTGGGATCGGGTCCCCGGGTGGCGTCACAGGGTGATGTCGGGACCCCGGCAGCGAGGTCCCAGGTTCGATTCCCCATACCGGCCAGAAAACCCCGGGTCGGGTCGGGTCCCCGGGTGGCGTCACAGTGTGATGTCGGGACCAGGGCACCCGAGGTCCCACGTTCGATTCCCCATGCCGGCCAAAAAACCCCAGGTCGGGTCGGGTCGCCGGGTGGCATCACAGGGTGATGTCGAGACCCCGGCACCCGAGGTCCCATTTTCGATTCCCCATAACGGCCCCTGTACACCTGGTCGGTTTAGGTCGCCGGGTGGCATCACAGGGTGATGTCGAGACCCCGGCACCCGAGGTCCCAGGTTCGATTCCCCACACCGGCCCCTGGACCCTTGGTCGGGTCGGGTCGCCGGGTGGCATCACAGGGTGATGTCGAGACCCCGGAACCGAGGTCCCACGTACGATTCCCCATACCGGCCAAAAAACCCCGGGTCGGGTCGGGTCCCCGGGTGGCATCACAGGGTGATGTCGGGACCCCGGCACCCGAGGTCCCAGGTTCGATTCCCCATACCGGCCAAAAAACCACGGGTCGGGTCGGGACCCCGGGTGGTGTCACAGGGTGATGTCGGGACCCCGGCACCCGAGGTCCCAGGTTCGATTCCCCATACCGGCCATTAGACCCCAGGTCGCGTCGGGTCCCCGTGTGGCGTCACAGGGTGATGTCGGGACCCCGGCACCCGAGGTCCCAGGTTCAATTCCCCATACCGGCCAAAAAACCCCAGGTCGGGTCGGGTCCCCGGGTGGCGTCACAGGGTGATGTCGGGACCCCGGCACCCAAGGACCAACGTTCGATTCCCCATACCGGCCAAAAAACCCCGGGTCGGGTCGGGTCCCCGGGTGGCGTCACAGGGTGATGTCGGGATCCCGGCACCCGAGGTCCCACGTTCGATTCCCCATACCGACCAAAAAACACCAGGTCGGGTCGGGTCCCCGGGTGGCGTCACAGCGTGATATCGGGATCCCGGCACCCGTGGTCCCAGGTTCGATTCCCCATATCGGCCAAAAAACATCGGGTCGGGTCGGGACCCCGGGTGGCGTCACAGGGTGATGTCGGGACCCCGGCACCCGAGGTCCCAGGTTCGATTCCCCATACCGGCCAAAAAACCACGGGTCGGGTCGGGTCCCCGGGTGGCGTCACAGGGTGCTGTTGGCACCCCGGCACCCGAGGTCCCACGTTCGATTCCCCATACCGGCCCCTGGACCCCGGGTCGGGTCGGGTCCCCGGGTGGCGTCACAGGGTGATGTCGAGACCCCGGCACCCGAGGTCCCAGGTTCGATTCCCCATACCAGCCCCTAGACCCCGGGTCGGGTCTGGTCCCCGGGTGGTGTCACAGGGTGATGTCGGGACCCCGGCAACTGAGGTCCCAAGTTCGATTCCCCATATCGGCCATTAGACCCCAGGTCGCGTCGGGTCCCCGGGTGGCGTCACAGGGTGATGTCGGGACCCCGGCACCCGAGGTCCCAGGCTCAATTCCCCATACCGGTCAAAAAACACCGGGTCGGGTCTGGTCCCCGGGTGGTGTCACAGGGTGATGTCGGGACCCCGGCACCTGAGGTCCCAAGTTCGATTCCCCATATAGACCATTAGACCCCAGGTCGGGTCTGGTCCCCGTGTGGCGTCACAGGGTGATGTCAGGACCCCGGAAACCGAGGTCCAAGGTTCGATTCCCAATACCGGCCTAAAATCCCCGTGTCGGGTCGGGTCCCCGGGTGGCGTCAGAGGGTGATGTCGGGACTCCTGCACCCGAGGTCCCAGGTTTGATTCCCCATACCGGCCAAAAAACCAAGGGTCGAGTCGGGTCCCCGGGTGGCGTCACAGGGTGATATTGGGACCCCGGCAGCCGAGGTCCCACATTCGATTCCCCATACCGGCCAAAAAACCCCTGGTCGGGTCGGGTCCCCGGGTGGCGTCACAGGGTGATGTCAAAACCCCAGCAGCGAGGTCCCAGGTTCGATTCCCCATACCGGCCAGAAAACCCCGGGTCGTGTCGGGTCCCCTGGTGGCGTCACAGGGTGATGTCGGGACCGGGCACCCGAGGTCCCACGTTCGATTCCCCATGCCGGCCAGAAAACCCTGGATCGGGTTGGGTCCCCGGGTGGCATCACAGGGTGATGTCGGGACCCAGGCACCCGAGGTCCAAGGTTCGATTCCCCATACCGGTCAAAAAACACCGGGTCGGGTCGGGTCCCCAGGTGGCGTCACAGGGTGATATCGGGATCCCAGCACCCGTGGTCCCAGGTTCGATTCCCCATACCGGCCAAAAAACATCGGGTCGGGTCGGGTCCCCTGGTGGCGTTACAGGGTGATGTCGGGACCCCGGCACGCGAGGTCCCAAGTTCGATTCCCCATACCGGCCCCTGGACCCTGGGTCAGGTCGGGTCCCCGGGTGGCGTCACAGGGTGATGTCGGGACCACGGCACCCGAGTTCCCAGGTTCGATTCCCCATACCAATCAAAAAACCCCGGTTCGGGTCGGGTCCCCGGGTGGCGTCACAGGGTGATGTCAGGACCCCGGCACCCGAGGTCCCACGTTCGATTCCCCATACCAATCAAAAAACCCCGGGTGGGATCGGGTCCCCGGGTGGCGTCACAGGGTGATGTCGGGACCCCGGCAGCGAGGTCCCAGGTTCGATTCCCCATACCGGCCAGAAAACCCCGGGTCGGGTCGGGTCCCCGGGTGGCGTCACAGTGTGATGTCGGGACCAGGGCACCCGAGGTCCCACGTTCGATTCCCCATGCCGGCCAAAAAACCCCAGGTCGGGTCGGGTCGCCGGGTGGCATCACAGGGTGATGTCGAGACCCCGGCACCCGAGGTCCCATTTTCGATTCCCCATAACGGCCCCTGTACACCTGGTCGGTTTAGGTCGCCGGGTGGCATCACAGGGTGATGTCGAGACCCCGGCACCCGAGGTCCCAGGTTCGATTCCCCACACCGGCCCCTGGACCCTTGGTCGGGTCGGGTCGCCGGGTGGCATCACAGGGTGATGTCGAGACCCCGGAACCGAGGTCCCACGTACGATTCCCCATACCGGCCAAAAAACCCCGGGTCGGGTCGGGTCCCCGGGTGGCGTCACAGGGTGATGTCGGGACCCCGGCACCCGAGGTCCCAGGTTCGATTCCCCATACCGGCCAAAAAACCACGGGTCGGGTCGGGACCCCGGGTGGTGTCACAGGGTGATGTCGGGACCCCGGCAACTGAGGTTCCAGGTTCGATTCCCCATATCGGCCATTAGACCCCAGGTCGCGTCGGGTCCCCGTGTGGCGTCACAGGGTGATGTCGGGACCCCGGCACCCGAGGTCCCAGGTTCAATTCCCCATACCGGCCAAAAAACCCCAGGTCGGGTCGGGTCCCCGGGTGGCGTCACAGGGTGATGTCGGGACCCCGGCACCCAAGGACCAACGTTCGATTCCCCATACCGGCCAAAAAACCCCGGGTCGGGTCGGGTCCCCGGGTGGCGTCACAGGGTGATGTCGGGATCCCGGCACCCGAGGTCCCACGTTCGATTCCCCATACCGACCAAAAAACACCAGGTCGGGTCGGGTCCCCGGGTGGCGTCACAGCGTTATATCGGGATCCCGGCACCCGTGGTCCCAGGTTCGATTCCCCATATCGGCCAAAAAACATCGGGTCGGGTCGGGACCCCGGGTGGCGTCACAGGGTGATGTCGGGACCTCGGCACCCGAGGTCCCAGGTTCGATTCCCCATACTGGCCCCTGGACCCCGGGTCGGGTCGGGTCCCCGGGTGGCGTCACAGGGTGATGTCGGAACCCCGGCACCCGAGGTCCGAGCTTCGATTCCCCATACCGGCCCCTGGACCCTGGGTCGGGTCGGGTCCCCCGGTGGCGTCACAGGGTGATGTCGGGACCTCGGCACCCGAGGTCCCAGTTTCGATTCCGCTAACCGGCCAAAAAACCCCGTGTCTGGTCGGGTCCCCGGGTGGCGTCACAGGGTGATGTCGGGACCCCGTCACCCGAGGTCCCAGGTTCGATTCCCAATACCGGCCAAAAAACCCCGAGTCAGGTCGGGTCCCCGGGTGGCGTCACAGGGTGCTGTTGGCACCCCGGCACCCGAGGTCCCACGTTCGATTCCCCATACCGGCCCCTGGACCCCGGGTCGGGTCGGGTCCCCGGGTGGCGTCACAGGGTGATGTCGAGACCCCGGCACCCGAGGTCCCAGGTTCGATTCCCCATACCAGCCCCTAGACCCCGGGTCGGGTCTGGTCCCCGGGTGGTGTCACAGGGTGATGTCGGGACCCCGGCACCTGAGGTCCCAAGTTCGATTCCCCATATCGGCCATTAGACCCCAGGTCGGGTCGGGTCCCCGGGTGGCGTCACAGGGTGATGTCGGGACCCCGGCACCCGAGGTCCCAGGCTCAATTCCCCATACCGGTCAAAAAACACCGGGTCGGGTCTGGTCCCCGGGTGGTGTCACAGGGTGATGTCGGGACCCCGGCACCTGAGGTCCCAAGTTCGATTCCCCATATAGACCATTAGACCCCAGGTCGGGTCTGGTCCCCGTGTGGCGTCACAGGGTGATGTCAGGACCCCGGAAACCGAGGTCCAAGGTTCGATTCCCAATACCGGCCTAAAATCCCCGTGTCGGGTCGGGTCCCCGGGTGGCGTCAGAGGGTGATGTCAGGACTCCTGCACCCGAGGTCCCAGGTTTGATTCCCCATACCGGCCAAAAAACCAAGGGTCGAGTCGGGTCCCCGGGTGGCGTCACAGGGTGATATTGGGACCCCGGCAGCCGAGGTCCCACATTCGATTCCCCATACCGGCCAAAAAACCCCTGGTCGGGTCGGGTCCCCGGGTGGCGTCACAGGGTGATGTCAAAACCCCAGCAGCGAGGTCCCAGGTTCGATTCCCCATACCGGCCAGAAAACCCCTGGTCGTGTCGGGTCCCCTGGTGGCGTCACAGGGTGATGTCGGGACCGGGCACCCGAGGTCCCACGTTCGATTCCCCATGCCGGCCAGAAAACCCCGGATCGGGTTGGGTCCCCGGGTGGCATCACAGGGTGATGTCGGGACCCAGGCACCCGAGGTCCAAGGTTCGATTCCCCATACCGGTCAAAAAACACCGGGTCGGGTCTGGTCCCCGGGTGGTGTCACAGGGTGCTGTCGGGACCTCGGCACCCGAGGTCCCAGGTTCAATTCCCCATACTGGTCCCTGGACCACGGGTCGGGTCGGGTCCCCAGGTGGCGTCACAGGGTGATATCGGGATCCCAGCACCCGTGGTCCCAGGTTCGATTCCCCATACCGGCCAAAAAACATCGGGTCGGGTCGGGTCCCCTGGTGGCGTTACAGGGTGATGTCGGGACCCCGGCACGCGAGGTCCCAAGTTCGATTCCCCATACCGGCCCCTGGACCCTGGGTCAGGTCGGGTCCCCGGGTGGCGTCACAGGGTGATGTCGGGACCACGGCACCCGAGTTCCCAGGTTCGATTCCCCATACCAATCAAAAAACCCCGGTTCGGGTCGGGTCCCCGGGTGGCGTCACAGGGTGATGTCAGGACCCCGGCACCCGAGGTCCCACGTTCGATTCCCCATACCAATCAAAAAACCCCGGGTGGGATCGGGTCCCCGGGTGGCGTCACAGGGTGATGTCGGGACCCCGGCAGCGAGGTCCCAGGTTCGATTCCCCATACCGGCCAGAAAACCCCGGGTCGGGTCGGGTCCCCGGGTGGCGTCACAGTGTGATGTCGGGACCAGGGCACCCGAGGTCCCACGTTCGATTCCCCATGCCGGCCAAAAAACCCCAGGTCGGGTCGGGTCGCCGGGTGGCATCACAGGGTGATGTCGAGACCCCGGCACCCGAGGTCCCATTTTCGATTCCCCATAACGGCCCCTGTACACCTGGTCGGTTTAGGTCGCCGGGTGGCATCACAGGGTGATGTCGAGACCCCGGCACCCGAGGTCCCAGGTTCGATTCCCCACACCGGCCCCTGGACCCTTGGTCGGGTCGGGTCGCCGGGTGGCATCACAGGGTGATGTCGAGACCCCGGAACCGAGGTCCCACGTACGATTCCCCATACCGGCCAAAAAACCCCGGGTCGGGTCTGGTCCCCGGGTGGTGTCACAGGGTGATGTCGGGACCCCGGCACCTGAGGTCCCAAGTTCGATTCCCCATATAGACCATTAGACCCCAGGTCGGGTCTGGTCCCCGTGTGGCGTCACAGGGTGATGTCAGGACCCCGGAAACCGAGGTCCAAGGTTCGATTCCCAATACCGGCCTAAAATCCCCGTGTCGGGTCGGGTCCCCGGGTGGCGTCAGAGGGTGATGTCGGGACTCCTGCACCCGAGGTCCCAGGTTTGATTCCCCATACCGGCCAAAAAACCAAGGGTCGAGTCGGGTCCCCGGGTGGCGTCACAGGGTGATATTGGGACCCCGGCACGCGAGGTCCCAGGTTCGATTCCCCATACCGGCCCCTGGACCCCGGGTCGGGTCGGGTCCCCGGGTGGCGTCACAGGGTGATGTCGGGATCCCGGCAGCCGAGGTCCCAGGTTCGATTCCCCATACCGGCCCCTGGACCCCGGGTCGGGTCGGGTCCCCAGGTGGCGTCACAGGGTGATGTCGGGACCCCGGCACGCGAGGTCCCAGGTTCGATTCCCCATACCGGCCCCTGGACCCCGGGTCGGGTCGGGTCCCCTGGTGGCGTTACAGGGTGATGTCGGGACCCCGGCACGCGAGGTCCCAAGTTCGATTCCCCATACCGGCCCCTGGACCCTGGGTCAGGTCGGGTCCCCGGGTGGCGTCACAGGGTGATGTCGGGACCACGGCACCCGAGTTCCCAGGTTCGATTCCCCATACCAATCAAAAAACCCCGGTTCGGGTCGGGTCCCCGGGTGGCGTCACAGGGTGATATTGGGACCCCGGCACGCGAGGTCCCAGGTTCGATTCCCCATACCGGCCCCTGGACCCCGGGTCGGGTCGGGTCCCCGGGTGGCGTCACAGGGTGATGTCGGGATCCCGGCAGCCGAGGTCCCAGGTTCGATTCCCCATACCGGCCCCTGGACCCCGGGTCGGGTCGGGTCCCCGGGTGGCGTCACAGGGTGATGTCGGGACCCCGGCACGCGAGGTCCCAGGTTCGATTCCCCATACCGGCCCCTGGACCCCGGGTCGGGTCGGGTCCCCTGGTGGCGTTACAGGGTGATGTCGGGACCCCGGCACGCGAGGTCCCAAGTTCGATTCCCCATACCGGCCCCTGGACCCTGGGTCAGGTCGGGTCCCCGGGTGGCGTCACAGGGTGATGTCGGGACCACGGCACCCGAGTTCCCAGGTTCGATTCCCCATACCAATCAAAAAACCCCGGTTCGGGTCGGGTCCCCGGGTGGCGTCACAGGGTGATGTCAGGACCCCGGCACCCGAGGTCCCACGTTCGATTCCCCATACCAATCAAAAAACCCCGGGTGGGATCGGGTCCCCGGGTGGCGTCACAGGGTGATGTCGGGACCCCGGCAGCGAGGTCCCAGGTTCGATTCCCCATACCGGCCAGAAAACCCCGGGTCGGGTCGGGTCCCCGGGTGGCGTCACAGTGTGATGTCGGGACCAGGGCACCCGAGGTCCCACGTTCGATTCCCCATGCCGGCCAAAAAACCCCAGGTCGGGTCGGGTCGCCGGGTGGCATCACAGGGTGATGTCTGGACCCAGGAACCCCAGGACCCATTTTCGATTCCCCATAACGGCCCCTGTACACCTGGTCGGTTTAGGTCGCCGGGTGGCATCACAGGGTGATGTCGAGACCCCGGCACCCGAGGTCCCAGGTTCGATTCCCCACACCGGCCCCTGGACCCTTGGTCGGGTCGGGTCGCCGGGTGGCATCACAGGGTGATGTCGAGACCCCGGAACCGAGGTCCCACGTACGATTCCCCATACCGGCCAAAAAACCCCGGGTCGGGTCTGGTCCCCGGGTGGTGTCACAGGGTGATGTCGGGACCCCGGCACCTGAGGTCCCAAGTTCGATTCCCCATATAGACCATTAGACCCCAGGTCGGGTCTGGTCCCCGTGTGGCGTCACAGGGTGATGTCAGGACCCCGGAAACCGAGGTCCAAGGTTCGATTCCCAATACCGGCCTAAAATCCCCGTGTCGGGTCGGGTCCCCGGGTGGCGTCAGAGGGTGATGTCGGGACTCCTGCACCCGAGGTCCCAGGTTTGATTCCCCATACCGGCCAAAAAACCAAGGGTCGAGTCGGGTCCCCGGGTGGCGTCACAGGGTGATATTGGGACCCCGGCACGCGAGGTCCCAGGTTCGATTCCCCATACCGGCCCCTGGACCCCGGGTCGGGTCGGGTCCCCGGGTGGCGTCACAGGGTGATGTCGGGATCCCGGCAGCCGAGGTCCCAGGTTCGATTCCCCATACCGGCCCCTGGACCCCGGGTCGGGTCGGGTCCCCAGGTAGCGTCACAGGGTGATGTCGGGACCCCGGCACGCGAGGTCCCAGGTTCGATTCCCCATACCGGCCCCTGGACCCCGGGTCGGGTCGGGTCCCCAGGTGGCGTCACAGGGTGATGTCGGGACCCCGGCACGCGAGGTCCCAGGTTCGATTCCCCGTACCGGCCAAAAAACCCCAGGTCGGGTCGGGTCCCCGGGTGGCGTCACAGGGTGATGTCGGGACCCCGGCACGCGAGGTCCCTCGTTCGATTCCCCATACCGGCCAAAAAACCCCGGGTCGGCTCGGGTCCCCGGGTGGCGTCACAGGGTGATGTCTGGACGCCGGCACCCGAGGTCCCACGTTCGATACCCCATACAGGCCAAAAAAATTTCGGGTCGGCTCGGGTCCCCGGGTGGTGTCACAGGGTGCTGTTGGCACCCCGGCAACCGAGGTCCCAGGTTCGATTCCCCATACCGGCCCCTGGACCCCGGGTCGGATCGGGTCCCCGGATGGCGTCACAGGGTGATGTCGAGACCCCGGCACCCGAGGTCCCAGGTTCGATTCCCCATACCAGCCCCTAGACCCCGGGTCGGGTCTGGTCCCCGGGTGGTGTCACAGGGTGATGTCGGGACCCCGGCACCTGAGGTCCCAAGTTCGATTCCCCATATCGGCCATTAGACCCCAGGTCGCGTCGGGTCCCCGGGTGGCGTCACAGGGTGTTGTTGGGACCCCGGCACCCGAGGTCCCAGGCTCAATTCCCCATACCGGTCAAAAAACACCGGGTCGGGTCTGGTCCCCGGGTGGTGTCACAGGGTGATGTCGGGACCCCGGCACCTGAGGTCCCAAGTTCGATTCCCCATATAGACCATTAGACCCCAGGTCGGGTCTGGTCCCCGTGTGGCGTCACAGGGTGATGTCAGGACCCCGGAAACCGAGGTCCAAGGTTCGATTCCCAATACCGGCCTAAAATCCCCGTGTCGGGTCGGGTCCCCGGGTGGCGTCAGAGGGTGATGTCGGGACTCCTGCACCCGAGGTCCCAGGTTTGATTCCCCATACCGGCCAAAAAACCAAGGGTCGAGTCGGGTCCCCGGGTGGCGTCACAGGGTGATATTGGGACCCCGGCAGCCGAGGTCCCACATTCGATTCCCCATACCGGCCAAAAAACCCCTGGTCGGGTCGGGTCCCCGGGTGGCGTCACAGGGTGATGTCAAAACCCCAGCAGCGAGGTCCCAGGTTCGATTCCCCATACCGGCCAGAAAACCCCTGGTCGTGTCGGGTCCCCTGGTGGCGTCACAGGGTGATGTCGGGACCGGGCACCCGAGGTCCCACGTTCGATTCCCCATACCGGCCAGAAAACCCCGGATCGGGTTGGGTCCCCGGGTGGCATCACAGGGTGATGTCGGGACCCAGGCACCCGAGGTCCCAGGTTCGATTCCCCATACCGGTCAAAAAACACCGGGTCGGGTCTGGTCCCCGGGTGGTGTCACAGGGTGATGTCGGGACCCCGGCACCTGAGGTCCCAAGTTCGATTCCCCATATAGACCATTAGACCCCAGGTCGGGTCTGGTCCCCGTGTGGCGTCACAGGGTGATGTCAGGACCCCGGAAACCGAGGTCCCAGCTTCGATTCCCCACACCGTCCAGAAAACCCCGGGTCGGGTCGGGTCCCTGGGTGGCGTCACAGGGTGCTGTCGGGACCCCGGCAACCGAGGTCCCAGGTTCGATTCCCCATACCAGCCCCTGGACCCCGGGTCGGGTCGGGTCCTCGGATGGCTTCACAGGGTGCTGTCGGGACCCCGGCACCTGAGGTCTAAAGTTCGATTCCCCATACCGGCCAAAAAACCCCGGGTCGGGTCGCGTCCCTGAGTGGCATCAGAGGGTGATGTCGGGACCCCGACACCTGAGGTCCCAAGTTCGATTCCCCATACCGGCCAAAAAAACAAGGGTCGGGTTGGGTCCCCGGATGGTGTCACAGGGTGATGTCGGGACCCCGGCAAGCGAGGTCCCAGGTTCGATTCCTCATATCGGTCCCTGGACCCCGGGTCGGGTCGGGTCCCCGGGTGGCGTCACAGGGTGATGTCGGAACCCCGGCACGCGAGGTCCGACGTTCGATTCCCCATACCGGCCAAAAAACAACGGGTCGGCTCGGGTCCCCGGGTGGCGTCACAGGGTGATGTCGGGACCCCGGCACCCGTGGTCCCACGTTCGATTCTCCATACCGGCCAAAAAAATTCCGGTTGGGCTCGGGTCCCCGGGTGGCGTCACAGGGTGATGTCGGGATCCCGGCACGCGAGGTCCCAAGTTCGATACCCCATACCGGCCAAAAAACACCGGTTCGGATCGGGTCCCTGGGTGGCGTCACAGGGTGATGTCTGGACGACGGCACGCGAGGTCCCACGTTCGATTCCCCATACCGGCCAAAAAACCCCAGGTCGGGTCGGGTCCCCGGGTGGCGTCACAGGGTGATGTCGGGACCCCGGCACGCGAGGTCCCTCGTTCGATTCCCCATACCGGCCAAAAAACCCCGGGTCGGCTCGGGTCCCCGGGTGGCGTCACAGGGTGATGTCTGGACGCCGGCACCCGAGGTCCCAAGTTCGATACCCCATACAGGCCAAAAAAATTTCGGGTCGGCTCGGGTCCCCGGGTGGTGTCACAGGGTGATGTCGGGACCCTGGCACGCGAGGTCCCAGGTTCGATTCCCCATACCGGCCAAAAAACCCCGGGTCGGGTCTGGTCCCCGGGTGGCGTCACAGGGTGATGTCGGGACCCCGGCACCCGAGGTCCCACATTCGATTCCCCATACTGGCCAAAAAACACCAGGTCGGGTCGGGACACTGGGTGGCGTCACAGGGTGATGTCGGAACCCCGGCACCCGAGGTCCCACGTTCGATTCCCCATACCGGTCAAAAAAATTCCGGGTCGGGACGGGTCCCCGGGTGGCGTCACAGGGTGATGTCGGGACCCCGGCACCCGAGGTCCCAGGTTCGATTCCCTATACCGGCCCCTGGACCCCGGGTCGGGTAGGGTCCCAGTGTGGCATCACAGGGTGATGTCGGGACCCCATCACCCGAGGTCCCTGATTCGATTCCCCATACTAGCCCCTGAACACCGGGTCGGGTCGGGTCCCCGGGTGGCGTCACAGGGTGATGTCGGAACCCCGGCATGCGAGGTTCCAGGTTCGATTCCCCATACCGGCCAAGAAATATACGGGTCGGCTCTGGTCTCCGAGTGTCGTCACAGGGTGATGTCGGGACCCAGGTACCCGAGGTTCCACTTTCGATACCCCATACCGGCCAAAAAACAACGGGTCGGGTCGGGTCCCCGGGTGGCGTCACAGGGTGATGTCAGGACCCCGGCACCCGTGGTCTCAGGTTCGATTTTCCATACCGGCCAAAAAACCCCGGGTCGGGTCGGGTCCCCAGGTGGCGTCACAGAGTGATGTCGGGACCCCGACACCCAAGATCCCAGGTTCGATTCCCCATACCGTCCAAAAAATTTCCCGGTCGGCTCGGGTCCCTGAGTGGCGTCAGAGGGTGATGTCGGGACCCCGGCACGCGAGGTCCCAGGTTCGATTCCCCATACCGGTCAAAAAACCCCGGGTAGGATCAGGTGCCCGGGTGGCGTCACAGGGTGCTGTCGGGACCCCGGCACCCGAGGTCCCAGGTTCGATACCCCATACCGGCTCCTGGACCCCGGGTCCCGTCGGGTACCCGGGGGGATTCACAGGGTAATGTCGGGACCCCGGCACCCGAGGTCCCAGCTTCGATTCCCCATACCGGCCCCTGGACCCCGGGTCGGGTCGGGTCCCCGGGTGGCGTCACAGGGTGATGTCGGGACCCCGGCACGCGAGGTCCCAAGTTCGATTCCCCATATCGGCCAAAAAACCCCGGGTCGGGTCAGGTCCCCAGGTGGCGTCACAGGGTGATGTCGGGACCACGGCACCAGAGTTCCCAGTTTCGATTCCGCACACCGGCCAAAAAACCCTGTGTCGGGTCTGGTCCCCGGGTGGTGTCACAGGGTGATGTCGGGACCCCGGCACCCGAGGTCCCAGGTTCAATTCCCAATACCGGCCAAAAAACCCCGGGTCGGGTCGGGTCCCCGGGTGGCGTCACAGGGTGCTGTTGGGACCCCGGCACCTGAGGTCCCACGTTCGATTCCCCATACCGGCCCCTGGACCCCGGGTCGGGTCGGGTCCCCGGGTGGCGTCACAGGGTGATGTCGGGACCCCCGCACCCTTGGTCCCAGGTTCGATTCCCCATACCGGCCCCTGGACCCCGGGTCGGGTCGGGTCCCCGGGTGGCGTCACAGGGTGATGTCGGGACCCAGGCACCCGAGGTCCCACGTTCGATTCCCCATACCGGCCAAAAAACCCCGGGTCCGGTCGGGTCCTCGGGTGGAGTCACAGGGTGATGTCGGGACCCCCGTCACCCGAGGTCCCAGGTTCGATTCCCCATACCGGCCCCTGGACCCCGGGTCAGGTCGGGTCCCCAGGTTGCGTTACAGGGTGATGTCTGGACCCCGGCACGCGAGGTCCCAGGTTCGAATCCCCATACCGGCCCCTGGACCCCGGGTCGGGTCGGGTCCCCGGGTGGCGTCACAGGGTGCTGTCGGGACCCCGGCACGCGAGGTCCCAGGTTCGATTCCCCATACCGGCCCCTGGACCCCGGGTCGGGTCGGGTCCCCAGGTTGCGTTACAGGGTGATGTCTGGACCCCGGCACGTGAGGTCCCAGGTTCGAATCCCCATACCGGCCCCTGGACCCCGGGTCGGGTCGGGTCCCCGGGTGGCGTCACAGGGTGCTGTCGGGACCCCGGCACGCGAGGTCCCAGGTTCGATTCCCCATACCGGCCCCTGGACCCCGGGTCGGGTCGGGTCCCCAGGTTGCGTTACAGGGTGATGTCTGGACCCCGGCACGTGAGGTCCCAGGTTCGAATCCCCATACCGGCCCCTGGACCCCGGGTCGGGTCGGGTCCCCGGGTGGCGTCACAGGGTGCTGTCGGGACCCCGGCACGCGAGGTCCCAGGTTCGATTCCCCATATCGGCCAAAAAACCCCGGGTCGGGTCGGGTCCCCGGGTGGCGTCACAGGGTGATGTCGGAACCCCGGCACCCGAGGTCCCACGTTCGATTCCCCATACCGGCCCCTGGACCCCAGGACGGGTCGGGTCCCCGGGTGGAGTCAAAGGTTCTGTCGGGACCCCGTCAACCGAGGTCCCACATTCGATTCCCCATATCGGTCCCTGGACCCCGGGTCGGGTCGGGTCCCCGGGTGGCGTCACAGTGTGATGTCAGGACCCCGTCACCCGAGGTCCCACTTTCGATTCCCCATATCGGTCCCTGGACCCGGGGTCGGGTCGGGTCCCCGGGTGGCGTCACAGGGTGCTGACGGGACCCCGGCACAGGAGGTCCCAGGTTCGATTCCCCATAACGGCCAAAAAATGCCAGGTCGGGTCGGGTCCTCGGGTATCGTCAAAGGGTGATTTCAGTACCCCGGAACGATAGGTCCCATGTTCTATTCCCCATACCGGCCAAAAAACCCCGGGTCGGTTCGTGTCCCCGGGTGGCGTCACAGGGTGATGTCGGGACCCCGGCACCTGAGGTCCCAAGTTCGATTCCCCATATCGGCCCCTGAACCACGGGTCCCCGGGTGGCGTCACAGGGTGATGTCGGGACCCCGGCATGCGAGGTCCCAAGTTCGATTCCCCATACCGTCCCCTGGTCCCTGGGTCGGGTCGGGTCCCCGGGTGGCGTCACAGGGTGATGTCGGGATCCCGGCACCCGAGGTCCCAGGTTCGATTCCCCATAC
This sequence comes from Somateria mollissima, assembly GCA_951411735.1. Classification (NCBI taxonomy): domain Eukaryota; kingdom Metazoa; phylum Chordata; class Aves; order Anseriformes; family Anatidae; genus Somateria; species Somateria mollissima. The sequence continues at coordinate 446,541 of OX598333.1, forward strand.
CGGCCAAAAAACCCCATGTCGGGTCGGGTCCCCGGGTGGCGTCACAGGGTGATGTCGGGACCCCGGCACACGAGGTCCCAAGTTTGATTCCCCATACCGGCCAAAAAACCCCGGGTCGGGTCGGGTCCCCGGGTGGCGTCACAGGGTGCTTTTGGGACCCCGGCACCTGAGGTCCCACGTTCGATTCCCCATACCGGCCCCTGGACCCCGGGTCGGGTCGGGTCCCCGTGTGGCGTCACAGGGTGATGTCGGGACCCGGTCACCCGAGGTCCCACATTCGATTCCCCATATCGGTCCCTGGACCCCGGGTCAGGTCGGGTCCCCGGGTGGCGTCACAGGGTGATGTCAGGACCCCGGCACCCGAGGTCCCAGGTTCGATTCCCCATATCGGCCAAAAAACCCCGGGTCGGTTCGGGTCCCCGGGTGGTGTCACAGGGTGATGTCGGGACCCAGGCACCCGAGGTCCCAGGTTCGATTCCCCATACCGGCCCCTGGACCCCGTGTCGGGTCGGGTTCCCGGGTGGCTTCACAGGGTGATGTCGGGACCCTGGCACGCGAGGTCCCAGGTTCAATTCCCCATACCGGCCAAAAAACACCGGGACGGGTCGGGTCCCCGGATGACATCACAGGGTGCTGAAGGGACCCCGGCACCCAAGGTCCCACGTTCGATTCCCCATACCGGCCAAAAAAAACCGGGTCGGGTCGGGACCCTGGGTGGCGTCACAGGGTAATGTCGGGACCCCGGCACGCGAGGTCCCACATTCGATACCCCATACCGTCCAAAAAATTTCCCGGTCGGCTCGGGTCCCTGAGTGGCGTCACAGGGTGATGTCGGGACCCCGGCAAGCGAGGTCCCAGGTTCGATTCCCCATACCGGTCAAAAAACCCCGGGTAGGATCAGGTGCCCGGGTGGCGTCACAGGCTGCTGTCGGGACCCCGGCACCCGAGGTCCCAGGTTCGATACCCCATACCGGCTCCTGGACCCCGGGTCCCGTCGGGTACGCGGGGGGATTCACAGGGTGATGTCGGGATCCCGGCACCCGAGGTCCCAGCTTCGATTCCCCATATCGGCCCCTGGACCCCGGGTCGGGTCGGGTCCCCGGGTGGCGTCACAGGGTGATGTCGGGACCCCAGCACGCGAGGTCCCAAGTTCGATTCCCCATACCGGCCAAAAAACACCGGGTCGGATCGGGTCCCCGGGTGGCGTCAGAGGGTGATGTCTGGACGCCGGCACGCGAGGTCCCACGTTCGATACCCCATACAGGCCAAAAAAATTTCGGGTCGGCTCGGGTCCCCGGGTGGCGTCACAGGGTGCTGACGGGACCCCTGCACCCATGCTCCCACGTTCGATTCCCCATATCGGCCAAAAAACCCCGGGTCGGGTCGGGTCCCCGGGTGGCGTCACAGGGTGATGTCGGGACCCCGGCACCCGAGGTCCCACATTCGATTCCCCATACTGGCCAAAAGACCCCAGGTCTGGTCGGGACCCTGGGTGGCGTCACAGGGTGATGTCGGGACCCTGGCACGCGAGGTCCCACGTTCGATTCCCCATACCGGTCAAAAAAATTCCTGGTCGGGTCGGGTCCCCGGGTGGCGTCACAGGGTGATGTCGGGACCCCGGCACCCGAGGTCCCACGTTCGATTCACCATACCGACCAAAAAAATTCCGGGTCAGGTCGGGTCCCCGGGTGGCGTCACAGGATGATGTCGGGACCCCGGCACCCAAGGTCCCAGGTTCGATTCCCCATACCGGCTCCTGGACCCCGGGTCGGGTCGGGTCCCCGGGTGGCGTCACAGGGTGATGTCGGGACCCCGGCACCCGAGGTCCCAGGTTCGATTCCCCATACCGGCCCCTGGACGCCGGGTCGGGTCGGGTTCCTGGGTGGCGTCACAGGGTGATGTCGGGACCCTGGCACACGAGGTCCCAGGTTCAATTCCCCATACCGGCCAAAAAACCCCGTGTCGGGTCGGGTCCCCGGATGACATCACAGGGTGCTGACGGGACCCCGGCACCCAAAGGTCCCTCGTTCGATTCCCCATATCGGCCAATAAACCCCGGGTCGGGTCGGAACCCTGGGTACCGTCACAGGGTGATGTCGGGACCCCGGCACGCGAGGTCCTAAGTTCGATTCCCCATACTGGCCAAAAAACCCCAGGTCGGATCGGGTCCCCGGGTGGCGTCACAGGGTGATGTCGGGACCCTGGTACCCAAGGTCCCACGTTCGATTCCAAATACCGGTCAAAAAAATTCCGGGTCGGGTCGGGTCCCCAGGTGGCGTCACAGGGTTATGTCGGGACCCCGGCACCCGAGGTCCCAGATTCAATTCCCCATATCGGCCCCTGAACACCGGGTCGGGTCGGGTCGCCGGGTGGCGTCACAGGGTGATGTCGGGACCCCGGCACCCGAGGTCCCACATTCGATTCCCCATAAGGGCCAAGAAAATTCCGGGTCGGGTCGGGTCCCTGGGTGGCGTCACAGGGTGATGTCGGGACCTCGGCACGCGAGGTTCCACGTTCGATACCCCATACCGGCCAAAAAAATTCCGGGTCGGGTCGGGTCCCCGGGTGGCGTCACAGGATGATGTCGGGACCCCAGCACCCAAGGTCCCAGATTCGATTCCCCCTACCGGTCAAAAAACCCCGGGTCGGGTCGGGTCCCCGGGTGGCGTCACAGGGTGATGTCGGGACCCCGGCACCCCAGGACCCAGGTTCAATTCCCCATACCGGCCAAAAAACCCCGGGTCGGGTCGGGTCCCCGGGTGGCGTCACAGGGTGATGTCAGGACCCCGGCACCCGTGGTCTCAGGTTCGATTTTCCATACCGGCGAAAAAACCCCGGGTCGGGTCGGGTCCCCAGGTGGCGTCACAGGGTGATGTCGGGACCCCGACACCCAAGATCCCAGGTTCGATTCCCCATACCGTCCAAAAAATTTCCCGGTCGGCTCGGGTCCCTGAGTGGCGTCACAGGGTGATGTCGGGACCCCGGCACGCGAGGTCCCAGGTTCGATTCCCCATACCGGTCAAAAAACCCCGGGTAGGATCAGGTCACCGGGTGGCGTCACAGGGTGATGTCGGGACCCCGGCACCCGAGGTCCCACGTTCGATTCCCCATACCGGCCCCTGGACCCCAGGACGGGTCGGGTCCCCGGGTGGAGTCAAAGGTTCTGTCGGGACCCCGTCAACCGAGGTCCCACATTCGATTCCCCATATCGGTCCCTGGACCCCGGGTCGGGTCGGGTCCCCGGGTGGCGTCACAGTGTGATGTCAGGACCCCGGCACCCGAGGTCCCACTTTCGATTCCCCATATCGGTCCCTGGACCCGGGGTCGGGTCGGGTCCCCGGGTGGCGTCACAGGGTGCTGACGGGACCCCGGCACAGGAGGTCCCAGGTTCGATTCCCCATAACGGCCAAAAAATGCCAGGTCGGGTCGGGTCCTCGGGTATCGTCAAAGGGTGATTTCAGTACCCCGGAACGAGAGGTCCCATGTTCTATTCCCCATACCGGCCAAAAAACCCCGGGTCGGTTCGTGTCCCCGGGTGGCGTCACAGGGTGATGTCGGGACCCCGGCACCTGAGGTCCCAAGTTCGATTCCCCATATCGGCCCCTGAACCACGGGTCCCCGGGTGGCGTCACAGGGTGATGTCGGGACCCCGGCACGCGAGGTCCCAAGTTCGATTCCCCATACCGTCCCCTGGTCCCTGGGTCGGGTCGGGTCCCCGGGTGGCGTCACAGGGTGATGTCGGGATCCCGGCACCCGAGGTCCCAGGTTCGATTCCCCATACCGGCCAAAAAACCCCATGTCGGGTCGGGTCCCCGGGTGGCGTCACAGGGTGATGTTGGCACCCCGGCACACGAGGTCCCAAGTTTGATTCCCCATACCGGCCAAAAAACCCCGGGTCGGGTCGGGTCCCCGGGTGGCGTCACAGGGTGCTTTTGGGACCCCGGCACCTGAGGTCCCACGTTCGATTCCCCATACCGGCCCCTGGACCCCGGGTCGGGTCGGGTCCCCGTGTGGCGTCACAGGGTGATGTCAGGACCCAGGCACCCGAGGTCCCAGGTTCGATTCCCCATACCGGCCAAAAAACCCCGGGTCGGTTCGGGTCCCCGGGTGGCGTCACAGGGTGATGTCGGGACCCCGGCACCCGAGGTCCCAGGTTCGATTCCCCATATCGGTCCCTGGACCCCGGGTCAGGTCGGGTCCCCGGGTGGCGTCACAGGGTGATGTCAGGACCCCGGCACCCGAGGTCCCAGGTTCGATTCCCCATATCGGCCAAAAAACCCCGGGTCGGTTCGGGTCCCCGGGTGGTGTCACAGGGTGATGTCGGGACCCCGGCACCCGAGGTCACAGGTTCGATTCCCCATACCGGCCCCTGGACCCCGGGTCGGGTCGGGTTCCCGGGTGGCTTCACAGGGTGATGTCGGGACCCTGGCACGCGAGGTCCCAGGTTCAATTCCCCATACCGGCCAAAAAACCCCGGGTCGGGTCGGGTCCCCGGATGACATCACAGGGTGCTGAAGGGACCCCGGCACCCAAGGTCCCACGTTCGATTCCCCATACCGGCCAAAAAAAAACGGGTCGGGTCGGGACCCTGGGTGGCGTCACAGGGTAATGTCGGGACCCCGGCACGCGAGGTCCCACATTCGATACCCCATACCGTCCAAAAAATTTCCCGGTCGGCTCGGGTCCCTGAGTGGCGTCACAGGGTGATGTCGGGACCCCGGCACGCGAGGTCAAGGTTCGATTCCCCATACCGGTCAAAAAACCCCGGGTAGGATCAGGTGCCCGGGTGGCGTCACAGGCTGCTGTCGGGACCCCGGCACCCGAGGTCCCAGGTTCGATACCCCATACCGGCTCCTGGACCCCGGGTCCCGTCGGGTACGCGGGGGGATTCACAGGGTGATGTCGGGATCCCGGCACCCGAGGTCCCAGCTTCGATTCCCCATATCGGCCCCTGGACCCCGGGTCGGGTCGGGTCCCCGGGTGGCGTCACAGGGTGATGTCGGGACCCCAGCACGCGAGGTCCCAAGTTCGATTCCCCATACCGGCCAAAAAACACCGGGTCGGATCGGGTCCCCGGGTGGCGTCAGAGGGTGATGTCTGGACGCCGGCACGCGAGGTCCCACGTTCGATACCCCATACAGGCCAAAAAAATTTCGGGTCGGCTCGGGTCCCCGGGTGGCGTCACAGGGTGCTGACGGGACCCCGGCACCCATGCTCCCACGTTCGATTCCCCATATCGGCCAAAAAACCCCGGGTCGGGTCGGGTCCCCGGGTGGCGTCACAGGGTGATGTCGGGACCCCGGCACCCGAGGTCCCACATTCGATTCCCCATACTGGCCAAAAGACCCCAGGTCTGGTCGGGACCCTGGGTGGCGTCACAGGGTGATGTCGGGACCCTGGCACGCGAGGTCCCACGTTCGATTCCCCATACCGGTCAAAAAAATTCCTGGTCGGGTCGGGTCCCCGGGTGGCGTCACAGGGTGATGTCGGGACCCCGGCACCCGAGGTCCCACGTTCGATTCCCCATACCGGCCAAAAAAATTCCGGGTCAGGTCGGGTCCCCGGGTGGCGTCACAGGATGATGTCGGGACCCCGGCACCCAAGGTCCCAGGTTCGATTCCCCATACCGGCTCCTGGACCCCGGGTCGGGTCGGGTCCCCGGGTGGCGTCACAGGGTGATGTCGGGACCCCGGCACCCGAGGTCCCAGGTTCGATTCCCCATACCAGCCCCTGGACGCCGGGTCGGGTCGGGTTCCCGGGTGGCGTCACAGGGTGATGTCGGGACCCTGGCACCCGAGGTCCCAGGTTCAATTCCCCATACCGGCCAAAAAACCCCGTGTCGGGTCGGGTCCCCGGATGACATCACAGGGTGCTGACGGGACCCCGGCACCCAAGGTCCCTCGTTCGATTCCCCATATCGGCCAATAAACCCCGGGTCGGGTCGGAACCCTGGGTGGCGTCACAGGGTGATGTCGGGACCCCGGCACGCGAGGTCCTAAGTTCGATTCCCCATACTGGCCAAAAAACCCCAGGTCGGATCGGGTCCCCGGGTGGCGTCACAGGGTGATGTCGGGACCCTGGCACCCGAGGTCCCACGTTCGATTCCAAATACCGGTCAAAAAAATTCCGGGTCGGGTCGGGTCCCCAGGTGGCGTCACAGGGTTATGTCGGGACCCCGGCACCCGAGGTCCCAGATTCAATTCCCCATATCGGCCCCTGAACACCGGGTCGGGTCGGGTCGCCGGGTGGCGTCACAGGGTGCTGTCGGGACCCCGGCACCCGAGGTCCCACATTCGATTCCCCATAAGGGCCAAGAAAATTCCGGGTCGGGTCGGGTCCCTGGGTGGCGTCACAGGGTGATGTCGGGACCTCGGCACGCGAGGTTCCACGTTCGATACCCCATACCGGCCAAAAAAATTCCGGGTCGGGTCGGGTCCCCGGGTGGCGTCACAGGATGATGTCGGGACCCCAGAACCCAAGGTCCCAGATTCGATTCCCCCTACCGGTCAAAAAACCCCGGGTCGGGTCGGGTCCCCGGGTGGCGTCACAGGGTGATGTCGGGACCCCGGCACCCCAGGACCCAGGTTCAATTCCCCATACCGGCCAAAAAACCCCGGGTCGGGTCGGGTCCCCGGGTGGCGTCACAGGGTGATGTCGGGACCCCGGCACCCGAGGTCCCAGGTTCGATTCCCCATACCGGCCCCTGGACCCCGGGTCGGGTCGGGTCCCCGAGTGGCGTCACAGGGTGATGTCGGGACCCAGGCACCTGAGGTCCCAGGTTCGATTCCCCATACCGGTCAAAAAACCGTAGGTGTGGTCGGGTCCCCGGGTGGCGTCACAGGGTGCTGTCAGTTACCCGGCACGCGAGGTCCAACGTTCGATTCCCCATACCGGACCCTGGACCCCGGGTCGGGTCAGGTTCCCGGGTGGCGTCACAGGGTGATGTTGGGACCCCGGCACCCGAGGTCCCACGTTCGATTCCCCATACCGGCCAAAAAACCCCGGGTCGGGTCGGGTCCCCAGGTGGCGTCACAGGGTGATGTCGGGACCCCGGCACCCGAGGTCCCAGGTTCGATTCCCCATACCGGTCAAAAAACCCCGGGTCGGGTCGGGTCCCCGGGTGGCGTCACAGGGTGATGTCGGGACCCAGGCACCCCAGGACCCAGGTTCGATTCCCCATACCGGTCAAAAAACCGCAGGTGTGGTCGGGTCCCCAGGTGGCGTCACAGGGTGCTGTCGGGACCCCGGCACGCGAGGTCCGAAGTTCGATTCCCCATACCGGTCAAAAAACCCCGGGTAGGATCGGGTGCCCGGGTGGCGTCACAGGGTGCTGACGGGACCCCGGCACCCGAGGCCCCAGGTTCGATTCCCCATACCGGCCCCTTGACCCCGGGTCGGGTCTGGTCCCCGGGTGGCATCACAGTGTGATGTCGGGACCCTGGCAAGCGAGTTCCCAGTTTCGAATCCGCACACCGGCCAAAAAACCCCGTGTCGTGTCGGGTCCTCGGGAGGAGTCACAGGGTTCTGTCGGGACCCCCGTCACCCGAGGTCCCACATTCGATTCCCCATATCGGTCCCTGGACCACGGGTCGGGTCGGGTCCCCGGGTTGCGTTACAGGGTGATGTCTGGACCCCGGCACGCGAGGTCCCAGGTTCGATTCCCCATACCGGCCCCTGGACCCCGGGTCGGGTCGGGTCCCCGGGTGGCGTCACAGGGTGATGTCGGGACCCAGGCACCTGAGGTCCCAAGTTCGATTCCCCATACCGGTCAAAAAACCGCAGGTGTGGTCGGGTCCCCAGGTGGCGTCACAGGGTGCTGTCGGGACCCCCGGCACGCGAGGTCCCAGGTTCGATTCCCCATATCGGCCAAAAAACCCCGGGTTGGGTCGGGTCCCCGGGTGGCGTCACAGGGTGCTGTCGGGATCCCGGCACCCGAGGTCCCAGGTTCGATTCCCCATACCGGCCCCTGGACCCCGGGTCGGGTCGGGTTCCCGGGTGGCGTCACAGGGTGATGTCGGGATCCCGGCACGCGAGGTCCCAGGTTCGATACCCCATACCGGCCCCTGGACCCTGGGTCGGGTCGGGTTCCCGGGTGGCGTCACAGGCTGATATCAGGACCCTGGAACCCGAGGTCCCAAGTTTGATTCCCCATATCGGGCCCTGGACCCCGGGTCGGGTCGGGTCCCCGGATGACATCACAGGGTGCTGACGGGACCCCGGCACCCAAGGTCCCTCGTTCGATTCCCCATATCGGCCAATAAACCCCGGGTCGGGTCAGGACCCTGGGTGGCGTCACAGGGTGATGTCGGGACCCCGGCACGCGAGGTCCTAAGTTCGATTCCCCATACTGGCCAAAAAACCCCAGGTCGGATCGGGTCCCCGGGTGGCGTCACAGGGTGATGTCGGGACCCTGGCACCCGAGGTCCCACGTTCGATTCCAAATACCGGTCAAAAAAATTCCGGGTCGGGTCGGGTCCCCAGGTGGCGTCACAGGGTTATGTCGGGACCCCGGCACCCGAGGTCCCAGATTCAATTTCCCATATCGGCCCCTGAACACCGGGTCGGGTCGGGTCCCCGGGTGGCGTCACAGGGTGATGTCGGGACCCCGGCACCCGAGGTCCCAGGTTCGATTCCCCATACCGGCCCCTGGACCCCGGGTCGGGTCGGGTTCCCGGGTGGCGTCACAGGGTGCTGTCGGGACCCCGGCACACGAGGTCCCACATTCGATTCCCCATACCGGCCAAGAAAATTCCGGGTCGGGTCGGGTCCCTGGGTGGCGTCACAGGGTGATGTCGGGACCTCGGCACGCGAGGTTCCACGTTCGATACCCCTTACCGTCCAAAAAATTTCCCGGTCGGGTCGGGTCCCCGGGTGGCGTCACAGGATGATGTCGGGACCCCAGCACCCAAGGTCCCAGATTCGATTCCCCATACCGGTCAAAAAACCCCGGGTCGGGTCGGGTCCCCGGGTGGCGTCACAGGGTGATGTCGGGACCCCGGCACCCCAGGACCCAGGTTCAATTCCCCATACCGGCCAAAAAACCCCGGGTCGGGTCGGGTCCCCGGGTGGCGACACAGGGTGATGTCGGGACCCCGGCACCCGAGGTCCCACATTCGATTCCCCATACCGGCCAAAAAACCCCGGGTCGGGTCGGGTCCCCGGGTGGCGTCACAGTGTGATGTCGGGACCCCGGCACGCGAGGTCCCAGGTTCGATTCCCCATATCGGTCCCTGGACCACGGGTCGGGTCGGGTCCCCGGGTTGCGTTAAAGGGTGATGTCTGGACCCCGGCACGCGAGGTCCCACGTTCGATTCCCCATACCGGCCCCTGGACCCCGGGTCGGGTCGGGTCCCCGGGTGGCGTCACAGGGTGATGTCGGGACCCAGGCACCTGAGGTCCCAAGTTCGATTCCCCATACCGGTCAAAAAACCGTAGGTGTGGTCGGGTCCCCAGGTGGCGTCACAGGGTGCTGTCGGGATCCCGGCACCCGAGGTCCCAGGTTCGATTCCCCATACCGTCCCCTGGTCCCTGGGTCGGGTCGGGTCCCCGGGTGGCGTCACAGGGTGATGTCGGGATCCCGGCACCCGAGGTCCCAGGTTCGATTCCCCATACCGTCCCCTGGTCCCTGGGTCGGGTCGGGTCCCCGGGTGGCGTCACAGGGTGATGTCGGGATCCCGGCACCCGAGGTCCCAGGTTCGATTCCCCATACCGGCCAAAAAACCCCATGTCGGGTCGGGTCCCCGGGTGGCGTCACAGGGTGATGTTGGCACCCCGGCACACGAGGTCCCAAGTTTGATTCCCCATACCGGCCAAAAAACCCCGGGTCGGGTCGGGTCCCCGGGTGGCGTCACAGGGTGCTTTTGGGACCCCGGCACCTGAGGTCCCACGTTCGATTCCCCATACCGGCCCCTGGACCCCGGGTCGGGTCGGGTCCCCGTGTGGCGTCACAGGGTGATGTCAGGACCCAGGCACCCGAGGTCCCAGGTTCGATTCCCCATATCGGCCAAAAAACCCCGGGTCGGTTCGGGTCCCCGGGTGGCGTCACAGGGTGATGTCGGGACCCCGGCACCCGAGGTCCCAGGTTCGATTCCCCATATCGGTCCCTGGACCCCGGGTCAGGTCGGGTCCCCCGGGTGGCGTCACAGGGTGATGTCAGGACCCCGGCACCCGAGGTCCCAGGTTCGATTCCCCATATCGGCCAAAAAACCCCGGGTCGGTTCGGGTCCCCGGGTGGTGTCACAGGGTGATGTCGGGACCCCCGGCACCCGAGGTCACAGGTTCGATTCCCCATACCGGCCCCTGGACCCCGGGTCGGGTCGGGTTCCCGGGTGGCTTCACAGGGTGATGTCGGGACCCTGGCACGCGAGGTCCCAGGTTCAATTCCCCATACCGGCCAAAAAACCCCGGGTCGGGTCGGGTCCCCGGATGACATCACAGGGTGCTGAAGGGACCCCGGCACCCAAGGTCCCACGTTCGATTCCCCATACCGGCCAAAAAAAAACGGGTCGGGTCGGGACCCTGGGTGGCGTCACAGGGTAATGTCGGGACCCCCGGCACGCGAGGTCCCACATTCGAACCCCATACCGTCCAAAAAATTTCCCGGTCGGCTCGGGTCCCTGAGTGGCGTCACAGGGTGATGTCGGGACCCCGGCACGCGAGGTCAAGGTTCGATTCCCCATACCGGTCAAAAAACCCCGGGTAGGATCAGGTGCCCGGGTGGCGTCACAGGCTGCTGTCGGGACCCCGGCACCCGAGGTCCCAGGTTCGATACCCCATACCGGCTCCTGGACCCCGGGTCCCGTCGGGTACGCGGGGGGATTCACAGGGTGATGTCGGGATCCCGGCACCCGAGGTCCCAGCTTCGATTCCCCATATCGGCCCCTGGACCCCGGGTCGGGTCGGGTCCCCGGGTGGCGTCACAGGGTGATGTCGGGACCCCAGCACGCGAGGTCCCAAGTTCGATTCCCCATACCGGCCAAAAAACACCGGGTCGGATCGGGTCCCCGGGTGGCGTCAGAGGGTGATGTCTGGACGCCGGCACGCGAGGTCCCACGTTCGATACCCCATACAGGCCAAAAAAATTTCGGGTCGGCTCGGGTCCCCGGGTGGCGTCACAGGGTGCTGACGGGACCCCGGCACCCATGCTCCCACGTTCGATTCCCCATATCGGCCAAAAAACCCCGGGTCGGGTCGGGTCCCCGGGTGGCGTCACAGGGTGATGTCGGGACCCCGGCACCCGAGGTCCCACATTCGATTCCCCATACTGGCCAAAAGACCCCAGGTCTGGTCGGGACCCTGGGTGGCGTCACAGGGTGATGTCGGGACCCTGGCACGCGAGGTCCCACGTTCGATTCCCCATACCGGTCAAAAAAATTCCTGGTCGGGTCGGGTCCCCGGGTGGCGTCACAGGGTGATGTCGGGACCCCGGCACCCGAGGTCCCACGTTCGATTCCCCATACCGGCCAAAAAAATTCCGGGTCAGGTCGGGTCCCCGGGTGGCGTCACAGGATGATGTCGGGACCCCGGCACCCAAGGTCCCAGGTTCGATTCCCCATACCGGCTCCTGGACCCCGGGTCGGGTCGGGTCCCCGGGTGGCGTCACAGGGTGATGTCGGGACCCCGGCACCCGAGGTCCCAGGTTCGATTCCCCATACCAGCCCCTGGACGCCGGGTCGGGTCGGGTTCCCGGGTGGCGTCACAGGGTGATGTCGGGACCCTGGCACCCGAGGTCCCAGGTTCAATTCCCCATACCGGCCAAAAAACCCCGTGTCGGGTCGGGTCCCCGGATGACATCACAGGGTGCTGACGGGACCCCGGCACCCAAGGTCCCTCGTTCGATTCCCCATATCGGCCAATAAACCCCGGGTCGGGTCGGAACCCTGGGTGGCGTCACAGGGTGATGTCGGGACCCCGGCACGCGAGGTCCTAAGTTCGATTCCCCATACTGGCCAAAAAACCCCAGGTCGGATCGGGTCCCCGGGTGGCGTCACAGGGTGATGTCGGGACCCTGGCACCCGAGGTCCCACGTTCGATTCCAAATACCGGTCAAAAAAATTCCGGGTCGGGTCGGGTCCCCAGGTGGCGTCACAGGGTTATGTCGGGACCCCGGCACCCGAGGTCCCAGATTCAATTCCCCATATCGGCCCCTGAACACCGGGTCGGGTCGGGTCGCCGGGTGGCGTCACAGGGTGCTGTCGGGACCCCGGCACCCGAGGTCCCACATTCGATTCCCCATAAGGGCCAAGAAAATTCCGGGTCGGGTCGGGTCCCTGGGTGGCGTCACAGGGTGATGTCGGGACCTCGGCACGCGAGGTTCCACGTTCGATACCCCATACCGGCCAAAAAAATTCCGGGTCGGGTCGGGTCCCCGGGTGGCGTCACAGGATGATGTCGGGACCCCAGAACCCAAGGTCCCAGATTCGATTCCCCCTACCGGTCAAAAAACCCCGGGTCGGGTCGGGTCCCCGGGTGGCGTCACAGGGTGATGTCGGGACCCCGGCACCCCAGGACCCAGGTTCAATTCCCCATACCGGCCAAAAAACCCCGGGTCGGGTCGGGTCCCCGGGTGGCGTCACAGGGTGATGTCGGGACCCCGGCACCCGAGGTCCCAGGTTCGATTCCCCATACCGGCCCCTGGACCCCGGGTCGGGTCGGGTCCCCGAGTGGCGTCACAGGGTGATGTCGGGACCCAGGCACCTGAGGTCCCAGGTTCGATTCCCCATACCGGTCAAAAAACCGTAGGTGTGGTCGGGTCCCCGGGTGGCGTCACAGGGTGCTGTCAGTTACCCGGCACGCGAGGTCCAACGTTCGATTCCCCATACCGGACCCTGGACCCCGGGTCGGGTCAGGTTCCCGGGTGGCGTCACAGGGTGATGTTGGGACCCCGGCACCCGAGGTCCCACGTTCGATTCCCCATACCGGCCAAAAAACCCCGGGTCGGGTCGGGTCCCCAGGTGGCGTCACAGGGTGATGTCGGGACCCCGGCACCCGAGGTCCCAGGTTCGATTCCCCATACCGGTCAAAAAACCCCGGGTCGGGTCGGGTCCCCGGGTGGCGTCACAGGGTGATGTCGGGACCCAGGCACCCCAGGACCCAGGTTCGATTCCCCATACCGGTCAAAAAACCGCAGGTGTGGTCGGGTCCCCAGGTGGCGTCACAGGGTGCTGTCGGGACCCCGGCACGCGAGGTCCGAAGTTCGATTCCCCATACCGGTCAAAAAACCCCGGGTAGGATCGGGTGCCCGGGTGGCGTCACAGGGTGCTGACGGGACCCCGGCACCCGAGGCCCCAGGTTCGATTCCCCATACCGGCCCCTTGACCCCGGGTCGGGTCTGGTCCCCGGGTGGCATCACAGTGTGATGTCGGGACCCTGGCAAGCGAGTTCCCAGTTTCGAATCCGCACACCGGCCAAAAAACCCCGTGTCGTGTCGGGTCCTCGGGAGGAGTCACAGGGTTCTGTCGGGACCCCCGTCACCCGAGGTCCCACATTCGATTCCCCATATCGGTCCCTGGACCACGGGTCGGGTCGGGTCCCCGGGTTGCGTTACAGGGTGATGTCTGGACCCCGGCACGCGAGGTCCCAGGTTCGATTCCCCATACCGGCCCCTGGACCCCGGGTCGGGTCGGGTCCCCGGGTGGCGTCACAGGGTGATGTCGGGACCCAGGCACCTGAGGTCCCAAGTTCGATTCCCCATACCGGTCAAAAAACCGCAGGTGTGGTCGGGTCCCCAGGTGGCGTCACAGGGTGCTGTCGGGACCCCGGCACGCGAGGTCCCAGGTTCGATTCCCCATATCGGCCAAAAAACCCCGGGTTGGGTCGGGTCCCCGGGTGGCGTCACAGGGTGCTGTCGGGATCCCGGCACCCGAGGTCCCAGGTTCGATTCCCCATACCGGCCCCTGGACCCCGGGTCGGGTCGGGTTCCCGGGTGGCGTCACAGGGTGATGTCGGGATCCCGGCACGCGAGGTCCCAGGTTCGATACCCCATACCGGCCCCTGGACCCTGGGTCGGGTCGGGTTCCCGGGTGGCGTCACAGGCTGATATCAGGACCCTGGAACCCGAGGTCCCAAGTTTGATTCCCCATATCGGGCCCTGGACCCCGGGTCGGGTCGGGTCCCCGGATGACATCACAGGGTGCTGACGGGACCCCGGCACCCAAGGTCCCTCGTTCGATTCCCCATATCGGCCAATAAACCCCGGGTCGGGTCAGGACCCTGGGTGGCGTCACAGGGTGATGTCGGGACCCCGGCACGCGAGGTCCTAAGTTCGATTCCCCATACTGGCCAAAAAACCCCAGGTCGGATCGGGTCCCCGGGTGGCGTCACAGGGTGATGTCGGGACCCTGGCACCCGAGGTCCCACGTTCGATTCCAAATACCGGTCAAAAAAATTCCGGGTCGGGTCGGGTCCCCAGGTGGCGTCACAGGGTTATGTCGGGACCCCGGCACCCGAGGTCCCAGATTCAATTTCCCATATCGGCCCCTGAACACCGGGTCGGGTCGGGTCCCCGGGTGGCGTCACAGGGTGATGTCGGGACCCCGGCACCCGAGGTCCCAGGTTCGATTCCCCATACCGGCCCCTGGACCCCGGGTCGGGTCGGGTTCCCGGGTGGCGTCACAGGGTGCTGTCGGGACCCCGGCACACGAGGTCCCACATTCGATTCCCCATACCGGCCAAGAAAATTCCGGGTCGGGTCGGGTCCCTGGGTGGCGTCACAGGGTGATGTCGGGACCTCGGCACGCGAGGTTCCACGTTCGATACCCCTTACCGTCCAAAAAATTTCCCGGTCGGGTCGGGTCCCCGGGTGGCGTCACAGGATGATGTCGGGACCCCAGCACCCAAGGTCCCAGATTCGATTCCCCATACCGGTCAAAAAACCCCGGGTCGGGTCGGGTCCCCGGGTGGCGTCACAGGGTGATGTCGGGACCCCGGCACCCCAGGACCCAGGTTCAATTCCCCATACCGGCCAAAAAACCCCGGGTCGGGTCGGGTCCCCGGGTGGCGACACAGGGTGATGTCGGGACCCCGGCACCCGAGGTCCCACATTCGATTCCCCATACCGGCCAAAAAACCCCGGGTCGGGTCGGGTCCCCGGGTGGCGTCACAGTGTGATGTCGGGACCCCGGCACGCGAGGTCCCAGGTTCGATTCCCCATATCGGTCCCTGGACCACGGGTCGGGTCGGGTCCCCGGGTTGCGTTAAAGGGTGATGTCTGGACCCCGGCACGCGAGGTCCCACGTTCGATTCCCCATACCGGCCCCTGGACCCCGGGTCGGGTCGGGTCCCCGGGTGGCGTCACAGGGTGATGTCGGGACCCAGGCACCTGAGGTCCCAAGTTCGATTCCCCATACCGGTCAAAAAACCGTAGGTGTGGTCGGGTCCCCAGGTGGCGTCACAGGGTGCTGTCGGGATCCCGGCACCCGAGGTCCCAGGTTCGATTCCCCATACCGGCCCCTGGACCCCGGGTCGGGTCGGGTTCCCGGGTGGCGTCACAGGGTGATGTCGGGATCCCGGCACGCGAGGTCCCAGGATCGATACCCCATACCGGCCCCTGGACCCTGGGTCGGGTCGGGTTCCCGGGTGGCGTCACAGGCTGATATCAGGACCCTAGAACCCGAGGTCCCAAGTTCGATTCCCCATATCGGGCCCTGAACCCCGGGTCGGGTCGGGTCCTCGGGTGGCGTCACAGGGTGATGTTGGGACCTCGGCACGCGAGGTCCCAAGTTCGATTCCCCATTCCGGCCCCAGGACCCCGGGTCGGGTCGGGTCCCCGGGTGGCGTCACAGGGTGATGTCGGGACCCAGGCACCTGAGGTCCCAGGTTCGATTCCCCATACCGGTCAAAAAACCGCAGGTGTGGTCGGGTCCCCAGGTGGCGTCACAGGGTGCTGTCGGGACCCCGGCACGCGAGGTCCCAGGTTCGATTCCCCATATCGGCCAAAAAACCCCGGGTCGGGTCGGGTCCCCGGGAGGCATCACAGGGTGATGTCGGGACCCAGGCAGCAGAGTTCCCAGTTTCGATTCCGCACACCGGCCAAAAAACCCCGTGTCGGGTCGGGTCGCCGGGTGGTGTCACAGGGTGATGTTGGCACCCCGGCACCCGAGGTCCCACGTTCGATTCCCCATACCGGCCCCAGGACCCCGGGTCGGGTCGGGTCCCCGGGTGGCGTCACAGGGTGCTGTCGAGACCCCGGCACCCGAGGTCCGAGCTTCGATTCCCCATACCGGCTCCTGGACCCCGGGTCCCGTCGGGTACGCGGGGGGATTCACAGGGTGATGTCGGGATCCCGGCACCCGAGGTCCCAGCTTCGATTCCCCATACCGGCCCCTGGACCCCGGGTCGTGTCGGGTCCCCGGGTGGCGTCACAGGGTGATGTCGGGACCCCAGCATGCGAGGTCCCAAGTTCGATTCCCCATACCGGCCAAAAAACACCGGGTCGGATCGGGTCCCCGGGTGGCGTCAGAGGGTGATGTCTGGACGCCGGCACGCGAGGTCCCAGGTTCGATACCCCATACAGGCCAAAAAAATTTCGGGTCGGCTCGGGTCCCCGGGTGGCGTCACAGGGTGCTGACGGGACCCCGGCACCCATGCTCCCACGTTCGATTCCCCATATCGGCCAAAAAACCCCGGGTCGGGTCGGGTCCCCGGGTGGCGTCACAGGGTGATGTCGGGACCCCGGCACCCGAGGTCCCACATTCGATTCCCCATACTGGCCAAAAGACCCCAGGTCTGGTCGGGACCCTGGGTGGCGTCACAGGGTGATGTCGGGACCCTGGCACGCGAGGTCCCACGTTCGATTCCCCATACCAGTCAAAAAACCGGAGGTGTGGTCGGGTCCCCGGGTGGCGTCACAGGGTGCTGTCGGTTACCCGGCACGCGAGGTCCCACGTTCGATTCCCCATACCGGACCCTGGACCCCGGGTCGGGTCAGGTTCCCGGGTGGCGTCACAGGGTGATGTCGGGACCCCGGCACCCGAGGTCCCAGGTTCGATTCCCCATACCGGTCAAAAAACCCCGGGTCGGGTCGGGTCCCCGGGTGGCGTCACAGGGTGATGTCGGGACCCAGGCACCCCAGGACCCAGGTTCAATTCCCCATACCGGCCAAAAAACCCCGGGTCGGGTCGGGTCCCCGGGTGGCGACACAGGGTGATGTCGGGACCCCGGCACCCGAGGTCCCAGGTTCGATTCCCCATACCGGCCCCTGGACCCCGGGTCGGGTCGGGACCCCGGGTGGCGTCACAGGGTGATGTCGGGACCCAGGCACCTGAGGTCCCAGGTTCGATTCCCCATACCGGTCAAAAAACCGCAGGTGTGGTCGGGTCCCCAGGTGGCGTCACAGGGTGCTGTCGGGACCCCGGCACGCAAGGTCCGAAGTTCGATTCCCCATACCGGTCAAAAAACCCCGGGTAGGATCGGGTGCCCGGGTGGCGTCACAGGGTGCTGACGGGACCCCGGCACCCGAGGCCCCAGGTTCGATTCCCCATACCGGCCCCTTGACCCCGGGTCGGGTCTGGTCCCCGGGTGGCATCACAGGGTGATGTCGGGACCCTGGCAAGCGAGGTCCCAGGTTTGATTCCCCATACCAGCCAAAAAACCCCGGGTCGGGTTGGGTCCCCGGGTGCCGTCACAGGGTGATGTCGGGACCACGGCACCAGAGTTCCCAGTTTCGAATCCGCACACCGGCCAAAAAACCCCGTGTCGTGTCGGGTCCTCGGGTGGAGTCACAGGGTTCTGTCGGGACCCCGTCACCCGAGGTCCCACATTCGATTCCCCATATCGGTCCCTGGACCACGGGTCGGGTCGGGTCCCCGGGTTGCGTTACAGGATGATGTCTGGACCCCGGCACGCGAGGTCCCAGGTTCGATTCCCCATACCGGCCCCTGGACCCCGGGTCGGGTCGGGTCCCCGGGTGGCGTCACAGGGTGATGTCGGGACCCCGGCACCTGAGGTCCCAAGTTCGATTCCCCAAATCGGCCCCTGAACCACGGGTCCCCGGGTGGCGTCACAGGGTGATGTCGGGACCCCGGCACGCGAGGTCCCAAGTTCGATTCCCCATACCGTCCCCTGGTCCCTGGGTCGGGTCGGGTCCCCGGGTGGCGTCACAGGGTGATGTCGGGATCCCGGCACCCGAGGTCCCAGGTTCGATTCCCCATACCGGCCAAAAAACCCCATGTCGGGTCGGGTCCCCGGGTGGCGTCACAGGGTGATGTCGGGACCCCGGCACACGAGGTCCCAAGTTTGATTCCCCATACCGGCCAAAAAACCCCGGGTCGGGTCGGGTCCCCGGGTGGCGTCACAGGGTGCTTTTGGGACCCCGGCACCTGAGGTCCCAGGTTCGATTCCCCATACCGGCCAAAAAACCCCGGGTCGGGTCGGGTCCCCGTGTGGCGTCACAGGGTGATGTCGGGACCCGGTCACCCGAGGTCCCACATTCGATTCCCCATATCGGTCCCTGGACCCCGGGTCAGGTCGGGTCCCCGGGTGGCGTCACAGGGTGATGTCAGGACCCCGGCACCCGAGGTCCCAGGTTCGATTCCCCATATCGGCCAAAAAACCCCGGGTCGGTTCGGGTCCCCGGGTGGCGTCACAGGGTGATGTCGGGACCCCGGCACCCGAGGTCCCACGTTCGATTCCCCATACCGGCCCCTGGACCCCGGGTCGGGTCGGGTTCCCGGGTGGCTTCACAGGGTGATGTCGGGACCCTGGCACGCGAGGTCCCAGGTTCAATTCCCCATACCGGCCAAAAAACCCCGGGTCGGGTCGGGTCCCCGGATGACATCACAGGGTGCTGAAGGGACCCTGGCACCCAAGGTCCCAGGTTCGATTCCCCATACCGGCCAAAAAAAACCGGGTCGGGTCGGGACCCTGGGTGGCGTCACAGGGTAATGTCGGGACCCCGGCACGCGAGGTCCCACATTCGATACCCCATACCGTCCAAAAAATTTCCCGGTCGGCTCGGGTCCCTGAGTGGCGTCACAGGGTGATGTCGGGACCCCGGCACGCGAGGTCAAGGTTCGATTCCCCATACCGGTCAAAAAACCCCGGGTAGGATCAGGTGCCCGGGTGGCGTCACAGGCTGCTGTCGGGACCCCGGCACCCGAGGTCCCAGGTTCGATACCCCATACCGGCTCCTGGACCCCGGGTCCCGTCGGGTACGCGGGGGGATTCACAGGGTGATGTCGGGATCCCGGCACCCGAGGTCCCAGCTTCGATTCCCCATATCGGCCCCTGGACCCCGGGTCGGGTCGGGTCCCCGGGTGGCGTCACAGGGTGATGTCGGGACCCCAGCACGCGAGGTCCCAATTTCGATTCCCCATACCGGCCAAAAAACACCGGGTCGGATCGGGTCCCCGGGTGGCGTCAGAGGGTGATGTCTGGACGCCGGCACGCGAGGTCCCACGTTCGATACCCCATACAGGCCAAAAAAATTTCGGGTCGGCTCGGGTCCCCGGGTGGCGTCACAGGGTGCTGACGGGACCCCGGCACCCATGCTCCCACGTTCGATTCCCCATATCGGCCAAAAAACCCCGGGTCGGGTCGGGTCCCCGGGTGGCGTCACAGGGTGATGTCGGGACCCCGGCACCCGAGGTCCCACATTCGATTCCCCATACTGGCCAAAAGACCCCAGGTCTGGTCGGGACCCTGGGTGGCGTCACAGGGTGATGTCGGGACCCTGGCACGCGAGGTCCCACATTCGATTCCCCATACCGGTCAAAAAAATTCCTGGTCGGGTCGGGTCCCCGGGTGGCGTCACAGGGTGATGTCGGGACCCCGGCACCCGAGGTCCCACGTTCGATTCCCCATACCGGCCAAAAAAATTCCGGGTCAGGTCGGGTCCCCGGGTGGCGTCACAGGATGATGTCGGGACCCCGGCACCCAAGGTCCCAGGTTCGATTCCCCATACCGGCTCCTGGACCCCGGGTCGGGTCGTGTCCCCGGGTGGCGTCACAGGGTGATGTCGGGACCCCGGCACCCGAGGTCCCAGGTTCGATTCCCCATACCGGCCCCTGGACGCCGGGTCGGGTCGGGTTCCCGGGTGGCGTCACAGGGTGATGTCGGGACCCTGGCACCCGAGGTCCCAGGTTCAATTCCCCATACCGGTCAAAAAACCCCGTGTCGGGTCGGGTCCCCGGATGACATCACAGGGTGCTGACGGGACCCCGGCACCCAAGGTCCCTCGTTCGATTCCCCATATCGGCCAATAAACCCCGGGTCGGGTCGGAACCCTGGGTGGCGTCACAGGGTGATGTCGGGACCCCGGCACGCGAGGTCCTAAGTTCGATTCCCCATACTGGCCAAAAAACCCCAGGTCGGATCGGGTCCCCGGGTGGCGTCACAGGGTGATGTCGGGACCCTGGCACCCGAGGTCCCACGTTCGATTCCAAATACCGGTCAAAAAAATTCCGGGTCGGGTCGGGTCCCCAGGTGGCGTCACAGGGTTATGTCGGGACCCCGGCACCCGAGGTCCCAGATTCAATTCCCCATATCGGCCCCTGAACACCGGGTCGGGTCGGGACCCCGGGTGGCGTCACAGGGTGATGTCGGGACCCCGGCACCCGAGGTCCCAGGTTCGATTCCCCATACCGGCCCCTGAACACCGGGTCGGGTCGGGTCCCCGGGTGGCGACACAGGGTGATGTCGGGACCCCGGCACCCGAGGTCCCAGGTTCGATTCCCCATACCGGCCCCTGGACCCTGGGTCGGGTCGGGACCCCGGGTGGCGTCACAGGGTGATGTCGGGACCCAGGCACCCCAGGACCCAGGTTCGATTCCCCATACCGGTCAAAAAACCGCAGGTGTGGTCGGGTCCCCAGGTGGCGTCACAGG
This sequence comes from Somateria mollissima, assembly GCA_951411735.1. Lineage (NCBI taxonomy): Eukaryota > Metazoa > Chordata > Aves > Anseriformes > Anatidae > Somateria > Somateria mollissima. The sequence continues at coordinate 467,363 of OX598333.1, forward strand.
GTTCTGTCGGGACCCCGGCACGCGAGGTCCGAAGTTCGATTCCCCATACCGGTCAAAAAACCCCGGGTAGGATCGGGTGCCCGGGTGGCGTCACAGGGTGCTGAAGGGACCCCGGCACCCGAGGCCCCAGGTTCGATTCCCCATACCGGCCCCTTGACCCCGGGTCGGGTCTGGTCCCCGGGTGGCATCACAGGGTGATGTCGGGACCCTGGCAAGCGAGTTCCCAGTTTCGATTCCCCATACCGGCCAAAAAACCCCGTGTCGTGTCGGGTCCTCGGGTGGAGTCACAGGGTTCTGTCGGGACCCCGTCACCCGAGGTCCCACATTCGATTCCCCATATCGGTCCCTGGACCACGGGTCGGGTCGGGTCCCCGGGTTGCGTTACAGGGTGATGTCGGGATCCCGGCACCCGAGGTCCCACGTTCGATTCCCCATACCGGCCAAAAAACATCGGGTCGGGTCGGGACCCCGGGTGGCGTCACAGGGTGCTGTCAGGACCTCGGCACCCGAGGTCCCAGGTTCGATTTTCCATACTGGCCCCTGGACAACGGGTCGGGTCGGGTCCCCGGGTGGCGTCACAGGGTGATGTCGGGACCCCGGCACGCGAGGTCCCAGGATCGATTCCCCATACCGTCCCCTGGACCCCGGGTCGGGTCGGGTCCCCCGGTGGCGTCACAGGGTGATGTCGGGACCACGGCACCAGAGTTCCCAGTTTCGATTCCGCTAACCGGCCAAAAAACCCCGTGTCGGGTCGGGTCCCCGGGTGGCGTCACAGGGTGATGTCGGGACCCCGTCACCCGAGGTCCCAGGTTCGATTCCCAATACCGGCCAAAAAACCCCGAGTCAGGTCGGGTCCCCGGGTGGCGTCACAGGGTGCTGTTGGCACCCCGGCACCCGAGGTCCCAGGTTCGATTCCCCATACCGGCCCCTGGACCCCGGGTCGGATCGGGTCCCCGGGTGGCGTCACAGGGTGATGTCGAGACCCCGGCACCCGAGGTCCCAGGTTCGATTCCCCATACCAGCCCCTAGACCCCGGGTCGGGTCTGGTCCCCGAGTGGTGTCACAGGGTGATGTCGGGACCCCGGCACCTGAGGTCCCAAGTTCGATTCCCCATATCGGCCATTAGACCCCAGGTCGCGTCGGGTCCCCGGGTGGCGTCACAGGGTGATGTCGGGACCCCGGCACCCGAGGTCCCAGGCTCAATTCCCCATACCGGTCAAAAAACACCGGGTCGGGTCTGGTCCCCGGGTGGTGTCACAGGGTGATGTCGGGACCCCGGAACCTGAGGTCCCAAGTTCGATTCCCCATATAGACCATTAGACCCCAGGTCGGGTCTGGTCCCCGTGTGGCGTCACAGGGTGATGTCAGGACCCCGGAAACCGAGGTCCAAGGTTCGATTCCCAATACCGGCCTAAAATCCCCGTGTCGGGTCGGGTCCCCGGGTGGCGTCAGAGGGTGATGTCGGGACTCCTGCACCCGAGGTCCCAGGTTTGATTCCCCATACCGGCCAAAAAACCAAGGGTCGAGTCGGGTCCCCGGGTGGCGTCACAGGGTGATATTGGGACCCCGGCAGCCGAGGTCCCAAGTTCGATTCCCCATACCGGCCAAAAAACCCCGGGTCGGGTCGGGTCCCCGGGTGGCGTCACAGGGTGATGTCAAAACCCCAGCAGCGAGGTCCCAGGTTCGATTCCCCATACCGGCCAGAAAACCCCTGGTCGTGTCGGGTCCCCTGGTGGCGTCACAGGGTGATGTCGGGACTGGGCACCCGAGGTCCCACGTTCGATTCCCCATGCCGGCCAGAAAACCCCGGATCGGGTTGGGTCCCCGGGTGGCATCACAGGGTGATGTTGGGACCCAGGCACCCGAGGTCCCAGGTTCGATTCCCCATACCGGTCAAAAAACACCGGGTCGGGTCTTGTCCCCGGGTGGTGTCACAGGGTGATGTCGGGACCCCGGCACCTGAGGTCCCAAGTTCGATTCCCCATATAGACCATTAGACCCCAGGTCGGGTCTGGTCCCCGTGTGGCGTCACAGGGTGATGTCAGGACCCCGGAAACCGAGGTCCAAGGTTCGATTCCTAATACCGGCCTAAAATCCCCGTGTCGGGTCGGGTCCCCGGGTGGCGTCAGAGGGTGATGTCGGGACTCCTGCACCCGAGGTCCCAGGTTTGATTCCCCTTACCGGCCAAAAAACCAAGGGTCGAGTCGGGTCCCCGGGTGGCGTCACAGGGTGGTATTGGGACCCCGGCAGCCGAGGTCCCACATTCGATTCCCCATACCGGCCAAAAAACCCCTGGTCGGGTCGGGTCCCCGGGTGGCGTCACAGGGTGATGTCAAAACCCCAGCAGCGAGGTCCCAGGTTCGATTCCCCATACCGGCCAGTAAACCCCTGGTCGTGTCGGGTCCCCTGGTGGCGTCACAGGGTGATGTCGGGACCGGGCACCCGAGGTCCCAAGTTCGATTCCCCATACCGGCCAAAAAACACCGGGTCGGGTCGGGTCCCCGGGTGGCGTCACAGGGTGATGTCGGGACCCCGGCACCCGAGGTCCCACATTCGATTCCCCATACTGGCCAAAAGACCCCAGGTCTGGTCGGGACCCTGGGTGGCGTCACAGGGTGATGTCGGGACCCTGGCACGCGAGGTCCCACGTTCGATTCCCCATACCGGTCAAAAAAATTCCTGGTCGGGTCGGGTCCCCGGGTGGCGTCACAGGGTGATATCGGGACCCCGGCACCCGAGGTCCCACGTTCGATTCCCCATACCGGCCAAAAAAATTCCGGGTCAGGTCGGGTCCCCGGGTGGCGTCACAGGATGATGTCGGGACCCCGGCACCCAAGGTCCCAGGTTCGATTCCCCATACCGGCTCCTGGACCCCGGGTCGGGTCGGGTCCCCGGGTGGCGTCACAGGGTGATGTCGGGACCCCGGCACCCGAGGTCCCAGGTTCGATTCCCCATACCGGCCCCTGGACGCCGGGTCGGGTCGGGTTCCCGGGTGGCGTCACAGGGTGATGTCGGGACCCTGGCACCCGAGGTCCCAGGTTCAATTCCCCATACCGGCCAAAAAACCCCGTGTCGGGTCGGGTCCCCGGATGACATCACAGGGTGCTGACGGGACCCCGGCACCCAAGGTCCCTCGTTCGATTCCCCATATCGGCCAATAAACCCCGGGTCGGGTCGGAACCCTGGGTGGCGTCACAGGGTGATGTCGGGACCCCGGCACGCGAGGTCCTAAGTTCGATTCCCCATACTGGCCAAAAAACCCCAGGTCGGATCGGGTCCCCGGGTGGCGTCACAGGGTGATGTCGGGACCCTGGCACCCGAGGTCCCACGTTCGATTCCAAATACCGGTCAAAAAAGTTTCCGGGTCGGGTCGGGTCCCCAGGTGGCGTCACAGGGTTATGTCGGGACCCCGGCACCCGAGGTCCCAGATTCAATTCCCCATATCGGCCCCTGAACACCGGGTCGGGTCGGGTCGCCGGGTGGCGTCACAGGGTGCTGTCGGGACCCCGGCACGCGAGGTCCCACATTCGATTCCCCATAAGGGCCAAGAAAATTCCGGGTCGGGTCGGGTCCCTGGGTGGCGTCACAGGGTGATGTCGGGACCTCGGCACGCGAGGTTCCACGTTCGATACCCCATACCGGCCAAAAAAATTCCGGGTCGGGTCGGGTCCCCGGGTGGCGTCACAGGATGATGTCGGGACCCCAGCACCCAAGGTCCCAGATTCGATTCCCCATACCGGCCAAAAAACCCCGGGTCGGGTCGGGTCCCCGGGTGGCGACACGGGGTGATGTCGGGACCCCGGCACCCGAGGTCCCAGGTTCGATTCCCCATACCGGCCAAAAAACCCCGGGTCGGGTCGGGTCCCCGGGTGGCGTCACAGGGTGATGTCGGGACCCCGGCACGCGAGGTCCCAGGTTCGATTCCCCATACCGGCCCCTGGACCCCGTGTCGGGTCGGGTCCCCGAGTGGCGTCACAGGGTGATGTTGGGACCCCGGCACCCGAGGTCCCAGGTTCGATTCCCCATACCGGTCAAAAAACCGCAGGTGTGGTCGGGTCCCCGGGTGGCGTCACAGGGTGCTGTCGGTTACCCGGCACGCGAGGTCCCACGTTCGATTCCCCATACCGGACCCTGGACCCCGGGTCGGGTCAGGTTCCCGGGTGGCGTCACAGGGTGATGTTGGGACCCCGGCACCCGAGGTCCCACGTTCGATTCCCCATACCGGCCCCTGGACCCCGGGTCGGGTCGGGTCCCCAGGTGGCGTCACAGGGTGATGTCGGGACCCCGGCACCCGAGGTCCCAGGTTCGATTCCCCATACCGGTCAAAAAACCCCGGGTCGGGTCGGGTCCCCGGGTGGCGACACAGGGTGATGTCGGGACCCCGGCACCCGAGGTCCCAGGTTCGATTCCCCATACCGGCCCCTGGACCCCGGGTCGGGTCGGGACCCCGGGTGGCGTCACAGGGTGATGTCGGGACCCAGGCACCTGAGGTCCCAGGTTCGATTCCCCATACCGGTCAAAAAACCGCAGGTGTGGTCGGGTCCCCAGGTGGCGTCACAGGGTGCTGTCGGGACCCCGGCACGCAAGGTCCGAAGTTCGATTCCCCATACCGGTCAAAAAACCCCGGGTAGGATCGGGTGCCCGGGTGGCGTCACAGGGTGCTGACGGGACCCCGGCACCCGAGGCCCCAGGTTCGATTCCCCATACCGGCCCCTTGACCCCGGGTCGGGTCTGGTCCCCGGGTGGCATCACAGGGTGATGTCGGGACCCTGGCAAGCGAGGTCCCAGGTTCGATTCCCCATACCGGCCCCTTGACCCCGGGTCGGGTTGGGTCCCCGGGTGCCGTCACAGGGTGATGTCGGGACCACGGCACCAGAGTTCCCAGTTTCGAATCCGCACACCGGCCAAAAAACCCCGGGTCGGGTCGGGTCCTCGGGTGGAGTCACAGGGTTCTGTCGGGACCCCGTCACCCGAGGTCCCACATTCGATTCCCCATATCGGTCCCTGGACCACGGGTCGGGTCGGGTCCCCGGGTTGCGTTACAGGGTGATGTCTGGACCCCGGCACGCGAGGTCCCAGGTTCGATTCCCCATACCGGCCCCTGGACCCCGGGTCGGGTCGGGTCCCCGGGTGGCGTCACAGGGTGATGTCGGGACCCCGGCACCTGAGGTCCCAAGTTCGATTCCCCATATCGGCCCCTGAACCACGGGTCCCCGGGTGGCGTCACAGGGTGATGTCGGGACCCCGGCACGCGAGGTCCCAAGTTCGATTCCCCATACCGTCCCCTGGTCCCTGGGTCGGGTCGGGTCCCCGGGTGGCGTCACAGGGTGATGTCGGGATCCCGGCACCCGAGGTCCCAGGTTCGATTCCCCATACCGGCCAAAAAACCCCATGTCGGGTCGGGTCCCCGGGTGGCGTCACAGGGTGATGTCGGGACCCCGGCACACGAGGTCCCAAGTTTGATTCCCCATACCGGCCAAAAAACCCCGGGTCGGGTCGGGTCCCCGGGTGGCGTCACAGGGTGCTTTTGGGACCCCGGCACCTGAGGTCCCACGTTCGATTCCCCATACCGGCCAAAAAACCCCGGGTCGGGTCGGGTCCCCGTGTGGCGTCACAGGGTGATGTCGGGACCCGGTCACCCGAGGTCCCACATTCGATTCCCCATATCGGTCCCTGGACCCCGGGTCAGGTCGGGTCCCCGGGTGGCGTCACAGGGTGATGTCAGGACCCCGGCACCCGAGGTCCCAGGTTCGATTCCCCATATCGGCCAAAAAACCCCGGGTCGGTTCGGGTCCCCGGGTGGTGTCACAGGGTGATGTCGGGACCCCGGCACCCGAGGTCTCAGGTTCGATTCCCCATACCGGCCCCTGGACCCCGGGTCGGGTCGGGTTCCCGGGTGGCTTCACAGGGTGATGTCGGGACCCTGGCAAGCGAGGTCCCAGGTTCAATTCCCCATACCGGCCAAAAAAACCCCGGGTCGGGTCGGGTCCCCGGATGACATCACAGGGTGCTGAAGGGACCCCGGCACCCAAGGTCCCACGTTCGATTCCCCATACCGGCCAAAAAAAACCGGGTCGGGTCGGGACCCTGGGTGGCGTCACAGGGTAATGTCGGGACCCCGGCACGCGAGGTCCCACATTCGATACCCCATACCGTCCAAAAAATTTCCCGGTCGGCTCGGGTCCCTGAGTGGCGTCACAGGGTGATGTCGGGACCCCGGCACGCGAGGTCAAGGTTCGATTCCCCATACCGGTCAAAAAACCCCGGGTAGGATCAGGTGCCCGGGTGGCGTCACAGGCTGCTGTCGGGACCCCGGCACCCGAGGTCCCAGGTTCGATACCCCATACCGGCTCCTGGACCCCGGGTCCCGTCGGGTACGCGGGGGGATTCACAGGGTGATGTCGGGATCCCGGCACCCGAGGTCCCAGCTTCGATTCCCCATATCGGCCCCTGGACCCCGGGTCGGGTCGGGTCCCCGGGTGGCGTCACAGGGTGATGTCGGGACCCCAGCACGCGAGGTCCCAAGTTCGATTCCCCATACCGGCCAAAAAACACCGGGTCGGATCGGGTCCCCGGGTGGCGTCAGAGGGTGATGTCTGGACGCCGGCACGCGAGGTCCCACGTTCGATACCCCATACAGGCCAAAAAAATTTCGGGTCGGCTCGGGTCCCCGGGTGGCGTCACAGGGTGCTGACGGGACCCCGGCACCCATGCTCCCACGTTCGATTCCCCATATCGGCCAAAAAACCCCGGGTCGGGTCGGGTCCCCGGGTGGCGTCACAGGGTGATGTCGGGACCCCGGCACCCGAGGTCCCACATTCGATTCCCCATACTGGCCAAAAGACCCCAGGTCTGGTCGGGACCCTGGGTGGCGTCACAGGGTGATGTCGGGACCCTGGCACGCGAGGTCCCACGTTCGATTCCCCATACCGGTCAAAAAAATTCCTGGTCGGGTCAGGTCCCCGGGTGGCGTCACAGGGTGATGTCGGGACCCCGGCACCCGAGGTCCCACGTTCGATTCCCCATACCGGCCAAAAAAATTCCGGGTCAGGTCGGGTCCCCGGGTGGCGTCACAGGATGATGTCGGGACCCCGGCACCCAAGGTCCCAGGTTCGATTCCCCATACCGGCTCCTGGACCCCGGGTCGGGTCGGGTCCCCGGGTGGCGTCACAGGGTGATGTCGGGATCCCGGCACCCGAGGTCCCACGTTCGATTCCCCATACCAACCAAAAAACACTAGGTCGGGTCGGGTCCCCGGGTGGCGTCACAGCGTGATATCGGGATCCCGGCACCCGTGGTCCCAGGTTCGATTCCCCATACCGGCCAAAAAACATCGGGTCGGGTCGGGACCCCGGGTGGCGTCACAGGGTGCTGTCAGGACCTCGGCACCCGAGGTCCCAGGTTCGATTCCCCATACTGGCCCCTGGAGAACGGGTCGGGTCGGGTCCCCGGGTGGCGTCACAGGGTGATGTCGGGACCCCGGCACGCGAGGTCCCAGGATCGATTCCCCATACCGTCCCCTGGACCCCGGGTCGGGTCGGGTCCCCGGGTGGTGTCACAGGGTGATGTCGGGACCCCGGCACCCGAGGTCCGAGCTTCGATTCCCCATACCGGCCCCTGGACCCTGGGTCGGGTCGGGTCCCCCGGTGGCGTCACAGGGTGATGTCGGGACCACGGCACCAGAGTTCCCAGTTTCGATTCCGCTAACCGGCAAAAAACCCCGTGTCGGGTCGGGTCCCCGGGTGGCGTCACAGGGTGATGTCGGGACCCCGTCACCCGAGGTCCCAGGTTCAATTCCCAATACCGGCCAAAAAACCCCGAGTCAGGTCGGGTCCCCGGGTGGCGTCACAGGGTGCTGTTGGCACCCCGGCACCCGAGGTCCCAGGTTCGATTCCCCATACCGGCCCCTGGACCCCGGGTCGGATCGGGTCCCCGGGTGGCGTCACAGGGTGATGTCGAGACCCCGGCACCCGAGGTCCCAGGTTCGATTCCCCATACCAGCCCCTAGACCCCGGGTCGGGTCTGGTCCCCGAGTGGTGTCACAGGGTGATGTCGGGACCCCGGCACCTGAGGTCCCAAGTTCGATTCCCCATATCGGCCATTAGACCCCAGGTCGCGTCGGGTCCCCGGGTGGCGTCACAGGGTGATGTCGGGACCCCGGCACCCGAGGTCCCAGGCTCAATTCCCCATACCGGTCAAAAAACACCGGGTCGGGTCTGGTCCCCGGGTGGTGTCACAGGGTGATGTCGGGACCCCGGCACCTGAGGTCCCAAGTTCGATTCCCCATATAGACCATTAGACACCAGGTCGGGTCTGGTCCCCGTGTGGCGTCACAGGGTGATGTCAGGACCCCGGAAACCGAGGTCCAAGGTTCGATTCCTAATACCGGCCTAAAATCCCCGTGTCGGGTCGGGTCCCCGGGTGGCGTCACAGGGTGATGTCGGGACTCCTGCACCCGAGGTCCCAGGTTTGATTCCCCTTACCGGCCAAAAAACCAAGGGTCGAGTCGGGTCCCCGGGTGGCGTCACAGGGTGGTATTGGGACCCCGGCAGCCGAGGTCCCACATTCGATTCCCCATACCGGCCAAAAAAACCCTGGTCGGGTCGGGTCCCCGGGTGGCGTCACAGGGTGCTGTCAAAACCCCAGCAGCGAGGTCCCAGGTTCGATTCCCCATACCGGCCAGAAAACCCCTGGTCGTGTCGGGTCCCCTGGTGGCGTCACAGGGTGATGTCGGGACCGGGCACCCGAGGTCCCACGTTCGATTCCCCATGCCGGCCAGAAAACCTCGGATCGGGTTGGGTCCCCGGGTGGCATCACAGGGTGATGTCGGGACCCAGGCACCCGAGGTCCCAGGTTCGATTCCCCATACCGGCCAAAAAACCCCAGGTCGGGTCAGGTGGCCGGGTGGCAACACAGGGTGATGTCGAGACCCCGGCACCCGAGGTCCCACGTTCGATTCCCCATACCGGCCCCTGGACCCCGGGTCGGCTCGGGTCCCCGGGTGGCGTCACAGGGTGATGTCGGGATCCCGGCACGCGAGGTCCCAGCTTCGATTCCCCATACCGGCCCCTGGACCCCTGGTCGGCTCGGGTCCACGGGTGCCGTCATAGGGTGATGTCGGGACCCCGGCACCCGAGGTCCCACATTCAATTCCCCATACCGGACAAAAAATTTCCGGGTAGCCTTGGGTCCCTGAGTGGCGTCACAGGGTGATGTCGGGACCCCGTCACCCGAGGTCCCAGCTTCGATTCCCCACACCGGCCAGAAAACCCCGGGTCGGGTCGGGTCCCCGGGTGGCGTCACAGGGTGATGTCGGGACCCCGGCACCCGAGGTCCCAGGTTCGATTCCCCATACCAGCCCCTGGACCCCGGGTCGGCTCGGGTCCCCGGGTGGCGTCACAGGGTGATGTCGGGACCCCGGCACCCGTGGTCCCACGTTCGATTCTCCATACCGGCCAAAAAAATTCCGGTTGGGCTCGGGTCCCCGGGTGGCGTCACAGGGTGATGTCGGGATCCCGGCACGCGAGGTCCCAAGTTCGATACCCCATACCGGCCAAAAAACACCGGTTCGGATCGGGTCCCTGGGTGGCGTCAGAGTTTGATGTCGAGACCCTGGCACCCGAGGTCCCAGGTTCCATTCCACATACCGGCCCCTGGACCCCGGGTCGGGTCGGGTCCCCAGATGGCGTCACAGGGTGATGTCGGGACCCCGGCACGCGAGGTCCCAAGTTCGATTCCCCATACCGGCCCCTGGACCCCGGGTCGGGTCGGGTCCCCGGGTGGCGTCACAGGGTGATGTCGGGATCCCGGCAGCCGAGGTCCCAGGTTCGATTCCCCATACCTGCCAAAAAACCCCAGGTCGGGTCGGGTCCCCGGGTGGCGTCACAGGGTGATGTCGGGACCCCGGCACGCGAGGTCCCTCGTTCGATTCCCCATACCGGCCAAAAAACCCCGGGTCGGCTCGGGTCCCCGGGTGGCGTCACAGGGTGATGTCTGGACGCCGGCACCCGAGGTCCCAGGTTCGATACCCCATACAGGCCAAAAAAATTTCGGGTCGGCTCGGGTCCCCGGGTGGTGTCACAGGGTGATGTCGGGACCCTGGCACGCGAGGTCCCAGGTTCAATTCCCCATACCGGACAAAAAAACCCGGCTCGGGTCGGGTCCCAGGGTGGCGTCACAGGGTGATGTCGGGATCCCGGCACCCAAGGTCCCACGTTCGATTCCCCATACCGGTCAAAAAAATTCCTGGTCGGGACGGGTCCCCGGGTGGCGTCACAGGGTGATGTCGGGACCCCGGCACCCGAGGTCCCAGGTTCGATTCCCTATACCGGCCCCTGGACCCCGGGTCGGGTAGGGTCCCCGTGTGGCATCACAGGGTGATGTCGGGACCCCATCACCCGAGCTCCCTGATTCGATTCCCCATACTAGCCCCTGAACACCGGGTCGGGTCGGGTCCCCGGGTGGCGTCACAGGGTGATGTCGGAACCCCGGCATGCGAGGTTCCAGGTTCGATTCCCCATACCGGCCAAGAAATATACGGGTCGGCTCTGGTCTCCGAGTGGCGTCACAGGGTGATGTCGGGACCCAGGTACCCGAGGTTCCACTTTCGATACCCCATACCGGCCAAAAAACCACGGGTCGGGTCGGGTCCCCGGGTGGCGTCACAGGGTGATGTCAGGACCCCGGCACCCGTGGTCTCAGGTTCGATTTTCCATACCGGCCAAAAAACCCCGGGTCGGGTCGGGTCCCCAGGTGGCGTCACAGGGTGATGTCGGGACCCCGACACCCAAGATCCCAGGTTCGATTCCCCATACCGGCCAAAAAACCCCGGGTCGGGTCGGGTCACCGGGTGGCATCACAGGGTGATGCCGGGACCCCGGAACGCGAGGTCCCAGGTTCAATTCCCCATACCGGCCAAAAAACACCGGGTTGGGTCGGGTCCCCGGTTGGCGTCACAGGGTGATGTCGGGACCCCGGCACCCGAGGTCCCAGCTTCGATTCCCCATACTGGCCAAAAAAACCCAGGTCGGGTCGGGACCCTGGGTGGCGTCACAGGGTGATGTCGGGACCCCGGCACCCGAGGTCCCACGTTCGATTCCCCATACCGGCCCCTGGACCCCGGGTCGGGTCGGGTCCCCAGGTGGCATCACAGGGTGCTGTCGGGACCCCATCACCCGAGGTCCCTGATTCGATTCCCCATACCGGCCCCTGAACCCCGGGTCGGGTCGGGTCCCCGGGTGGCGTCACAGGGTGATGTCGGGACCCTGGCACGCGAGGTCCCAGGTTCGATTCCCAATACCGGCCAAAAAACGCCGGATCGGGTCAGGTCCCCGGGTGGCGTCACAGGGTGCTGTCCGGACCTCGGCACGCGAGGTCCCAGGTTCGATTCCCCATACCGGCCCCTGGACCCCTGGTCGGATCGGGTCCCCGGGTGGCGTCACAGGGTGCTGTCGGGACCTCGGCACCCGAGGTCCCAGGTTCGATTCCCCATACTGGCCCCTGGGCCACGGGTCGGGTCGGGTCCCCGGGTGGCGTCACAGGGTGATGTCGGGACCCAGGCACCTGAGGTCCCAGGTTCGATTCCCCATAACGGTCAAAAAACCGCAGGTGTGGTCGGGTCCCCAGGTGGCGTCACAGGGTGCTGTCGGAACCCCGGCACGCGAGGTCCCAGGTTCGATTCCCCATATCGGCCAAAAAACCCCGTGTCGGGTCGGATCCCCGGGTGGCGTCACAGGGTGATGTCGGGACCCCGGCACACGAGGTCCCAAGTTTGATTCCCCATACCGGCCAAAAAACACCGGGTCGGCTCGGGACCCCGGGTGGCGTCACAGGGTGATGTCGGGACCCCGGCACGCGAGGTCCCACATTCGATACCCCATACCGTCCAAAAAATTTCCCGGTCGGCTCGGGTCCCTGAGTGGCGTCACAGGGTGCTGTCGGGACCCCGGCACGCGAGGTCCCAGGTTCGATTCCCCATACCGGTCAAAAAACCCCGGGTAGGATCAGGTGCCCGGGTGGCGTCACAGGGTGCTGTCGGGACCCCGGCACCCGAGGTCCCAGGTTCGATACCCCATACCGGCTCCTGGACCCCAGGTCCCGTCGGGTACCCGGGGGGATTCACAGGGTAATGTTGGGACCCCGGCACCCGAGGTCCCAGCTTCGATTCCCCATACCGGCCCCTGGACCCCGGGTCGGGTCGGGTCCCCGGGTGGCGTCACAGGGTGATGTCGGGACCCCGGCACGCGAGGTCCCAAGTTCGATTCCCCATATCGGCCAAAAAACCCCGGGTCGGGTCGGGTCCCCAGGTGGCGTCACAGGGTGATGTCGGGACCACGGCACCAGAGTTCCCAGTTTCGATTCCGCACACTGGCCAAAAAACCCTGTGTCGGGTCGGGTCGCCGGGTGGTGTCACAGGGTGATGTCGGGACCCTGGCACCCGAGGTCCCAGGTTCAATTCCCAATACCGGCCAAAAAACCCCGGGTCGGGTCGGGTCCCCGGGTGGCGTCACAGGGTGCTGTTGGGACCCCGGCACCTGAGGTCCCACGTTCGATTCCCCATACCGGCCCCTGGACCCCGGGTCGGGTCGGGTCCCCGGGTGGCGTCACAGGGTGATGTCGGGACCCCCGCACCCTTGGTCCCAGGTTCGATTCCCCATACCGGCCAAAAAACCCCGGGTCGGGTCGGGTCCCCGGGTGGCGTCACAGGGTGATGTCGGGACCCAGGCACCCGAGGTCCCACGTTCGATTCCCCATACCGGCCAAAAAACCCCGGGTCGGGTCGGGTCCTCGGGTGGAGTCACAGGGTGATGTCGGGACCCCGGCACCCGAGGTCCCACATTCGATTCCCCATATCGGTCCCTGGACCCCGGGTCGGGTCGGGTCCCCGGGTGGCGTCACAGGGTGATGTCAGGACCCCGGCACCCGAGGTCCCAGGTTCGATTCCCCATACCGGCCCCTGGACCCCGGGTCGGGTCGGGTCCCCAGGTTGCGTTACAGGGTGATGTCGGGACCCCGGCACGCGAGGTCCCAGGTTCGAATCCCCATACCGGCCCCTGGACCCCGGGTCGGGTCGGGTCCCCGGGTGGCGTCACAGGGTGCTGTCGGGACCCCGGCACGCGAGGTCCCAGGTTCGATTCCCCATACCGGCCCCTGGACCCCGGGTCGGGTCGGGTCCCCAGGTTGCGTTACAGGGTGATGTCTGGACCCCGGCACGCGAGGTCCCAGGTTCGAATCCCCATACCGGCCCCTGGACCCCGGGTCGGGTCGGGTCCCCAGGTGGCGTCACAGGGTGCTGTCGGGACCCCGGCACGCGAGGTCCCAGGTTCGATTCCCCATACAGGCCCCTAGACCCCAGGACGGGTCGGGTCCCCGGGTGGAGTCAAAGTTTCTGTCGGGACCCCGTCAACCGAGGTCCCACATTCGATTCCCCATATCGGTCCCTGGACCCCGGGTCGGGTCGGGTCCCCGGGTGGCGTCACAGGGTGATGTCAGGACCCTGGCACCCGAGGTCCCACTTTCGATTCCCCATATCGGTCCCTGGAGCCGGGGTCGGGTCGGGTCCCCGGGTGGCGTCACAGGGTGCTGACGGGACCCCGGCACAGGAGGTCCCAGGTTCGATTCCCCATAACGGCCAAAAAATGCCAGGTCGGGTCGGGTCCTCGGGTATCGTCAAAGGGTGATTTCAGTACCCCGGAACGAGAGGTCCCATGTTCTATTCCCCATACCGGCCAAAAAACCCCGGGTCGGTTCGTGTCCCCGGGTGGCGTCACAGGGTGATGTCGGGACCCCGGCACCTGAGGTCCCAAGTTCGATTCCCCATATCGGCCCCTGAACCACGGGTCCCCGGGTGGCGTCACAGGGTGATTTCAGTACCCCGGCACGCGAGGTCCCAAGTTCGATTCCCCATACCGTCCCCTGGTCCCTGGGTCGGGTCGGGTCCCCGGGTGGCGTCACAGGGTGATGTCGGGACCCCGGCACACGAGGTCCCAAGTTTGATTCCCCATACCGGCCAAAAAACACCGGGTCGGGTCGGGACCCCGGGTGGCGTCACAGGGTGATGTCGGGACCCCGGCACGCGAGGTCCCACATTCGATACCCCATACCGTCCAAAAAATTTCCCGGTCGGCTCGGGTCCCTGAGTGGCGTCACAGGGTGATGTCGGGACCCCGGCACGCGAGGTCCCAGGTTCGATTCCCCATACCGGTCAAAAAACCCCGGGTAGGATCAGGTGCCCGGGTGGCGTCACAGGGTGCTGTCGGGACCCCGGCACCCGAGGTCCCAGGTTCGATACCCCATTCCGGCTCCTGGACCCCGGGTCCCGTCGGGTACGCGGGGGGATTCACAGGGTGATGTCGGGATCCCGGCACCCGAGGTCCCAGCTTCGATTCCCCATATCGGCCCCTGGACCCCGGGTCGGGTCGGGTCCCCGGGTGACGTCACAGGGTGATGTCGGGACCCCAGCACGCGAGGTCCCAAGTTCGATTCCCCATACCGGCCAAAAAACACCGGGTCGGATCGGGTCCCCGGGTGGCGTCAGAGGGTGATGTCTGGACGCCGGCACGCGAGGTCCCACGTTCGATACCCCATACAGGCCAAAAAAATTTCGGGTCGGCTCGGGTCCCCGGGTGGCGTCACAGGGTGCTGACGGGACCCCGGCACCCATGCTCCCACGTTCGATTCCCCATATCGGCCAAAAAACCCCGGGTCGGGTCGGGTCCCCGGGTGGCGTCACAGGGTGATGTCGGGACCCCGGCACCCGAGGTCCCACATTCGATTCCCCATACTGGCCAAAAGACCCCAGGTCTGGTCGGGACCCTGGGTGGCGTCACAGGGTGATGTCGGGACCCTGGCACGCGAGGTCCCACGTTCGATTCCCCATACCGGTCAAAAAAATTCCTGGTCGGGTCGGGTCCCCGGGTGGCGTCACAGGGTGATGTCGGGACCCCGGCACCCGAGGTCCCACGTTCGATTCCCCATACCGGCCAAAAAAATTCCGGGTCAGGTCGGGTCCCCGGGTGGCGTCACAGGATGATGTCGGGACCCCGGCACCCAAGGTCCCAGGTTCGATTCCCCATACCGGCTCCTGGACCCCGGGTCGGGTCGGGTCCCCGGGTGGCGTCACAGGGTGATGTCGGGACCCCGGCACCAGAGGTCCCAGGTTCGATTCCCCATACCGGCCCCTGGACGCCGGGTCGGGTCGGGTTCCCGGGTGGCGTCACAGGGTGATGTCGGGACCCTGGCACCCGAGGTCCCAGGTTCAATTCCCCATACCGGCCAAAAAACCCCGTGTCGGGTCGGGTCCCCGGATGACATCACAGGGTGCTGACGGGACCCCGGCACCCAAGGTCCCTCGTTCGATTCCCCATATCGGCCAATAAACCCCGGGTCGGGTCGGAACCCTGGGTGGCGTCACAGGGTGATGTCGGGACCTCGGCACGCGAGGTTCCACGTTCGATACCACATACCGGCCAAAAAAATTCCGGGTCGGGTCGGGTCCCCGGGTTGCGTCACAGGATGATGTCGGGACCCCAGCACCCGAGGTCCCAGATTCGATTCCCCATACCGGTCAAAAAACCCCGGGTCGGGTCGGGTCCCCGGGTGGCGTCACAGGGTGATGTCGGGACCCCGGCACCCGAGGTCCCAGATTCAATTCCCCATATCGGCCCCTTAACACCGGGTCGGGTCGGGTCCCCGGGTGGCGTCACAGGGTGCTGTCGGGACCCCGGCACGCGAGGTCCCACATTCGATTCCCCATAAGGGCCAAGAAAATTCCGGGTCGGGTCGGGTCCCTGGGTGGCGTCACAGGGTGATGTCGGGACCTCGTCACGCGAGGTTCCACGTTCGATACCCCATACCGGCCAAAAAAATTCCGGGTCGGGTCGGGTCCCCGGGTGGCGTCACAGGATGATGTCGGGACCCCAGCACCCAAGGTCCCAGATTCGATTCCCCATACCGGTCAAAAAACCCCGGGTCGGGTCGGGTCCCCGGGTGGCGTCACAGGGTGATGTCGGGACCCCGGCACCCCAGGACCCAGGTTCAATTCCCCATACCGGCCAAAAAACCCCGGGTCGGGTCGGGTCCCCGGGTTGCGTTAAAGGGTGATGTCGGGACCCCGGCACGCGAGGTCCCAGGTTCGATTCCCCATACCGGCCCCTGGACCCCGGGTCGGGTCGGGTCCCCGAGTGGCGTCACAGGGTGATGTCGGGACCCAGGCACCTGAGGTCCCAGGTTCGATTCCCCATACCGGTCAAAAAACCGCAGGTGTGGTCAGGTCCCCGGGTGGCGTCACAGGGTGCTGTCAGTTACCCGGCACGCGAGGTCCCAAGTTCGATTCCCCATACCGGCCAAAAAACACCGGGTCGGGTCAGGTTCCCGGGTGGCGTCACAGGGTGATGTTGGGACCCCGGCACCCGAGGTCCCACGTTCGATTCCCCATACCGGCCAAAAAACCCCGGGTCGGGTCGGGTCCCCAGGTGGCGTCACAGGGTGATGTCGGGACCCCGGCACCCGAGGTCCCAGGTTCGATTCCCCATACCGGTCAAAAAACCCCGGGTCGGGTCGGGTCCCCGGGTGGCGTCACAGGGTGATGTCGGGACCCAGACACCCCAGGACCCAGGTTCAATTCCCCATACCGGCCAAAAAACCCCGGGTCGGGTCGGGTCCCCGGGTGGCGACACAGGGTGATGTCGGGACCCCGGCACCCGAGGTCCCAGGTTCGATTCCCCATACCGGCCCCTGGACCCCGGGTCGGGTCGGGACCCCGGGTGGCGTCACAGGGTGATGTCGGGACCCAGGCACCCCAGGACCCAGGTTCGATTCCCCATACCGGTCAAAAAACCGCAGGTGTGGTCGGGTCCCCAGGTGGCGTCACAGGGTGCTGTCGGGACCCCGGCACGCAAGGTCCGAAGTTCGATTCCCCATACCGGTCAAAAAACCCCGGGTAGGATCGGGTGCCCGGGTGGCGTCACAGGGTGCTGACGGGACCCCGGCACCCGAGGTCCCAGGTTCGATACCCCATTCCGGCTCCTGGACCCCGGGTCCCGTCGGGTACGCGGGGGGATTCACAGGGTGATGTCGGGATCCCGGCACCCGAGGTCCCAGCTTCGATTCCCCATATCGGCCCCTGGACCCCGGGTCGGGTCGGGTCCCCGGGTGACGTCACAGGGTGATGTCGGGACCCCAGCACGCGAGGTCCCAAGTTCGATTCCCCATACCGGCCAAAAAACACCGGGTCGGATCGGGTCCCCGGGTGGCGTCAGAGGGTGATGTCTGGACGCCGGCACGCGAGGTCCCACGTTCGATACCCCATACAGGCCAAAAAAATTTCGGGTCGGCTCGGGTCCCCGGGTGGCGTCACAGGGTGCTGACGGGACCCCGGCACCCATGCTCCCACGTTCGATTCCCCATATCGGCCAAAAAACCCCGGGTCGGGTCGGGTCCCCGGGTGGCGTCACAGGGTGATGTCGGGACCCCGGCACCCGAGGTCCCACATTCGATTCCCCATACTGGCCAAAAGACCCCAGGTCTGGTCGGGACCCTGGGTGGCGTCACAGGGTGATGTCGGGACCCTGGCACGCGAGGTCCCACGTTCGATTCCCCATACCGGTCAAAAAAATTCCTGGTCGGGTCGGGTCCCCGGGTGGCGTCACAGGGTGATGTCGGGACCCCGGCACCCGAGGTCCCACGTTCGATTCCCCATACCGGCCAAAAAAATTCCGGGTCAGGTCGGGTCCCCGGGTGGCGTCACAGGATGATGTCGGGACCCCGGCACCCAAGGTCCCAGGTTCGATTCCCCATACCGGCTCCTGGACCCCGGGTCGGGTCGGGTCCCCGGGTGGCGTCACAGGGTGATGTCGGGACCCCGGCACCAGAGGTCCCAGGTTCGATTCCCCATACCGGCCCCTGGACGCCGGGTCGGGTCGGGTTCCCGGGTGGCGTCACAGGGTGATGTCGGGACCCTGGCACCCGAGGTCCCAGGTTCAATTCCCCATACCGGCCAAAAAACCCCGTGTCGGGTCGGGTCCCCGGATGACATCACAGGGTGCTGACGGGACCCCGGCACCCAAGGTCCCTCGTTCGATTCCCCATATCGGCCAATAAACCCCGGGTCGGGTCGGAACCCTGGGTGGCGTCACAGGGTGATGTCGGGACCTCGGCACGCGAGGTTCCACGTTCGATACCACATACCGGCCAAAAAAATTCCGGGTCGGGTCGGGTCCCCGGGTTGCGTCACAGGATGATGTCGGGACCCCAGCACCCGAGGTCCCAGATTCGATTCCCCATACCGGTCAAAAAACCCCGGGTCGGGTCGGGTCCCCGGGTGGCGTCACAGGGTGATGTCGGGACCCCGGCACCCGAGGTCCCAGATTCAATTCCCCATATCGGCCCCTTAACACCGGGTCGGGTCGGGTCCCCGGGTGGCGTCACAGGGTGCTGTCGGGACCCCGGCACGCGAGGTCCCACATTCGATTCCCCATAAGGGCCAAGAAAATTCCGGGTCGGGTCGGGTCCCTGGGTGGCGTCACAGGGTGATGTCGGGACCTCGTCACGCGAGGTTCCACGTTCGATACCCCATACCGGCCAAAAAAATTCCGGGTCGGGTCGGGTCCCCGGGTGGCGTCACAGGATGATGTCGGGACCCCAGCACCCAAGGTCCCAGATTCGATTCCCCATACCGGTCAAAAAACCCCGGGTCGGGTCGGGTCCCCGGGTGGCGTCACAGGGTGATGTCGGGACCCCGGCACCCCAGGACCCAGGTTCAATTCCCCATACCGGCCAAAAAACCCCGGGTCGGGTCGGGTCCCCGGGTTGCGTTAAAGGGTGATGTCGGGACCCCGGCACGCGAGGTCCCAGGTTCGATTCCCCATACCGGCCCCTGGACCCCGGGTCGGGTCGGGTCCCCGAGTGGCGTCACAGGGTGATGTCGGGACCCAGGCACCTGAGGTCCCAGGTTCGATTCCCCATACCGGTCAAAAAACCGCAGGTGTGGTCAGGTCCCCGGGTGGCGTCACAGGGTGCTGTCAGTTACCCGGCACGCGAGGTCCCAAGTTCGATTCCCCATACCGGCCAAAAAACACCGGGTCGGGTCAGGTTCCCGGGTGGCGTCACAGGGTGATGTTGGGACCCCGGCACCCGAGGTCCCACGTTCGATTCCCCATACCGGCCAAAAAACCCCGGGTCGGGTCGGGTCCCCAGGTGGCGTCACAGGGTGATGTCGGGACCCCGGCACCCGAGGTCCCAGGTTCGATTCCCCATACCGGTCAAAAAACCCCGGGTCGGGTCGGGTCCCCGGGTGGCGTCACAGGGTGATGTCGGGACCCAGACACCCCAGGACCCAGGTTCAATTCCCCATACCGGCCAAAAAACCCCGGGTCGGGTCGGGTCCCCGGGTGGCGACACAGGGTGATGTCGGGACCCCGGCACCCGAGGTCCCAGGTTCGATTCCCCATACCGGCCCCTGGACCCCGGGTCGGGTCGGGACCCCGGGTGGCGTCACAGGGTGATGTCGGGACCCAGGCACCCCAGGACCCAGGTTCGATTCCCCATACCGGTCAAAAAACCGCAGGTGTGGTCGGGTCCCCAGGTGGCGTCACAGGGTGCTGTCGGGACCCCGGCACGCAAGGTCCGAAGTTCGATTCCCCATACCGGTCAAAAAACCCCGGGTAGGATCGGGTGCCCGGGTGGCGTCACAGGGTGCTGACGGGACCCCGGCACCCGAGGCCCCAGGTTCGATTCCCCATACCGGCCCCTTGACCCCGGGTCGGGTCTGGTCCCCGGGTGGCATCACAGGGTGATGTCGGGACCCTGGCAAGCGAGTTCCCAGTTTCGAATCCGCACACCGGCCAAAAAACCCCGTGTCGTGTCGGGTCCTCGGGTGGAGTCACAGGGTTCTGTCAGGACCCCGTCACCCGAGGTCCCACATTCGATTCCCCATATCGGTCCCTGGACCACGGGTCGGGTCGGGTCCCCGGGTTGCGTTACAGGGTGATGTCTGGACCCCGGCACGCGAGGTCCCAGGTTCGATTCCCCATACCGGCCCCTGGACCCCGGGTCGGGTCGGGTCCCCGGGTGGCGTCACAGGGTGATGTCGGGACCCAGGCACCTGAGGTCCCAAGTTCGATTCCCCATACCGGTCAAAAAACCGCAGGTGTGGTCGGGTCCCCAGGTGGCGTCACAGGGTGCTGTCGGGACCCCGGCACGCGAGGTCCCAGGTTCGATTCCCCATATCGGCCAAAAAACCCCGGGTTGGGTCGGGTCCCCGGGTGGCGTCACAGGGTGCTGTCGGGATCCCGGCACCCGAGGTCCCAGGTTCGATACCCCATACCGGCCCCTGGACCCTGGGTCGGGTCGGGTTCCCGGGTGGCGTCACAGGCTGATATCAGGACCCTGGAACCCGAGGTCCCAAGTTCGATTCCCCATACCGGCCCCAGGACCCCGGGTCGGGTCGGGTCCTTGGGTGGCGTCACAGGGTGATGTCGGGACCCTGGCACCCGAGGTCCCAGGTTCAATTCCCCATACCGGCCAAAAAACCCCGTGTCGGGTCGGGTCCCCGGATGACATCACAGGGTGCTGACGGGACCCCGGCACCCAAGGTCCCTCGTTCGATTCCCCATATCGGCCAATAAACCCCGGGTCGGGTCAGGACCCTGGGTGGCGTCACAGGGTGATGTCGGGACCCCGGCACGCGAGGTCCTAAGTTCGATTCCCCATACTGGCCAAAAAACCCCAGGTCGGGTCGGGTCCCCGGGTGGCGTCACAGGGTTATGTCGGGACCCCGGCACCCGAGGTCCCAGATTCAATTCCCCATATCGGCCCCTGAACACCGGGTCGGGTCGGGTCCCCGGGTGGCGTCACAGGGTGATGTCGGGACCCCGGCACCCGAGGTTCCAGGTTCGATTCCCCATACTGGCCCCTGGACCCCGGGTCGGGTCGGGTTCCCGGGTGGCGTCACAGGGTGCTGTCGGGACCCCGGCACACGAGGTCCCACATTCGATTCCCCATACCGGCCCCTGAACACCGGGTCGGGTCGGGTCCCTGGGTGGCGTCACAGGGTGATGTCGGGACCTCGTCACGCGAGGTTCCACGTTCGATACCTTATACCGTCCAAAAAATTTCCCGGTCGGGTCGGGTCCCCGGGTGGCGTCACAGGATGATGTCGGGACCCCAGCACCCAAGGTCCCAGATTCGATTCCCCATACCGGTCAAAAAACCCCGGGTCGGGTCGGGTCCCCGGGTGGCGTCACAGGGTGATGTCGGGACCCCGGCACCCCAGGACCCAGGTTCAATTCCCCATACCGGCCAAAAAACTCCGGGTCGGGTCGGGTCCCCGGGTGGCGACACAGGGTGATGTCGGGACCCCGGCACCCGAGGTCCCAGGTTCGATTCCCCATACCGGCCAAAAAACCCCGGGTCGGGTCGGGTCCCCGGGTGGCGTCACAGTGTGATGTCGGGACCCCGGCACGCGAGGTCCCAGGTTCGATTCCCCATATCGGTCCCTGGACCACGGGTCGGGTCGGGTCCCCGGGTTGCGTTAAAGGGTGATGTCTGGACCCCGGCACGCGAGGTCCCACGTTCGATTCCCCATACCGGCCCCTGGACCCCGGGTCGGGTCGGGTCCCCGGGTGGCGTCACAGGGTGATGTCGGGACCCAGGCACCTGAGGTCCCAAGTTCGATTCCCCATACCGGTCAAAAAACCGCAGGTGTGGTCGGGTCCCCAGGTGGCGTCACAGGGTGCTGTCGGGACCCCGGCACGCGAGGTCCCAGGTTCGATTCCCCATATCGGCCAAAAAACCCCGGGTTGGGTCGGGTCCCCGGGTGGCGTCACAGGGTGCTGTCGGGATCCCGGCACCCGAGGTCCCAGGTTCGATTCCCCATACCGGCCCCTGGACCCCGGGTCGGGTCGGGTTCCCGGGTGGCGTCACAGGGTGATGTCGGGATCCCGGCACGCGAGGTCCCAGGTTCGATTCCCCATACCGGCCCCTGGACCCTGGGTCGGGTCGGGTTCCCCGGTGGCGTCACAGGCTGATATCAGGACCCTAGAACCCGAGGTCCCAAGTTCGATTCCCCATATCGGGCCCTGAACCCCGGCTCGGGTCGGGTCCTCGGGTGGCGTCACAGGGTGATGTTGGGACCCCGGCACGCGAGGTCCCACGTTCGATTCCCCATACCAGCCCCAGGACCCCGGGTCGGGTCGGGTCCCCGGGTGGCGTCACAGGGTGATGTCGGGACCCAGGCACCTGAGGTCCCAAGTTCGATTCCCCATACCGGTCAAAAAACCGCAGGTGTGGACTGGTCCCCAGGTGGCGTCACAGGGTGCTGTCGGGACCCCGGCACGCGAGGTCCCAGGTTCGATTCCCCATATCGGCCAAAAAACCCCGGGTCGGGTCGGGTCCCCGGGAGGCATCACAGGGTGATGTCGGGACCCAGGCAGCAGAGTTCCCAGTTTCGATTCCGCACACCGGCCAAAAAACCCCGTGTCGGGTCGGGTCGCCGGGTGGCGTCACAGGGTGATGTTGGCACCCCGGCACCCGAGGTCCCACGTTCGATTCCCCATACCGGCCCCAGGACCCCGGGTCGGGTCGGGTCCCCGGGTGGCGTCACAGGGTGCTGTCGGGACCCCGGCACCCGAGGTCCGAGCTTCGATTCCCCATACCGGCTCCTGGACCCCGGGTCCCGTCGGGTACGCGGGGGGATTCACAGGGTGATGTCGGGATCCCGGCACCCGAGGTCCCAGCTTCGATTCCCCATATCGGCCCCTGGACCCCGGGTCGGGTCGGGTCCCCGGGTGGCGTCACAGGGTGATGTCGGGACCCCAGCACGCGAGGTCCCAAGTTCGATTCCCCATACCGGCCAAAAAACACCGGGTCGGATCGGGTCCCCGGGTGGCGTCAGAGGGTGATGTCTGGACGCCGGCACGCGAGGTCCCACGTTCGATACCCCATACAGGCCAAAAAAATTTCGGGTCGGCTCGGGTCCCCGGGTGGCGTCACAGGGTGCTGACGGGACCCCGGCACCCATGCTCCCACGTTCGATTCCCCATATCGGCCAAAAAATCCCGGGTCGGGTCGGGTCCCCGGGTGGCGTCACAGGGTGATGTCGGGACCCCGGCACCCGAGGTCCCACATTCGATTCCCCATACTGGCCAAAAGACCCCAGGTCTGGTCGGGACCCTGGGTGGCGTCACAGGGTGATGTCGGGACCCTGGCACGCGAGGTCCCACGTTCGATTCCCCATACCGGTCAAAAAAATTCCTGGTCGGGTCGGGTCCCCGGGTGGCGTCACAGGGTGATGTCGGGACCCCGGCACCCGAGGTCCCACGTTCGATTCCCCATACCGGCCAAAAAAATTCCGGGTCAGGTCGGGTCCCCGGGTGGCGTCACAGGATGATGTCGGGACCCCGGCACCCAAGGTCCCAGGTTCGATTCCCCATACCGGCTCCTGGACACCGGGTCGGGTCGGGTCCCCGGGTGGCGTCACAGGGTGATGTCGGGACCCTGGCACCCGAGGTCCCAGGTTCAATTCCCCATACCGGCCAAAAAACCCCGTGTCGGGTCGGGTCCCCGGATGACATCACAGGGTGCTGACGGGACCCCGGCACCCAAGGTCCCTCGTTCGATTCCCCATATCGGCCAATAAACCCCGGGTCGGGTCGGAACCCTGGGTGGCGTCACAGGGTGATGTCGGGACCCCGGCACGCGAGGTCCTAAGTTCGATTCCCCATACTGGCCAAAAAACCCCAGGTCGGATCGGGTCCCCGGGTGGCGTCACAGGGTGATGTCGGGACCCTGGCACCCGAGGTCCCACGTTCGATTCCAAATACCGGTCAAAAAAATTCCGGGTCGGGTCGGGTCCCCAGGTGGCGTCACAGGGTTATGTCGGGACCCCGGCACCCGAGGTCCCAGATTCAATTCCCCATATCGGCCCCTGAACACCGGGTCGGGTCGGGTCGCCGGGTGGCGTCACAGGGTGCTGTCGGGACCCCGGCACGCGAGGTCCCACATTCGATTCCCCATAAGGGCCAAGAAAATTCCGGGTCGGGTCGGGTCCCTGGGTGGCGTCACAGGGTGATGTCGGGACCTCGGCACGCGAGGTTCCACGTTCGATACCCCATACCGGCCAAAAAAATTCCGGGTCGGGTCGGGTCCCCGGGTGGCGTCACAGGGTGATGTTGGGACCCCGGCACCCGAGGTCCCAGGTTCGATTCCCCATACCGGTCAAAAAACCGCAGGTGTGGTCGGGTCCCCGGGTGGCGTCACAGGGTGCTGTCGGTTACCCGGCACGCGAGGTCCCACGTTCGATTCCCCATACCGGACCCTGGACCCCGGGTCGGGTCAGGTTCCCGGGTGGCGTCACAGGGTGATGTTGGGACCCCGGCACCCGAGGTCCCACGTTCGATTCCCCATACCGGCCAAAAAACCCCGGGTCGGGTCGGGTCCCCAGGTGGCGTCACAGGGTGATGTCGGGACCCCGGCACCCGAGGTCCCAGGTTCGATTCCCCATACCGGTCAAAAAACCCCGGGTCGGGTCGGGTCCCCGGGTGGCGTCACAGGGTGATGTCGGGACCCAGGCACCCCAGGACCCAGGTTCAATTCCCCATACCGGCCAAAAAACCCCGGGTCGGGTCGGGTCCCCGGGTGGCGACACAGGGTGATGTCGGGACCCCGGCACCCGAGGTCCCAGGTTCGATTCCCCATACCGGCCCCTGGACCCCGGGTCGGGTCGGGACCCCGGGTGGCGTCACAGGGTGATGTCGGGACCCAGGCACCTGAGGTCCCAGGTTCGATTCCCCATACCGGTCAAAAAACCGCAGGTGTGGTCGGGTCCCCAGGTGGCGTCACAGGGTGCTGTCGGGACCCCGGCACGCAAGGTCCGAAGTTCGATTCCCCATACCGGTCAAAAAACCCCGGGTAGGATCGGGTGCCCGGGTGGCGTCACAGGGTGCTGACGGGACCCCGGCACCCGAGGCCCCAGGTTCGATTCCCCATACCGGCCCCTTGACCCCGGGTCGGGTCTGGTCCCCGGGTGGCATCACAGGGTGATGTCGGGACCCTGGCAAGCGAGGTCCCAGGTTCGATTCCCCATACCAGCCAAAAAACCCCGGGTCGGGTTGGGTCCCCGGGTGCCGTCACAGGGTGATGTCGGGACCACGGCACCAGAGTTCCCAGTTTCGAATCCGCACACCGGCCAAAAAACCCCGTGTCGTGTCGGGTCCTCGGGTGGAGTCACAGGGTTCTGTCGGGACCCCGTCACCCGAGGTCCCACATTCGATTCCCCATATCGGTCCCTGGACCACGGGTCGGGTCGGGACCACGGGTTGCGTTACAGGGTGATGTCTGGACCCCGGCACGCGAGGTCCCAGGTTCGATTCCCCATACCGGCCCCTGGACCCCGGGTCGGGTCGGGTCCCCGGGTGGCGTCACAGGGTGATGTCGGGACCCCGGCACCTGAGGTCCCAAGTTCGATTCCCCATATCGGCCCCTGAACCACGGGTCCCCGGGTGGCGTCACAGGGTGATGTCGGGACCCCGGCACGCGAGGTCCCAAGTTCGATTCCCCATACCGTCCCCTGGTCCCTGGGTCGGGTCGGGTCCCCGGGTGGCGTCACAGGGTGATGTCGGGATCCCGGCACCCGAGGTCCCAGGTTCGATTCCCCATACCGGCCAAAAAACCCCATGTCGGGTCGGGTCCCCGGGTGGCGTCACAGGGTGATGTCGGGACCCCGGCACACGAGGTCCCAGGTTCGATTCCCCATACCGGCCCCTGGACCCCGGGTCAGGTCGGGTCCCCGGGTGGCGTCACAGGGTGATGTCAGGACCCCGGCACCCGAGGTCCCAGGTTCGATTCCCCATATCGGCCAAAAAACCCCGGGTCGGTTCGGGTCCCCGGGTGGTGTCACAGGGTGATGTCGGGACCCCGGCACCCGAGGTCCCAGGTTCGATTCCCCATACCGGCCCCTGGACCCCGGGTCGGGTCGGGTTCCCGGGTGGCTTCACAGGGTGATGTCGGGACCCTGGCACGCGAAGTCCCAGGTTCAATTCCCCATACCGGCCAAAAAACCCCGGGTCAGGTCGGGTCCCCGGATGACATCACAGGGTGCTGAAGGGACCCCGGCACCCAAGGTCCCACGTTCGATTCCCCATACCGGCCAAAAAAAACCGGGTCGGGTCGGGACCCTGGGTGGCGTCACAGGGTAATGTCGGGACCCCGGCACGCGAGGTCCCACATTCGATACCCCATACCGTCCAAAAAATTTCCCGGTCGGCTCGGGTCCCTGAGTGGCGTCACAGGGTGATGTCGGGACCCCGGCACGCGAGGTCAAGGTTCGATTCCCCATACCGGTCAAAAAACCCCGGGTAGGATCAGGTGCCCGGGTGGCGTCACAGGCTGCTGTCGGGACCCCGGCACCCGAGGTCCCAGGTTCGATACCCCATACCGGCTCCTGGACCCCGGGTCCCGTCGGGTACACGGGGGGATTCACAGGGTGATGTCGGGATCCCGGCACCCGAGGTCCCAGCTTCGATTCCCCATATCGGCCCCTGGACCCCGGGTCGGGTCGGGTCCCCGGGTGGCGTCACAGGGTGATGTCGGGACCCCAGCACGCGAGGTCCCAAGTTCGATTCCCCATACCGGCCAAAAAACACCGGGTCGGATCGGGTCCCCGGGTGGCGTCAGAGGGTGATGTCTGGACGCCGGCACGCGAGGTCCCACGTTCGATACCCCATACAGGCCAAAAAAATTTCGGGTCGGCTCGGGTCCCCGGGTGGCGTCACAGGGTGCTGACGGGACAACGGCACCCATGCTCCCACGTTCGATTCCCCATATCGGCCAAAAAACCCCGGGACGGGTCGGGTCCCCGGGTGGCGTCACAGGGTGATGTCGGGACCCCGGCACCCGAGGTCCCACATTCGATTCCCCATACTGGCCAAAAGACCCCAGGTCTGGTCGGGACCCTGGGTGGCGTCACAGGGTGATGTCGGGACCCTGGCACGCGAGGTCCCACGTTCGATTCCCCATACCGGTCAAAAAAATTCCTGGTCGGGTCGGGTCCCCGGGTGGCGTCACAGGGTGATGTCGGGACCCCGGCACCCGAGGTCCCACGTTCGATTCCCCATACCGGCCAAAAAAATTCCGGGTCAGGTCGGGTCCCCGGGTGGCGTCACAGGATGATGTCGGAACCCCGGCACCCAAGGTCCTAGGTTCGATTCCCCATACCGGCTCCTGGACCCCGGGTCGGGTCGGGTCCCCGGGTGGCGTCACAGGGTGATGTCGGGACCCCGGCACCCGAGGTCCCAGGTTCGATTCCCCATACCGGCCCCTGGACGCCGGGTCGGGTCGGGTTCCCGGGTGGCGTCACAGGGTGATGTCGGGACCCTGGCACCCGAGGTCCCAGGTTCAATTCCCCACACCGGCCAAAAAACCCCGTGTCGGGTCGGGTCCCCGGATGACATCACAGGGTGCTGACGGGACACCGGCACCCAAGGTCCCTCGTTCGATTCCCCATATCGGCCAATAAACCCCGGGTCGGGTCGGAACCCTGGGTGGCGTCACAGGGTGATGTCGGGACCCCGGCACGCGAGGTCCTAAGTTCGATTCCCCATACTGGCCAAAAAACCCCAGGTCGGGTCGGGTCCCCGGGTGGCGTCACAGGGTGATGTCGGGACCCTGGCACCCGAGGTCCCACGTTCGATTCCAAATACCGGTCAAAAAAATTCCGGGTCGGGTCGGGTCCCCAGGTGGCGTCACAGGGTTATGTCGGGACCCCGGCACCCGAGGTCCCAGATTCAATTCCCCATATCGGCCCCTGAACACCGGGTCGGGTCGGGTCGCCGGGTGGCGTCACAGGGTGCTGTCGGGACCCCGGCACGCGAGGTCCCACATTCGATTCCCCATAAGGGCCAAGAAAATTCCGGGTCGGGTCGGGTCCCTGGGTGGCGTCACAGGGTGATGTCGGGACCTCGGCACGCGAGGTTCCACGTTCGATACCCCATACCGGCCAAAAAAATTCCGGGTCGGGTCGGGTCCCCGGGTGGCGTCACAGGATGATGTCGGGACCCCAGCACCCAAGGTCCCAGATTCGATTCCCCATACCGGTCAAAAAACCCCGGGTCGGGTCGGGTCCCCGGGTGGCGTCACAGGGTGATGTCGGGACCCCGGCACCCCAGGACCCAGGTTCAATTCCCCATACCGGCCAAAAAACCCCGGGACGGGTCGGGTCCCCGGGTGGCGTCACAGGGTGATGTCGGGACCCCGGCACGCGAGGTCCCAGGTTCGATTCCCCATACCGGCCCCTAGACCCCGGGTCGGGTCGGGTCCCCGAGTGGCGTCACAGGGTGATGTCGGGACCCAGGCACCTGAGGTCCCAGGTTCGATTCCCCATACCGGTCAAAAAACCGCAGGTGTGGTCGGGTCCCCGGGTGGCGTCACAGGGTGCTATCGGTTACCCGGCACGCGAGGTCCCACGTTCGATTCCCCATACCGGACCCTGGACCCCGGGTCGGGTCAGGTTCCCGGGTGGCGTCACAGGGTGATGTTGGGACCCCGGCACCCGAGGTCCCACGTTCGATTCCCCATACCGGCCAAAAAACCCCGGGTCGGGTCGGGTCCCCAGGTGGCGTCACAGGGTGATGTCGGGACCCCGGCACCCGAGGTCCCAGGTTCGATTCCCCATACCGGTCAAAAAACCCCGGGTCGGGTCGGGTCCCCGGGTGGCGTCACAGGGTGATGTCGGGACCCCGGCACCCGAGGTCCCAGGTTCGATTCCCCATACCGGTCAAAAAACCCCGGGTCGGGTCGGGTCCCCGGGTGGCGTCACAGGGTGATGTCGGGACCCAGGCACCCCAGGACCCAGGTTCAATTCCCCATACCGGCCAAAAAACCCCGGGTCGGGTCGGGTCCCCGGGTGGCGACACAGGGTGATGTCGGGACCCCGGCACCCGAGGTCCCAGGTTCGATTCCCCATACCGGCCCCTGGACCCCGGGTCGGGTCGGGACCCCGGGTGGCATCACAGGGTGATGTCGGGACCCAGGCACCCCAGGACCCAGGTTCGATTCCCCATACCGGTCAAAAAACCGCAGGTGTGGTCGGGTCCCCGGGTGGCGTCACAGGGTGCTGTCGGGACCCCGGCACACGAGGTCCCACATTCGATTCCCCATACCGGTCAAAAAACCCCGGGTAGGATCGGGTGCCCGGGTGGCGTCACAGGGTGCTGACGGGACCCCGGCACCCGAGGCCCCAGGTTCGATTCCCCATACCGGCCCCTTGACCCCGGGTCGGGTCTGGTCCCCGGGTGGCATCACAGGGTGATGTCGGGACCCTGGCAAGCGAGTTCCCAGTTTCGAATCCGCACACCGGCCAAAAAACCCTGTGTCGTGTCGGGTCCTCGGGTGGAGTCACAGGGTTCTGTCGGGACCCCGTCACCCGAGGTCCCACATTCGATTCCCCATATCGGTCCCTGGACCACGGGTCGGGTCGGGTCCCCGGGTTGCGTTACAGGGTGATGTCTGGACCCCGGCACGCGAGGTCCCAGGTTCGATTCCCCATACCGGCCCCTGGACCCCGGGTCGGGTCGGGTCCCCGGGTGGCGTCACAGGGTGATATCGGGACCCAGGCACCTGAGGTCCCAAGTTCGATTCCCCATACCGGTCAAAAAACCGCAGGTGTGGTCGGGTCCCCAGGTGGCGTCACAGGGTGCTGTCGGGACCCCGGCACGCGAGGTCCCAGGTTCGATTCCCCATATCGGCCAAAAAACCCCGGGTTGGGTCGGGTCCCCGGGTGGCGTCACAGGGTGCTGTCGGGATCCCGGCACCCGAGGTCCCAGGTTCGATTCCCCATACCGGCCCCTGGACCCCGGGTCGGGTCGGGTTCCCGGGTGGCGTCACAGGGTGATGTCGGGATCCCGGCACGCGAGGTCCCAGGTTCGATACCCCATACCGGCCCCTGGACCCTGGGTCGGGTCGGGTTCCCGGGTGGCGTCACAGGCTGATATCAGGACCCTGGAACCCGAGGTCCCAAGTTCGATTCCCCATATCGGGCCCTGGACCCCGGGTCGGGTCGGGTCCCCGGGTGGCGTCACAGGGTGATGTCGGGACCCTGGCACCCGAGGTCCCAGGTTCAATTCCCCATACCGGCCAAAAAACCCCGTGTCGGGTCGGGTCCCCGGATGACATCACAGGGTGCTGACGGGACCCCGGCACCCAAGGTCCCTCGTTCGATTCCCCATATCGGCCAATAAACCCCGGGTCGGGTCAGGACCCTGGGTGGCGTCACAGGGTGATGTCGGGACCCCGGCACGCGAGGTCCTAAGTTCGATTCCCCATACTGGCCAAAAAACCCCAGGTCGGGTCGGGTCCCCGGGTGGCGTCACAGGGTGATGTCGGGACCCCGGCACCCCAGGACCCAGGTTCAATTCCCCATACCGGCCAAAAAACCCCGGGTCGGGTCGGGTCCCCGGGTGGCGTCACAGGGTGATGTCGGGACCCCGGCACGCGAGGTCCCAGGTTCGATTCCCCATACCGGCCCCTAGACCCCGGGTCGGGTCGGGTCCCCGAGTGGCGTCACAGGGTGATGTCGGGACCCAGGCACCTGAGGTCCCAGGTTCGATTCCCCATACCGGTCAAAAAACCGCAGGTGTGGTCGGGTCCCCGGGTGGCGTCACAGGGTGCTATCGGTTACCCGGCACGCGAGGTCCCACGTTCGATTCCCCATACCGGCCCCTGGACCCCGGGTCGGGTCAGGTTCCCGGGTGGCGTCACAGGGTGATGTTGGGACCCCGGCACCCGAGGTCCCACGTTCGATTCCCCATACCGGTCAAAAAACCCCGGGTCGGGTCGGGTCCCCGGGTGGCGTCACAGGGTGATGTCGGGACCCAGGCACCCCAGGACCCAGGTTCAATTCCCCATACCGGCCAAAAAACCCCGGGTCGGGTCAGGTTCCCGGGTGGCATCACAGGGTGATGTCGGGACCCCGGCACCCGAGGTCCCAGGTTCGATTCCCCATACCGGCCCCTGGACCCCGGGTCGGGTCGGGACCCCGGGTGGCGTCACAGGGTGATGTCGGGACCCAGGCACCCCAGGACCCAGGTTCGATTCCCCATACCGGTCAAAAAACCGCAGGTGTGGTCGGGTCCCCAGGTGGCGTCACAGGGTGCTGTCGGGACCCCGGCACGCGAGGTCCGAAGTTCGATTCCCCATACCGGTCAAAAAACCCCGGGTAGGATCGGGTGCCCGGGTGGCGTCACAGGGTGCTGACGGGACCCCGGCACCCGAGGCCCCAGGTTCGATTCCCCATACCGGCCCCTTGACCCCGGGTCGGGTCTGGTCCCCGGGTGGCATCACAGGGTGATGTCGGGACCCTGGCAAGCGAGTTCCCTGTTTCGAATCCGCACACCGGCCAAAAAACCCCGTGTCGTGTCGGGTCCTCGGGTGGAGTCACAGGGTTCTGTCGGGACCCCGTCACCCGAGGTCCCACATTTGATTCCCCATATCGGTCCGTGGACCACGGGTCGGGTCGGGTCCCCGGGTTGCGTTACAGGGTGATGTCTGGACCCCGGCACGCGAGGTCCCAGGTTCGATTCCCCATACCGGCCCCTGGACCCCGGGTCGGGTCGGGTCCCCGGGTGGCGTCACAGGGTGATGTCGGGACCCCGGCACGCGAGGTCCCAGGTTCGATTCCCCATATCGGCCAAAAAACCCCGGGTTGGGTCGGGTCCCCGGGTGGCGTCACAGGGTGCTGTCGGGATCCCGGCACCTGAGGTCCCAGGTTCGATTCCCCATACCGGCCCCTGGACCCCGGGTCGGGTCGGGTCCCCAGGTGGCGTCACAGGGTGATGTCGGGATCCCGGCACGCGAGGTCCCAGGTTCGATACCCCATACCGGCCCCTGGACCCTGGGTCGGGTCGGGTTCCCGGGTGGCGTCACAGGCTGATATCAGGACCCTGGAACCCGAGGTCCCAAGTTCGATTCCCCATATCGGGCCCTGGACCCCGGGTCGGGTCGGGTCCCCGGGTGGCGTCACAGGGTGATGTCGGGACCCTGGCACCCGAGGTCCCAGGTTCAATTCCCCATACCGGCCAAAAAACCCCGTGTCGGGTCGGGTCCCCGGATGACATCACAGGGTGCTGACGGGACCCCGGCACCCAAGGTCCCTCGTTCGATTCCCCATATCGGCCAATAAACCCCGGGTCGGGTCAGGACCCTGGGTGGCGTCACAGGGTGATGTCGGGACCCCGGCACGCGAGGTCCTAAGTTCGATTCCCCATACTGGCCAAAAAACCCCAGGTCGGATCGGGTCCCCGGGTGGCGTCACAGGGTGATGTCGGGACCCTGGCACCCGAGGTCCCACGTTCGATTCCAAATACCGGTCAAAAAAATTCCGGGTCGGGTCGGGTCCCCAGGTGGCGTCACAGGGTTATGTCGGGACCCCGGCACCAGAGGTCCCAGATTCAATTCCCCATATCGGCCCCTGAACACCGGGTCGGGTCGGGTCGCCGGGTGGCGTCACAGGGTGCTGTCGGGACCCCGGCACCCGAGGTCCCAGTTTCGATTCCCCATACCGGCCAAAAAACCCCGGGTCGGGTCCGGTCCCCGGGTGGCGTCACAGGGTGCTGTCGGGACCCCGGCACCCG
Source organism: Somateria mollissima (assembly GCA_951411735.1). NCBI lineage: Eukaryota > Metazoa > Chordata > Aves > Anseriformes > Anatidae > Somateria > Somateria mollissima. The sequence continues at coordinate 499,984 of OX598333.1, forward strand.
AGGTCCCAGGTTCGATTCCCCATACCGGCCCCTGGACCCCGGGTCGGGTCGGGTTCCCGGGTGGCGTCACAGGGTGCTGTCGGGACCCCGGCACACGAGGTCCCACATTCGATTCCCCATACCGGCCAAGAAAATTCCGGGTCGGGTCGGGTCCCTGGGTGGCGTCACAGGATGATGTCGGGACCCCAGCACCCAAGGTCCCAGATTCGATTCCCCATACCGGCCAAAAAACCCCGGGTCGGGTCGGGTCCCCGGGTGGCGACACAGGGTGATGTCGGGACCCCGGCACCCGAGGTCCCAGGTTCGATTCCCCATACCGGCCAAAAAACCCCGGGTCGGGTCGGGTCCCCGGGTGGCGTCACAGGGTGATGTCGGGACCCCGGCACGCGAGGTCCCAGGTTCGATTCCCCATATCGGTCCCTGGACCACGGGTCGGTTCGGGTCCCCGGGTTGCGTTAAAGGGTGATGTCTGGACCCCGGCACGCGAGGTCCCACGTTCGATTCCCCATACCGGCCCCTGGACCCCGGGTCGGGTCGGGTCCCCGGGTGGCGTCACAGGGTGATGTCGGGACCCAGGCACCTGAGGTCCCAAGTTCGATTCCCCATATCGGCCAAAAAACCCCGGGTTGGGTCGGGTCCCCGGGTGGCGTCACAGGGTGCTGTCGGGATCCCGGCATCCGAGGTCCCAGGTTCGATTCCCCATACCGGCCCCTGGACCCCGGGTCGGGTCGGGTTCCCGGGTGGCGTCACAGGGTGATGTCGGGATCCCGGCACGCGAGGTCCCAGGATCGATACCCCATACCGGCCCCTGGACCCTGGGTCGGGTCGGGTTCCCGGGTGGCGTCACAGGGTGATGTCGGGACCCCGGCACGCAATGTCCCAAGTTCTAATTTCCATATCGGCCAAAAATCCCCGTGTCGGGTCGGGTCCCCGGGTGGCGTCAGAGGGTGATGTCGGGACCCCGGCACCCGAGGTCCCAGGTTCGATTCCCCATACCGGCCCCTGGACGCCGGGTCGGGTCGGGTTCCCGGGTGGCGTCACAGGGTGATGTCGGGACCCTGGCACGCGAGGTCCCAGGTTCAATTCCCCATACCGGCCAAAAAAATTCCGGGTCGGGTCGGGTCCCCGGATGACATCACAGGGTGCTGACGGGACCCCGGCACCCGAGGTCCCACGTTCGATTCCCCATATCGGCCAAAAAACTCCGGGTCGGGTCGGGACCCTGGGTGGCGTCACATGGTGATGTCGGGACCCCATCACCCGAGGTCCCAGATTCGATTCCCCATACCGGCCAAAAAACACCGGGTCGGATCGGGTCCCCGGGTGGCGTCACAGGGTGATGTCGGGACCCCGGCACGCGAGGTCCCAGGTTCGATACCCCATACCAGCCCCTGGACCCTGGGTCGGGTCGGGTCCCCGGGTGGCGTCACAGGGTGATGTCAGGACCCCGGCACCCGAGGTCCCAAGTTCGATTCCCCATATCGGGCCAAAAAACCCCGGGTCGGGTCGGGTCCCCGGGTGGCGTCACAGGGTGATGTTGGGACCCCGGCACCTGAGGTCCCACGTTCGATTCCCCATACCGGCCAAAAAACCCCGGGTCGGGTCGGGTCCCCGGGTGGCGTCACAGGGTGATGTCGGGACCCCGGCACGCGAGGTCCCAAGTTCGATTCCCCATACCGTCCCCTGGTCCCTGGGTCGGGTCGGGTCCCCGGGTGGCGTCACAGGGTGATGTCGGGATCCCGGCACCCGAGGTCCCAGGTTCGATTCCCCATGCCAGCCAAAAAACCCCGGGTCGGGTCGGGTCCCCGGGTGGCGTCACACGGTGATGTCGGGACCCCGGCAAGCGAGGTCCCAAGTTCGATTCCCCATACCAGCCAAAAAACCCCGGGTCGGGTCGGGTCCCCGGGAGGCATCACAGGGTGATGTCGGGACCCAGGCAGCAGAGTTCTCAGTTTCGATTCCGCACACCGGCCAAAAAACCCCGTGTCGGGTCGGGTCGCCGGGTGGCGTCACAGGGTGATGTTGGCACCCCGGCACCCGAGGTCCCACGTTCGATTCCCCATACCGGCCCCAGGACCGCGGGTCGGGTCGGGTCCCCGGGTGGCGTCACAGGGTGCTGTCGGGACCTCGGCACCCGAGGTCCGAGCTTCGATTCCCCATACCGGCCCCTGGACCCTGGGTCTGGTCGGATTCCCGGGTGGCGTCACAGGGTGATGTCGGGACCCCGGCACGCGAGGTCCCAGGTTCGATTCCCCATACCGGCCCCTGGACGCCGGGTCGGGTCGGGTCCCCGGGTGGAGTCACAGGGTGCTGTCGGAACCCCAGCACGCGAGGTCCAAGGTTCGATTCCCCATATCGGCCAAAAAACCCCGTGTCGGGTCGGGTCCCCGGGTGGCGTCACAGGGTGATGTCGGGACCCCGGCACACGAGGTCCCAAGTTTGATTCCCCATACCGGCCAAAAAACACCGGGTCGGCTCGGGACCCCGGGTGGCGTCACAGGGTGATGTCGGGACCCCGGCACGCGAGGTCCCACATTCGATACCCCATATCGTCCAAAAAATTTCCCGGTCGGCTCGGGTCCCTGAGTGGCGTCACAGGGTGATGTCGGGACCCAGGCACGCGAGGTCCCAGGTTCGATTCCCCATACCGGTCAAAAAACCCCGGGTAGGATCAGGTGCCCGGGTGGCGTCACAGGGTGCTGTCGGGACCCCGGCACCCGAGGTCCCAGGTTCGATACCCCATACCGGCTCCTGGACCCCGGGTCCCGTCAGGTACCCGGGGGGATTCACAGGGTAATGTCGGAACCCCGGCACCCGAGGTCCCAGCTTCGATTCCCCATACCGGCCCCTGGACCCTGGGTCGGGTCAGGTCCCCGGGTGGCGTCACAGGGTGATGTCGGGACCACGGCACCAGAGTTCCCAGTTTCGATTCCGCACACCGGCCAAAAAACCCCGTGTCGGGTCGGGTCCCCGGGTGGTGTCACAGGGTGATGTCGGGACCCTGGCACCCGAGGTCCCAGGTTCGATTCCCAATACCGGCCAAAAAACACCGGGTCGGTTCGGGTCCCCGGGTGGCGTCACAGGGTGCTGTCGGGACCCCGGCACCCGAGGTCCCAGGTTCGATTCCCCATATCGGTCCCTGGACCCGGGGTCGGGTCGGGTCCCCGGGTGGCGTCACAGGGTGCTGACGGGACCCCGGCACAGGAGGTCCCAGGTTCGATTCCCCATAACGGCCAAAAAATGCCAGGTCGGGTCGGGTCCTCGGGTATCGTCAAAGGGTGATTTCAGTACCCCGGAACGAGAGGTCCCATGTTCTATTCCCCATACCGGCCAAAAACCACCTGGTCGGATCGGGTCCCTGAGTGGCGTCACAGGGTGATGTCGGGACCCCGGCACCTGAGGTCCCACGTTCGATTCCCCATACCGGCCAAAAAACCCCGGGTCGGTTCGGGTCCCCGGGTGGCGTCACAGGGTGATGTCGGGACCCCGGCACCTGAGGTCCCAAGTTCGATTCCCCATATCGGCCCCTGAACCACGGGTCCCCGGGTGGCGTCACAGGGTGATGTCAGGACCCCGGCACGCGAGGTCCCAAGTTCGATTCCCCATACCGTCCCCTGGTCCCTGGGTCGGGTCGGGTCCCCGGGTGGCGTCACAGGGTGATGTCGGGATCCCGGCACCCGAGGTCCCAGGTTCGATTCCCCATACCGGCCAAAAAACCCCGTGTCGGGTCGGGTCCCCGGGTGGCGTCACAGGGTGATGTCGGGACCCCGGCACACGAGGTCCCAAGTTTGATTCCCCATACCGGCCAAAAAACACCGGGTCGGGTCGGGACCCCGGGTGGCGTCACAGGGTGATGTCGGGACCCCGGCACGCGAGGTCCCACATTCGATACCCCATACCGTCCAAAAAATTTCCCGGTCGGCTCGGGTCCCTGAGTGGCGTCACAGGGTGATGTCGGGATCCCGGCACGCGAGGTCCCAGGTTCGATTCCCCATACCGGTCAAAAAACCCCGGGTAGGATCAGGTGCCCGGGTGGCGTCACAGGGTGCTGTCGGGACCCCGGCACCCGAGGTCCCAGGTTCCATTCCCCATTCCGGCTCCTGGACCCCGGGTCCCGTCGGGTACCCGGGGGGATTCACAGGGTGATGTCGGGACCCCGGCACCCGAGGTCCCAGCTTCGATTCCCCATACCGGCCCCTGGACCCCAGGTCGGGTCGGGTCCCCGGGTGGCGTCACAGGGTGATGTCGGGACCCTGGCACCCGAGGTCCCAGGTTCGATTCCCAATACCGGCCAAAAAACCCCGGGTCGGGTCGGGTCCCCGGGTGGCGTCACAGGGTGCTGTTGGGACCCCGGCACCTGAGGTCCCAGGTTCGATTCCCCATACCGGCCCCTGGACCCCGGGTCGGGTCGGGTCCCCAGGTGGCGTCACAGGGTGATGTCGGGACCCCGTCACCCGAGGTCCCACATTCGATTCCCCATATCGGTCCCTGGACCCCGGGTCGGGTCGGGTCCCCGGGTGGCGTCACAGGGTGATGTCAGGACCCCGGCACCCGAGGTCCCAGGTTCGATTCCCCATATCGGCCAAAAAACCCCGGGTCGGTTCGGGTCCCCGGGTGGCGTCACAGGGTGATGTCGGGACCCCGGCACCCGAGGTCCCAGGTTCGATTCCCCATACCGGCCAAAAAACCCCGGGTCGGGTCGGGTCCCCGGGTGGCGTCACAGGGTGATGTCGGGACCCCGGCACGCGAGGTCCCAAGTTCGATTCCCCATATCGGCCAAAAAACACCGGGTCGGGTCGGGTCCCCGAGTGGCGTCACAGGGTGCTGTTGGGACCCCGGCACCTGAGGTCCCACGTTCGATTCCCCATACCGGCCCCTGGACCCCGGGTCGGGTCGGGTCCCCGGGTGGCGTCACAGGGTGATGTCGGGACCCCGGCACACGAGGTCCCACATTCGATTCCCCATATCGGTCCCTGGACCCCGGGTCGGGTCGGGTCCCCGGGTGGCGTCACAGGGTGATGTCAGGACCCCGGCACCCGAGGTCCCAGGTTCGATTCCCCATATCGGCCAAAAAACCCCGGGTCGGGTAGGGTCCCCGGGTGGCGTCACAGGCTGATGTCGGGACCCCGGCACCCGAGGTCCCAGGTTCGATTCCCCATACCGGCCAAAAAACCCCGGGTCGGGTCGGGTCCCCGGGTGGCGTCACAGGGTGATGTCGGGACCCCGGCACCCGAGGTCCCAGGTTCGATTCCCCATACCGGCCCCTGGACCCTGGGTCGGGTCGGGTTCCCGGGTGGCTTCACAGGGTGATGTTGGGACCCTGGCACGCGAGGTCCCAGGTTCAATTCCCCATACCGGCCAAAAAACCCCGGGTCGGGTCGGGTCCCCGGATGACATCACAGGGTGATGTCGGGACCCCGGCACGCGAGGTCCCACATTCGATTCCCCATACCGGCCAAAAAACCCCGGGTCGGGTCGGGTCCCCGGGTGGCGTCACAGGGTGATGTCGGGACCACGGCACGCGAGGTCCCACATTCGATTCCCCATACCGGACAAGAAAATTCCGGGTCGGGTCGGGTCCCTGGGTGGCGTCACAGGGTGATGTCGGGACCCCGGCACCCGAGGTTCCACGTTCGATACCCCATACCGGCCAAAAAAATTCCGGGTCGGGTCGGGTCCCCGGGTGGCGTCACAGGATGATGTCGGGACCCCAGCACCCAAGGTCCCAGATTCGATTCCCCATACCGGTCAAAAAACCCCGGGTCGGGTCCGGTCCCCGGGTGGCGTCACAGGGTGATGTCGGGACCCCGGCACCCCAGGACCCAGGTTCAATTCCCCATACCGGCCAAAAAACCCCGGGTCGGGTCGGGTCCCCGGGTGGCGACACAGGGTGATGTCGGGACCCCGGCACCCGAGGTCCCACGTTCGATTCCCCATACCGGCCCCTGGACCCCGTGTCGGGTCGGGTCCCCGGGTGGCGTCACAGGGTGATGTCGGGACCCCGGCACGCGAGGTCCCAGGTTCGATTCCCCATACCGGCCCCTGGACCCCGGGTCGGGTCGGGTCCCCGAGTGGCGTCACAGGGTGATGTCGGGACCCAGGCACTTGAGGTCCCAGGTTCGATTCCCCATACCAGCCAAAAAACCGCAGGTGTGGTCGGGTCCCCGGGTGGCGTCACAGGGTGATGTCGGGACCCAGGCACCCCAGGACCCAGGTTCGATTCCCCATACCGGTCAAAAAACCGCAGGTGTGGTCGGGTCCCCAGGTGGCGTCACAGGGTGATGTCGGGACCCCGGCACGCGAGGTCCCAAGTTCGATTCCCCATACCGGTCAAAAAACCCCGGGTAGGATCGGGTGCCCGGGTGGCGTCACAGGGTGCTGTCGGGACCCTGGCAAGCGAGGTCCCAGGTTCGATTCCCCATACCAGCCAAAAAACCCCGGGTCGGGTTGGGTCCCCGGGTGCCGTCACAGGGTGATGTCGGGACCACGGCACCAGAGTTCCCAGTTTCGAATCCGCACACCGGCCAAAAAACCCCGGGTCGGGTCGGGTTCCCGGGTGGTGTCACAGGGTGATGTCGGAACCCTGGCACGCGAGGTCCCAGGTTCGATTCCCAATACCGGCCCCTGGACCCCGGGTCGGGTCGGGTCGCCGGGTGGCGTCACAGGGTGATGTCGGGACCCCGGCACCCGAGGTCCCAGGTTCGATTCCCCATACCGGCCAAAAAACCCCGGGTCGGATCGGGTCCCCGAGTGGCGTCACAGGGTGATGTCAGGACCCTGGCACCCGAGGTCCCAGGTTCGATTTTCCATACCAGCCCCTGGACCCCGGGTCGGGTCGGGTCCCCGGGTTGCGTTACAGGGTGATGTCTGGACCCCGGCACGCGAGGTCCCAGGTTCGATTCCCCATACCGGCCCCTGGACCCCGGGTCGGGTCGGGTCCCCGGGTGGCGTCACAGGGTGATGTCGGGACCCAGGCACCTGAGGTCCCAAGTTCGATTCCCCATACCAGTCAAAAAACCGCAGGTGTGGTCGGGTCCCCAGGTGGCGTCACAGGGTGCTGTCGGGACCTTGGCACGCGAGGTCCCAGCTTCGATTCCCCATATCGGCCAAAAAACCCCGGGTTGGGTCGGGTCCCCGGGTGGCGTCACAGGGTGCTGTCGGGATCCCGGCACCCGAGGTCCCAGGTTCGATTCCCCATACCGGCCCCTGGACCCCGGGTCGGGTCGGGTTCCCGGGTGGCGTCACAGGGTGATGTCGGGATCCCGGCACGCGAGGTCCCAGGTTCGATACCCCATACCGGCCCCTGGACCCTGGGTCGGGTCGGGATCCCGGGTGGCGTCACAGGCTGATATCAGGACCCTGGAACCCGAGGTCCCAAGTTCGATTCCCCATATCGGGCCCTGGACCCTTGGTCGGGTCGGGTCCCCGGGTGGCGTCACAGGGTGCTGACGGGACCCCGGCACCCAAGGTCTCACGTTCGATTCCCCATATCGGCCAAAAAACACCGGGTCGGGTCGGGACCCTGGGTGGCGTCACAGGGTGATGTCGGGACCCCGGCACGCGAGGTCCCAAGTTCGATTCCCCATACCGGCCAAAAACACCGGGTCGGATCGGGTCCCCGGGTGGCGTCACAGGGTGATGTCTGGACGCCGGCACGCGAGGTCCCACGTTCGATACCCCATACAGGCCAAAAAAATTTCGGGTCGGGTCGGGTCCCCGGGTGGCGTCACAGGGTGCTGACGGGACCCCGGCACCCAAGCTCCCACGTTCGATTCCCCATATCGGCCAAAAAACCCCGGGTCGGGTCGGGACCCTGGGTGGCGTCACAGGGTGATGTCGGGACCCTGGCACGCGAAGTCCCAGGTTCGATTCCCCATACCGGTCAAAAAAATTCCTGGTCGGGTCGGGTCCCCGGGTGGCGTCACAGGGTGATGTCGGGACCCCGGCACCCGAGGTCCCACGTTCGATACCCCATACCGGCCAAAAAAATTCCGGGTCGGGTCGGGTCCCCGGGTGGCGTCACAGGATGATGTCGGGACCCCGGCACCCAAGGTCCCAGGTTCGATTCCCCATACCGGTCAAAAAACCCCGTGTCGGGTCGGGTCCCCGGGTGGCGTCACAGGGTGATGTCGGGACCCCGGCACCCGAGGTCCCAAGTTTGATTCCCCATACCGGCCAAAAAACACCGGGTCGGGTCGGGACCCCGGGTGGCGTCACAGGGTGATGTCGGGACCCCGGCACGCGAGGTCCCACATTCGATACCCCATACCGTCCAAAAAATTTCCCGGTCGGCTCGGGTCCCTGAGTGGCGTCACAGGGTGATGTCGGGATCCCGGCACCCGAGGTCCCAGGTTCGATTCCCCATACCGGTCAAAAAACCCCGGGTAGGATCAGGTGCCCGGGTGGCGTCACAGGGTGCTGTCGGGACCCCGGCACCCGAGGTCCCAGGTTCGATACCCCATACCGGCTCCTGGACCCCGGGTCCCGTCGGGTACCCGGGGGGATTCACAGGGTGATGTCGGGACCCCGGCACCCGAGGTCCCAGCTTCGATTCCCCATACCGGCCCCTGGACCCCGGGTCGGGTCGGGTCCCCGGGTGGCGTCACAGGGTGATGTCAGGACCCCGGCACCCGAGGTCCCAAGTTCGATTCCCCATATCGGCCAAAAAACACCGGGTCGGGTCGGGTCCCGGAGTGGCGTCACAGGGTGATGTTGGGACCCCGGCACACGAGGTCCCACGTTCGATTCCCCATACCGGCCCCTGGACCCCGGGTCGGGTCGGATCCCCGGGTGGCGTCACAGGGTGATGTCGGGACGCCGTCACCCGAGGTCCCACATTCGATTCCCCATATCAGTCCCTGGACCCCGGGTCGGGTCGGGTCCCCGGGTGGCGTCACAGGGTGATGTCAGGACCCCGGCACCCGAGGTCCCAGGTTCGATTCCCCATATCGGCCAAAAAACCCCGGGTCGGTTCGGGTCCCCGGGTGGCGTCACAGGGTGATGTCGGGTCCCCGGCACCCGAGGTTCCAAGTTCGATACACCATACCGGCTAAAAAAATTCCGGGTCGGGTCGGGTCCCCGGGTGGCGTCACAGGGTGATGTCGGGACCCCGGCACCCGAGGTCCCAGGTTCGATTCCCCATACCGGCCCCTGGACCCCGGGTCGGGTCGGGTTCCCGGGTGGCTTCACAGGGTGATGTTGGGACCCTGGCACGCGAGGTCCCAGGTTCAATTCCCCATACCGGCCAAAAAACCCCGGGTCGGGTCGGGTCCCCGGATGACATCACAGGGTGCTGACGGGACCCCGGCACCCAAGGTCCCACGTTCGATTCCCCATATCGGCCAAGAAAATTCCGGGTCGGGTCGGGTCCCTGGGTGGCGTCACAGGGTGATGTCGGGACCCCAGCACCCGAGGTTCCACGTTCGATACCCCATACCGGCCAAAAAAATTCCGGGTCGGGTCGGGTCCCCGGGTGGCGTCACAGGATGATGTCGGGACCCCAGCACCCAAGGTCCCAGATTCGATTCCCCATACCGGTCAAAAAACCCCGGGTCGGGTCGGGTCCCCGGGTGGCGTCACAGGGTGATGTCGGGACCCCGGCAACCCAGGACCCAGGTTCAATTCCCCATACCGGCCAAAAAACCCCGGGTCGGGTCGGGTCCCCGGGTGGCGACACAGGGTGATGTCGGGACCCCGGCACCCGAGGTCCCAGGTTCGATTCCCCATACCGGCCCCTGGACCCCGTGTCGGGTCGGGTCCCCGGGTGGCGTCACAGGGTGCTGACGGGACCCCGGCACCCAAGCTCCCATGTTCGATTCCCCATATCGGCCAAAAAACCCCGGGTCGGGTCGGGTCCCCGGGTGGCGTCACAGGGTGATGTCGGGACCCCGGCACCCGAGGTCCCACATTCGATTCCCCATACTGGCCAAAAAACCCCAGGTCTGGTCGGGACCCTGGGTGGCGTCACAGGGTGATGTCGGGACCCTGGCACGCGAAGTCCCACGTTCGATTCCCCATACCGGTCAAAAAAATTCCTGGTCGGGTCGGGTCCCCGGGTGGCGTCACAGGGTGATGTCGGGACCCCGGCACCCGAGGTCCCACGTTCGATACCCCATACCGGCCAAAAAAATTCCGGGTCGGGTCGGGTCCCCGGGTGGCGTCACAGGATGATGTCGGGACCCCGGCACCCAAGGTCCCAGGTTCGATTCCCCATACCGGTCAAAAAACCCCGTGTCGGGTCGGGTCCCCGGGTGGCGTCACAGGGTGATGTCGGGACCCCGGCACCCGAGGTCCCAAGTTTGATTCCCCATACCGGCCAAAAAACACCGGGTCGGGTCGGGACCCCGGGTGGCGTCACAGGGTGATGTCGGGACCCCGGCACGCGAGGTCCCACATTCGATACCCCATACCGTCCAAAAAATTTCTCGGTCGGCTCGGGTCCCTGAGTGGCGTCACAGGGTGATGTCGGGACCACGGCACGCGAGGTCCCAGGTTCGATTCCCCATACCGGTCAAAAAACCCCGGGTAGGATCAGGTGCCCGGGTGGCGTCACAGGGTGCTGTCGGGACCCCGGCACCCGAGGTCCCAGGTTCGATACCCCATACCGGCTCCTGGACCCCGGGTCCCGTCGGGTACCCGGGGCGATTCACAGGGTGATGTCGGGACCCCGGCACCCGAGGTCCCAGCTTCGATTCCCCATACCGGCCCCTGGACCCCGGGTTGGGTCGGGTCCCCGGGTGGCGTCACAGGGTGATGTCGGGACCCCGGCACGCGAGGTCCCAAGTTCGATTCCCCATATCGGCCAAAAAACACCGGGTCGGGTCGGGTCCCGGAGTGGCGTCACAGGGTGCTGTTGGGACCCCGGCACCTGAGGTCCCACGTTCGATTCCCCATACCGGCCCCTGGACCCCGGGTCGGGTCGGATCCCCGGGTGGCGTCACAGGGTGATGTCGGGACCCCGTCACCCGAGGTCCCACATTCGATTCCCCATATCAGTCCCTGGACCCCGGGTCGGGTCGGGTCCCCGGGTGGCGTCACAGGGTGATGTCAGGACCCCGGCACCCGAGGTCCCAGGTTCGATTCCCCATATCGGCCAAAAAACCCCGGGTCGGTTCGGGTCCCCGGGTGGCGTCACAGGGTGATGTCGGGACCCCGGCACCCGAGGTTCCAAGTTCGATACACCATACCGGCTAAAAAAATTCCGGGTCGGGTCGGGTCCCCGGGTGGCGTCACAGGGTGATGTCGGGACCCCGGCACCCCAGGACCCAGGTTCAATTCCCCATACCGGCCCCTGGACCCCGGGTCGGGTCGGGTTCCCGGGTGGCTTCACAGGGTGATGTTGGGACCCTGGCACGCGAGGTCCCAGGTTCAATTCCCCATACCGGCCAAAAAACCCCGGGTCGGGTCGGGTCCCCGGATGACATCACAGGGTGCTGACGGGACCCCGGCACCCAAGGTCCCAGATTCGATTCCCCATATCGGCCAAAAAACCCCGGGTCGGGTCGGGTCCCCGGGTGGCGTCACAGGGTGATGTCGGGACCCCGGCACGCGAGGTCCCACATTCGATTCCCCATATCGGCCAAAAAATTCCGGGTCGGGTCGGGTCCCTGGGTGGCGTCACAGGGTGATGTCGGGACCCCAGCACGCGAGGTTCCACGTTCGATACCCCATACCGGCCAAAAAAATTCCGGGTCGGGTCGGGTCCCCGGGTGGCGTCACAGGATGATGTCGGGACCCCAGCACCCAAGGTCCCAGATTCGATTCCCCATACCGGTCAAAAAACCCCGGGTCGGGTCGGGTCCCCAGGTGGCGTCACAGGGTGATGTCGGGACCCCGGCACCCGAGGTCCCAGGTTCGATTCCCCATACCGGCCAAAAAACCCCGGGTCGGGTCGGGTCCCCGGGTGGCGTCACAGGGTGATGTCGGGACCCCGGCACCCGAGGTCCCACGTTCGATTCCCCATACCGTCCCCTGGACCCCGGGTCGGGTCGGGTCCCCGGGTGGCGTCACAGGGTGATGTCGGGACCCTGGCACCCGAGGTCCCAGGTTCGATTCCCCATACCGGCCCCTGGACCCTGGGTAGGGTCGGGTCCCCGGGTGGCGTCACAGGGTGATGTCGGGATCCCGGCACCCGAGGTCCCAGCTTCGATTCCCCATACCGGCCAAAAAACCCCGGGTTGGGTCGGGTCCCCGGGTGGCGTCAAAGGATGATGTCGGGACCCCGGCACCCGAGGTCCCAGGTTCGATTCCCCATACCGGTCCCTGGACCCCGGGTCGGGTCGGGTTCCCGGGTGGCGTCACAGGGTGATGTCGGGACCCTGGCACGCGAGGTCCCAGGTTCAATTCCCCATACCGGCCAAAAAACCCCGGGTCGGGTCGGGTCCCCGGATGACATCACAGGGTGCTGACGGGACCCCGGCACCCGAGGTCCCACGTTCGATTCCCCATATCGGCCAAAAAACCCCGGGTCGGGTCGGGTCCCTGGGTGGCGTCACATGGTGATGTCGGGACCCCGGCACGCGAGGTCCCAAGTTCGATTCCCCATACCGGCCAAAAAACACCGGGTCGGATCGTGTCCCCGGGTGGCGTCACAGGGTGATGTCGGGACCCCGGCACGCGAGGTCCCAGGTTCGATACCCCATACCGGCCCCTGGACCCTGGGTCGGGTCGGGTTCCCGGGTGGCGTCACAGGCTGATATCAGGACCCTGGCACCCGAGGTCCCAAGTTCGATTCCCCATATCGGGCCCTGGACCCCGGGTCGGGTCGGGTCGCCGGGTGGCGTCACAGGGTGCTGTCGGGACCCCGGCACCTGAGGTCCCAAGTTCGATTCCCCATATCGCCCCTGAACCACGGGTCCCCGGGTGGCGTCAAAGGGTGATGTCGGGACCCCGGCACGCGAGGTCCCAAGTTCGATTCCCCATACCGTCCCCTGGTCCCTGGGTCGGGTCGGGTCCCCGGGTGGTGTCACAGGGTGATGTCGGGACCCCGGCACCCGAGGTCCCAGCTTCGATTCCCCATACCGGCCAAAAAACCCCGGGTCGGGTCGGGTCCCCGGGTGGCGTCACAGGGTGATGTCGGGACCCCGGCAAGCGAGGTCCCAAGTTCGATTCCCCATACCAGCCAAAAAACCCCGGGTGGGGTATGGTCCCCGGGAGGCATCACAGGGTGATGTCGGGACCCAGGCAGCAGAGTTCCCAGTTTCGATTCCGCACACCGGCCAAAAAACCCCGTGTCGGGTCGGGTCGCCGGGTGGCGTCACAGGGTGATGTTGGCACCCCGGCACCCGAGGTCCCAAGTTCGATTCCCCATACTGGCCAAAAAACACCGGGTCGGATCGGGTCCCCGGGTGGCGACACAGGGTGATGTCGGGACGCCGGCACGCGAGGTCCCACGTTCGATACCCCATACAGTCCAAAAAAATTTCGGGTCGGGTCGGATCCCTGAGTGGCGTCACAGGGTGATGTCGGGACCCCGGCACCAGAGTTCCCAGTTTCGATTCCCCATACCGGCCCCTGGACCCTGGGTAGGGTCGGGTCCCCGGGTGGCGTCACAGGGTGATGTCGGGACCCTGGCACCCGAGGTCCCAGGTTCGATTCCCCATACCGGCCCCTGGACCCTGGGTAGGGTCGGGTCCCCGGGTGGCGTCACAGAGTGATGTCGGGACCCCATCACCGGAGGTCCCAGATTCAATTCCCCATATCGGCCCCTGGACCCCGGGTCGGGTCGGGTCCCCGGGTGGCGTCACAGGGTGATGGCGGGACCCCGGCACCTGAGGTCCCACATTCGATTCCCCATACCGGCCAAGAAAATTCCGGGTCGGGTCGGGTCCCCGGGTGGCGTCACAGGATTATGTCGGGACCCCAGCACCCAAGGTCCCAGATTCGATTCCCCATACCGGTCAAAAAACCCCGGGTCGGGTCGGGTCCCCGGGTGGCGTCACAGGGTGATGTCGGGACCCAGGCACCCGAGGTCCCAGGTTCAATTCCCCATACCGGCCAAAAAACCCCGGGTCGGGTCGGGTCCCCGGGTGGCGACACAGGGTGATGTCGGGACCCAGGAACCTGAGGTCCCAGGTTCGATTCCCCAAACCGGTCAAAAAACCGCAGGTGTGGTCGGGTCCCCGGGTGGCGTCACAGGGTGATGTCGGGACCCCGGCACCCGAGGTCCCAGGTTCCATTCCCCATACCGGACCCTGGACCCCGGGTCGGGTCAGGTTCCCGGGTGGCGTCACAGGGTGATGTTGGGACCCCGGCACCCGAGGTCCCACGTTCGATTCCCCATACCGGCCCCTGGACGCCGGGTCGGGTCGGGTCCCCAGGTGGCGTCACAGGGTGATGTCGGGACCCCGGCACCCGAGGTCCCAGGTTCGATTCCCCATACCGGTCAAAAAACCCCGGGTCGGGTCGGGTCCCCAGGTGGCGTCACAGGGTGATGTCGGGACCCAGGCACCCCAGGACCCAGGTTCAATTCCCCATACCGGCCCCTGGACCCCGGGTCGGGTCGGGTCCCCGGGTGGCGACACAGGGTGATGTCGGGACCCCGGCACCCGAGGTCCCACGTTCGATTCCCCATACCGGTCAAAAAAATTCGGGGTCGGGTCGGGTCCCCGGGTGGCGTCACAGGGTGATGTCGGGACCCCGGCACCCGAGGTCCCAGGTTCGATTCCCCATACCGGCCCCTGGACCCCGGGTCGGGTCGGGTCCCCGGGTGGCGTCACAGGGTTATGTCGGGACCCCATCACCCGAGGTCTCAGATTCAATTCCCCATATCGGCCAAAAAACCCCGTGTCGGGTCGGGTCCCCGGGTTGCGTCACAGGGTGCTGTCGGGACTCCGGCACGCGAGGTCCCACATTCGATTCCCCATATCGGCCAAAAAACCCCGTGTCGGGTCGGGTCCCCGGGTGGCGTCACAGGGTGATGTCGGGACCCAGGCACCTGAGGTCCCAGGTTCGATTCCCCAAACCGGTCAAAAAACCGCAGGTGTGGTCGGGTCCCCGGGTGGCGTCACAGGGTGCTGTCGGGACCCCGGCACCCGAGGTTCCAGGTTCGATTCCCCATACCGGACCCTGGACCCTCGGTCGGGTCAGGTTCCCGGGTGGCGTCACAGGGTGATGTCGGGACCCCAGCACCCGAGGTCCCAGGTTCGATTCCCCATACCGGTCAAAAAACCCCGGGTCGGGTCGGGTCCCCGGGTGGCGTCACAGGGTGATGTCGGTACCCCGGCACCCCAGGACCCAGGTTCAATTCCCCATACCGGCCCCTGGACCCCGGGTCGGGTCGGGTCCCCGGGTGGCGACACAGGGTGATGTCGGGACCCCGACACCCGAGGTCCCAGGTTCGATTCCCCATACCGGCCCCTGGACCCCGGGTCGGTTCGGGTTCCCGGGTGGCGTCACAGGGTGATGTCGGGACCCCGGCACGCGAGGTCCCACATTCGATTCCCCATACCGGCCCCTGGACCCCGGGTCGGGCCGGGTCCCCAGGTGGCGTCACAGGGTGATGTCGGGACCCCGGCACCCGAGGTCCCAGGTTCGATTCCCCATACCGGCCAAAAAACCCAGGGTCGGTTCGGGTCCCCGGGTGGCGTCACAGGGTGCTGTCTGGACCCCGGCACCTGAGGTCCCACATTCGATTCCCCATATCGGCCCCTGAACCACGGGTCCCCGGGTGGCGTCACAGGGTGATGTCGGGACCCCGGCACGCGAGGTCCCAAGTTCGATTCCCCATACCGTCCCCTGGTCCCTGGGTCGGGTCGGGTCCCCGGGTGGCGTCACAGGGTGATGTCGGGATCCCGGCACCCTTGGTCCCAGGTTCGATTCCCCATACCGGCCAAAAAACCCCGGGTCGGGTCGGGTCCCCGGGTGGCGTCACAGGGTGATGTCGAGACCCCGGCACGTGAGGTCCCAAGTTCGATTCCCCATACCGGTCAAAAATCCCCGGGTAGGATCGGGTGCCCGGGTGGCGTCACAGGGTGCTGACGGGACCCCGGCACCCGAGGTCCCAGGTTCGATACCCCATACCGGCACCTGGACCTCGGGTCGGGTCGGGTCCCCGGGTGGCGTCACAGGGTGATGTCGGGACCACGGCACCAGAGTTCCCAGTTTCGAATCCGCACACCGGCCAAAAAACCCCATGTCGGGTCGGGTCGCCGGGTGGTGTCACAGGGTGATGTCGGGACCCTGGCACCTGAGGTCCCAGGTTCGGTTCCCAATACCGGCCAAAAAACCCCGGGTCGGGTCGGGTCCCCGGGTGGAGTCACAGGGTGATGTCGGGACCCCGGCACCTGAGGTCCCACGTTCGATTCCCCATACCGGCCCCTGGACCCCGGGTCGGGTCGGGTCCCCGGGTGGCGTCACAGGGTGATGTCGGGACCCCCGCACCCTTGGTCCCAGGTTCGATTCCCCATACCGGCCAAAAAACCCCGGGTCGGGTCGGGTCCCGGGGTGGCGTCACAGGGTGATGTCGGGACCCCGGCACCTGAGGTCCCACGTTCGATTCCCCATACCGGCCCCTGGACCCCGGGTCGGGACGGGTCCTCGGGTGGAGTCACAGGGTTCTGTCGGGACCCCGTCACCCGAGGTCCCACATTCGATTCCCCATATCGGTCCCTGGACCCCGGGTCGGGTCGTGTCCGCGGGTGGCGTCACAGGGTGTTGTCAGGACCCTGGCACCCGAGGTCCCAGGTTCGATTTTCCATACCAGCCCCTGGACCCCTGGTCGGGTCGGGTCCCCGGGTTGCGTTACAGGGTGATGTCTGGACCCCGGCACGCGAGGTCCCAGGTTCGATTCCCCATACCGGCCCCTGGACCCCGGGTCGGGCCGGGTCCCCAGGTGGCGTCACAGGGTGATGTCGGGACCCCGGCACCCGAGGTCCCAGGTTCCATTCCCCATACCGGCCAAAAAACCCAGGGTCGGTTCGGGTCCCCGGGTGGCGTCACAGGGTGCTGTCGGGACCCCGGCACCTGAGGTCCCACATTCGATTCCCCATATCGGCCCCTGAACCACGGGTCCCCGGGTGGCGTCACAGGGTGATGTCGGGACCCCGGCACGCGACGTCCCAAGTTCGATTCCCCATACCGTCCCCTGGTCCCTGGGTCGGGTCGGGTCCCCGGGTGGCGTCACAGGGTGATGTCGGGATCCCGGCACCCGAGGTCCCAGGTTCGATTCCCCATACCGGCCAAAAAACCCCGGGTCGGGTCGGGTCCCCGGGTGGCGTCACAGGGTGATGTCGAGACCCCGGCACGCGAGGTCCCAAGTTCGATTCCCCATACCGGTCAAAAATCCCCGGGTAGGATCGGGTGCCCGGGTGGCGTCACAGGGTGCTGACGGGACCCCGGCACCCGAGGTCCCAGGTTCGATACCCCATACCGGCTCCTGGACCTCGGGTCGGGTCGGGTCCCCGGGTGGCGTCACAGGGTGATGTCGGGACCACGGCACCAGAGTTCCCAGTTTCGAATCCGCACACCGGCCAAAAAACCCCATGTCGGGTCGGGTCGCCGGGTGGTGTCACAGGGTGATGTCGGGACCCTGGCACCTGAGGTCCCAGGTTCGATTCCCAATACCGGCCAAAAAACCCCGGGTCGGGTCGGGTCCCCGGGTGGAGTCACAGGGTGATGTCGGGACCCCGGCACCTGAGGTCCCACGTTCGATTCCCCATACCGGCCCCTGGACCCCGGGTCGGGTCGGGTCCCCGGGTGGCGTCACAGGGTGATGTCGGGACCCCCGCACCCTTGGTCCCAGGTTCGATTCCCCATACCGGCCAAAAAACCCCGGGTCGGGTCGGGTCCCGGGGTGGCGTCACAGGGTGATGTCGGGACCCCGGCACCTGAGGTCCCACGTTCGATTCCCCATACCGGCCCCTGGACCCCGGGTCGGGTCGGGTCCTCGGGTGGAGTCACAGGGTTCTGTCGGGACCCCGTCACCCGAGGTCCCACATTCGATTCCCCATATCGGTCCCTGGACCCCGGGTCGGGTCGGGTCCGCGGGTGGCGTCACAGGGTGATGTCAGGACCCTGGCACCCGAGGTCCCAGGTTCGATTTTCCATACCAGCCCCTGGACCCCGGGTCGGGTCGGGTCCCCGGGTTGCGTTACAGGGTGATGTCTGGACCCCGGCACGCGAGGTCCCAGGTTCGATTCCCCATACCGGCCCCTGGACCCCGGGTCGGGCCGGGTCCCCAGGTGGCGTCACAGGGTGATGTCGGGACCCAGGCACCTGAGGTCCCACGTTCGATTCCCCATACCGGCCAAAAAACCCAGGGTCGGTTCGGGTCCCCGGGTGGCGTCACAGGGTGCTGTCGGGACCCCGGCACCTGAGGTCCCAAGTTCGATTCCCCATATCGCCCCTGAACCACGGGTCCCCGGGTGGCGTCACAGGGTGATGTCGGGACCCCGGCACGCGAGGTCCCAAGTTCGATTCCCCATACCGTCCCCTGGTCCCTGGGTCGGGTCGGGTCCCCGGGTGGCGTCACAGGGTGATATCGGGATCCCGGCACCCGAGGTCCCAGCTTCGATTCCCCATACCGGTCAAAAAACCCCGGGTCGGGTCGGGTCCCCGGGTGGCGTCACACGGTGATGTCGGGACCCCGGCAAGCGAGGTCCCAAGTTCGATTCCCCATACCAGCCAAAAAACCCCGGGTCGGGTCGGGTCCCCGGGTGGCGACACAGGGTGATGTCG
Source organism: Somateria mollissima (assembly GCA_951411735.1). Lineage (NCBI taxonomy): Eukaryota > Metazoa > Chordata > Aves > Anseriformes > Anatidae > Somateria > Somateria mollissima. The sequence continues at coordinate 518,659 of OX598333.1, forward strand.
GGACCCAGGCAGCAGAGTTCCCAGTTTCGATTCCGCACACCGGCCAAAAAACCCCGTGTCGGGTCGGGTCGCCGGGTGGCGTCACAGGGTGATGTCGGGACCCCGGCACCCGAGGTCCCAAGTTCTAATTTCCATATCGGCCAAACAACCCCGGGTCGGGTCGGGTCCCCGGGTGGTGTCACAGGGTGATGTTGGGACCCCGGCACCCGAGGTCCCAGGTTCGATTCCCCATACCGGCCCCTGGACCCCGGGTCGGGTCGGGTCCCCGGATGACATCACAGGGTGCTTACGGGACCCCTGCACCCCAGGACCCAGGTTCGATTCCCCATACCGGCCAAAAAACCCCGGGTCGGGTCGGGACCCTGGGTGGCGTCACATCGTGATGTCGGGACCCCGGCACGCGAGGTCCCAAGTTCGATTCCCCATACCGGCCAAAAAACCCCTGGTCGGGTCGGGTCCCCGGGTGGCGTCACAGGGTGATGTCTGGACGCCGGCACGCGCGGTCCCACGTTCGATACCCCATACAGGCCAAAAAAATTTCGGGTCGGCTCGGGTCCCCGGGTGGCGTCACAGGGTGCTGACGAGACCCTGGCACCCAAGGTCCCACGTTCGATTCCCCATAATAGGCAAAAAAAACCCCGGGTCGGGTCGTGTCCCCGGGTGGCGTCACAGGGTGCTGTCGGGACCCCGGCACCCGAGGCCCCACATTCGATTCCCCATACTGGCCAAAAAACCCCAGGTCTGGTCGGGACCCTGGGTGGCGTCACAGGGTGATGTCGGGACCCCATCACCCGAGGTCCCAGATTCGATTCCCCATATCGGCCCCTGAACCCCGGGTCGGGTCGGGTCCCCGGGTGGCGTCACAGGGTGATGTCGGGACCCCGGCACGCGAGGTCCCACGTTCGATTCCCCATACCGGCCAAGAAAATTCCGGGTCGGGTCGGGTCCCTGGGTGGCGTCACAGGGTGATGTCGGGACCCCGGCAAGCGAGGTTCCACGTTCGATACCCCATACTGGCCAAAAAAATTCCGGGTCGGGTCGTGTCCCCGGGTGGCGTCACACGGTGATGTCGGGACCCCGGCAAGCGAGGTCCCAAGTTCGATTCCCCATACCGCTCAAAAAACCCCGGGTCGGGTCGGGTCCCCGGGTGGCGTCACAGGGTGATGTCGGGACCCCCGCACCCTTGGTCCCAAGTTCGATTCCCCATACCGCTCAAAAAACCCCGGGTCGGGTCGGGTCCCCGGGTGGCGTCACAGGGTGATGTCGGGACCCTGGCACCTGAGGTCCCAGGTTCGATTCCCCATACCGGCCCCTGGACCCCGGGTCGGTTCGGGTCCCTGGGTGGCGTCACAGGGTGATGTCGGGACCCCCGCACCCTTGGTCCCAGGTTCGATTCCCCATACCGGCCAAAAAACCCGGGGTCGGGTCGGGTCCCCGGGTGGCGTCACAGGGTGATGTCAGGACCCCGGCACCCGAGGTCCCACGTTCGATTCCCCATACCGTCCCCTGGACCCCGGGTCGGGTCGGGTCCTCGGGTGGAGTCACAGGGTGATGTCGGGACCCCGTCACCCGAGGTCCCACATTCGATTCCCCATATCGGTCCCTGGACCCCGGGTCGGGTCGGGTCCCCGGGTGGCATCACAGGATGATGTCAGGACCCAGGCACCCAAGGTCTCAGGTTAGATTCCCATACCAGCCCCTGGACCCCGGGTCGGGTCTGGTCCCCGGGTTGCGTTACAGGGTGATGTCTGGACCCCAGCACGCAAGGTCCCAGGTTCGATTCCCCATACCGGCCCCTGGACCCCGGGTCGGGTCGGGTCCCCGGGTGGCGTCACAGGGTGATGTCGGGACCCCGGCATGCGAGGTCCCAGGTTCGATTCCCCATACCGGCCCCTGGACCCCGGGTCGGGTCGGGTCCCCAGTTGGCGTCACAGGGTGCTGTCTGGACCCCGGCACCTGAGGTCCCACATTCGATTCCCCATACCGGCCCCTGGACCCCGGGTTGGGTAGGGTCCCCGGGTGGCGTCACAGGGTGATGTCGGGACCCCCGCACCCTTGGCCCCAGGTTCGATTCCCCATACCGGCCCCTGGACCCCGGGTCGGGTCGGGTCCCCGGGTGGCGTCACAGGGTGATGTCGGGACCCCGGCACGCGAGGTCCCAGGTTCGATTCCCCATACCGGCCCCTGGACCCCGGGTCGGGTCGGGTCCCCGGGTGGCGTCACAGGGTGATGTCGGGACCCCGGCACGCGAGGTCCCAGGTTCGATTCCCCATACCGGCCAAAAAACCCCGGGTCGGGTCGGGTCCCCGGGTGGCGTCACAGGGTGCTGTCGGGACCCCGGCACCTGAGGTCCCAAGTTCGATTCCCCATATCGGCCCCTGAACCACGGGTCCCCGAGTGGCGTCACAGGGTGATGTCGGGACCCCGGCACCCGAGGTCCCAGGTTTGATTCCCCATACCGGACAAAAAACACCGGGTCGGGTCGGGTCCCCGGGTGGCGTCACAGGGTGATGTCGGGACTCCGGCAAGCGAGGTCCCAAGTTCGATTCCCCATACCAGCCAAAAAACCCCGGGTCGGGTCGGGTCCCCGGGTGGCGTCACAGGGTGATGTCGGAACCACGGAACCAGAGTTCCCAGTTTCGATTCCGCACACCGGCCAAAAAACCCCGGGTCGGCTCGGGTCGCCGGGTGGCGGCACAGGGTGATGTCGGGACCGTGGCACCTGAGGTCCCAGGTTCGATTCCCCATACCGGCCCCTGGACCCCGTGTCGGTTCGGGTCCCTGGGTGGCGTCACAGGGTGCTGTCGGGACCCCGGCACCTGAGGTCCCACGTTCGATTCCCCATACCGGCCCCTGGACCCCGGCTCGGGTCGGGTCCCCGGGTGGCGTCACAGGGTGATGTCGGGACCCCCGCACCCTTGGTCCCAGATTTGATTCCCCATACCGGCCCCTGGACCCCGGGTCGGGTCGGGTCCTCGGGTGGAGTCACAGGGTGATGTCGGGACCCCGTCACCCGAGGTCCCACATTCGATTCCCCATATCGGTCCCTGGACCCCGGCTCGGGTCGGGTCCCCGGGTGGCGTCACAGGGTGATGTCGGGACCCCCGCACCCTTGGTCCCAGGTTTGATTCCCCATACCGGCCCCTGGACCCCGGGTCGTGTCGGGTCCCCGGGTGGCGTCACAGGGTGATTTCGGGACCCCGGCAAGCGAGGTCCCAGGTTCGATTCCCCATACCGGCCAAAAAACCCAGGGTCGGGTCGGGTCCCCGGGTGGCGTCACAGGGTGCTGTCGGGACCCCGGCACCTGAGGTCCCAAGTTCGATTCCCCATATCGGCCCCTGAACCACGGGTCCCCGGGTGGCGTCACAGGGTGATGTCGGGACCCCGGCACGCGAGGTCCCATGTTCGATTCCCCATAACGTCCCCTGGTCCCTGGGTCGGGTCGGGTCCCCGGGTGGCATAACAGGGTGATGTCGGGATCCCGGCACCCGAGGTCCCAGGTTCGATTCCCCATACCGGCCAAAAAACCCCGGGTCGGGTCGGGTTCCCGGGTGGCGTCACAGGGTGCTGTCGGGACCCCGGCACCCGAGGTCCCAGGTTCGATTCCCCATACCGGCCAAAAAACCCCGGGTCGGTTCGGGTCCCCGGGTGGCGTCACAGGGTGATGTCGGGACCCCGGCACGCGAGGTCCCAGGTTCGATTCCCCATACCAGCCCCTGGACCCCGGGTCGGGTCGGGTCCCCAGGTGGCGTCACAGGGTGATGTCGGGACCCCGGCACCCGAGGTCCCAGGTTCGATTCCCCATACCGGCCAAAAAACCCAGGGTCGGTTCGGGTCCCCGGGTGGCGTCACAGGGTGCTGTCGGGACCCCGGCACCTGAGGTCCCAGATTCGATTCCCCATATCGGCCCCTGAACCACGGGTCCCCGGGTGGCGTCACAGGGTGATGTCGGGACCCCGGCACGCGAGGTCCCACGTTCGATTCCCCATACCGTCCCCTGGACCCCGGGTCGGGTCGGGTCCCCGGGTGGCGTCACAGGGTGATGTCGGGATCCCGGCACCCGAGGTCCCACGTTCGATTCCCCATACCGGCCAAAAAACCCCGGGTCGGGTCGGATCCCCGGGTGGCGTCACAGGGTGATGTCGGGACCCCGGCACGCGAGGTCCCAAGTTCGATTCCCCATACCGGTCAAAAAACCCCGGGTAGGATCTGGTGCCCAGGTGGCGTCACAGGGTGATGTCGGGACCCTGGCACCCGAGGTCCCAGGTTCGATTCCCCATACTGGCCCCTGGACCCCGGGTCGGGTCGGGTCCCCGGGTGGCGTCAAAGGGTGCTGTCGGGACCCCGGCACCTGTGGTCCCACTTTCGATTCCCCATACCGGCCAAAAAACCCCGGGTCGGGTCGGGTCCCCGGGTGGCGTCACAGGGTGATGTCGGGACCCCCGCACCCTTGGTCCCAGGTTCGATTCCCCATACCGGCCCCTGGACCCCGGGTCGGGTCGGGTTCCCGGGTGGCGTCACAGGGTGATGTCGGGACCCCGGCACCCGAGGTCCCACGTTCGATTCCCCATACCGGCCCCAGGACCCCGGGTCGTGTCGGGTCCTCGGGTGGAGTCACAGGGTTCTGTCGGGACCCCGTCACCCGAGGTCCCACATTCGATTCCCCATATCGGTCCCTGGACCCCGGGTCGGGTCGGGTCCGCGGGTGGCGTCACAGGGTGATGTCAGGACCCTGGCACCCGAGGTCCTAGGTTCGATTTTCCATACCAGCCCCTGGACCCCGGGACGGGTCGGGTCCCCGGGTTGCGTTACAGGGTGATGTCTGGACCCCGGCACGCGAGGTCCCAGGTTCGATTCCCCATACCGGCCCCTGGACCCCGGGTCGGGTCGGGTCCCCGGATGGCGTCACAGGGTGTTGTCGGGACCCAGGCACCTGAGGTCCCAAGTTCGATTCCCCATACCGGTCAAAAAACTGCAGGTGTGGTCGGGTCCCCAGGTGGCGTCACAGGGTGCTGTCGGGATCCCGGCACCTGAGGTCCCAAGTTCGATTCCCCATATCGGCCCCTGAAGCACGGGTCCCCGGGTGGCGTCACAGGGTGATGTCGGGACCCCGGCACGCGAGGTCCCATGTTCGATTCCCCATAACGTCCCCTGGTCCCTGGGTCGGGTCGGGTCCCCGGGTGGCGTCACAGGGTGATGTCGGGATCCCGGCACCCGAGGTCCCAGGTTCGATTCCCCATACCGGCCAAAAAACCCCGGGTCGGGTCGGGTTCCCGGGTGGCGTCACAGGGTGCTGTCGGGACCCCGGCACCCGAGGTCCCAGGTTCGATTCCCCATAACGTCCCCTGGTCCCTGGGTCGGGTCGGGTCCCCGGGTGGCGTCACAGGGTGATGTCGGGATCCCGGCACCCGAGGTCCCAGGTTCGATTCCCCATACCGGCCAAAAAACCCAGGGTCGGTTCGGGTCCCCGGGTGGCGTCACAGGGTGCTGTCGGGACCCCGGCACCTGAGGTCCCACATTCGATTCCCCATATCGGCCCCTGAACCACGGGTCCCCGGGTGGCGTCACAGGGTGATGTCGGGACCCCGGCACGCGAGGTCCCACGTTCGATTCCCCATACCGTCCCCTGGACCCCGGGTCGGGTCGGGTCCCCGGGTGTCGTCACAGGGTGATGTCGGGATCCCGGCACCCGAGGTCCCACGTTCGATTCCCCATACCGGCCAAAAAACCCCGGGTCGGGTCGGATCCCCGGGTGGCGTCACAGGGTGATGTCGGGACCCCGGCACGCGAGGTCCAAAGTTCGATTCCCCATACCGGTCAAAAAACCCCGGGTAGGATCTGGTGCTCAGGTGGCGTCACAGGGTGCTGTCGGGACCCCGGCACCCGAGGTCCCAGGTTCGATACCCCATACCGGATCCTGGACCCCGGGTCCCGTCGGGTACCCGGGTGGCGTCACAGGGTGATGTCGGGACCCTGGCAAGCGAGGTCCCAGGTTCGATTCCCCATACCAGCCAAAAAACCCCGGGTCGAGTCGGGTCCCCGGGTGCCGTCACAGGGTGATGTCGGGACCACGGCACCAGAGTTCCCAGTTTCGAATCCGCACACCGGCCAAAAAACCCCGTGTCGGGTCGGGTCGCCGGGTGGTGTCACAGGGTGATGTCGAGACCCTGGCACCCGAGGTCCCAGGTTCGATTCCCCATACCGGCCCCTGGACCCCGGGTCGGGTCGGGTCCCCGGGTGGCGTCACAGGGTGATGTCGGGACCCCCGCACCCTTGGTCCCAGGTTCGATTCCCCATACCGGCCCCTGGACCCCGGGTCGGGTCGGGTTCCCGGGTGGCGTCACAGGGTGATGTCGGGACCCCGGCACGCGAGGTCCCATGTTCGATTCCCCATAACGTCCCCTGGTCCCTGGGTCGGGTCGGGTCCCCGGGTGGCGTCACAGGGTGATGTCGGGATCCCGGCACCCGAGGTCCCAGGTTCGATTCCCCATACCGGCCAAAAAACCCCGGGTCGGGTCGGGTTCCCGGGTGGCGTCACAGGGTGCTGTCGGGACCCCGGCACCCGAGGTCCCAGGTTCGATTCCCCATAACGTCCCCTGGTCCCTGGGTCGGGTCGGGTCCCCGGGTGGCGTCACAGGGTGATGTCGGGATCCCGGCACCCGAGGTCCCAGGTTCGATTCCCCATACCGGCCAAAAAACCCAGGGTCGGTTCGGGTCCCCGGGTGGCGTCACAGGGTGCTGTCGGGACCCCGGCACCTGAGGTCCCACATTCGATTCCCCATATCGGCCCCTGAACCACGGGTCCCCGGGTGGCGTCACAGGGTGATGTCGGGACCCCGGCACGCGAGGTCCCACGTTCGATTCCCCATACCGTCCCCTGGACCCCGGGTCGGGTCGGGTCCCCGGGTGTCGTCACAGGGTGATGTCGGGATCCCGGCACCCGAGGTCCCACGTTCGATTCCCCATAACGGCCAAAAAACCCCGGGTCGGGTCGGATCCCCGGGTGGCGTCACAGGGTGATGTCGGGACCCCGGCACGCGAGGTCCAAAGTTCGATTCCCCATACCGGTCAAAAAACCCCGGGTAGGATCTGGTGCTCAGGTGGCGTCACAGGGTGCTGTCGGGACCCCGGCACCCGAGGTCCCATGTTCGATACCCCATACCGGATCCTGGACCCCGGGTCCCGTCGGGTACCCGGGTGGCGTCACAGGGTGATGTCGGGACCCTGGCAAGCGAGGTCCCAGGTTCGATTCCCCATACCAGCCAAAAAACCCCGGGTCGAGTCGGGTCCCCGGGTGCCGTCACAGGGTGATGTCGGGACCACGGCACCAGAGTTCCCAGTTTCGAATCCGCACACCGGCCAAAAAACCCCGTGTCGGGTCGGGTCGCCGGGTGGTGTCACAGGGTGATGTCGAGACCCTGGCACCCGAGGTCCCAGGTTCGATTCCCCATACCGGCCCCTGGACCCCGGGTCGGGTCGGGTCCCCGGGTGGCGTCACAGGGTGATGTCGGGACCCCCGCACCCTTGGTCCCAGGTTCGATTCCCCATACCGGCCCCTGGACCCCAGGTCGGGTCGGGTCCCCGGGTGGCGTCACAGGGTGATGTCGGGACCCCCGCACCCTTGGTCCCAGGTTCGATTCCCCATACCGGCCCCTGGACCCCGGGTCGTGTCGGGTCCTCGGGTGGCGTCACAGGGTGATGTCGGGACCCCCGCACCCTTGGTCCCAGGTTCGATTCCCCATACCGGCCCCTGGACCCCAGGTCGTGTCGGGTCCTCGGGTGGAGTCACAGGGTGTTGTCGGGACCCCGGCACCCGAGGTCCCACGTTCGATTCCCCATACCGGCCCCTGGACCCCGGGTCGTGTCGGGTCCTCGGGTGGAGTCACAGGGTGTTGTCGGGACCCCGGCACCCGAGGTCCCACGTTCGATTCCCCATACCGGCCCCTGGACCCCGGGTCGTGTCGGGTCCTCGGGTGGCGTCACAGGGTGATGTCAGGACCCTGGCACCCGAGGTCCTAGGTTCGATTTTCCATACCAGCCCCTGGACCCCGGGACGGGTCGGGTCCCCGGGTTGCGTTACAGGGTGATGTCTGGACCCCGGCACGCGAGGTCCCAGGTTCGATTCCCCATACCGGCCCCTGGACCCCGGGTCGGGTCGGGTCCCCGGGTGGCGTCACAGGGTGTTGTCGGGACCCAGGCACCTGAGGTCCCAAGTTCGATTCCCCATACCGGTCAAAAAACTGCAGGTGTGGTCGGGTCTCCAGGTGGCGTCACAGGGTGCTGTCGGGACCCTGGCACGGGAGGTCCCAGGTTCGATTCCCCATATCGGCCAAAAAACCCCGGGTTGGGTCGGGTCCCCGGGTGGCATCACAGGGTGCTGTCGGGATCCCGGCACCCGAGGTCCCAGGTTCGATTCCCCATACCGGCCCCTGGACCCTGGGTCGGGTCGGGTCGCCGGGTGGCGTCACAGGCTGATATCAGGACCCTGGCACCCGAGGTCCCAAGTTCAATTCCCCATATCGGGCCCTGGACCCCGGGTCGGGTCGGGTCCCCGGGTGGCGTCACAGGGTGATGTCGGGACCCCGGCACCTGAGGTCCCACGTTCGATTCCCCATACCGGCCAAAAAACCCCGGGTCGGTTCGGGTCCCCGGGTGGCGTCACAGGTTGCTGTGGGGACCCCGGCACCTGAGGTCCCAAGTTCGATTCCCCATATCGGCCCCTGAACCACGGGTCCCCGGGTGGCGTCACAGGGTGATGTCGGGACCCCGGCACGCGACGTCCCAAGTTCGATTCCCCATACCGTCCCCTGGTCCCTGGGTCGGGTCGGGTCCCCGGGTGGCGTCACAGGGTGATGTCGGGATCCCGGCACCCGAGGTCCCAGCTCCGATTCCCCATACCGGCCAAAAAACCCCGGGTCGGGTCAGGTCCCCGGGTGGCGTCACAGGGTGATGTCGGGATCCCGGCACCCGAGGTCCCAGGTTCGATTCCCCATACCGGCCAAAAAACCCCGGGTCGGGTCGGGTTCCCGGGTGGCGTCACAGGGTGCTGTCGGGACCCCGGCACCCGAGGTCCCAGGTTCGATTCCCCATAACGTCCCCTGGTCCCTGGGTCGGGTCGGGTCCCCGGGTGGCGTCACAGGGTGATGTCGGGATCCCGGCACCCGAGGTCCCAGGTTCGATTCCCCATACCGGCCAAAAAACCCAGGGTCGGTTCGGGTCCCCGGGTGGCGTCACAGGGTGCTGTCGGGACCCCGGCACCTGAGGTCCCACATTCGATTCCCCATATCGGCCCCTGAACCACGGGTCCCCGGGTGGCGTCACAGGGTGATGTCGGGACCCCGGCACGCGAGGTCCCACGTTCGATTCCCCATACCGTCCCCTGGACCCCGGGTCGGGTCGGGTCCCCGGGTGTCGTCACAGGGTGATGTCGGGATCCCGGCACCCGAGGTCCCACGTTCGATTCCCCATACCGGCCAAAAAACCCCGGGTCGGGTCGGATCCCCGGGTGGCGTCACAGGGTGATGTCGGGACCCCGGCACGCGAGGTCCAAAGTTCGATTCCCCATACCGGTCAAAAAACCCCGGGTAGGATCTGGTGCTCAGGTGGCGTCACAGGGTGCTGTCGGGACCCCGGCACCCGAGGTCCCATGTTCGATACCCCATACCGGATCCTGGACCCCGGGTCCCGTCGGGTACCCGGGTGGCGTCACAGGGTGATGTCGGGACCCTGGCAAGCGAGGTCCCAGGTTCGATTCCCCATACCAGCCAAAAAACCCCGGGTCGAGTCGGGTCCCCGGGTGCCGTCACAGGGTGATGTCGGGACCACGGCACCAGAGTTCCCAGTTTCGAATCCGCACACCGGCCAAAAAACCCCGTGTCGGGTCGGGTCGCCGGGTGGTGTCACAGGGTGATGTCGAGACCCTGGCACCCGAGGTCCCAGGTTCGATTCCCCATACCGGCCCCTGGACCCCGGGTCGGGTCGGGTCCCCGGGTGGCGTCACAGGGTGATGTCGGGACCCCCGCACCCTTGGTCCCAGGTTCGATTCCCCATACCGGCCCCTGGACCCCAGGTCGGGTCGGGTCCCCGGGTGGCGTCACAGGGTGATGTCGGGACCCCCGCACCCTTGGTCCCAGGTTCGATTCCCCATACCGGCCCCTGGACCCCGGGTCGTGTCGGGTCCTCGGGTGGCGTCACAGGGTGATGTCGGGACCCCCGCACCCTTGGTCCCAGGTTCGATTCCCCATACCGGCCCCTGGACCCCAGGTCGTGTCGGGTCCTCGGGTGGAGTCACAGGGTGTTGTCGGGACCCCGGCACCCGAGGTCCCACGTTCGATTCCCCATACCGGCCCCTGGACCCCGGGTCGTGTCGGGTCCTCGGGTGGAGTCACAGGGTGTTGTCGGGACCCCGGCACCCGAGGTCCCACGTTCGATTCCCCATACCGGCCCCTGGACCCCGGGTCGTGTCGGGTCCTCGGGTGGCGTCACAGGGTGATGTCAGGACCCTGGCACCCGAGGTCCTAGGTTCGATTTTCCATACCAGCCCCTGGACCCCGGGACGGGTCGGGTCCCCGGGTTGCGTTACAGGGTGATGTCTGGACCCCGGCACGCGAGGTCCCAGGTTCGATTCCCCATACCGGCCCCTGGACCCCGGGTCGGGTCGGGTCCCCGGGTGGCGTCACAGGGTGTTGTCGGGACCCAGGCACCTGAGGTCCCAAGTTCGATTCCCCATACCGGTCAAAAAACTGCAGGTGTGGTCGGGTCTCCAGGTGGCGTCACAGGGTGCTGTCGGGACCCTGGCACGGGAGGTCCCAGGTTCGATTCCCCATATCGGCCAAAAAACCCCGGGTTGGGTCGGGTCCCCGGGTGGCATCACAGGGTGCTGTCGGGATCCCGGCACCCGAGGTCCCAGGTTCGATTCCCCATACCGGCCCCTGGACCCTGGGTCGGGTCGGGTCGCCGGGTGGCGTCACAGGCTGATATCAGGACCCTGGCACCCGAGGTCCCAAGTTCAATTCCCCATATCGGGCCCTGGACCCCGGGTCGGGTCGGGTCCCCGGGTGGCGTCACAGGGTGATGTCGGGACCCCGGCACCTGAGGTCCCACGTTCGATTCCCCATACCGGCCAAAAAACCCCGGGTCGGTTCGGGTCCCCGGGTGGCGTCACAGGTTGCTGTGGGGACCCCGGCACCTGAGGTCCCAAGTTCGATTCCCCATATCGGCCCCTGAACCACGGGTCCCCGGGTGGCGTCACAGGGTGATGTCGGGACCCCGGCACGCGACGTCCCAAGTTCGATTCCCCATACCGTCCCCTGGTCCCTGGGTCGGGTCGGGTCCCCGGGTGGCGTCACAGGGTGATGTCGGGATCCCGGCACCCGAGGTCCCAGCTCCGATTCCCCATACCGGCCAAAAAACCCCGGGTCGGGTCAGGTCCCCGGGTGGCGTCACAGGGTGATGTCGGGACCCAGGCAGCAGAGTTCCCAGTTTCGATTCCGCACACCGGCCAAAAAACCCTGTGTCGGGTCGGGTCGCCGGGTGGCGTCACAGGGTGATGTCGGGACCCCGGCACGCGATGTCCCAAGTTCGATTCCCCATACCGTCCCCTGGTCCCTGGGTCGGGTCGGGTTCCCGGGTGGCGTCACAGGGTGCTGTCGGGACCCCGGCACCTGAGGTCCCAAGTTCGATTCCCCATATCGGCCCCTGAACCACGGATCCCCGAGTGGCGTCACAGGGTGATGTCGGGACCCCGGCACCCGAGGTCCCAGGTTTGATTCCCCATACCGGACAAAAAACACCGGGTCGGGTCGGGTCCCCGGGTGGCGTCACAGGGTGATGTCGGGACCCCGGCACGCGAGGTCCCACATTCGATAACCCATAACGTCCAAAAAATTTCCCGGTCGGCTCGGGACCCTGAGTGGCGTCACAGGGTGATGTCGGGACCCCAGCACCCAAGGTCCCAGGTTCGATTCCCCATACCTGTCAAAAAACCCCGGGTAGGATCGGGTGCTCGGGTGGCGTCACAGGGTGCTGTCGGGACCCCGGCACCCGAGGTCCCAGGTTCGATACCCCATACCGGCTCCTGGAACCCCGGGTCGGGTCGGGTCCCCGGGTGGCGTCACAGGGTGATGTCGGGACCCCGGCACGCGAGGTCCCAGCTTCGATTCCCCATACTGGCCCCTGGACCCCGGGTCGGGTCGGGTCCCCGGGTGGCATCACAGCGTGATGTCGGGACCCTGGCAAGCGAGGTCCCAGGTTCGATTCCCCATACCAGCCAAAAAACCCCGGGTCGGGTCGGGTCCCCGGGTGGCGTCACAGGGTGATGTCGGAACCACGGAACCAGAGTTCCCAGTTTCGATTCCGCACACCGGCCAAAAAACCCCGGGTCGGCTCGGGTCGCCGGGTGGCGGCACAGGGTGATGTCGGGACCGTGGCACCTGAGGTCCCAGGTTCGATTCCCCATACCGGCCCCTGGACCCCGTGTCGGTTCGGGTCCCTGGGTGGCGTCACAGGGTGCTGTCGGGACCCCGGCACCTGAGGTCCCACGTTCGATTCCCCATACAGGCCCCTGGACCCCGGCTCGGGTCGGGTCCCCGGGTGGCGTCACAGGGTGATGTCGGGACCCCCGCACCCTTGGTCCCAGGTTTTATTCCCCATACCGGCCCCTGGACCCCGGGTCGGGTCGGGTCCTCGGGTGGAGTCACAGGGTGATGTCGGGACCCCGTCACCCGAGGTCCCACATTCGATTCCCCATATCGGTCCCTGGACCCCGGCTCGGGTCGGGTCCGCGGGTGGCGTCACAGGGTGATGTCGGGACCCCCGCACCCTTGGTCCCAGGTTTGATTCCCCATACCGGCCCCTGGACCCCGGGTCGGGTCGGGTCCCTGGGTGGCGTCACAGGGTGATTTCGGGACCCCGGCAAGCGAGGTCCCAGGTTCGATTCCCCATACCGGCCAAAAAACCCAGGGTCGGGTCGGGTCCCCGGGTGGCGTCACAGGGTGCTGTCGGGACCCCGGCACCTGAGGTCCCAAGTTCGATTCCCCATATCGGCCCCTGAACCACGGGTCCCCGGGTGGCGTCACAGGGTGATGTCGGGACCCCGGCACGCGAGGTCCCATGTTCGATTCCCCATAACGTCCCCTGGTCCCTGGGTCGGGTCGGGTCCCCGGGTGGCGTCACAGGGTGATGTCGGGATCCCGGCACCCGAGGTCCCAGGTTCGATTCCCCATACCGGCCAAAAAACCCCGGGTCGGGTCGGGTTCCCGGGTGGCGTCACAGGGTGCTGTCGGGACCCCGGCAACCGAGGTCCCACGTTCGATTCCCCATACCGGCCCCTGGACCCCGGGTCGGTTCGGGTCCCCGGGTGGCGTCACAGGGTGATGTCGGGACCCCGGCACGCGAGGTCCCAGGTTCGATTCCCCATACCAGCCCCTGGACCCCGGGTCGGGTCGGGTCCCCAGGTGGCGTCACAGGGTGATGTCGGGACCCCGGCACCCGAGGTCCCAGGTTCGATTCCCCATACCGGCCAAAAAACCCAGGGTCGGTTCGGGTCCCCGGGTGGCGTCACAGGGTGCTGTCGGGACCCCGGCACCTGAGGTCCCAGATTCGATTCCCCATATCGGCCCCTGAACCACGGGTCCCTGGGTGGCGTCACAGGGTGATGTCGGGACCCCGGCACGCGAGGTCCCACGTTCGATTCCCCATACCGGCCAAAAAACCCCGGGTCGGGTCGGATCCCCGGGTGGCGTCACAGGGTGATGTCGGGACCCCGGCACGCGAGGTCCCAAGTTCGATTCCCCATACCGGTCAAAAAACCCCGGGTAGGATCTGGTGCCCAGGTGGCGTCACAGGGTGCTGTCGGGACCCCGGCACCCGAGGTCCCAGGTTCGATACCCCATACCGGATCCTGGACCCCGGGTCCCGTCGGGTACCCGGGTGGCGTCACAGGGTGATGTCGGGACCCTGGCACCCGAGGTCCCAGGTTCGATTCCCCATACCGGCCCCTGGACCCCGGGTCGGGTCGGGTCCCCGGGTGGCGTCAAAGGGTGCTGTCGGGACCCCGGCACCTGAGGTCCCACGTTCGATTCCCCATACCGGCCCCTGGACCCCGGGTCGGGTCAGGTCCCCGGGTGGCGTCACAGGTTGATGTCGGGACCCCCGCACCCTTGGTCCCAGGTTCGATTCCCCATACCGGCCCCTGGACCCCGGGTCGGGTCGGGTTCCCGGGTGGCGTCACAGGGTGATGTCGGGACCCCGGCACCCGAGGTCCCAGGTTCGATTCCCCATACCGGCCCCTGGACCCCGGGTCGTGTCGGGTCCTCGGGTGGAGTCACAGGGTTCTGTCGGGACCCCGTCACCCGAGGTCCCACATTCGATTCCCCATATCGGTCCCTGGACCCCGGGTCGGGTCGGGTCCGCGGGTGGCGTCACAGGGTGATGTCAGGACCCTGGCACCCGAGGTCCTAGGTTCGATTTTCCATACCAGCCCCTGGACCCCGGGACGGGTCGGGTCCCCGGGTTGCGTTACAGGGTGATGTCTGGACCCCGGCACGCGAGGTCCCAAGTTCGATTCCCCATACCGGCCCCTGGACCCCGGGTCGGGTCGGGTCCCCGGGTGGCGTCACAGGGTGTTGTCGGGACCCAGGCACCCGAGGTCCCAGGTTCGATTCCCCATACCGGTCAAAAAACTGCAGGTGTGGTCGGGTCCCCAGGTGGCGTCACAGGGTGCTGTCGGGACCCCGGCACCTGAGGTCCCAAGTTCGATTCCCCATATCGGCCCCTGAACCACGGGTCCCCGGGTGGCGTCACAGGGTGATGTCGGGACCCCGGCACGCGAGGTCCCAGGTTCGATTCCCCATAACGTCCCCTGGTCCCTGGGTCGGGTCGGGTCCCCGGGTGGCGTCACAGGGTGATGTCGGGATCCCGGCACCCGAGGTCCCAGGTTCGATTCCCCATACCGGCCAAAAAACCCAGGGTCGGTTCGGGTCCCCGGGTGGCGTCACAGGGTGCTGTCGGGACCCCGGCACCTGAGGTCCCACATTCGATTCCCCATATCGGCCCCTGAACCACGGGTCCCCGGGTGGCGTCACAGGGTGATGTCGGGACCCCGGCACGCGAGGTCCCACGTTCGATTCCCCATACCGTCCCCTGGACCCCGGGTCGGGTCAGGTCCCCGTGTGGCGTCACAGGGTGATGTCGGGATCCCGGCACCCGAGGTCCCACGTTCGATTCCCCATACCGGCCAAAAAACCCCGGGTCGGGTCGGATCCCCGGGTGGCGTCACAGGGTGATGTCGGGACCCCGGCACGCGAGGTCCAAAGTTCGATTCCCCATACCGGCCAAAAAACCCCGGGTAGGATCTGGTGCCCAGGTGGCGTCACAGGGTGCTGTCGGGACCCCGGCACCCGAGGTCCCAGGTTCGATACCCCATACCGGATCCTGGACCCCGGGTCCCGTCGGGTACCCGGGTGGCGTCACAGGGTGATGTCGGGACCCTGGCAAGCGAGGTCCCAGGTTCGATTCCCCATACCAGCCAAAAAACCCCGGGTCGAGTCGGGTCCCCGGGTGCCGTCACAGGGTGATGTCGGGACCACGGCACCAGAGTTCCCAGTTTCGAATCCGCACACCGGCCAAAAAACCCCGTGTCGGGTCGGGTCGCCGGGTGGTGTCACAGGGTGATGTCGGGACCCTGGTACCCGAGGTCCCAGGTTCGATTCCCCATACCGGCCCCTGGACCCCGGGTCGGGTCGGGTTCCCGGGTGGCGTCACAGGGTGTTGTCGGGACCCAGGCACCTGAGGTCCCAAGTTCGATTCCCCATACCGGTCAAAAAACTGCAGGTGTGGTCGGGTCTCCAGGTGGCGTCACAGGGTGCTGTCGGGACCCTGGCACGCGAGGTCCCACATTCGATTCCCCATATCGGCCAAAAAACCCCGGGTTGGGTCGGGTCCCCGGGTGGCATCACAGGGTGCTGTCGGGATCCCGGCACCCGAGGTCCCAGGTTCGATTCCCCATACCGGCCCCTGGACCCCGGGTCGGGTCGGGTTCCCGGGTGGCGTCACAGGGTGATGTCGGGACCCCGGAACGCGAGGTCCCAGGTTCGATACCCCATACCGGCCCCTGGACCCTGGGTCGGGTCGGGTCGCCGGGTGGCGTCACAGGCTGATATCAGGACCCTGGCACCCGAGGTCCCAAGTTCAATTCCCCATATCGGGCCCTGGACCCCGGGTCGGGTCGGGTCCCCGGGTGGCGTCACAGGGTGATGTCGGGACCCCGGCACCTGAGGTCCCACGTTCGATTCCCCATACCGGCCAAAAAACCCCGGGTCGGTTCGGGTCCCCGGGTGGCATCACAGGTTGCTGTGGGGACCCCGGCACCTGAGGTCCCAAGTTCGATTCCCCATATCGGCCCCTGAACCACGGGTCCCCGGGTGGCGTCACAGGGTGATGTCGGGACCCCGGCACGCGACGTCCCAAGTTCGATTCCCCATACCGTCCCCTGGTCCCTGGGTCGGGTCGGGTCCCCGGGTGGCGTCACAGGGTGATGTCGGGATCCCGGCACCCGAGGTCCCAGCTTCGATTCCCCATACCGGCCAAAAAACCCCGGGTCGGGTCAGGTCCCCGGGTGGCGTCACACGGTGATGTCGGGACCCCGGCAAGCGAGGTCCAAAGTTCGATTCCCCATACCAGCCAAAAATCCCCGGGTCGGGTCGGGTCCCCGGGTGGCGTCACAGGGTGATGTCGGGACCCAGGCAGCAGAGTTCCCAGTTTCGATTCCGCACACCGGCCAAAAAACCCTGTGTCGGGTCGGGTCGCCGGGTGGCGTCACAGGGTGATATTGGCACCCCGGCACCCGAGGTCCCACGTTCGATTCCCCATACCGGCCCCAGGACCCCGGGTCGGGTCGGGTCCCCGGGTGGCGTCAGAGGGTGATGTCGGGACCCCGGCACCCGATGTCCCAGTTTCGATTCCCCATACCGGCCCCTGGACCCCGGGTCGGGTCGGGTTCCCGAGTGGCGTCACAGGGTGATGTCGGGACCCCGGCAACCAAGGTCCCAAGTTCTAATTTCCATATCGGCCCCTGAACCCCGGGTCGGGTCGGGTCCCCGGGTGGCGTCACAGGGTGATGTCGGGACCCCGGCACCCGAGGTCCCAGGTTCGATTCCCCATACTGGCCCCTGGACCCCGGGTCGGGTCGGGTCCCTGGGTGGCGTCACAGGGTGATGTCGGGACCCCGGCACCCGAGGTCCCAGGTTCAATTCCCCATACCGGCCAAAAACTCCGGGTCGGTTCGGGTCCACGGATGACATCACAGGGTGCTGACGGGACCCCGGCACCGAGGTCCCACGTTCGATTCCCCATATCGGCCAAAAAACTCCGGGTTGGGTCGGGACCCTGGGTGGCGTCACATGGTGATGTCGGGACCCCGGCACGCGAGGTCCCAAGTTCGATTCCCCATACCGGCCAAAAAACACCGGGTCGGATCGGGTCCCCGGGTGGCGTCACAGGGTGATGTCTGGACACCGGCACGCGAGGTCCCACGTTCGATACCCCATACAGGCCAAAAAAATTTCGGGTCGACTCGGGTCCCCAGGTGGCGTCACAGGGTGCTGACGGGACCCTGGCACCCAAGGTCCCAAGTTCGATTCCCCATACCGGCCCCAGGACCCCGGGTCGGGTCGGGTCCCCGCGTGGCGTCACAGGGTGATGTCGGGACCCCGGCACCCGAGGTCCCAGGTTCGATTCCCCATACCGGCCCCTGGACCCCGGGTCGGGTCGGGTTCCCGGGTGGCGTCACAGGGTGATGTCGGGACCCAGGCACCCGAGGTCCCAAGTTCTAATTTCCATATCGGCCAAAAAACCCCGGGTCGGGTCGGGTCCCCGGGTGGCGTCACAGGGTGATGTTGGGACCCCGGCACCCGCGGTCCCAGGTTCGATTCCCCATACCGGCCAAAAAACCCCGGGTCGGGTCGGGTCCCCGGATGACATCACAGGGTGCTGACGGGACCCCGGCACCCGAGGTCCCACGTTCGATTCCCCATATCGTCCAAAAAACCCCGGGTCGGGTCGGGTCCCCGGGTGGCGTCACAGGGTGATGTCTGGACGCCGGCAAGCGAGGTCCCACGTTCGATACCCCATACAGGCCAAAAAAATTTCGGGTCGGCTCGGGTCCCCGGGTGGCGTCACAGGGTGCTGTCGAGACCCTGGCACCCAAGGTCCCACGTTCGATTCCCCATAATAGGCAAAAAAAAACCCGGGTCGGGTCGTGTCCCCGGGTGGCGTCACAGGGTGCTGTCGGGACCCCGGCACCCGAGGTCCCACATTCGATTCCCCATACTGGCCAAAAAACCCCAGGTCGGGTCGGGACCCTGGGTGGCGTCACAGGGTGATGTCGGGACCCCATCACCCGAGGTCCCAGATTCGATTCCCCATATCGGCCCCTGAACCACGGGTCGGGTCGGGTCCCCGGGTGGCGTCACAGGGTGATGTCGGGACCCTGGCACCCGAGGTCCCAGGTTCGATTCCCAATACCGGTCAAAAAACCCCGGGTCGGGTCAGGTCCCCGGGTGGCGTCACAGGGTGCTGTCGGGACCCCATCACCCGAGGTCCCACATTCGATTCCCCATATCGGCCCCTGGACCCCGGGTCGGGTCGGGTCCCCGGGTGGCGTCACAGGGTGATGTCAGGACCCCATCACCCGAGGTCCCAGATTCGATTCCCCATATCGGCCCCTGAACCCCGGGTCGGGTCGGGTCGCCGGGTGGCGTCACAGGGTGCTGTCGGGACCCCGGCACCCGAGGTCCCACATTCGATTCCCCATACCGGCCAAGAAAATTCAGGGTCGGGTCGGGTCCCTGGGTGGCGTCACAGGGTGATGTCGGGACCCCGGCAAGCGAGGTTCCACGTTCGATACCCCATACTGGCCAAAAAAATTCCGGGTCGGGTCGGGTCCCCGGGTGGCGTCACAGGATGATGTCGGGACCCCGGCACCCAAGGTCCCAGGTTCGATTCCCCATACCGCTCAAAAAACCCCGGGTCGGGTCGGGTCCCCGGGTGGCGTCACAGGGTGATGTCGGGACCCTGGCACGGGAGGTCCCACATTCGATTCCCCATACCGGCCAAAAAACCCCGGGTCGGGTCGGGTCCCCGGGTGGCGTCACAGGGTGATGTCGGGATCCCGGCACCCGAGGTCCCAGGTTCGATTCCCCATACCGGCCAAAAAACCCCGTGTCGGGTCGGGTCGCCGGGTGGCGTCACAGGGTGATGTTGGGACCCCGGCACCCGAGGTCCCACATTCGATTCCCCATACCGGCCAAAAAACACCGGGTCGGGTCGGGTCCCCGGGTGGCGTCACAGGGTGCTGTCTGGACCCCGGCACCTGAGGTCCCACGTTCGATTCCCCATACCGGCCCCTGGACCCCGGGTTGGGTCGGGTCCCCGGGTGGCTTCACAGGGTGATGTCGGGACCCCCTCACCCTTGGCCCCAGGTTCGATTCCCCATACCGGCCCCTGGACCCCGTGTCGGGTCGGGTCCCCGGGTGGCGTCACAGGGTGATGTCAGGACCCAGGCACCCGAGGTCTCAAGTTCGATTCCCCATACCAGCCCCTGGACCCCGGGTCGGGTCTGGTCGCCGGGTTGCGTTACAGGGTGATGTCTGGACCCCAGCACGCGAGGTCCCAGGTTCGATTCCCCATACAGGCCCCTGGACCCCGGGTCGGGTCGGGTCCCCGGGTGGCGTCACAGGGTGATGTCGGGACCCCGGCACCTGAGGTCCCAGGTTCGATTCCCCATACCGGTCAAAAAACCGCAGGTGTGGTCGGGTCCCCGGGTGGCGTCACAGGGTGATGTCGGGACCCCGGCACGCGAGGTCCCATTTTCGATTCCCCATAACGTCCCCTGGTCCCTGGGTCGGGTCGGGTCCCCGGGTGGCGTCACAGGGTGATGTCGGGACCCCGGCACCCGAGGTCCCAGGTTTGATTCCCCATACCGGACAAAAAACCTCGGGTCGGGTCGGGTCCCCGTGTGGCGTCACAGGGTGATGTCGGGACCCCGGCACGCGAGGTCCCAAATTCGATACCCCATACCGTCCAAAAAATTTCCCTGTCGGCTCGGGTCCCTGAGTGGCATCACAGGGTGATGTCGGGACCCCGGCACCCGAGGTCCCAGGTTCGATACCCCATACCGGCCCCTGGACCCTGTGTCAGGTCGGGTCCCAGGGTGGCGTCACAGGGTGATGTCGGGACCCCGGCACCCGAGGTCCCAGGTTCGATTCCCCATACCGGCCAAAAAACCCCGGGTCGGCTCGGGTCTCCGGGTGGCGTCACAGGGTGATGTCGGGACCCCGGCACCCGAGGTCCCAGGTTCGATTCCCCATACCGGCCAAAAAACACCGGGTCGGGTCGGGTTCCCGGGTGGCGTCACAGGGTGATGTCGGGACCCCGGCACGCGCGGTCCCAGGATCGATTCCACATACCGGCCAAAAAACCCTGGGTCGGGTCGGGTCCCCGGGTGGCGTCACAGGGTGATGTCGGGATCCAGGCACACGAGGTCCCAGGTTCGATTCCCCATACCGGACAAAAAACACCAGGTCGGGTCGGGTCCCCGGGTGGCGTCACAGGGTGATGTCGGGACCCCGGCACCCGAGGTCCCAGGTTTGATTCCCCATACCGGACAAAAAACACCAGGTCGGGTCGGGTCCCCGGGTGTCATCACAGGGTGATGTCGGGACCCCGGCACGCGAGGTCCCAGATTCGATACCCCATACCGTCCAAAAAATTTCCCGGTCGGCTCGGGTCCCTGAGTGGCGTCACAGGGTTATGTCGGTACCCCGGCATGCGAGGTCCCAGGTTCGATTCCCCATACTGGTCAAAAAACCCCGGGTAGGATCGGGTGCCCGGGTGGCGTCACAGGGTGCTGTTGGGACCCCGGCACCCGAGGTCCCAGGTTCGATACCCCATACAGGCTCCTGGACCCCGGGTCGGGTCGGGTCCCCGGGTGGCGTCACAGGGTGATGTCGGGACCCCGGCACCCGAGGTCCCAGGTTCGATTCCCCATACCGGCCCCTGGACCCCGGGTCGGGTCGGGTCCCCGGGTGGCATCACGGCGTGATGTCCGGACCCCGGAAAGCGAGGTCCCACGTTCGATTCCCCATACCAGCCAAAAAACCCCGGGTCGGGTCGGGTCCCCGGGTGGCATCACAGGGTGATGTCGGGACCCTGGCACCCGAGGTCCCAGGTTCCATTCCCAATACGGGCCAAAAAACCCCGTGTCGGGTCGGGTCCCTGGGTGGCGTCACAGGGTGCTGTCGGGACCCCGGCACCCGAGGTCCCAGCTTCGATTCCCCATACCGGCCCCTGGACCCCGGCTCGGGTCGGGTCCCCGGGTGGCGTCACAGGGTGATGTCGGGACCCTGGCACCCTTGGTCCCAGGTTCGATTCCCCATACCGGCCAAAAAACCCCGGGTCGGTTCGGGTCCCCGGGTGGCGTCACAGGGTGATGTCGGGACCCCGGCACCTGAGGTCCCACGTTCGATTCCCCATACCGGCCCCAGGACCCCAGGTCGGGTCGGGTCCCCGGGTGGCGTCACAGGGTGATGTCGGGACCCCGGCACCCGAGGTCCCAAGTTCGATTCCCCATACCAGCCCCTGGACCCCGGGTCGGGTCGGGTCCCCGGGTTGCATTACAGGGTGATGCTTGGACCTTGGCACGCGAGGTCCCAGGTTCGATTCCCCATACCGGCCCCTGGACCCCGGGTCGGGTCGGGTCCCCGGGTGGCGTCACAGGGTGATGTCGGGACCCCGGCACCCGAGGTCCCAGGTTCGATTCCCCATACCGGCCCCTGGACCCCAGGACGGGTCGGGTTCCCGGGTGGCGTCACAGGCTGATGTCGGGACCCCGGCAAGCGAGGTCCCAAGTTCGATTCCCCATACCAGCCAAAAAACCCCGGGTCGGGTCGGGTCCCCGGGTGGCGTCACAGGGTGATGTCGGGACCCCGGCACTCGAGGTCCCACGTTCGATTCCCCATACTGGCCCCTGGACCCCGGGTCGGGTCTGGTCCTCGGGTGGAGTCACAGGGTGATGTCGGGACCCCGTCACCCGAGGTCCCACATTCGATTCCCCATATCGGTCCCTGGACCCCGGGTCGGGTCGGGTTCCCGGGTGGCGTCACAGGGTGATGTCGGGACCCCGGCACGCGAGGTCCCAGGTTCGATTCCCCATACCGGCTAAAAAACCCAGGGTCGGTTCGGGTCCCCGGGTGGCATCACAGGGTGCTGTCGGGACCCCGGCACCTGAGGTCCCAAGTTCGATTCCCCATATCGGACCCTGAACCACGGGTCCCCGGGTGGCGTCACAGGGTGATGTCGGGACCCCGGCACGCGAGGTCCCAAGTTCGATTCCCCATATCGGCCAAAAAACCCCGGGTCGGGTCGGGTCCCCGGGTGGCGTCACAGGGTGCTGTCGGGACCCCGGCACCCGAGGTCCCAGGTTCGATTCCCCATACCGGCCCCTGGACCCCGGGTCGGGTCGGGTTCCCGGGTGGTGTCACAGGGTGCTGTCGGGACCCCGGCACCTGAGGTCCCAAGTTCGATTCCCCATATCGGCCCCTGAACCACTGGTCCCCGGGTGGCGTCACAGGGTGATGTCGGGACCCCGGCACGCGAGGTCCCAGGTTCGATTCCCCATACCGGTCAAAAAACCCCGGGTAGGATCGGGTGCCCGGGTGGCGTCACAGGGTGCTGTCGGGACCCCGGCACCCGAGGTCCCAGGTTCGATACCCCATACCGCTCCTGGACCCCGGGTCGGGTCGGGTCCCCGGGTGGCGTCACAGGGTGATGTCGGGACCACGGCAACAGAGTTCCCAGTTTCGATTCCGCACACCGGCCAAAAAACCCCGGGTCGGGACGGGTCCCCGGGTGGCGTCACAGGGTGATGTCGGGACCCTGGCACCCGAGGTCCCAGGTTCGATTCCCAATACCGGCCAAAAAACCCCGTGTCGGGTCGGGTCCCTGGGTGGCGTCACAGGGTGCTGTCTGGACCCCGGCACCTGAGGTCCCACGTTCGATTCCCCATACCGGTCAAAAAACCCCGGGTCGGGTCGGGTCCCCGGGTGGCGTCACAGGGTGATGTCGGGACCCCCGCACCCTTGGTCCCAGGTTCGATTCCCCATACCGGCCAAAAAACCCCGGGTCGGGTCAGGTCCCCGGGTGGCGTCACAGGGTGATGTCAGGACCCCGGCACCCGAGGTCCCACGTTCAATTCCCCATACCGGCCCCTGGACCCCGGGTCGGGTCGGGTCCTCGGGTGGAGTCACAGGATGATGTCGGGACCCCGTCACCCGAGGTCCCACATTCGATTCCCCATATCGGTCCCTGGACCCCGGGTCGGGTCGGGTCCCCGGGTGGCGTCACAGGGTGATGTCAGGACCCCATCACCCGAGGTCCCAGGTTCGATTCCCCATATTGGCCAAAAAACCCCGGGTCGGGTCGGGTCCCCGGGTTGCGTTACAGGGTGATGTCTGGACCTTGTCACGCGAGGTTCCAGGTTCGATTCCCCATACCGGCCCCTGGACCCCGGGTCGGGTCGGATCCTTGGGTGGCGTCACAGGGTGATGTCGGGACCCAGGCACCTGAGGTCCCAGGTTCGATTCCCCATACCAGTCAAAAAACCACAGGTGTGGTCGTGTCCCCAGGTGGCGTCACAGGGTGCTGTCGGGACCCCTGCACGCGAGGTCCCAGGTTCGATTCCCCATAAAGGCCAAAAAACCCCGGGTCGGGTCGGGTCCCCGGGTGGCATCACAGGGTGATGTCGGGACCCCGGCACTCGAGGTCCCAGCTTCGATTCCCCATACCGGCCCCTGGACCCCAGGACGGGTCGGGTTCCCGGGTGGCGTCACAGGCTGATGTCGGGACCACGGCACCCGAGGTCCCAAGTTCGATTCCCCATATCGGCCCCTGAACCACGGGTCCCCGGGTGGTGTCACAGGGTGATGTTGGGACCCCGGCACGCGAGGTCCCAAGTTCGATTCCCCATACCGTCCCCTGGTCCCTGGGTCGGGTCGGGTCCCCGGATGGCGTCACAGGGTGATGTCGGGACCCCGGCACCCGAGGTCCCAGGTTCGATTCCCAATACCGGCCAAAAAACCCCGTGTCGGGTCGGGTCCCCGGGTGGCGTCACAGGGTGCTGTCGGGACCCCGGCACCCGAGGTCCCAGGTTCGATTCCCCATACTGGTCAAAAAACCCCGGGTAGGATCGGGTGCCCGGGTGGCGTCACAGAGTGCTGTTGGGACCCCGGCAACCGAGGTCCCAGGTTCGATACCCCATACAGGCTCCTGGACCCCGGGTCGGGTCGGGTCCCCGGGTGGCGTCACAGGGTGATGTCGGGACCCCGGCACCCGAGGTCCCAGGTTCGATTCCCCATACCGGCCCCTGGACCCCGGGTCGGGTCGGGTCCCCGGGTGGCGTCACAGGGTGATGTCGGGACCCCGGCACCCGAGGTCCCAAGTTCGATTCCCCATACCAGCCAAAAAACCCCGGGTCGGGTCGGGTCTCCGGGTGGCGTCACAGGGTGATGTCGGGACCCCGGCAAGCGAGGTCCCAAGTTCGATTCCCCATACCAGCCAAAAAACCCCGGGTCGGGTCGGGTTCCCGGGTGGCGTCACAGGGTGATGTCGGGACCACGGCACCAGAGTTCCCAGTTTCGATTCCGCACACCGGCCAAAAAACCCCGTGTCGGGTCGGGTCGCCGGGTGGTGCCACAGGGTGATGTCGGGACCCTGGCACCCGAGGTCCGAGGTTCGATTCCCCATACCGGCCCCAGGACCCCGGGTCGGGTCGGGTCCCCGGGTGGCGTCACAGGGTGCTGTCGGGACCCCGGCACCTGAGGTCCCACGTTCGATTCCCCATACCGGCCCCTGGACCCCGGGTCGGGTCGGGTCCCCGGGTGGCGTCACAGGGTGATGTCGGGACCCCGGCACCCGAGGTCCCAAGTTCGATTCCCCATACCGGCCAAAAAACCCCGGGTCGGCTCGGGTCCCCGGGTGGTGTCACAGGGTGATGTCGGGACCCCGGCACCCGAGGTCCCACGGTCGATTCCCCATACTGGCCAAAAAACCCCGGGTCGGGTCGGGTCTCCGGGTGGCGTCACAGGGTGATGTCTGGACCCTGGCACGCGACGTCCCAAGTTCGATTCCCCATATCGGCCCCTGGACCCCTGGTCGGTTCGGGTCCCCGGGTGGCGTCACAGGGTGCTGTCGGGACCCCGGCACGCGAGGTCCCAAGTTCGATTCCCCATATCGGCCCCTGAACCACGGGTCCCCGGGTGGCGTCACAGGGTGATGTCGGGACCCCGGCACGCGAGGTCCCAAGTTCGATTCCCCATACCGTCCCCTGGTCCCTGGGTCGGGTCGGGTCCCCGGGTGGCGTCACAGGGTGATGTCGGGACCCCGGCACCAGAGGTCCCAGGTTCGATTCCCCATACCGGCCAAAAAACCCCGGGTCGGCTCGGGTCCCCAGGTGGCGTCACAGGGTGATTTCGGGACCCCGGCACGCGAGGTCCCAGGTTCGATTCCCCATACTGGCCAAAAAACCCCGGGTTGGGTTGGGTCCCCGGGTGGAGTCACAGTGTGATGTTGGGAACCCGGCACCTGAGGTCCCACGTTCGATTCCCCATACCGGCCAAAAAACCCCGGGTTGGGTCGGGTCCCCGGGTGGCGTCACAGTGTGATGTTGGGAACCCGGCACCTGAGGTCCCACGTTCGATTCCCAATACCGGCCAAAAAACCAGGGGTCGGCTCGGGTCCCCGGGTGGCGTCAGAGAGTGATGTCGGGACCCTGTCACGCGAGGTCCCAGGTTCGATTCCCCATACCGGCCAAAAAAATTCCGGGTCGGGTCGGGTCCCCGGGTGGCGTCACAGGGTGATGTTGTGACCCCGGCACCCGAGGTCCCAGGTTCGATTCCCCATACCGGCCAAAAAACCCCGGGTCGGGTCGGGTCCCCGGGTGGCGTTACAGGGTGATGTCGGGACCCCGACACGCGAGGTCCCAGGTTCGATTCCCCATACTGGCCAAAAAACCCTGGGTTGGGTTGGGTCCCCAGCTGGCGTCACAGGGTGATGTCGGGACCCAGGCACCTGAGGTCCCAAGTTCGATTCCCCATACCGGTCAAAAAACCCCCGGTGGGGTCGGGTCCCCAGGTGGCGTCACAGGGTGCTGTCGGGACCCGGGCACGCGAGGTCCCGGGTTCGATTCCCCATACCGGCCCCTGGACCCTGGGTCGGGTCGGGTCCCCGGGTGGCGTCACAGGGTGCTGTCGGGACCCCAGCACCCGAGGTCCCAGGTTCGATTCCCCATACGGGCCAAAAAAATTCTGGGTCGGGTCGGGTCCCCGGGTGGTGTCACAGGGTGATGTCGGGACCCCGGCAAACGAGCTCCCAGGTTCGATTCCCCATATCGGCCTAAAAACCCTGGGTCGGGTCGGGTCCCCGGGTGGCGTCACAGCGTGATGTCTGGACCCCGGCACCCGAGGTCCCAGGTTCGATTCCCCATACCGGTCAAAAAACCCCGGATCGGGTCGGGTCCCCGGGTGACGTCACAGGGTGATGTCGTGACCCCGGCACCCGAGGTCCCAGGTTCGATTCCCCATACCAGCCCCTGTACCCCGGGTCGGGTCGGGTCCCCGGGTGGCGTCACAGGGTGATGTCGGGACCCTGGCACCCGAGGTCCCAGGTTCCATTCCTCATACCGGCCCCTGGACCCCGGGTCGGCTCGGGTCCCCAGGTATCGTCACAGGGTGATGTCGGGATCCCGGCACTCGAGGTCCCAGCTTCGATTCCCCATACCGGCCCCTGGACCCCAGGACGGGTCGGGTTCCCGGGTGGCGTCACAGGGTGCTGTCGGGACCCCGGCACCCGAGGTCCCAGGTTCGATTCCCCATACCGGTCAAAAAACCCCGGGTAGGATCGGGTGCCCGGGTGGCGTCACAGGGTGCTGTCGGGACCCCGGCACCCGAGATCCCAGGTTCGATACCCCATACCGCTCCTGGACCCCGGGTCGGGTCGGGTCCCCGGGTGGCGTCACAGGGTGATTTCGGGACGACGGCAACAGAGTTCCCAGTTTCGATTCCGCACACCGGCCAAAAAACCCCGGGTCGGGACGGGTCCCCGGGTGGCGTCACAGGGTGATGTCGGGACCCTGGCACCCGAGGTCCCAGGTTCGATTCCCAATACCGGCCAAAAAACCCCGTGTCGGGTCGGGTCCCTGGGTGGCGTCACAGGGTGCTGTCTGGACCCCGGCACCTGAGGTCCCACGTTCGATTCCCCATACCGGTCAAAAAACCCCGGGTCGGGTCGGGTCCCCGGGTGGCGTCACAGGGTGATGTCGGGACCCCCGCACCCTTGGTCCCAGGTTCGATTCCCCATACCGGCCAAAAAACCCCGGGTCGGGTCAGGTCCCCGGGTGGCGTCACAGGGTGATGTCAGGACCCCGGCACCCGAGGTCCCACGTTCGATTCCCCATACCGGCCCCTGGACCCCGGGTCGGGTCGGGTCCTCGGGTGGAGTCACAGGATGATGTCGGGACCCCGTCACCCGAGGTCCCACATTCGATTCCCCATATCGGTCCCTGGACCCCGGGTCGGGTCGGGTCCGCGGGTGGCGTCACAGGGTGATGTCAGGACCCCATCACCCGAGGTCCCAGGTTCGATTCCCCATACCGGCCCCTGGACCCCGGGTCGGGTCGGGTCCCCGGGTTGCGTTACAGGGTGATGTCTGGACCTTGGCACGCGAGGTTCCAGGTTCGATTCCCCATACCGGCCCCTGGACCCCGGGTCGGGTCGGATCCTTGGGTGGCGTCACAGGGTGATGTCGGAACCCAGGCACCTGAGGTCCCAGGTTCGATTCCCCATACCAGTCAAAAAACCACAGGTGTGGTCGTGTCCCCAGGTGGCGTCACAGGGTGCTGTCGGGACCCCTGCACGCGAGGTCCCAGGTTCGATTCCCCATAAAGGCCAAAAAACCCCGGGTCGGGTCGGGTCCCCGGGTGGCATCACAGGGTGATGTCGGGACCCCGGCACTCGAGGTCCCAGCTTCGATTCCCCATACCGGCCCCTGGACCCCAGGACGGGTCGGGTTCCCGGGTGGCGTCACAGGCTGATGTCGGGACCACGGCACCCGAGGTCCCAAGTTCGATTCCCCATATCGGCCTCTGAACCACGGGTCCCCGGGTGGTGTCACAGGGTGATGTTGGGACCCCGGCACGCGAGGTCCCAAGTTCGATTCCCCATACCGTCCCCTGGTCCCTGGGTCGGGTCGGGTCCCCGGATGGCGTCACAGGGTGATGTCGGGACCCCGGCACCCGAGGTCCCACGTTCGATTCCCAATACCGGCCAAAAAACCCCGTGTCGGGTCGGGTCCCCGGGTGGCGTCACAGGGTGCTGTCGGGACCCCGGCACCCGAGGTCCCAGGTTCGATTCCCCTTACCGGCCCCTAGACCCCGGGTCGGCTCGGGTCCCCGGGTGGCGTCACAGGGTGATGTCGGGACCCCGGCACCCGAGGTCCCAGGTTTGATTCCCCATACCGGACAAAAAACACCAGGTCGGGTCGGGTCCCCGGGTGTCATCACAGGGTGATGTCGGGACCCCGGCACGCGAGGTCCCACATTCGATACCCCATACCGTCCAAAAAATTTCCCGGTCGGCTCGGGTCCCTGAGTGGCGTCACAGGGTGATGTCGGGACCCCGGCATGCGAGGTCCCAGGTTCGATTCCCCATACTGGTCAAAAAACCCCGGGTAGGATCGGGTGCCCGGGTGGCGTCACAGGGTGCTGTCGGGATCCCGGCACCCGAGGTCCCAGGTTCGATACCCCATACCGGCTCCTGGACCCCAGGTCCCGTCGGGTACCTGGGGGGATTCACAGGGTGATGTCAGGACCCCGGCAAGCGAGGTCCCAAGTTCGATTCCCCATACCAGCCAAAAAACCCCGGGTCGGGTCGGGTCTCCGGGTGGCGTCACAGGGTGATGTCGGGACCCCGGCAAGCGAGGTCCCAAGTTCGATTCCCCATACCAGCCAAAAAACCCCGGGTCGGGTCGGGTTCCCGGGTGGCGTCACAGGGTGATGTCGGGACCACGGCACCAGAGTTCCCAGTTTCGATTCCGCACACCGGCCAAAAAACCCCGTGTCGGGTCGGGTCGCCTGGTGGCGCCACAGGGTGATGTCGGGACCCTGGCACCCGAGGTCCGAGGTTCGATTCCCCATACCGGCCCCAGGACCCCGGGTCGGGTCGGGTCCCCGGGTGGCGTCACAGGGTGCTGTCGGGACCCCGGCACCTGAGGTCCCACGTTCGATTCCCCATACCGGCCCCTGGACCCCGGGTCGGGTCGGGTCCCCGGGTGGCGTCACAGGGTGATGTCGGGACCCCGGCACCCGAGGTCCCAAGTTCGATTCCCCATATCGGCCCCTGGACCCCGGGTCGGCTCGGGTCCCCGGGTGGTGTCACAGGGTGATGTCGGGACCCCGGCACCCGAGGTCCCACGGTCGATTCCCCATACTGGCCAAAAAACCCCGGGTCGGGTCGGGTCTCCGGGTGGCGTCACAGGGTGATGTCTGGACCCTGGCACGCGACGTCCCAAGTTCGATTCCCCATATCGGCCCCTGGACCCCTGGTCGGTTCGGGTCCCCGGGTGGCGTCACAGGGTGCTGTCGGGACCCCGGCACCTGAGGTCCCAAGTTCGATTCCCCATATCGGCCCCTGAACCACGGGTCCCCGGGTGGCATCAAAGGGTGATGTCGGGACCCCGGCACGCGAGGTCCCAGGTTCGATTCCCCATACTGGCCAAAAAACCCCGGGTTGGGTTGGGTCCCCGGGTGGAGTCACAGTGTGATGTTGGGAACCCGGCACCTGAGGTCCCACGTTCGATTCCCCATACCGGCCAAAAAACCCCGGGTTGGGTCGGGTCCCCGGGTGGCGTCACAGTGTGATGTTGGGAACCCGGCACCTGAGGTCCCACGTTCGATTCCCAATACCGGCCAAAAAACCCCGGGTCGGCTCGGGTCCCCGGGTGGCGTCAGAGAGTGATGTCGGGACCCTGTCACGCGAGGTCCCAGGTTCGATTCCCCATACCGGCCAAAAAAATTCCGGGTCGGGTCGGGTCCCCGGGTGGCGTCACAGGGTGATGTTGTGACCCCGGCACCCGAGGTCCCAGGTTCGATTCCCCATACCGGCCAAAAAACCCCGGGTCGGGTCGGGTCCCCGGGTGGCGTTACAGGGTGATGTCGGGACCCCGACACGCGAGGTCCCAGGTTCGATTCCCCATACTGGCCAAAAAACCCTGGGTTGGGTTGGGTCCCCAGCTGGCGTCACAGGGTGATGTCGGGACCCAGGCACCTGAGGTCCCAAGTTCGATTCCCCATACCGGTCAAAAAACCCCCGGTGGGGTCGGGTCCCCAGGTGGCGTCACAGGGTGCTGTCGGGACCCGGGCATGCGAGGTCCCGGGTTCGATTCCCCATACCGGCCCCTGGACCCTGGGTCGGGTCGGGTCCCCGGGTGGCGTCACAGGGTGCTGTCGGGACCCCAGCACCCGAGGTCCCAGGTTCGATTCCCCATACGGGCCAAAAAAATTCTGGGTCGGGTCGGGTCCCCGGGTGGTGTCACAGGGTGATGTCGGGACCCCGGCAAACGAGCTCCCAGGTTCGATTCCCCATATCGGCCTAAAAACCCTGGGTCGGGTCGGGTCCCCGGGTGGCGTCACAGCGTGATGTCTGGACCCCGGCACCCGAGGTCCCAGGTTCGATTCCCCATACCGGTCAAAAAACCCCGGATCGGGTCGGGTCCCCGGGTGGCGTCACAGGGTGATGTCGTGACCCTGGCACCCGAGGTCCCAGGTTCGATTCCCCATACCAGCCCCTGTACCCCGGGTCGGGTCGGGTCCCCGGGTGGCGTCACAGGGTGATGTCGGGACCCCGGCACGCGCGGTCCAAGCTTCAATTCCCCATACCGGCCAAAAAAATTCCGAGTGTGCTCGGGTCCCCGGGTGGCGTCACAGGTTGATGTCGGGACCCTGGCACCCGAGGTCCCAGGTTCCATTCCTCATACCGGCCCCTGGACCCCGCGTCGGCTCGGGTCCCCAGGTATCGTCACAGGGTGATGTCGGGATCCCGGCACTCGAGGTCCCAGCTTCGATTCCCCATACTGGCCCCTGGACCCCAGGACGGGTCGGGTTCCCGGGTGGCGTCACAGGGTGCTGTCGGGACCCCGGCACCCGAGGTCCCAAGTTCGATTCCCCATATCGGCCCCTGAACCACAGGTCCCCGGGTGGTGTCACAGGGTGATGTTGGGACCCCGGCACGCGAGGTCCCAAGTTCGATTCCCCATACCGTCCCCTGGTCCCTGGGTCGGGTCGGGTCCCCGGATGGCGTCACAGGGTGATGTCGGGACCCCGGCACCCGAGGTCCCAGGTTCGATTCCCAATACCGGCCAAAAAACCCCGTGTCGGGTCGGGTCCCCGGGTGGCGTCACAGGGTGCTGTCGGGACCCCGGCACCCGAGGTCCCAGGTTCGATTCCCCTTACCGGCCCCTAGACCCCGGGTCGGGTCGGGTCCCCGGGTGGCGTCACAGGGTGATGTCGGGACCCCGGCACCCGAGGTCCCAGGTTTGATTCCCCATACCGGACAAAAAACACCAGGTCGGGTCGGGTCCCCGGGTGTCATCACAGGGTGATGTCGGGACCCCGGCACGCGAGGTCCCACATTAGATACCCCATACCGTCCAAAACATTTCCCGGTCGGCTCGGGTCCCTGAGTGGCGTCACAGGGTGATGTCGGGACCCCGGCATGCGAGGTCCCAGGTTCGATTCCCCATACTGGTCAAAAAACCCCGGGTAGGATCGGGTGCCCGGGTGGCGTCACAGAGTGCTGTTGGGACCCCGGCACCCGAGGTCCCAGGTTCGATACCCCATACAGGCTCCTGGACCCCGGGTCGGGTCGGGTCCCCGGGTGGCGTCACAGGGTGATGTCGGGACCCCGGCACCCGAGGTCCCAGGTTCGATTCCCCATACCGGCCCCTGGACCCCGGGTCGGGTCGGGTCCCCGGGTGGCATCACGGCGTGATGTCGGGACCCCGGAAAGCGAGGTCCCAAGTTCGATTCCCCATACCAGCCAAAAAACCCCGGGTCGGGTCGGGTCCCCGGGTGGCGTCACAGGGTGATGTCGGGACCCTGGCACCCGAGGTCCCAGGTTCGATTCCCCATACCAGCCCCTGGACCCCGGGTCGGGTCGGGTCCCCAGATTGCATTACAGGGTGATGCTTGGACCTTGGCACGCGAGGTCCCAGGTTCGATTCCCCATACCGGCCCCTGGACCCCGGGTCGGGTCGGGTCCCCGGGTGGTGTCACAGGGTGATGTCGGGACCCCGGCACTCGAGGTCCCAAGTTCGATTCCCCATACCAGCCAAAAAACCCGGGTCGTGTCGGGTCCCCGGGTGGCGTCACAGGGTGATGTCGGGACCACGGCACCAGAGTTCCCAGTTTCGATTCCGCACACCGTCCAAAAAACCCCGTGTCGGGTCGGGTCGCCGGGTGGCGTCACAGGGTGATGTCGGGACCCTGGCACCCGAGGTCCCAGGTTCTATTCCCAATACCGGCCAAAAAACCCCGGGTCGGTTCGGGTCCCCGGGAGGCGTCACAGGGTGCTGTCGGGACCCCGGCACCTGAGGTCCCACGTTCGATTCCCCATACCGGCCCCTGGACCCCGGGTCGGGTCGGGTCCCCGGGTGGCGTCACAGGGTGATGTCGGGACCCCCGCACCCTTGGCCCCAGGTTCGATTCCCCATACCGGCCAAAAAACCCCGGGTCGGGTCGGGTCCCCGGGTGGCGTCACAGGGTGCTGTCGGGACCCCGGCACCTGAGGT
The DNA here is from genome assembly GCA_951411735.1 of Somateria mollissima. Classification (NCBI taxonomy): domain Eukaryota; kingdom Metazoa; phylum Chordata; class Aves; order Anseriformes; family Anatidae; genus Somateria; species Somateria mollissima. The sequence goes on from OX598333.1 coordinate 551,551, forward strand.
CCCACGTTCGATTCCCCATACCGGCCCCTGGACCCCGGGTCGGGTCGGGTCCTCCGGTGGAGTCACAGGGTGATGTCGGGACCCTGTCACCCGAGGTCCCACATTCGATTCCCCATATCGGTCCCTGGACGCCGGGTCGGGTCGGGTCCCCGGGTGGCGTCACAGGGTGATGTCAGGACCCCGGCACCCGAGGTCCCAGGTTCGATTCCCCATATCGGCCAAAAAACCCCGGGTCGGGTCGGGTCCCCGGGTGGCGTCACAGGGTGCTGTCGGGACCCCGGCACCCGAGGTCCCAGGTTCGATTCCCCATACCGGCCCCTGGACCCCGGGTCGGGTCGGGTTCCCGGGTGGTGTCACAGGGTGCTGTCGGGACCCCGGCACGCGAGGTCCCAAGTTCGATTCCCCATATCGGCCCCTGAACCACTGGTCCCCGGGTGGCGTCACAGGGTGATGTCGGGACCCTGGCACCCGAGGTCCCAGGTTCGATTCCCAATACCGGCCAAAAAACCCCGGGTCGGGTCGGGTCCCTGGGTGGCGTCACAGGGTGATGTCAGGACCCCGGCACCCGAGGTCCCACGTTCGATTCCCCATACCGGCCCCTGGACCCCGGGTCGGGTCGGGTCCTCGGGTGGAGTCACAGGGTGCTGTCGGGACCCCGTCACCCGAGGTCCCACATTCGATTCCCCATATCGGTCCCTGGACCCCGGGTCGGGTCGGGTCCCCGGGTGGCGTCACAGGGTGATGTCAGGACCCCATCACCCGAGGTCCCAGGTTCGATTCCCCATATTGGCCAAAAAACCCCGGGTCGGGTCGGGTCCCCGGGTTGCGTTACAGGGTGATGTCTGGACCTTGGCACGCGAGGTCCCAGGTTCAATTCCCCATACCAACCCCTGGACCCCGGGTCGGGTCGGATCCTTGGGTGGCGTCACAGGGTGATGTCGGGACCCAGGCACCTGAGGTCCCAGGTTCGATTCCCCATACCGGTCAAAAAACCGCAGGTGTGGTCGTGTCCCCAGGTGGCGTCACAGGGTGCTGTCGGGACCCCTGCACGCGAGGTCCCAGGTTCGATTCCCCATAAAGGCCAAAAAACCCCGGGTCGGGTCGGGTCCCCGGGTGGCGTCACAGGGTGATGTCTGGACCCCGGCACTCGAGGTCCCAGCTTCGATTCCCCATACCGGCCCCTGGACCCCAGGACGGGTCGGGTTCCCGGGTGGCGTCACAGGCTGATGTCGGGACCCCGGCAAGCGAGGTCCCAAGTTCGATTCCCCATACCAGCCAAAAAACCCCGGGTCGGGTCGGGTCCCCGGGTGGCGTCACAGGGTGATGTCGGGACCCCGGCACGCGAGGTCCCAAGTTCGATTCCCCATACCAGCCAAAAAACCCCGGGTCGGGTCGTGTCCCCGGGTGGTGTCACAGGGTGATGTCGGGACCCCGGCACGCGAGGTCCCACATTCGATACCCCATACCGTCCAAAAAATTTCCCAGTCGGCTCGGGTCCCTGAGTGGCGTCACAGGGTGATGTTGGCACCCTGGCACGCGAGGTCCCAGGTTCGATTCTCCATACCGGTCAAAAAACCCTGGGTAGGATCGGGTGCCCGGGTGGCGTCACAGGGTGCTGTCGGGATCCCGGCACCCGAGGTCCCACGTTCGATTCCCCATACCGGCCCCTGGACCCCGGGTCGGGTCGGGTCCCCGGGTGGCGTCACAGGGTGCTGTCGGGACCCCGGCACCTGAGGTCCCACGTTCGATTCCCCATACCGGCCCCTGGACCCCGGGTCGGGTCGGGTCCCCGGGTGGCGTCACAGGGTGATGTCGGGACCCCCGCACCCTTGGTCCCAGGTTCGATTCCCCATACCGGCCAAAAAACACCGGGTCGGGTCGGGTTCCCGGGTGGCGTCACAGGGTGATGTCGGGACCCCGGCACCCGAGGTCCCAGGTTCGATTCCCCATATCGGCCAAAAAACTCCGGGTTGGGTTGGGTCCCCGGGTGGCGTCACAGGGTGATATTGGGAACCCGGCACCTGAGGTCCCACGTTCGATTCCCAATACCGGCCAAAAAACCCCGGGTCGGCTCGGGTCCCCGGGTGGCGTCACAGGGTGATGTCAGGAACCCGGCACCCGAGGTCCCACGTTCGATTCCCAAAACCGGCCAAAAAACCCCCGGTAGGGTCGGGTCCCCGGGTGGCGTCACAGGGTGATGTCGGGACCCCATCACCCGAGGTCCCAAGTTCGATTCCCCATACCGGCCCCTGGACCCCGGGTCGGGTCGCGTCCCCGGGTGGCGTCACAGGGTGATGTCGGGACCCCGGCAAACGAGGTCCCATGTTCGATTCCCCATACCAGCCCCTGTACCCCGGGTCGGGTCGGGTCCCCGGATGGCATCACAGGCTGCTGTCGGGACCCCGGCACGCGAGGTCCCAGGTTCGTTTCCCCATACCTGCCCCTGGACCCCGGGTCGGCTCGGGTCCCCGGGTGGCGTCACAGGGTGATGTCGGGACCCTGGCACCCGAGGTCCCAGGTTCGATTCCCCATACCGGCCAAAAAAACCAAGGGTCGGGTCGGGTCCCCGGGTGGTGTCACAGGGTGATGTCGGGACCCCGGCACCCGAGGTCCCACGTTCGATTCCTCATACCGGCCCCTGGACCCCGGGTCGGGTCGGGTCGCCGGGTGGCGTCACAGGGTGATGTCGGGACCCCGGCACGGGAGGTCCCAAGTTCGATTCCCCATACCGGCCAAAAAACACCGAGTCGGGTCGGGTCCCCGGGTGGCGTCACAGGGTGATGTCGGGACCCCGGCACGGGAGGTCCCAAGTTCGATTCCCCATACCGGATAAAAAACCCCGGGTCGGGTCAGGTGCCCGGGTGGCGTCACAGGGTGCTCTCGGGACCCCGGCACCCGAGGTCCCACGTTCGATACCCCATACCGGCTCCTGGACTTCGGGTCCCGTCGGATACCTGAGGGTTGTCACAGGGTGATGTCGGGACCCTGGCACGCGAGGTCCCAGCTTCGATTCCCCATACCGGCCCCTGGACCCTGGGTCGGGTCGGATCCCCAGGTGGCGTCACAGGGTGATGTCGGGACCCCGGCAAGCGAGGTCCCAAGTTCGATTCCCCATACCAGCCAAAAAACTCCGGGTCGGGTCGGGTCCCCGGGTGGCGTCACAGGGTGCTGTCGGGACCACGGCACCAGAGTTCCCAGTTTCGATTCCGCACACCGGCCAAAAAACCCCGTGTCGGGTCGGGTCGCCGGGTGGCGTCACAGGGTGCTGTCGGGACCCCGGCACCAGAGGTTCCACGTTCGATTCCCCATACCGGCTCCTGGACCCCGGGTCGGGTCGGGTCCCCGGGTGGCGTCACAGGGTGATGTCGGGACAACGGCACCCGAGGTCCCAGGTTTGATTCCCCATACCGGCCAAAAAACACCGGGTTGGGTTGGGTCCCCGGGTGGCGTCACAGGGTGATATTGGGAACCCGGCACCTGAGGTCCCACGTTCGATTCCCAATACCGGCCAAAAAACCCCGGGTCGGCTCGGGTCCCCGGGTGGCGTCACAGGGTGATGTCAGGAACCCGGCACCCGAGGTCCCAGCTTCGATTCCCCATACCGGCCAAAAAACCCCCGGTAGGGTCGGGTCCCCGGGTGGCGTCACAGGGTGATGTCGGGACCCCATCACCCGAGGTCCCAAGTTCGATTCCCCATACCGGCCCCTGGACTCCGGGTCGGGTCGCGTCCCCGGGTGGCGTCACAGGGTGATGTCGGGACCCCGGCAAACGAGGTCCCATGTTCGATTCCCCATACCAGCCCCTGTACCCCGGGTCGGGTCGGGTCCCCGGATGGCATCACAGGCTGCTGTCGGGACCCCGGCACGCGAGGTCCCAGGTTCGTTTCCCCATACCTACCCCTGGACCCCGGGTCGGCTCGGGTCCCCGGGTGGCGTCACAGGGTGATGTCGGGACCCTGGCACCCGAGGTCCCAGGTTCGATTCCCCATACCGGCCAAAAAAACCAAGGGTCGGGTCGGGTCCCCGGGTGGTGTCACAGGGTGATGTCGGGACCCCGGCACCCGAGGTCCCACGTTCGATTCCTCATACCGGCCCCTGGACCCCGGGTCGGGTCGGGTCGCCGGGTGGCGTCACAGGGTGATGTCGGGACCCCGGCACGGGAGGTCCCAAGTTCGATTCCCCATACCGGCCAAAAAACACCGAGTCGGGTCGGGTCCCCGGGTGGCGTCACAGGGTGATGTCGGGACCCCGGCACGGGAGGTCCCAAGTTCGATTCCCCATACCGGATAAAAAACCCCGGGTCGGGTCAGGTGCCCGGGTGGCGTCACAGGGTGCTCTCGGGACCCCGGCACCCGAGGTCCCACGTTCGATACCCCATACCGGCTCCTGGACTTCGGGTCCCGTCGGATACCTGAGGGTTGTCACAGGGTGATGTCGGGACCCTGGCACGCGAGGTCCCAGCTTCGATTCCCCATACCGGCCCCTGGACCCTGGGTCGGGTCGGATCCCCAGGTGGCGTCACAGGGTGATGTCGGGACCCCGGCAAGCGAGGTCCCAAGTTCGATTCCCCATACCAGCCAAAAAACTCCGGGTCGGGTCGGGTCCCCGGGTGGCGTCACAGGGTGCTGTCGGGACCACGGCACCAGAGTTCCCAGTTTCGATTCCGCACACCGGCCAAAAAACCCCGTGTCGGGTCGGGTCGCCGGGTGGCGTCACAGGGTGCTGTCGGGACCCCGGCACCAGAGGTTCCACGTTCGATTCCCCATACCGGCTCCTGGACCCCGGGTCGGGTCGGGTCCCCGGGTGGCGTCACAGGGTGATGTCGGGACAACGGCACCCGAGGTCCCAGGTTTGATTCCCCATACCGGCCAAAAAACACCGGGTCAGGTCGGGTCTCCGGGTGGCGTCACAGGGTGATGTCGGGACCCCGGCACGCGAGGTCCCACATTCGATACCCCATACCGTCCAAAAAATTTCCCGGTCGGCTCGGGTCCCTGAGTGGCGTCACAGGGTGATGTTGGCACCCCGGCACGCGAGGTCCCAGGTTCGATTCCCCATACCGGTCAAAAAACCCCGGGTAGGATCGGGTGCCCGGGTGGCGTCACAGGGTGCTGTCGGGACCCCGGCACCCGAGGTCCCAGGTTCGATACCCCATACCGGCTCCTGGACCCCAGGTCCCGTCGGGTACCCGGGGGGATTCACAGGGTGATGTCGGGACCCCGGCACCCGAGGTCCCAGGTTCGATTCCCCATACCGTCCCCTGGACACCGGGTCGGGTCGGATCCTTGGGTGGCGTCACAGGGTGATGTCGGGACCCCGTCACCCGAGGTCCCACATTCGATTCCCCATATAGGTCCTGGACCCCGGGTCGGGTCTGGTCCCCGGGTGGCGTCACAGGGTGATGTCAGGACCCCGGCACCCGAGGTCCCAGGTTCGATTCCCCATACCAGCCCCTGGAACCCGGGTCGGGTCGGGTTCCCGGGTGGCGTCACAGGGCGATGTCGGGACCCCGGCACGTGAGGTCCCAGGTTCGATTCCCCATACCAGCCCCTGGAACCCGGGTCGGCTCGGGTTCCCGGGTGGCGTCACAGGGCGATGTCGGGACCCCGGTACGCGAGGTCCCAAGTTCGATTTTCCATATCGGCCAAAAAAACCCGGGTCAGGTCGGGTCCAGGGGTGGCGTCACAGGGTGATGTCGGGACCCAGGCACCCGAGGTCCCAGGTTCGATTCCCCATACCAGCCCCTGGAACACGGGTCGGGTCGGGTCCCCGGGTGGCGTCACAGGGTGCTGTCGGGACCCCGGCACCCGAGGTCCCAAGTTCGATTCCCCATATTGGCCCCTGGACCCCAGGTCGGCTCGGGTCCCCGGGTGGTGTCACAGGGTGATGTCGGGACCCTGGCACCCGAGGTCCCACGTTCGATTCCCCATACTGGTCAAAAAACCCCGGGTCGGCTCGGGTCCCCGGGTGGCGTCACAGGGTGATGTCGGGACCCCGGCACCCGAGGTCCCACGTTCGATTCCCCATATCGGTCCCTGGACCCCGGGTCGGGTCGGGTCCCCGGGTTGCGTCACAGGGTGATGTCAGGACCCCATCACCCGAGGTCCCAGGTTCGATTCCCCATATTGGCCAAAAAACCCCGGGTCGGGTCGGGTCCCCGGGTTGCGTTACAGGGTGATGTCTGGACCTTGGCACGCGAGGTCCCAGGTTCAATTCCCCATACCGACCCCTGGACCCCGGGTCGGGTCGGGTCCCCGGGTGGCGTCACAGGGTGATGTCGGGACCCAGGCACCTGAGGTCCCAGGTTCGATTCCCCATACCGGTCAAAAAAACGCAGGTGTGGTCGTGTCCCCAGGTGGTGTCACAGGGTGCTGTCGGGACCCCTGCACGCGAGGTCCCAGGTTCGATTCCCCATAAAGGCCAAAAAACCCCGGGTCGGGTCGGGTCCCCGGGTGGCGTCACAGGGTGATGTCGGGACCCCGGCACTCGAGGTCCCAGCTTCGATTCCCCATACCGGCCCCTGGACCCCAGGACGGGTCGGGTTCCCGGGTGGCGTCACAGGCTGATGTCGGGACCCCGGCAAGCGAGGTCCCAAGTTCGATTCCCCATACCAGCCAAAAAACCCCGGGTCGGGTCGGGTCCCCGGGTGGCGTCACAGGGTGATGTCGGGACCCCGGCACGCGAGGTCCCACATTCGATACCCCATACCGTCCAAAAAATTTCCCAGTCGGCTCGGGTCCCTGAGTGGCGTCACAGGGTGATGTTGGCACCCTGGCAGGCGAGGTCCCAGGTTCGATTCTCCATACCGGTCAAAAAACCCTGGGTAGGATCGGGTGCCCGGGTGGCGTCACAGGGTGATGTCGGGACCCCGGCACCCAAGGTCCCACTTTCGATTCCCCATACCGGCCCCTGGACCCCGGGTCGGGTCGGGTCCCCGGGTGGCGTCACAGGGTGCTGTCGGGACCCCGGCACCTGAGGTCCCACGTTCGATTCCCCATACCGGCCCCTGGACCCCGGGTCGGGTCGGGTCCCCGGGTGGCGTCACAGGGTGATGTCGGGACCCCCGCACCCTTGGTCCCAGGTTCGATTCCCCATACCGGCCAAAAAACACCGGGTCGGGTCGGGTTCCCGGGTGGCGTCACAGGGTGATGTCGGGACCCCGGCACCCGAGGTCCCAGGTTCGATTCCCCATATCGGCCAAAAAACTCCGGGTTGGGTTGGGTCCCCGGGTGGCGTCACAGGGTGATATTGGGAACCCGGCACCTGAGGTCCCACGTTCGATTCCCAATACCGGCCAAAAAACCCCGGGTCGGCTCGGGTCCCCGGGTGGCGTCACAGGGTGATGTCAGGAACCCGGCACCCGAGGTCCCAGCTTCGATTCCCAAAACCGGCCAAAAAACCCCCGGTAGGATCGGGTCCCCGGGTGGCGTCACAGGGTGATGTCGGGACCCCATCACCCGAGGTCCCAAGTTCGATTCCCCATACCGGCCCCTGGACCCCGGGTCGGGTCGCGTCCCCGGGTGGCGTCACAGGGTGATGTCGGGACCCCGGCAAAAGAGGTCCCATGTTCGATTCCCCATACCAGCCCCTGTACCCCGGGTCGGGTCGGGTCCCCGGATGGCATCACAGGCTGCTGTCGGGACCCCGGCACGCGAGGTCCCAGGTTCGTTTCCCCATACCTGCCCCTGGACCCCGGGTCGGCTCGGGTCCCCGGGTGGCGTCACAGGGTGATGTCGGGACCCTGGCACCCGAGGTCCCAGGTTCGATTCCCCATACCGGCCAAAAAAACCAAGGGTCGGGTCGGGTCCCCGGGTGGTGTCACAGGGTGATGTCGGGACCCCGGCACCCGAGGTCCCACGTTCGATTCCTCATACCGGCCCCTGGACCCCGGGTCGGGTCGGGTCGCCGGGTGGCGTTACAGGGTGATGTCGGGACCCCGGCACGGGAGGTCCCAAGTTCGATTCCCCATACCGGCCAAAAAACACCGAGTCGGGTCGGGTCCCCGGGTGGCGTCACAGGGTGATGTCGGGACCCCGGCACACGCGGTCCAAGCTTCAATTCCCCATACCGGCCAAAAAAATTCCGAGTGTGCTCGGGTCCCCGGGTGGCGTCACAGGTTGATGTCGGGACCCTGGCACCCGAGGTCCCAGGTTCCATTCCTCATATCGGCCCCTGGACCCCGGGTCGGCTCGGGTCCCCAGGTATCGTCACAGGGTGATGTCGGGATCCCGGCACGCGAGGTCCCAGGTTCGATTCCCCATACCGGCCAAAAAAATTCCGGGTCGGGTCGGGTCAACGGGTGGCGTCACAGGGTTATGTTGTGACCCCGGCACCCGAGGTCCCAGGTTCGATTCCCCATACCGGCCAAAAAACCCCGGGTCGGGTCGGGTCCCCGGGTGGCGTTACAGGGTGATGTCGGGACCCCGGCACCCAAGGTCCCACGTTCGATTCCCCATACCGGCCAAAAAACCCCGGATCGGGTTGAGTCCCCGGGTGGCGTCACAGGGTGATGTCGGGACCCCGGCACCCGAGGTCCCAGGTTCGATTCCCCATAACGGCCCCTGGACCCCGGGTCGGGTCGGGTCCCCGGGTGGCGTCACAGGGTGATGTCGGGACCCCGGCACGCGAGGTCCCAGGTTCGATTCCCCATACCGGATAAAAAACCCCGGGTCGGGTCGGGTCCCCGGGTGGCGTCACAGGGTGCTGTCGGGACCCCGGCACCCGAGGTCCCACGTTCGATACCCCATACCGGCCCCTGGACCCTGGGTCGGGTCGGATCCCCAGGTGGCGTCACAGGGTGATGTCGGGACCCCGGCAAGCGAGGTCCCAAGTTCGATTCCCCATACCAGCCAAAAAACTCCGGGTCGGGTCGGGTCCCCGGGTGGCGTCACAGGGTGCTGTCGGGACAACGGCACCAGAGTTCCCAGTTTCGATTCCGCACACCGGCCAAAAAACCCCGTGTCGGGTCGGGTCGCCGGGTGGCGTCACAGGGTGCTGTCGGGACCCCGGCACCAGAGGTTCCACGTTCGATTCCCCATACCGGCTCCTGGACCCCGGGTCGGGTCGGGTCCCCGGGTGGCGTCACAGGGTGATGTCGGAATCCCCGCAACCTTGGTCCCAGGTTCGATTCCCCATACCGGCCCCTGGACCCCGGGTCGGGTCGGGTCCCCGGGTGGCGTCACAGGGTGATGTCGGGACCCCGGCACCTGAGGTCCCAGGTTCGATTCCCCATACCGGCCAAAAAACACCGGGTCAGGTCGGGTCTCCGGGTGGCGTCAGAGGGTGCTGTCGGGACCCCGGCACCCGAGGTCCCAGGTTCGATACCCCATACCGGCTCCTGGACCCCAGGTCCCGTCGGGTACCCGGGGGGATTCACAGGGTGATGTCGGGACCCCGGCACCCGAGGTCCCAGGTTCGATTCCCCATACCGGCCCCTGGACCCCGGGTCGGGTCGGGTCCCCGGGTGGCGTCACAGGGTGATGTCGGGACCCCGGCACCCAAGGTCCCACGTTCAATTCCCCATACCGGCCAAAAACCCCGGGTCGGGTCGGGTCCACGGGTGGCGTCACAGGGTGATGTCGGGACCCCGGCACCCGAGGTCCCACATTCGATTCCCCATATAGGTCCTGGACCCCGGGTCGGGTCTGGTCCCCGGGTGGCGTCACAGGGTGATGTCAGGACCCCGGCACCCGAGGTCCCACGTTCGATTCCCCATACCAGCCCCTGGAACCCGGGTCGGGTCGGGTTCCCGGGTGGCGTCACAGGGCGATGTCGGGACCCCGGCATGTGAGGTCCCACGTTCGATTCCCCATACCAGCCCCTGGAACCCGGGTCGGCTCGGGTTCCCGGGTGGCGTCACAGGGTGATGTCGGGACCCCGGTACGCGAGGTCCCAAGTTCGATTTTCCATATCGGCCAAAAAAACCCGGGTCAGGTCGGGTCCCTGAGTGGCGTCACAGGGTGATGTCGGGACCCAGGCACCCGAGGTCCCAGGTTCGATTCCCCATACCAGCCCCTGGAACCCGGGTCGGGTCGGGTCCCCGGGTGGCGTCACAGGGTGCTGTCGGGACCCCGGCACCCGAGGTCCCAAGTTCGATTCCCCATATTGGCCCGTGGACCCCAGGTCGGCTCGGGTCCCCGGGTGGTGTCACAGGGTGATGTCGGGACCCTGGCACCCGAGGTCCCACGTTCGATTCCCCATACTGGTCAAAAAACACCGGGTCGGCTCGGGTCCCCGGGTGGCGTCACAGGGTGATGTCGGGACCCCGGCACCCGAGGTCCCACGTTCGATTCCCCATACCGGCCCCTGGAACCCGGGTCGGGTCGGGTCCCCGGGTGGCGTCACAGGGTGATGTCGGGACCCCGGCACCTGAGGTCCCAGGTTCGATTCCCCATATCGGCCCCTGAACCACGGGTCCCCGGGTGGCGTCACAGGGTGATGTCGGGACCCCGTCACGCGAGGTCCCAAGTTCGATTCCCCATACCGGTCAAAAAACCGCAGGTGTGGTTGGGTCCCCAGGTGGCGTCACAGGGTGCTGTCGGGACCCCGGCACGCGAGGACCCAGGTTCGATTCCCCATATCGGCCAAAAAACCCCGGGTCGGGTCGGGTCCCCGGGTGGCGTCACAGGGTGCTGTCGGGACCCCGGCACCCGAGGTCCCACGTTAGATTCCCCATACCGGCCCCTGGAACCCGGGTCGGGTCGGGTCCCCGGGTGGCATCAAAGGGTGATGTCGGGACCCCGGCAAGCGAGGTCCCAGGTTCGATTCCCAATACCGGCCAAAAATCCCCGGGTCGGGTCGGGTCCCCGGGTGGCGTCACAGGGTGCTGTCGGGACCCCGGCACCTGAGGTCCCAAGTTCGATTCCCCATACCAGCCCCTGAACCACGGGTCCCCGGGTGGCGTCACAGGGTGATGTCGGGACCCCTGCACCCCAGGACCCAGGTGCGATTCCCCATACTGGCCAAAAAACCCCGGGTTGGGTTGGGTCCCAGGGTGGAGTCACAGTGTGATGTTGGGAACCCGGCACCTGAGGTCCCACGTTCGATTCCCCATATCGGCCAAAAAACCCCGGCTTGGGTCGGGTCCGCGGGTCGCGTCACAGGGTGATGTCGGGACCCCTGCACCCCAGGACCCAGGTTCGATTCCCCATACTGGCCAAAAAACCCCGGGTCGGGTCGGTTCCCCTGGTGGAGTCACAGTGTGTTGTCGGGACCCTGGCACCTGAGGTCCCACGTTCGATTCCCCATATCGGCCAAAAAACCCCGGGTCGGGTCGGGTCCCCGGGTGGCGTCACAGGGTGATGTCGGGACCCCGACATGCGAGGTCCCAGGTTCGATTCCCCATACCGGCCAAAAAAATTCCGCGTCGGGTCGGGTCCCCGGGTGGCGTCACAGGGTGATGTCGGGACCCCTGCACCCCAGGACCCAGGTTCGATTCCCCATACTGGCCAAAAAACCCCGGGTTGGGTTGGGTCCACGGGTGGAGTCAAAGTGTGATGTTGGGAACCCGGCACGCGAGGTCCCACGTTCGATTCCCCATATCGGCCCCTGGATCCCGTGTTTGGTCAGGTCCCCGGGTGGCGTCACATGGTGATGTCGGGACCCCTGCACCCCAGGACCCAGGTTCGACTCCCCATATCGTCCAAAAATCCCCGGGTTGGGTTGGGTCCCCGGGTGGCGTCACAGTGTGATGTCGGGAACCCGGCACCTGAGGTCCTACGTTCGATTCCCCATACCGGCCAAAAAACCCCGGGTCGGCTCGGGTCCCCGGGTGGCATCACAGGGAGATGTCGGGACCCCTGCACCCCAGGACCCAGGTTCGATTCCCCATACTGGCCAAAAAACCCCGGGTCGGCTCGGGTCCCCGGGTGGAGTCACAGTGTGTTGTCGGGACCCTGGCACCTGAGGTCCCACGTTCGATTCCCAATACCGGCCAAAAAACCCCGGGTCGGCTCGGGTCCCCGGGTGGCGTCACAGGGTGATGTCGGGACCCCGGCACCCGAGGTCCCAGGTTCGATTCCCCATACCGGCCAAAAAAATTCCGGGTCGGGTCGGGTCCCCGGGTGGCGTCACAGGGTGATGTTGTGACCCCGGCACCCGAGGTCCCAGGTTCGATTCCCCATACTGGCCAAAAAACCCCGGGTCGGGTCGGGTCTCCAGGTGGCGTTACAGGGTGATGTCGGGACCCCGGCACGCGAGGTCCCAGGTTCGATACCCCATACCGGCTCCTGGACCCCGGGTCCCGTCGGATACCTGAGGGTTGTCACAGGGTGCTGTCGGGAGCCCGGCACCAAAGGTTCCACGTTCGATTCCCCATACCGGCCCCTGGACCCCGGGTCGGGTCGGGTCCCCGGGTGGCGTCACAGGGTGATGTCGGGACCCCGGCACCCGAGGTCCCACGTTAAATTCCCCATACCGGCCCCTGGACCCCGGGTCGGGTCGGGTCCCCGGGTGGCGTCACAGGGTGATGTCGGGACCCCGGCACGCGAGGTCCCACATTCGATACCCCATACCGTCCAAAAAATTTCCCGGTCGGCTCGGGTCCCTGAGTGGCGTCACAGGGTGATGTTGGCACCCCGGCACGCGAGGTCCCAGGTTCAATTCCCCATACCGGTCAAAAAACCCCGGGTAGGATCGGGTGCCCGGGTGGCGTCACAGGGTGCTGTCGGGACCCCGGCACCCGAGGTCCCAGGTTCGATACCCCATACCGGCTCCTGGACCCCGGGTCGGGTCGGGTCTCCGGGTGGCGTCACAGGGTGATGTCGGGACCCCGGCAAGCGAGGTCCCAAGTTCGATTCCCCATACCAGCCAAAAAACCCCGGGTCGGGTCGGGTCCACGGGTGGCGTCACAGGGTGATGTCGGGACCCCGTCACCCGAGGTCCCACATTCGATTCCCCATATAGGTCCTGGACCCCGGGTCGGGTCTGGTCCCCGGGTGGCGTCACAGGGTGATGTCAGGACACCGGCACCCGAGGTCCCACGTTCGATTCCCCATACCAGCCCCTGGAACCCGGGTCGGGTCGGGTTCCCGGGTGGCGTCACAGGGCGATGTCGGGACCCCGGCACGCGAGGTCCCAGGTTCGATTCCCCATACCAGCCCCTGGAACCCGGGTCGGGTCGGGTTCCCGGGTGGCGTCACAGGGCGATGTCGGGACCCCGGCACGCGAGGTCCCAAGTTCGATTTTCCATATCGGCCAAAAAAACCCGGGTCAGGTCGGGTCCAGGGGTGGCGTCACAGGGTGATGTCGGGACCCTGGCACCCGAGGTCCCAGGTTCGATTCCCCATACCAGCCCCTGGAACCCGGGTCGGGTCGTGTCCCCGGGTGGCGTCACAGGGTGATGTCGGGACCCCGGCACCTGAGGTCCCAGGTTCGATTCCCCATACCGGCCAAAAAACCCCGGATCGGGTTGGGTCCCCGGGTGGCGTCACAGGGAGAGGTCGGGACCCCTGCACCCCAGGACCCAGGTTCGATTCCCCATACTGGCCAAAAAACCCCGGGTCGGCTCGGGTCCCCGGGTGGAGTCACAGGGTGTTGTCGGGACCCCGTCACCCGAGGTCCCAAGTTCGATTCCCCATACTGGCCCCTGGACCCCGGGTCGGTTCGGGTCCCCGGGTGGCGTCACAGGGTGATGTCGGGACCCCGTCACCCGAGGTCCCAAGTTCGATTCCCCATACCGGCTCCTGGACCCCGGGTCGGGTCGTGTCCCCGGGTGGCGTCACAGGGTGATCTCGGGACCCCGGCACCCGAGGTCCCAAGTTCGATTCCCCATACTGGCCCCTGGACCCCGGGTCGGTTCGGGTCCCCGGGTGGCGTCACAGGGTGATGTCGTGAACGCGGCACCCGAGGTCCCACGTTCGATTCCGCATACCGGCTCCTGGACCCCGGGTCGGGTCGGGTCCCCGGGTGGCGTCACAGGGTGATGTTGGGACCCCGTCACCCGAGGTCCCAAGTTCGATTCCCCATACTGGCCCCTGGACACCGGGTCGGTTCGGGTCCCCGGGTGGCGTCACAGGGTGATGTCAGGACCCCGGCACCCGAGGTCCCAGGTTCGATTCCCCATACCGGCCAAAAAACCCTTGGTCGGTTCGGGTCTCCGGGTGGCGTCATAGGGTGATGTCGGGACCCCGGCACGCGCGGTCCCAGGTTCGATTCCCCATACCGGCCAAAAAACCCCGGGTCGGGTCGGGTCCCCGGGTGGCGTCACAGGGTGATGTCGGAACCCCGGCACGCGAGGTCCCAGGTTCGATTCCCCATACCGGACTAAAAACCCCGGGTCGGGTCGGGTCCCCGGGTGGCGTCACAGGGTGATGTTGAGACCCCGGCACCCGAGGTCCCACGTTCGATACCCCATACCGGCCAAAAAAATTCCGGGTCGGCTCGGTTCCCCGGGTGGCGTCACAGGGTGATGTTGGGAACCCGGCACCTGAGGTCCCACGTTCGATTCCCCATACCGGCCCCTGGACCCCGGGTCGGGTCGGGTCCCCGGGTGGCGTCACCGGGAGATGTCGGGACCCCTGCACCCCAGAACCCAGGTTCTATTCCCCATACCGGCCAAAAAACCACGGTCGGGTCGGGTCCCCGGGTGGAGTCACAGTGTGTTTTCGGGACCCTGGCACCCGAGGTCCCAGGTTCCATTCCCCATATGGGCCCCTGGACCCCGGTGGGGTCGGGTGCCCGGGTGGCGTCACATGGTGCTGTCAGGACCCCGGCACCCGAGGTCCCACGTTCGATTCCCCATACCGGCCAAAAAACCCCGGGTCGGCACGGGTCCCTGAGTGGCGTCACAGGGTGCTGTCGGGACCCCGGCACGCGAGGTCCCAGGTTCGATTCCCCATACCGGCCACTGGACCCTCGGTCGGGTCGGGTCCCCGGGTGGCGTCACAGGGTGATGTCGGGACCCCGGCATGCGAGGTCCCAGGTTCGATTCCCCATATCGGCCAAAAAACCCCGGGTCGGGTCGGGTCCCCGGGTGGCGTCACACGGTGATGTCGGGACCCCTGGCACCTGAGGTCCAAGGTTTGATTCCCCATACCGGCCCTGGACCCCGGGTCGGGTCGGGTCCGCGGGTGGCGTCACAGGGTGATGTCGGGACCCCGGCAACCGAGGTCCCAGGTTCGATTCCCCATATCGGCAAAAATACCCCAGGTCGGGTTGGGACCCTGGGTGGCGTCACAGGGTGATGTCGGGACCCCGGCACCCGAGGTCCCACGTTCGATTCCCCATACCGACCCCTGGACCCCGGGTCGGGTCGGGTCCCCGGGTGGCGTCACAGGGTGCTGTCGGGACCCTGGAACCCAAGGTCCCAGGTTCGATTCCCCATAACGGCCAAAAAACCCCGGGTCGGGTCGGGTCCCCGGGTGGCGTCACAGGGTGATGTCGGGACCCCGGCACGCGAGGTCCCAGGTTCGATTCCCCATACCGGCCACTGGACTCTGGGTCGGGTCGTGTCCCCGGGTGGCGTCACAGGGTGATGTCGGGACCCCGGCATCCGAGGTCCCAAGATCGATTCCCCGTACCGGCCAAAAAACCCCGGGTCAGATGGGGTCCCCGGGTGGCGTCACAGGGTGATGTCGGGACCCCGGCACCAGAGGTCCCAGGTTCGATTCCCCATAACGGCCCCTGCACCCCTGGTTGGGTCGGGTCGCCGGGTGCCAGCACAGGATGATGTCAAAACCCCGGCAACGAGGTCCCAGGTTCGTTTCCCTATATCGGCCAAAAAACCCCGGGTAGGGTCGGGTCCCCGGGTGGCGTCACAGAGTGATGTTGGGACCCGGGCATCCGAGGTCCCAGGTTCGATTCTCCATACCAGGCAAAAAACCATGAGTCGGGTCGAGTCCCCGGGTGGCGTCACAGGGTGATATTGGGACCCCATCACCCGAGGTCCCACGTTCGATTCCCCATACCGGCCAAAAACCCCGGGTCGGATCAGGTCCCCGGGTGGCGTCACAGGGTGATGTCGGGACCCAGGCACCCGAGGTCCCACGTTCGATTCCCCATACCAATCAAAAAACGCCTGGTGGGGTCGGGTCCGCGGGTAGTGTCACAGGGTGATGTCGGGACCCCGGCAACCGAGGTCCCACGTTCGATTCCCCATACCGGCCAAAATACCCCAGGTCGGGTCGGGACCCTGGGTGGCGTCACAGGGTGATGTCGGGACCCCGGCACCCGAGGTCCCACGTTCGATTCCCCATACCGGCCACTGGACTCTGGGTCGGGTCGTGTCCCCGGGTGGCGTCACAGGGTGATGTCAGGACCCCGGCACCCGAGGTCCCAGGTTCGATTCCCCATATCGGCCAAAAAACCCCGGGTCGGGTCGTGTCCCTGGGTGGCGTCACAGGGTGATGTCAGGACCCCGGCACCCGAGGTCCCAGGTTCGATTCCCCATATCGGCCAAAAAACCCCGGGTCGGGTCGGGTCCCCGGGTGGCGTCACAGGGTGATGTCGGGACCCCGGCATCCGAGGTCCCACGTTCGATTCCCTATACCGGCCCCTGGACCCCGGGACGGGTCGGGTCCCCGGGTGGCGTCACAGGGTGCTGTCGGGACCCCGGCATCCGAGGTCCCAAGTTCGATTCCCCATACCGGCCAAAAAACCCCGGGTCAGATGGGGTCCCCGGGTGGCGTCACAGGGTGATGTCGGGACCCAGGCCCCCGAGGTCCCACGTTCGATTCCTCATACCGGCCAAAAAACCCCGGGTCGGGTCGGTTCGCCGGGTGGCGTCACAGGGTGATGTCGGGACCCCGGCACCGGAGGTCCCAGGTTCGATTCCCCATACCGGCCAAAAAACCCCGGGTCGGGTCGGGTCCCCGGGTGGCGTCACAGGGTGATGTCGAGACCCCGGCACGCGAGGTCCCACGTTCGATTCCCCATAACGGCCCCTGCACACCTGGTCTGGTCGGGTCGCCTTGTGGCAGCACAGGATGATGTCAAAACCCCGGCAACGAGGTCCCAGGTTCGTTTCCCCATATCGGCCAAAAAACCCTGGGTCGGGTCGGGTCCCCGGGTGGCGTCACAGGGTGCTGTCGGGACCCCGGCACCAGAGGTCCAAGGTTCGATTCCCCATACCAGGCAAAAAACCATGAGTCGGGTCGAGTCCCCGGGTGGCGTCACAGGGTGATATTGGGACCCCAGCACCCGAGGTCCCACGTTCGATTCCCCATACCGGCCAAAAACCCCGGGTCGGATCAGGTCCCCGGGTGTCGTCACAGGGTGATGTCGGAACCCAGGCACCCGAGGTCCCAGGTTCGATTCCCCATACCAATCAAAAAACCCCTGGTGGGGTCGGGTCCGCGGGTGGTGTCACAGGGTGATGTCGGGACCCCGGCAACCGAGGTCCCACGTTCGATTCCCCATACCGGCCAAAATACCCCAGGTCGGGTCGGGACCCTGGGTGGCGTCACAGGGTGATGTCGGGACCCCGGCACCCGAGGTCCCAGGTTCGATTCCCCATATCGACCCCTGGACCCCGGGTCGGGTCGGGTCCCCGGGTGGCGTCACAGGGTGATGTCAGGACACCGGCACCCGAGGTCCCACGTTCGATTCCCCATACCGGCCAAAAAACCCCGGGTCGGGTCGGGTCCCCGGGTGGCGTCACAGGGTGATGTCAGGACACCTGCACCCGAGGTCCCACGTTCGATTCCCCATACCGGCCAAAAAACCCTGGGTCGGCTCGGGTCCCCGGGTGGCGTCACAGGGTGCTCTCGGGACCCCGGCACGCGAGGTCCCAGGTTCGATTCCCCATACCGGCCAAAAAACCCCAGGTCAGGTCGGGTCCCCTGGTGGCGTCACAGGGTAATGTCGGGACCCCGGCACGCGAGGTCCCAGGTTCGATTCCCCATACCGGCCACTGGACCCTGGGTCAGGTCGGGTCCTCGGGTGGCATCACAGGGTGATGTCGGGACCCCAGCACCTGAGGTCCCAGGTTCGATTCCCCATATCGGCCAAAAAACCCCGGGTCGGGTCGTGTCCCCGGGTGGCGTCACAGGGTGATGTCGGGACCCCGGCACGCGAGGTCCCAGGTTCGATTCCCCATACCGGCCACTGGACTCTGGTTCGGGTCGTGACCCCGGGTGGCGTCACAGGGTGATGTCGGGACCCCGGCACCCGAGGTCCCAGGTTCGATTCCCCATACCGGCCAAAAAACCCCGGGTCGGGTCGGGTCCCCAGGTGGCGTCACAGGGTGATATTGGGACCCCGGCACGCGAGGTCCCACGTTCGATTCCCCATATCGGCCAAAAACCCCGGGTCGGATCAGGTCCCCGGGTGGCGTCACAGGGTGATGTCGGGACCACGGCACCCGAGGTCCCACGTTCGATTCCCCATACCAATCAAAAAACCCCTGGTGGGGTCGGGTCCGCGGGTGGCGTCACAGGGTGATGTCGGGACCCCGGCAACCGAGGTCCCAGGTTCGATTCCCCATATCGGCAAAAATACCCCAGGTCGGGTCGGGACCCTGGGTGGCGTCACAGGGTGATGTCGGGACCCCGGCACCCGAGGTCCCACGTTCGATTCCCCATACCGACCCCTGGACCCCGGGTCGGGTCGGGTCCCCGGGTGGCGTCACAGGGTGCTGTCGGGACCCTGGAACCCAAGGTCCCAGGTTCGATTCCCCATACCGGCCAAAAAACCCCGGGTCGGGTCGGGACCCTGGGTGGCGTCACAGGGTGATGTCGGGACCCCGGCACCCGAGGTCCCACGTTCGATTCCCCATACCGGCCACTGGACTCTGGGTCGGGTCGGGTCCCCGGGTGGCGTCACAGGGTGATGTCGGGACCAAGGCACCCGAGGTCCCACGTTCGATTCCCCATACCGACCCCTGGACCCCGGGTCGGGTCGGGTTCCCGGGTGGCATCACAGGGTGCTGTCGGGACCCCGGCACGCGAGGTCCCAGGTTCGATTCCCCATATCGGCCAAAAAACCCCGGGTCGGGTCGGGTCCCCGGGTGGCGTCACAGGGTGATGTCCGGACCCCTGGCACCTGAGGTCCAAGTTTTGATTCCCCATACCGGCCCTGGACCCCGGGTCGGGTCGGGTCCCCGGGTGGCGTCACATGGTGCTGTCAGGACCCCGGCACCCAAGGTCCCACGTTCGATTCCCCATACCGGCCAAAAAACCCCGGGTCGGCACGGGTCCCTGAGTGGCGTTACAGGGTGCTGTCGGGACCCCGGCATGCGAGGTCCCAGGTTCGATTCCCCATACCGGCCACTGGACCCTCGGTCGGGTCGGGTCCCCGGGTGGCGTCACAGGGTGATGTCGGGACCCCTGGCACCTGAGGTCCAAGGTTTGATTCCCCATACCGGCCCTGGACCCCGGGTCGGGTCGGGTCCGCGGGTGGCGTCACAGGGTGATGTCGGGACCCCGGCAACCGAGGTCCCAGGTTCGATTCCCCATATCGGCAAAAATACCCCAGGTCGGGTTGGGACCCTGGGTGGCGTCACAGGGTGATGTCGGGACCCCGGCACGCGAGGTCCCACGTTCGATTCCCCATACCGACCCCTGGACCCCGGGTCGGGTCGGGTCCCCGGGTGGCGTCACAGGGTGCTGTCGGGACCCTGGAACCCAAGGTCCCAGGTTCGATTCCCCATAACGGCCAAAAAACCCCGGGTCGGGTCGGGTCCCCGGGTGGCGTCACAGGGTGCTGTCGGGACCCCGGCACGCGAGGTCCCAGGTTCGATTCCCCATACCGGCCACTGGACTCTGGGTCGGGTCGTGTCCCCGGGTGGCGTCACAGGGTGATGTCGGGACCCCGGCATCCGAGGTCCCAAGATCGATTCCCCATACCGGCCAAAAAACCCCGGGTCAGATGGGGTCCCCGGGTGGCGTCACAGGGTGATGTCGGGACCCCGGCACCAGAGGTCCCAGGTTCGATTCCCCATAACGGCCCCTGCACCCCTGGTTGGGTCGGGTCGCCGGGTGGCAGCACAGGATGATGTCAAAACCCCGGCAACGAGGTCCCAGGTTCGTTTCCCTATATCGGCCAAAAAACCCCGGGTCGGGTCGGGTCCCCGGGTGGCGTCACAGATTGATGTTGGGACCCGGGCATCCGAGGTCCCAGGTTCGATTCTCCATAGCAGGCAAAAAACCATGAGTCGGGTCGAGTCTGCGGGTGGCGTCACAGGGTGATATTCGGACCCCGGCACCCGAGGTCCCACGTTCGATTCCCCATACAGGCCAAAAACCCCGGGTCGGGTCAGGTCCCCGGGTGGCGTCACAGGTTGCTGTCGGGACTCCGGCACCCGAGGTCCCACATTCGATTCCCCATACCGGCCAACAAACCCCAGGTCGGGTCGGGTCCCCGGGTGGCATCACAGGGTGATGTCGGGACCCCGGCACCCGAGGTCCCACGTTCGATTCCCCATACCGGCAAAAAAACACCAGGTCGGGTCGGGTCCCCGGGTGGCATCACAGGGTGATGTCGGGACCCCGGCAACTGAGGTCCCACGTTCGATTCCCCATACCGGTCTCTGGACCCCGGGTCGGGTCGGGTTCCCGGGTGGCGTCACAGGGTGATGTCGGGACCCCGGCACGCGAGGTCCTAGGTTCGATTCCCCATACCGGCCCCTGGACCCTGGGTCGGGTCGGTTCGCCGGGTGGCGTCACAGGGTGTTGTCGGGACCCAGGCACCCGAGGTCCCACGTTCGATTCCCAATACCGGCCAAAAATCCCCGGGTCGGGTCGGGTCCCCGGGTGGCGTCACAGGGTGATGTCGGGACCCCGGCATCCGAGGTCCCAAGTTCGATTCCTCATACCGGCCAAAAAACCCCGGGTCGGGTCGGGTCCCCGGGTGGTGTCACAGGGTGATGTCGGGACCCCGGCATCCGAGGTCCCAAGTTCGATTCCCTATACCGGCCCCTGGACCCCGGGACGGGTCGGGTCCCCGGGTGGCGTCACAGGGTGATGTCGGGACCCCGGCATCCGAGGTCCCAAGTTCGATTCCCCATACCGGCCAAAAAACCCCGGGTCAGATGGGGTCCCCGGGTGGCGTCACAGGGTGATGTCGGGACCCAGGCCCCCGAGGTCCCACGTTCGATTCCTCATACCGGCCAAAAAACCCCGGGTCGGGTCGGTTCGCCGGGTGGCGTCACAGGGTGTTGTCGGGACCCAGGCACCCGAGGTCCCACGTTCGATTCCCAATACCGGCCAAAAATCCCCGGGTCGGGTCGGGTCCCCGGGTGGCGTCACAGGGTGATGTCGGGACCCCGGCACCCGAGGTCCCACGTTCGATTCCCCATACCGGCAAAAAAACACCAGGTCGGGTCGGGTCCCCGGGTGGCATCACAGGGTGATGTCGGGACCCCGGCAACTGAGGTCCCACGTTCGATTCCCCATACCGGTCTCTGGACCCCGGGTCGGGTCGGGTTCCCGGGTGGCGTCACAGGGTGATGTCGGGACCCCGGCACGCGAGGTCCTAGGTTCGATTCCCCATACCGGCCCCTGGACCCTGGGTCGGGTCGGTTCGCCGGGTGGCGTCACAGGGTGTTGTCGGGACCCAGGCACCCGAGGTCCCACGTTCGATTCCCAATACCGGCCAAAAATCCCCGGGTCGGGTCGGGTCCCCGGGTGGCGTCACAGGGTGATGTCGGGACCCCGGCATCCGAGGTCCCAAGTTCGATTCCTCATACCGGCCAAAAAACCCCGGGTCGGGTCGGGTCCCCGGGTGGTGTCACAGGGTGATGTCGGGACCCCGGCATCCGAGGTCCCAAGTTCGATTCCCTATACCGGCCCCTGGACCCCGGGACGGGTCGGGTCCCCGGGTGGCGTCACAGGGTGATGTCGGGACCCCGGCATCCGAGGTCCCAAGTTCGATTCCCCATACCGGCCAAAAAACCCCGGGTCAGATGGGGTCCCCGGGTGGCGTCACAGGGTGATGTCGGGACCCAGGCCCCCGAGGTCCCACGTTCGATTCCTCATACCGGCCAAAAAACCCCGGGTCGGGTCGGTTCGCCGGGTGGCGTCACAGGGTGTTGTCGGGACCCAGGCACCCGAGGTCCCACGTTCGATTCCCAATACCGGCCAAAAATCCCCGGGTCGGGTCGGGTCCCCGGGTGGCGTCACAGGGTGATGTCGGGACCCCGGCATCCGAGGTCCCAAGTTCGATTCCTCATACCGGCCAAAAAACCCCGGGTCGGGTCGGGTCCCCGGGTGGCGTCACAGGGTGATGTCGGGACCCCGGCATCCGAGGTCCCACGTTCGATTCCCTATACCGGCCCCTGGACCCCGGGACGGGTCGGGTCCCCGGGTGGCGTCACAGGGTGCTGTCGGGACCCCGGCATCCGAGGTCCCAAGTTCGATTCCCCATACCGGCCAAAAAACCCCGGGTCAGATGGGGTCCCCGGGTGGCGTCACAGGGTGATGTCAGGACCCAGGCCCCCGAGGTCCCACGTTCGATTCCTCATACCGGCCAAAAAACCCCGGGTCGGGTCGGTTCGCCGGGTGGCGTCACAGGGTGATGTCGGGACCCCGTCACCCGAGGTCCCAGGTTCGATTCCCCATACCGGCCAAAAAACCCCGGGTCGGGTCGGGTCCCCGGGTGGCGTCACAGGGTGATGTCGAGACCCCGGCACGCGAGGTCCCACGTTCGATTCCCCATAACGGCCCCTGCACACCTGGTCTGGTCGGTTCGCCTTGTGGCAGCACAGGATGATGTCAAAACCCCGGCAACGAGGTCCCAGGTTCGTTTCCCCATATCGGCCAAAAAACCCTGGGTCGGGTCGGGTCCCCGGGTGGCGTCACAGGGTGCTGTCGGGACCCCGGCACCAGAGGTCCCAGGTTCGATTCCCCATACCAGGCAAAAAACCATGAGTCGAGTCGAGTCCCCGGGTGGCGTCACAGGGTGATATTGGGACCCCAGCACCCGAGGTCCCACGTTCGATTCCCCATACCGGCCAAAAACCCTGGGTCGGATCAGGTCCCCGGGTGTCGTCACAGGGTGATGTCGGAACCCAGGCACCCGAGGTCCCAGGTTCGATTCCCCATACCAATCAAAAAACCCCTGGTGGGGTCGGGTCCGCGGGTGGTGTCACAGGGTGATGTCGGGACCCCGGCAACCGAGGTCCCACGTTCGATTCCCCATACCGGCCAAAATACCCCAGGTCGGGTCGGGACCCTGGGTGGCGTCACAGGGTGATGTCGGGACCCCGGCACCCGAGGTCCCACGTTCGATTCCCCATACCGACCCCTGGACCCCGGGTCGGGTCGGGTCCCCGGGTGGCGTCACAGGGTGATGTCAGGACACCGGCACCCGAGGTCCCACGTTCGATTCCCCATACCGGCCAAAAAACCCCGGGTCGGGTCGGGTCCCCGGGTGGCGTCACAGGGTGATGTCAGGACACCTGCACCCGAGGTCCCACGTTCGATTCCCCATACCGGCCAAAAAACCCTGGGTCGGCTCGGGTCCCCGGGTGGCGTCACAGGGTGCTGTCGGGACCCCGGCACGCGAGGTCCCAGGTTCAATTCCCCATACCGGCCAAAAAACCCCAGGTCAGGTCGGGTCCCCTGGTGGCGTCACAGGGTAATGTCGGGACCCCGGCACGCGAGGTCCCACGTTCGATTCCCCATACCAATCAAAAAACCCCTGGTGGGGTCGGGTCCGCGGGTGGCGTCACAGGGTGATGTCGGGACCCCGGCAACCGAGGTCCCAGGTTCGATTCCCCATATCGGCCAAAAAACCCCGGGTCGGGTCGGGTCCCCGGGTGGCGTCACAGGGTGATGTCGGGACCCCGGCACGCGAGGTCCCAGGTTCGATTCGCCATACCGGCCACTGGACCCTGGGTCAGGTCGGGTCCTCGGGTGGCATCACAGGGTGATGTCGGGACCCCGGCACCTGAGGTCCCAGGTTCGATTCCCCATATCGGCCAAAAAACCCCGGGTCGGGTCGGGTCCCCGGGTGGCATCACAGGGTGATGTCGGGACCCCGGCACGCGAGGTCCCAGGTTCGATTCCCCATACCGGCCACTGGACTCTGGGTCGGGTCGTGTCCCCGGGTGGCGTCACAGGGTGATGTCGGGACCCCGGCACCCGAGGTCCCAGGTTCGATTCCCCATACCGGCCAAAAAACCCCGGGTCGGGTTGGGTCCCCAGGTGGCGTCACAGGGTGATATTGGGACCCCGGCACGCGAGGTCCCACGTTCGATTCCCCATACCAATCAAAAAACCCCTGGTGGGGTCGGGTCCGCGGGTGGCGTCACAGGGTGATGTCGGGACCCCGGCAACCGAGGTCCCAGGTTCGATTCCCCATATCGGCAAAAATACCCCAGTTCGGGTCGGGACCCTGGGTGGCGTCACAGGGTGATGTCGGGACCCCGGCACCCGAGGTCCCACGTTCGATTCCCCATACCGACCCCTGGACCCCGGGTCGGGTCGGGTCCCCGGGTGGCGTCACAGGGTGCTGTCGGGACCCTGGAACCCAAGGTCCCAGGTTCGATTCCCCATACCGGCCAAAAAACCCCGGGTCGGGTCGGGTCCCCGGGTGGCGTCACAGGGTGCTGTCGGGACCCCGGCACGCGAGGTCCCAGGTTCGATTCCCCATACCGGCCACTGGACTCTGGGTCGGGTCGTGTCCCCGGGTGGCGTCACAGGGTGATGTCGGGACCCCGGCACCCGAGGTCCCACGTTCGATTCCCCATACCGGCCCCTGGACCCCGGGACGGGTCGGGTCCCCAGGTGGCGTCACAGGGTGATGTCGGGACCCCGGCATCCGAGGTCCCAAGATCGATTCCCCATACCGGCCAAAAAACCCCGGGTCAGATGGGGTCCCCGGGTGGCGTCACAGGGTGATGTCGGGACCCCGGCACCAGAGGTCCCAGGTTCGATTCCCCATAACGGCCCCTGCACACCTGGTTGGGTCGGGTCGCCGGGTGGCAGCACAGGATGATGTCAAAACCCCGGCAACGAGGTCCCAGGTTCGTTTCCCCATATCGGCCAAAAAACCCCGGGTCGGGTCGGGTCCCCGGGTGGCGTCACAGAGTGATGTTGGGACCCGGGCATCCGAGGTCCCAGGTTCGATTCTCCATAGCAGGCAAAAAACCATGAGTCGGGTCGAGTCCCCGGGTGGCGTCACAGGGTGATATTGTGACCCCATCACCCGAGGTCCCACGTTCGATTCCCCATACCGGCCAAAAACCCCGGGTCGGATCAGGTCCCCGGGTGGCGTCACAGGGTGATGTCGGAACCCAGGCACCCGAGGTCCCAGGTTCGATTCCCCATACCAATCAAAAAACGCCTGGTGGGGTCGGGTCCGCGGGTGGTGTCACAGGGTGATGTCGGGACCCCGGCAACCGAGGTCCCACGTTCGATTCCCCATACCGGCCAAAATACCCCAGGTCGGGTCGGGACCCTGGGTGGCGTCACAGGGTGATGTCGGGACCCCGGCACCCGAGGTCCCACGTTCGATTCCCCATACCGGCCACTGGACTCTGGGTCGGGTCGGGTCCCCGGGTGGCGTCACAGGGTGATGTCGGGACCAAGGCACCCGAGGTCCCACGTTCGATTCCCCATACCGACCCCTGGACCCCGGGTCGGGTCGGGTTCCCGGGTGGCGTCACAGGGTGCTGTCGGGACCCCGGCACGCGAGGTCCCAGGTTCGATTCCCCATATCGGCCAAAAAACCCCGGGTCGGGTCGGGTCCCCGGGTGGCGTCACAGGGTGATGTCCGGACCCCTGGCACCTGAGGTCCAAGGTTTGATTCCCCATACCGGCCCTGGACCCCGGGTCGGGTCGGGTCCCCGGGTGGCGTCACATGGTGCTGTCAGGACCCCGGCACCCGAGGTCCCACGTTCGATTCCCCATACCGGCCAAAAAACCCCGGGTCGGCACGGGTCCCTGAGTGGCGTCACAGGGTGCTGTCGGGACCCCGGCACGCGAGGTCCCAGGTTCGATTCCCCATACCGGCCACTGGACCCTCGGTCGGGTCGGGTCCCCGGGTGGCGTCACAGGGTGATGTCGGGACCCCGGCATGCGAGGTCCCAGGTTCGATTCCCCATATCGGCCAAAAAACCCCGGGTCGGGTCGGGTCCCCGGGTGGCGTCACACGGTGATGTCGGGACCCCTGGCACCTGAGGTCCAAGGTTTGATTCCCCATACCGGCCCTGGACCCCGGGTCGGGTCGGGTCCGCGGGTGGCGTCACAGGGTGATGTCGGGACCCCGGCAACCGAGGTCCCAGGTTCGATTCCCCATATCGGCAAAAATACCCCAGGTCGGGTTGGGACCCTGGGTGGCGTCACAGGGTGATGTCGGGACCCCGGCACCCGAGGTCCCACGTTCGATTCCCCATACCGACCCCTGGACCCCGGGTCGGGTCGGGTCCCCGGGTGGCGTCACAGGGTGCTGTCGGGACCCTGGAACCCAAGGTCCCAGGTTCGATTCCCCATAACGGCCAAAAAACCCCGGGTCGGGTCGGGTCCCCGGGTGGCGTCACAGGGTGCTGTCGGGACCCCGGCACCCGAGGTCCCAGGTTCGATTCCCCATACTGGCCACTGGACTCTGGGTCGGGTCGTGTCCCCGGGTGGCGTCACAGGGTGATGTCGGGACCCCGGCATCCGAGGTCCCAAGATCGATTCCCCATACCGGCCAAAAAACCCCGGGTCAGATGGGGTCCCCGGGTGGCGTCACAGGGTGATGTCGGGACCCCGGCACCAGAGGTCCCAGGTTCGATTCCCCATAACGGCCCCTGCACCCCTGGTTGGGTCGGGTCGCCGGGTGGCAGCACAGGATGATGTCAAAACCCCGGCAACGAGGTCCCAGGTTCGTTTCCCTATATCGGCCAAAAAACCCCGGGTCGGGTCGGGTCCCCGGGTGGCGTCACAGAGTGTTGTCGGGACCTGGGCATCCGAGGTCCCAGGTTCGATTCTCCATACCGGGCAAAAAACCATGAGTCGGGTCGAGTCCCCGGGTGGCGTCACAGGGTGATATTGGGACCCCATCACCCGAGGTCCCACGTTCGATTCCCCATACCGGCCAAAAACCCCGGGTCGGATCAGGTCCCCGGGTGGCGTCACAGGGTGATGTCGGGACCCAGGCACCCGAGGTCCCACGTTCGATTCCCCATACCAATCAAAAAACGCCTGGTGGGGTCGGGTCCGCGGGTAGTGTCACAGGGTGATGTCGGGACCCCGGCAACCGAGGTCCCACGTTCGATTCCCCATACCGGCCAAAATACCCCAGGTCGGGTCGGGACCCTGGGTGGCGTCACAGGGTGATGTCGGGACCCCGGCACCCGAGGTCCCACGTTCGATTCCCCATACCGGCCACTGGACTCTGGGTCGGGTCGTGTCCCCGGGTGGCGTCACAGGGTGATGTCAGGACCCCGGCACCCGAGGTCCCAGGTTCGATTCCCCATATCGGCCAAAAAACCCCGGGTCGGGTCGTGTCCCCGGGTGGCGTCACAGGGTGATGTCGGGACCCTGGCACCTGAGGTCCCAGGTTCGATTCTCCATACCGGCCAAAAAACCCCGAGTAGGTTAGGGTCCCCAGGTGGTGTCACAGGGTGATATTGGGACACCGGCACCCGGGGTCCCAGGTTCGATTCCCTATACTAGCCAACAAACCCCAGTTCGGGTCGGGTCCCCGGGTGGCATCACAGGGTGATGTCGGGACCCCGGCACCCGAGCGCCCACGTTCGATTAGCCATACCGGCCAAAAAACCCCGGGTCGGGTCAGGTCCCCGGGTAGCGTCACAGGATGCTGTCAAAACCCCAGCACCGAAGTCCCAGGTTCGTTTCCCCATATCGACCAAAAAACCCCGGGTCGGGTCGGGTCCCCGGGTGGCGTCACAGATTGATGTTGGGACCCGGGCATCCGAGGTCCCAGGTTCGATTCTCCATAGCAGGCAAAAAACCATGAGTCGGGTCGAGTCTGCGGGTGGCGTCACAGGGTGATATTCGGACCCCGGCACCCGAGGTCCCACATTCGATTCCCCATACAGGCCAAAAACCCCGGGTCGGGTCAGGTCCCCGGGTGGCGTCACAGGTTGCTGTCGGGACTCCGGCACCCGAGGTCCCACATTCGATTCCCCATACCGGCCAACAAACCCCAGGTCGGGTCGGGTCCCTGGGTGGCGTCACAGGGTGATGTCGGGACCCTGGCACCCCAGGTCCCAGGTTTGATTCTCCATTCCGGCCCCTGGACCCCAGGCCGGGTTTGGTCCCCGGGTGGCGTCACAGGGTGATGTCGAGACCCCGGCATCCGAGGTCCCAAGTTCGATTCCCCATACCAGCCATAAAACCCCGGGTTGGGTCGGGTCCCCTGGTGGCGTCACAGGGTGCTGTCGGGACCCCGGCACCCGAGGTCCCAGGTTCAATTCTCCATACTGGCCAAAAAACCCCAAGAATGTTCGGTTCCCCGGGTGGTGTCACAGGTTGATGTCGGGACCCCGGCACCCGAGGTCCCAGGTTCGATTCTCCATACTGGCCAAAAAACCCCGAGTAGGTTCGGGTCCCCGGGTGGTGTCACAGGTTGATATTGGGAACCCGGCACCCGAGGTCCCACGTTCGATTCCCCATACCAATCAAAAAACGCCTGGTGGGGTCGGGTCCGCGGGTAGTGTCACAGGGTGATGTCGGGACCCCGGCAACCGAGGTCCCACGTTCGATTCCCCATACCGGCCAAAATACCCCAGGTCGGGTCGGGACCCTGGGTGGCGTCACAGGGTGATGTCGGGACCCCGGCACCCGAGGTCCCACGTTCGATTCCCCATACCGGCCACTGGACTCTGGGTCGGGTCGTGTCCCCGGGTGGCGTCACAGGGTGATGTCAGGACCCCGGCACCCGAGGTCCCAGGTTCGATTCCCCATATCGGCCAAAAAACCCCGGGTCGGGTCGTGTCCCCGGGTGGCGTCACAGGGTGATGTCGGGACCCTGGCACCTGAGGTCCCAGGTTCGATTCTCCATACCGGCCAAAAAACCCCGAGTAGGTTAGGGTCCCCAGGTGGTGTCACAGGGTGATATTGGGACACCGGCACCCGAGGTCCCAGGTTCGATTCCCTATACTAGCCAACAAACCCCAGTTCGGGTCGGGTCCCCGGGTGGCATCACAGGGTGATGTCGGGACCCCGGCACCCGAGCGCCCACGTTCGATTAGCCATACCGGCCAAAAAACCCCGGGTCGGGTCAGGTCCCCGGGTAGCGTCACAGGATGCTGTCAAAACCCCAGCACCGAAGTCCCAGGTTCGTTTCCCCATATCGACCAAAAAACCCCGGGTCGGGTCGGGTCCCCGGGTGGCGTCACAGATTGATGTTGGGACCCGGGCATCCGAGGTCCCAGGTTCGATTCTCCATAGCAGGCAAAAAACCATGAGTCGGGTCGAGTCTGCGGGTGGCGTCACAGGGTGATATTCGGACCCCGGCACCCGAGGTCCCACATTCGATTCCCCATACAGGCCAAAAACCCCGGGTCGGGTCAGGTCCCCGGGTGGCGTCACAGGTTGCTGTCGGGACTCCGGCACCCGAGGTCCCACATTCGATTCCCCATACCGGCCAACAAACCCCAGGTCGGGTCGGGTCCCTGGGTGGCGTCACAGGGTGATGTCGGGACCCTGGCACCCCAGGTCCCAGGTTTGATTCTCCATTCCGGCCCCTGGACCCCAGGCCGGGTTTGGTCCCCGGGTGGCGTCACAGGGTGATGTCGAGACCCCGGCATCCGAGGTCCCAAGTTCGATTCCCCATACCAGCCATAAAACCCCGGGTTGGGTCGGGTCCCCTGGTGGCGTCACAGGGTGCTGTCGGGACCCCGGCACCCGAGGTCCCAGGTTCAATTCTCCATACTGGCCAAAAAACCCCAAGAATGTTCGGTTCCCCGGGTGGTGTCACAGGTTGATGTCGGGACCCCGGCACCCGAGGTCCCAGGTTCGATTCTCCATACCGGCCCCTCAACCCCGTGTCTGGTCGGGTCCCCAAGAAGCATCACAGTGTGATGTCGGGACTCCGGCACCCGAGGTCCCACATTCGATTCCCCATACCAATCAAAAAACCCCGGGTCGGGTCTGGTCCCCGGGTGGCATC
Organism: Somateria mollissima; assembly: GCA_951411735.1. NCBI lineage: Eukaryota > Metazoa > Chordata > Aves > Anseriformes > Anatidae > Somateria > Somateria mollissima. Next base: position 581,547 of record OX598333.1, read on the forward strand.
ACAGGATGATGTCAAAACCCCGGCACCGAGGTCCCAGGTTCGTTTCCCCATACTGGCCAAAAAACCCCGGGTCGGGTCGGGTCCGCGGGTAGCGTCTCAGGGTGATGTCGGGACCCCGGCACCCGAGGTCCCAGGTTCGATTCCCCATACCGGCCAAAAAACCCCGGGTCGGGTGAGGTCCCCTGGTGGAGTCACAGGGTGATGTCGGGACCCCGGCACCCGAGGTCCCACGTTCAATTCGCCATACCGGCCCCTCGACCAGGGGTGGGGTCGGGTCCCCGGGTGGCATCACAGGGTGATGTCGAGACCCCGGCACGCGAGATCCCACTTTCGATTCCCCATACGGGCCAAAAAACCCCGGGTTGTGTCGGGTCCCCGGGTGGCGTCACAGGGTGATGTCGGGACCCTGGCACCTGAGGTCCCAGGTTCGATTCCCCATACCGGCCAAAAAACCCCGAGTAGGTTAGGGTCCCCGGGTGGTGTCACAGGGTGATATTGGGACCCCGGCACCCGAGGTCCCAGGTTCAATTCCCTTTACTAGCCAACAAACACCAGGTCGGGTCGGGTCCCCCGGTGGCACCACAGGGTGATGTCGGGACCCCGGCAACTGAGGTCCCGGTTTCCATTCCCCATAACGGCCAAAAAACAACCGGGTCGGGTCGCTGTGTGGCATCACAGGGTGATGTCAAAACCCCGGCACCCGAGGTCCCAGGTTCGATTCTCCATACCGGCCAAAAAACCCCGGGTCGGGTCGGGTCCCCGGGTGGCGTCACAGGGTAATGTCGGGACCCCGACAAGCGAGGTCCCAGGTTCAATTCCCCATACCGGCCACTGGAACCCGGGTCGGGTCGGGTCCTCGGGTGGCGTCACAGGGTGATGTCAGGACCCCGGCACCTGAGGTCCCAGGTTCGATTCCCCATATCGGCCAAAAAACCCCGGGTCGGCTCGGGTCCCCGGGTGGCGTCACAGGGTGATGTCGGGACCCCTGGCACCTGAGGTCCCACGTTCGATTCCTCATACCGGCCCTTGGACCCCGGGTCAGGTCGGGTCCCCGGGTGGCGTCACAGGGTGCTGTCGGGACCCCGGCACCCGAGGTCCCAGGTTCGATTCCCCATACTGGCCAAAAAACCCCGGGTCGGGTCGGGTACCCGTGTGGCGTCACAGGGTAATGTCGGGACCCCGGCACCTGAGGTCCCAGGTTCGATTCCCCATACCGGCCCCTGGACCCCGGGTCGGCTCGGGTTCCCGGGTGGCGTCACAGGGTGATGTCGGGACCCCGGCAACCGAGGTCCCAGGTTCGATTCCCCATACCGGCCCCTGGACTCCGGGTTGGGTCAGGTCCCCGGGTGGCGTCACAGGGTGATGTAAGGACCCCGGCACGCGAGGTCCCAGGTTCGATTCCCCATACTGGACCGTGGACCTCGGGTCGGGTCAAGTCCCCGGATGGCGTCACAGGGTGATGTCGGGACCCTGGCACCCCAGGTCCCAGGTTCGATTCTCCATACTGGCCAAAAAACCCCGAGTAGGTTCGGGTCCCCGGGTGGTGTCACAGGTTGATATTGGGAACCCGGCACGCGAGGTCCCAGGTTCGATTCCCCATACTAGCCAACAAACCCCAGATCGGGTCGGGTCCCCGGGTGGCGTCACAGGGTGATGTCGGGACCCCGGCACCCGAGGTCCCAGGTTTGATTCCCCATACCGGCCAAAAAACCCTGAGTCTGGTCGGGTCCCCAAGAAGCATCACACTGTGATTTCGGGACTCCGGCACCCGAGGTCCCACATTCGATTCCCCATACCAATCAAAAAACCCCGGGTCGGGTCTGGTCCCCTTGTGGCATCACACGGTGATGTCGAGACTCCTGCAACCGAGGTCCCACGTTCGATTCCCCATAACGGCCCCTGCACCCCTGGTCGGGTCGGGTCGCCGGGTGGCATCACAGGATGATGTCAAAACCCCGGCAACGAGGTCCCAGATTCGTTTCCCCATATCGGCCAAAAAACCCCGCATCGGGTTGGGTCCCCTGGTGGCGTCACAGAATGATGTTGGGACCCAGGCATCCGAGGTCCCAGGTTCGATTCTCCATAGCAGGCAAAAAACCATGAGTCGGGTCGAGTCCCCGGGTGGCGTCACAGGGTGATATTGGGACCCCATCACCCGAGGTCCCACGTTCGATTCCCCATACCGGCCAAAAACCCCGGGTCGGATCAGGTCCCCGGGTGGCGTCACAGGGTGATGTCGGAACCCAGGCACCCGAGGTCCCAGGTTCGATTCCCCATACCAATCAAAAAACGCTTGGTGGGGTCTGGTCCGCGGGTGGTGTCACAGGGTGATGTCGGGACCCCGGCACCCGAGGTCCCACGTTCGATTCCCCATACCGGCCACTGGACTCTGGGTCGGGTCGGGTCCCCGGGTGGCGTCACAGGGTGATGTCGGGACCAAGGCACCCGAGGTCCCACGTTCGATTCCCCATACCGACCCCTGGACCCCGGGTCGGGTCGGGTTCCCGGGTGGCATCACAGGGTGCTGTCGGGACCCCGGCACGCGAGGTCCCAGGTTCGATTCCCCATATCGGCCAAAAAACCCCGGGTCGGGTCGGGTCCCCGGGTGGCGTCACAGGGTGATGTCCGGACCCCTGGCACCTGAGGTCCAAGGTTTGATTCCCCATACCGGCCCTGGACCCCGGGTCGGGTCGGGTCCCCGGGTGGCGTCACATGGTGCTGTCAGGACCCCGGCACCCGAGGTCCCACGTTCGATTCCCCATACCGGCCAAAAAACCCCGGGTCGGCACGGGTCCCTGAGTGGCGTCACAGGGTGCTGTCGGGACCCCGGCACGCGAGGTCCCAGGTTCGATTCCCCATACCGGCCACTGGACCCTCGGTCGGGTCGGGTCCCCGGGTGGCGTCACAGGGTGATGTCGGGACCCCGGCATGCGAGGTCCCAGGTTCGATTCCCCATATCGGCCAAAAAACCCCGGGTCGGGTCGGGTCCCCGGGTGACGTCACACGGTGATGTCGGGACCCCTGGCAACTGAGGTCCAAGGTTTGATTCCCCATACCGGCCCTGGACCCCGGGTCGGGTCGGGTCCGCGGGTGGCGTCACAGGGTGATGTCGGGACCCCGGCAACCGAGGTCCCAGGTTCGATTCCCCATATCGGCAAAAATACCCCAGGTCGGGTTGGGACCCTGGGTGGCGTCACAGGGTGATGTCGGGACCCCGGCACCCGAGGTCCCACGTTCGATTCCCCATACCGACCCCTGGACCCCGGGTCGGGTCGGGTCCCCGGGTGGCGTCACAGGGTGCTGTCGGGACCCTGGAACCCAAGGTCCCAGGTTCGATTCCCCATACCGGCCAAAAAACCCCGGGTCGGGTCGGGTCCCCGGGTGGCGTCACAGGGTGCTGTCGGGACCCCGGCACGCGAGGTCCCAGGTTCGATTCCCCATACCGGCCACTGGACTCTGGGTCGGGTCGTGTCCCCGGGTGGCGTCACAGGGTGATGTCGGGACCCCGGCATCCGAGGTCCCAAGATCGATTCCCCATACCGGCCAAAAAACCCCGGGTCAGATGGGGTCCCCGGGTGGCGTCACAGGGTGATGTCGGGACCCCGGCACCAGAGGTCCCAGGTTCGATTCCCCATAACGGCCCCTGCACCCCTGGTTGGGTCGGGTCGCCGGGTGGCAGCACAGGATGATGTCAAAACCCCGGCAACGAGGTCCCAGGTTCATTTCCCTATATCGGCCAAAAAACCCCGGGTCGGGTCGGGTCCCCGGGTGGCGTCACAGAGTGATGTTGGGACCCCATCACCCGAGGTCCCACGTTCGATTCCCCATACCGGCCAAAAACCCCGGGTCGGATCAGGTCCCCGGGTGGCGTCACAGGGTGATGTCGGGACCCAGGCACCCGAGGTCCCACGTTCGATTCCCCATACCAATCAAAAAACGCCTGGTGGGGTCGGGTCCGCGGGTAGTGTCACAGGGTGATGTCGGGACCCCGGCAACCGAGGTCCCACGTTCGATTCCCCATACCGGCCAAAATACCCCAGGTCGGGTCGGGACCCTGGGTGGCGTCACAGGGTGATGTCGGGACCCCGGCACCCGAGGTCCCACGTTCGATTCCCCATACCGGCCACTGGACTCTGGGTCGGGTCGTGTCCCCGGGTGGCGTCACAGGGTGATGTCAGGACCCCGGCACCCGAGGTCCCAGGTTCGATTCCCCATATCGGCCAAAAAACCCCGGGTCGGGTCGTGTCCCCGGGTGGCGTCACAGGGTGATGTCGGGACCCTGGCACCTGAGGTCCCAGGTTCGATTCTCCATACCGGCCAAAAAACCCCGAGTAGGTTAGGGTCCCCAGGTGGTGTCACAGGGTGATATTGGGACACCGGCACCCGAGGTCCCAGGTTCGATTCCCTATACTAGCCAACAAACCCCAGTTCGGGTCGGGTCCCCGGGTGGCATCACAGGGTGATGTCGGGACCCCGGCACCCGAGCGCCCACGTTCGATTAGCCATACCGGCCAAAAAACCCCGGGTCGGGTCAGGTCCCCGGGTAGCGTCACAGGATGCTGTCAAAACCCCAGCACCGAAGTCCCAGGTTCGTTTCCCCATATCGACCAAAAAACCCCGGGTCGGGTCGGGTCCCCGGGTGGCGTCACAGATTGATGTTGGGACCCGGGCATCCGAGGTCCCAGGTTCGATTCTCCATAGCAGGCAAAAAACCATGAGTCGGGTCGAGTCTGCGGGTGGCGTCACAGGGTGATATTCGGACCCCGGCACCCGAGGTCCCACATTCGATTCCCCATACAGGCCAAAAACCCCGGGTCGGGTCAGGTCCCCGGGTGGCGTCACAGGTTGCTGTCGGGACTCCGGCACCCGAGGTCCCACATTCGATTCCCCATACCGGCCAACAAACCCCAGGTCGGGTCGGGTCCCTGGGTGGCGTCACAGGGTGATGTCGGGACCCTGGCACCCCAGGTCCCAGGTTTGATTCTCCATTCCGGCCCCTGGACCCCAGGCCGGGTTTGGTCCCCGGGTGGCGTCACAGGGTGATGTCGAGACCCCGGCATCCGAGGTCCCAAGTTCGATTCCCCATACCAGCCATAAAACCCCGGGTTGGGTCGGGTCCCCTGGTGGCGTCACAGGGTGCTGTCGGGACCCCGGCACCCGAGGTCCCAGGTTCAATTCTCCATACTGGCCAAAAAACCCCAAGAATGTTCGGTTCCCCGGGTGGTGTCACAGGTTGATGTCGGGACCCCGGCACCCGAGGTCCCAGGTTCGATTCTCCATACCGGCCCCTCAACCCCGAGTCTGGTCGGGTCCCCAAGAAGCATCACAGTGTGATGTCGGGACTCCGGCACCCGAGGTCCCACATTCGATTCCCCATACCAATCAAAAAACCCCGGGTCGGGTCTGGTCCCCGGGTGGCATCACAGGATGATGTCAAAACCCCGGCACCGAGGTCCCAGGTTCGTTTCCCCATACTGGCCAAAAAACCCCGGGTCGGGTCGGGTCCGCGGGTAGCGTCTCAGGGTGATGTCGGGACCCCGGCACCCGAGGTCCCAGGTTCGATTCCCCATACCGGCCAAAAAACCCCGGGTCGGGTGAGGTCCCCTGGTGGAGTCACAGGGTGCTGTCGGGACCCCGGCACCCGAGGTCCCACGTTCAATTCGCCATACCGGCCCCTCGACCAGGGGTGGGGTCGGGTCCCCGGGTGGCATCACAGCGTGATGTCGAGACCCCGGCACGCGAGATCCCACTTTCGATTCCCCATACGGGCCAAAAAACCCCGGGTTGTGTCGGGTCCCCGGGTGGCGTCACAGGGTGATGTCGGGACCCTGGCACCTGAGGTCCCAGGTTCGATTCCCCATACCGGCCAAAAAACCCCGAGTAGGTTAGGGTCCCCGGGTGGTGTCACAGGGTGATATTGGGACACCGGCACCCGAGGTCCCAGGTTCAATTCCCTTTACTAGCCAACAAACACCAGGTCGGGTCGGGTCCCCCGGTGGCACCACAGGGTGATGTCGGGACCCCGGCAACTGAGGTCCCGGTTTCCATTCCCCATAACGGCCAAAAAACAACCGGGTCGGGTCGCTGTGTGGCATCACAGGGTGATGTCAAAACCCCGGCACCCGAGGTCCCAGGTTCGATTCTCCATACCGGCCAAAAAACCCCGGGTCGGGTCGGGTCCCCGGGTGGCGTCACAGGGTAATGTCGGGACCCCGACAAGCGAGGTCCCAGGTTCAATTCCCCATACCGGCCACTGGAACCCGGGTCGGGTCGGGTCCTCGGGTGGCGTCACAGGGTGATGTCAGGACCCCGGCACCTGAGGTCCCAGGTTCGATTCCCCATATCGGCCAAAAAACCCCGGGTCGGCTCGGGTCCCCGGGTGGCGTCACAGGGTGATGTCGGGACCCCTGGCACCTGAGGTCCCACGTTCGATTCCTCATACCGGCCCTTGGACCCCGGGTCAGGTCGGGTCCCCGGGTGGCGTCACAGGGTGCTGTCGGGACCCCGGCACCCGAGGTCCCAGGTTCGATTCCCCATACTGGCCAAAAAACCCCGGGTCGGGTCGGGTACCCGTGTGGCGTCACAGGGTAATGTCGGGACCCCGGCACCTGAGGTCCCAGGTTCGATTCCCCATACCGGCCCCTGGACCCCGGGTCGGCTCGGGTTCCCGGGTGGCGTCACAGGGTGATGTCGGGACCCCGGCAACCGAGGTCCCAGGTTCGATTCCCCATACCGGCCCCTGGACTCCGGGTTGGGTCAGGTCCCCGGGTGGCGTCACAGGGTGATGTAAGGACCCCGGCACGCGAGGTCCCAGGTTCGATTCCCCATACTGGACCGTGGACCTCGGGTCGGGTCAAGTCCCCGGATGGCGTCACAGGGTGATGTCGGGACCCTGGCACCCCAGGTCCCAGGTTCGATTCTCCATACTGGCCAAAAAACCCCGAGTAGGTTCGGGTCCCCGGGTGGTGTCACAGGTTGATATTGGGAACCCGGCACGCGAGGTCCCAGGTTCGATTCCCCATACTAGCCAACAAACCCCAGATCGGGTCGGGTCCCCGGGTGGCGTCACAGGGTGATGTCGGGACCCCGGCACCCGAGGTCCCAGGTTTGATTCCCCATACCGGCCAAAAAACCCTGAGTCTGGTCGGGTCCCCAAGAAGCATCACACTGTGATTTCGGGACTCCGGCACCCGAGGTCCCACATTCGATTCCCCATAACGGCCCCTGCACCCCTGGTCGGGTCGGGTCGCCGGGTGGCATCACAGGATGATGTCAAAACCCCGGCAACGAGGTCCTAGATTCGTTTCCCCATATCGGCCAAAAAACCCCGCATCGGGTTGGGTCCCCTGGTGGCGTCACAGAATGATGTTGGGACCCAGGCATCCGAGGTCCCAGGTTCGATTCTCCATAGCAGGCAAAAAACCATGAGTCGGGTCGAGTCCCCGGGTGGCGTCACAGGGTGATATTGGGACCCCATCACCCGAGGTCCCACGTTCGATTCCCCATACCGGCCAAAAACCCCGGGTCGGATCAGGTCCCCGGGTGGCGTCACAGGGTGATGTCGGAACCCAGGCACCCGAGGTCCCAGGTTCGATTCCCCATACCAATCAAAAAACGCCTGGTGGGGTCGGGTCAGCGGGTGGTGTCACAGGGTGATGTCGGGACCCCGGCAACCGAGGTCCCACGTTCGATTCCCCATACCGGCCAAAATACCCCAGGTCGGGTCGGGACCCTGGGTGGCGTCACAGGGTGATGTCGGGACCCCGGCACCCGAGGTCCCACGTTCGATTCCCCATACCGGCCACTGGACTCTGGGTCGGGTCGGGTCCCCGGGTGGCGTCACAGGGTGATGTCGGGACCAAGGCACCCGAGGTCCCACGTTCGATTCCCCATACCGACCCCTGGACCCCGGGTCGGGTCGGGTTCCCGGGTGGCGTCACAGGGTGCTGTCGGGACCCCGGCACGCGAGGTCCCAGGTTCGATTCCCCATATCGGCCAAAAAACCCCGGGTCGGGTCGGGTCCCCGGGTGGCGTCACAGGGTGATGTCCGGACCCCTGGCACCTGAGGTCCAAGGTTTGATTCCCCATACCGGCCCTGGACCCCGGGTCGGGTCGGGTCCCCGGGTGGCGTCACATGGTGCTGTCAGGACCCCGGCACCCGAGGTCCCACGTTCGATTCCCCATACCGGCCAAAAAACCCCGGGTCGGCACGGGTCCCTGAGTGGCGTCACAGGGTGCTGTCGGGACCCCGGCACGCGAGGTCCCAGGTTCGATTCCCCATACCGGCCACTGGACCCTCGGTCGGGTCGGGTCCCCGGGTGGCGTCACAGGGTGATGTCGGGACCCCGGCATGCGAGGTCCCAGGTTCGATTCCCCATATCGGCCAAAAAACCCCGGGTCGGGTCGGGTCCCCGGGTGACGTCACACGGTGATGTCGGGACCCCTGGCAACTGAGGTCCAAGGTTTGATTCCCCATACCGGCCCTGGACCCCGGGTCGGGTCGGGTCCGCGGGTGGCGTCACAGGGTGATGTCGGGACCCCGGCAACCGAGGTCCCAGGTTCGATTCCCCATATCGGCAAAAATACCCCAGGTCGGGTTGGGACCCTGGGTGGCGTCACAGGGTGATGTCGGGACCCCGGCACCCGAGGTCCCACGTTCGATTCCCCATACCGACCCCTGGACCCCGGGTCGGGTCGGGTCCCCGGGTGGCGTCACAGGGTGCTGTCGGGACCCTGGAACCCAAGGTCCCAGGTTCGATTCCCCATACCGGCCAAAAAACCCCGGGTCGGGTCGGGTCCCCGGGTGGCGTCACAGGGTGCTGTCGGGACCCTGGCACGCGAGGTCCCAGGTTCGATTCCCCATACCGGCCACTGGACTCTGGGTCGGGTCGTGTCCCCGGGTGGCGTCACAGGGTGATGTCGGGACCCCGGCATCCGAGGTCCCAAGATCGATTCCCCATACCGGCCAAAAAACCCCGGGTCAGATGGGGTCCCCGGGTGGCGTCACAGGGTGATGTCGGGACCCCGGCACCAGAGGTCCCAGGTTCGATTCCCCATAACGGCCCCTGCACCCCTGGTTGGGTCGGGTCGCCGGGTGGCAGCACAGGATGATGTCAAAACCCCGGCAACGAGGTCCCAGGTTCATTTCCCTATATCGGCCAAAAAACCCCGGGTCGGGTCGGGTCCCCGGGTGGCGTCACAGAGTGATGTTGGGACCCCATCACCCGAGGTCCCACGTTCGATTCCCCATACCGGCCAAAAACCCCGGGTCGGATCAGGTCCCCGGGTGGCGTCACAGGGTGATGTCGGGACCCAGGCACCCGAGGTCCCACGTTCGATTCCCCATACCAATCAAAAAACGCCTGGTGGGGTCGGGTCCGCGGGTAGTGTCACAGGGTGATGTCGGGACCCCGGCAACCGAGGTCCCACGTTCGATTCCCCATACCGGCCAAAATACCCCAGGTCGGGTCGGGACCCTGGGTGGCGTCACAGGGTGATGTCGGGACCCCGGCACCCGAGGTCCCACGTTCGATTCCCCATACCGGCCACTGGACTCTGGGTCGGGTCGTGTCCCCGGGTGGCGTCACAGGGTGATGTCAGGACCCCGGCACCCGAGGTCCCAGGTTCGATTCCCCATATCGGCCAAAAAACCCCGGGTCGGGTCGTGTCCCCGGGTGGCGTCACAGGGTGATGTCGGGACCCTGGCACCTGAGGTCCCAGGTTCGATTCTCCATACCGGCCAAAAAACCCCGAGTAGGTTAGGGTCCCCAGGTGGTGTCACAGGGTGATATTGGGACACCGGCACCCGAGGTCCCAGGTTCGATTCCCTATACTAGCCAACAAACCCCAGTTCGGGTCGGGTCCCCGGGTGGCATCACAGGGTGATGTCGGGACCCCGGCACCCGAGCGCCCACGTTCGATTAGCCATACCGGCCAAAAAACCCCGGGTCGGGTCAGGTCCCCGGGTAGCGTCACAGGATGCTGTCAAAACCCCAGCACCGAAGTCCCAGGTTCGTTTCCCCATATCGACCAAAAAACCCCGGGTCGGGTCGGGTCCCCGGGTGGCGTCACAGATTGATGTTGGGACCCGGGCATCCGAGGTCCCAGGTTCGATTCTCCATAGCAGGCAAAAAACCATGAGTCGGGTCGAGTCTGCGGGTGGCGTCACAGGGTGATATTCGGACCCCGGCACCCGAGGTCCCACATTCGATTCCCCATACAGGCCAAAAACCCCGGGTCGGGTCAGGTCCCCGGGTGGCGTCACAGGTTGCTGTCGGGACTCCGGCACCCGAGGTCCCACATTCGATTCCCCATACCGGCCAACAAACCCCAGATCGGGTCGGGTCCCCGGGTGGCATCACAGGGTGATGTCGGGACCCCGGCACCCGAGGTCCCACGTTCGATTCCCCATACCGGCAAAAAAACACCAGGTCGGGTCGGGTCCCCGGGTGGCATCACAGGGTGATGTCGGGACCCCGGCAACTGAGGTCCCACGTTCGATTCCCCATACCGGTCTCTGGACCCCGGGTCGGGTCGGGTTCCCGGGTGGCGTCACAGAGTGATGTCGGGACCCCGGCACGCGAGGTCCTAGGTTCGATTCCCCATACCGGCCCCTGGACCCTGGGTCGGGTCGGTTCGCCGGGTGGCGTCACAGGGTGTTGTCGGGACCCAGGCACCCGAGGTCCCACGTTCGATTCCCAATACCGGCCAAAAATCCCCGGGTCGGGTCGGGTCCCCGGGTGGCGTCACAGGGTGATGTCGGGACCCCGGCATCCGAGGTCCCAAGTTCGATTCCTCATACCGGCCAAAAAACCCCGGGTCGGGTCGGGTCCCCGGGTGGTGTCACAGGGTGATGTCGGGACCCCGGCATCCGAGGTCCCAAGTTCGATTCCCTATACCGGCCCCTGGACCCCGGGACGGGTCGGGTCCCCGGGTGGCGTCACAGGGTGATGTCGGGACCCCGGCATCCGAGGTCCCAAGTTCGATTCCCCATACCGGCCAAAAAACCCCGGGTCAGATGGGGTCCCCGGGTGGCGTCACAGGGTGATGTCGGGACCCAGGCCCCCGAGGTCCCACGTTCGATTCCTCATACCGGCCAAGAAACCCCGGGTCGGGTCGGTTCGCCGGGTGGCGTCACAGGGTGTTGTCGGGACCCAGGCACCCGAGGTCCCACGTTCGATTCCCAATACCGGCCAAAAATCCCCGGGTCGGGTCGGGTCCCCGGGTGGCGTCACAGGGTGATGTCGGGACCCCGGCATCCTAGGTCCCAAGTTCGATTCCTCATACCGGCCAAAAAACCCCGGGTCGGGTCGGGTCCCCGGGTGGCGTCACAGGGTGATGTCGGGACCCCGGCATCCGAGGTCCCACGTTCGATTCCCTATACCGGCCCCTGGACCCCGGGACGGGTCGGGTCCCCGGGTGGCGTCACAGGGTGCTGTCGGGACCCCGGCATCCGAGGTCCCAAGTTCGATTCCCCATACCGGCCAAAAAACCCCGGGTCAGATGGGGTCCCCGGGTGGCGTCACAGGGTGATGTCGGGACCCAGGCCCCCGAGGTCCCACGTTCGATTCCCCATACCGGCCACTGGACTCTGGGTCGGGTCGGGTCCCCGGGTGGCGTCACAGGGTGATGTCGGGACCAAGGCACCCGAGGTCCCACGTTCGATTCCCCATACCGACCCCTGGACCCCGGGTCGGGTCGGGTTCCCGGGTGGCGTCACAGGGTGCTGTCGGGACCCCTGGCACCTGAGGTCCAAGGTTTGATTCCCCATACCGGCCAAAAAACCCCGGGTCGGCACGGGTCCCTGAGTGGCGTCACAGGGTGCTGTCGGGACCCCGGCACGCGAGGTCCCAGGTTCGATTCCCCATACCGGCCACTGGACCCTCGGTCGGGTCGGGTCCCCGGGTGGCGTCACAGGGTGATGTCCGGACCCCTGGCACCTGAGGTCCAAGGTTTGATTCCCCATACCGGCCCTGGACCCCGGGTCGGGTCGGGTCCCCGGGTGGCGTCACATGGTGCTGTCAGGACCCCGGCACCCGAGGTCCCACGTTCGATTCCCCATACCGGCCAAAAAACCCCGGGTCGGCACGGGTCCCTGAGTGGCGTCACAGGGTGCTGTCGGGACCCCGGCACGCGAGGTCCCAGGTTCGATTCCCCATACCGGCCACTGGACCCTCGGTCGGGTCGGGTCCCCGGGTGGCGTCACAGGGTGATGTCGGGACCCCGGCATGCGAGGTCCCAGGTTCGATTCCCCATATCGGCCAAAAAACCCCGGGTCGGGTCGGGTCCCCGGGTGACGTCACACGGTGATGTCGGGACCCCTGGCAACTGAGGTCCAAGGTTTGATTCCCCATACCGGCCCTGGACCCCGGGTCGGGTCGGGTCCGCGGGTGGCGTCACAGGGTGATGTCGGGACCCCGGCAACCGAGGTCCCAGGTTCGATTCCCCATATCGGCAAAAATACCCCAGGTCGGGTTGGGACCCTGGGTGGCGTCACAGGGTGATGTCGGGACCCCGGCACCCGAGGTCCCACGTTCGATTCCCCATACCGACCCCTGGACCCCGGGTCGGGTCGGGTCCCCGGGTGGCGTCACAGGGTGCTGTCGGGACCCTGGAACCCAAGGTCCCAGGTTCGATTCCCCATACCGGCCAAAAAACCCCGGGTCGGGTCGGGTCCCCGGGTGGCGTCACAGGGTGCTGTCGGGACCCCGGCACGCGAGGTCCCAGGTTCGATTCCCCATACCAGCCACTGGACTCTGGGTCGGGTCGTGTCCCCGGGTGGCGTCACAGGGTGATGTCGGGACCCCGGCATCCGAGGTCCCAAGATCGATTCCCCATACCGGCCAAAAAACCCCGGGTCAGATGGGGTCCCCGGGTGGCGTCACAGGGTGATGTCGGGACCCCGGCACCAGAGGTCCCAGGTTCGATTCCCCATAACGGCCCCTGCACCCCTGGTTGGGTCGGGTCGCCGGGTGGCAGCACAGGATGATGTCAAAACCCCGGCAACGAGGTCCCAGGTTCATTTCCCTATATCGGCCAAAAAACCCCGGGTCGGGTCGGGTCCCCGGGTGGCGTCACAGAGTGATGTTGGGACCCCATCACCCGAGGTCCCACGTTCGATTCCCCATACCGGCCAAAAACCCCGGGTCGGATCAGGTCCCCGGGTGGCGTCACAGGGTGATGTCGGGACCCAGGCACCCGAGGTCCCACGTTCGATTCCCCATACCAATCAAAAAACGCCTGGTGGGGTCGGGTCCGCGGGTAGTGTCACAGGGTGATGTCGGGACCCCGGCAACCGAGGTCCCACGTTCGATTCCCCATACCGGCCAAAATACCCCAGGTCGGGTCGGGACCCTGGGTGGCGTCACAGGGTGATGTCGGGACCCCGGCACCCGAGGTCCCACGTTCGATTCCCCATACCGGCCACTGGACTCTGGGTCGGGTCGTGTCCCCGGGTGGCGTCACAGGGTGATGTCAGGACCCCGGCACCCGAGGTCCCAGGTTCGATTCCCCATATCGGCCAAAAAACCCCGGGTCGGGTCGTGTCCCCGGGTGGCGTCACAGGGTGATGTCGGGACCCTGGCACCTGAGGTCCCAGGTTCGATTCTCCATACCGGCCAAAAAACCCCGAGTAGGTTAGGGTCCCCAGGTGGTGTCACAGGGTGATATTGGGACACCGGCACCCGGGGTCCCAGGTTCGATTCCCTATACTAGCCAACAAACCCCAGTTCGGGTCGGGTCCCCGGGTGGCATCACAGGGTGATGTCGGGACCCCGGCACCCGAGCGCCCACGTTCGATTAGCCATACCGGCCAAAAAACCCCGGGTCGGGTCAGGTCCCCGGGTAGCGTCACAGGATGCTGTCAAAACCCCAGCACCGAAGTCCCAGGTTCGTTTCCCCATATCGACCAAAAAACCCCGGGTCGGGTCGGGTCCCCGGGTGGCGTCACAGATTGATGTTGGGACCCGGGCATCCGAGGTCCCAGGTTCGATTCTCCATAGCAGGCAAAAAACCATGAGTCGGGTCGAGTCTGCGGGTGGCGTCACAGGGTGATATTCGGACCCCGGCACCCGAGGTCCCACATTCGATTCCCCATACAGGCCAAAAACCCCGGGTCGGGTCAGGTCCCCGGGTGGCGTCACAGGTTGCTGTCGGGACTCCGGCACCCGAGGTCCCACATTCGATTCCCCATACCGGCCAACAAACCCCAGATCGGGTCGGGTCCCCGGGTGGCATCACAGGGTGATGTCGGGACCCCGGCACCCGAGGTCCCACGTTCGATTCCCCATACCGGCAAAAAAACACCAGGTCGGGTCGGGTCCCCGGGTGGCATCACAGGGTGATGTCGGGACCCCGGCAACTGAGGTCCCACGTTCGATTCCCCATACCGGTCTCTGGACCCCGGGTCGGGTCGGGTTCCCGGGTGGCGTCACAGGGTGATGTCGGGACCCCGGCACGCGAGGTCCTAGGTTCGATTCCCCATACCGGCCCCTGGACCCTGGGTCGGGTCGGTTCGCCGGGTGGCGTCACAGGGTGTTGTCGGGACCCAGGCACCCGAGGTCCCACGTTCGATTCCCAATACCGGCCAAAAATCCCCGGGTCGGGTCGGGTCCCCGGGTGGCGTCACAGGGTGATGTCGGGACCCCGGCATCCGAGGTCCCAAGTTCGATTCCTCATACCGGCCAAAAAACCCCGGGTCGGGTCGGGTCCCCGGGTGGTGTCACAGGGTGATGTCGGGACCCCGGCATCCGAGGTCCCAAGTTCGATTCCCTATACCGGCCCCTGGACCCCGGGACGGGTCGGGTCCCCGGGTGGCGTCACAGGGTGATGTCGGGACCCCGGCATCCGAGGTCCCAAGTTCGATTCCTCATACCGGCCAAAAAACCCCGGGTCGGGTCGGGTCCCCGGGTGGTGTCACAGGGTGATGTCGGGACCCCGGCATCCGAGGTCCCAAGTTCGATTCCCTATACCGGCCCCTGGACCCCGGGACGGGTCGGGTCCCCGGGTGGCGTCACAGGGTGATGTCGGGACCCCGGCATCCGAGGTCCCAAGTTCGATTCCCCATACCGGCCAAAAAACCCCGGGTCAGATGGGGTCCCCGGGTGGCGTCACAGGGTGATGTCGGGACCCAGGCCCCCGAGGTCCCACGTTCGATTCCTCATACCGGCCAAGAAACCCCGGGTCGGGTCGGTTCGCCGGGTGGCGTCACAGGGTGTTGTCGGGACCCAGGCACCCGAGGTCCCACGTTCGATTCCCAATACCGGCCAAAAATCCCCGGGTCGGGTCGGGTCCCCGGGTGGCGTCACAGGGTGATGTCGGGACCCCGGCATCCTAGGTCCCAAGTTCGATTCCTCATACCGGCCAAAAAACCCCGGGTCGGGTCGGGTCCCCGGGTGGCGTCACAGGGTGATGTCGGGACCCCGGCATCCGAGGTCCCACGTTCGATTCCCTATACCGGCCCCTGGACCCCGGGACGGGTCGGGTCCCCGGGTGGCGTCACAGGGTGCTGTCGGGACCCCGGCATCCGAGGTCCCAAGTTCGATTCCCCATACCGGCCAAAAAACCCCGGGTCAGATGGGGTCCCCGGGTGGCGTCACAGGGTGATGTCGGGACCCAGGCCCCCGAGGTCCCACGTTCGATTCCTCATACCGGCCAAAAAACCCCGGGTCGGGTCAGTTCGCCGGGTGGCGTCACAGGGTGATGTCGGGACCCCGGCACCGGAGGTCCCAGGTTCGATTCCCCATACCGGCCAAAAAACCCCGGGTCGGGTCGGGTCCCCGGGTGGCGTCACAGGGTGATGTCGAGACCCCGGCACGCGAGGTCCCATGTTCGATTCCCCATAACGGCCCCTGCACACCTGGTCTGGTCGGGTCGCCTTGTGGCAGCACAGGATGATGTCAAAACCCCGGCAACGAGGTCCCAGATTCGTTTCCCCATATCGGCCAAAAAACCCTGGGTCGGGTCGGGTCCCCGGGTGGCGTCACAGGGTGCTGTCGGGACCCCGGCACCAGAGGTCCCAGGTTCGACTCCCCATACCAGGCAAAAAACCATGAGTCGGGTCGAGTCCCCGGGTGGCGTCACAGGGTGATATTGGGACCCCAGCACCCGAGGTCCCACGTTCGATTCCCCATACCGGCCAAAAACCCCGGGTCGGATCAGGTCCCCGGGTGTCGTCACAGGGTGATGTCGGAACCCAGGCACCCGAGGTCCCAGGTTCGATTCCCCATACCAATCAAAAAACCCCTGGTGGGGTCGGGTCCGCGGGTGGTGTCACAGGGTGATGTCGGGACCCCGGCAACCGAGGTCCCACGTTCGATTCCCCATACCGGCCAAAATACCCCAGGTCGGGTCGGGACCCTGGGTGGCGTCACAGGGTGATGTCGGGACCCCGGCACCCGAGGTCCCAGGTTCGATTCCCCATACCGACCCCTGGACCCCGGGTCGGGTCGGGTCCCCGGGTGGCGTCACAGGGTGATGTCAGGACACCGGCACCCGAGGTCCCACGTTCGATTCCCCATACCGGCCAAAAAACCCCGGGTCGGGTCGGGTCCCCGGGTGGCGTCACAGGGTGATGTCAGGACCCCGGCACCCGAGGTCCCAGGTTCGATTCCCCATATCGGCCAAAAAACCCCGGGTCGGGTCGTGTCCCCGGGTGGCGTCACAGGGTGATGTCGGGACCCTGGCACCTGAGGTCCCAGGTTCGATTCTCCATACCGGCCAAAAAACCCCGAGTAGGTTAGGGTCCCCAGGTGGTGTCACAGGGTGATATTGGGACACCGGCACCCGAGGTCCCAGGTTCGATTCCCTATACTAGCCAACAAACCCCAGTTCGGGTCGGGTCCCCGGGTGGCATCACAGGGTGATGTCGGGACCCCGGCACCCGAGCGCCCACGTTCGATTAGCCATACCGGCCAAAAAACCCCGGGTCGGGTCAGGTCCCCGGGTAGCGTCACAGGATGCTGTCAAAACCCCAGCACCGAAGTCCCAGGTTCGTTTCCCCATATCGACCAAAAAACCCCGGGTCGGGTCGGGTCCCCGGGTGGCGTCACAGATTGATGTTGGGACCCGGGCATCCGAGGTCCCAGGTTCGATTCTCCATAGCAGGCAAAAAACCATGAGTCGGGTCGAGTCTGCGGGTGGCGTCACAGGGTGATATTCGGACCCCGGCACCCGAGGTCCCACATTCGATTCCCCATACAGGCCAAAAACCCCGGGTCGGGTCAGGTCCCCGGGTGGCGTCACAGGTTGCTGTCGGGACTCCGGCACCCGAGGTCCCACATTCGATTCCCCATACCGGCCAACAAACCCCAGGTCGGGTCGGGTCTCTGGGTGGCGTCACAGGGTGATGTCGGGACCCTGGCACCCCAGGTCCCAGGTTTGATTCTCCATTCCGGCCCCTGGACCCCAGGCCGGGTTTGGTCCCCGGGTGGCGTCACAGGGTGATGTCGAGACCCCGGCATCCGAGGTCCCAAGTTCGATTCCCCATACCAGCCATAAAACCCCGGGTTGGGTCGGGTCCCCTGGTGGCGTCACAGGGTGCTGTCGGGACCCCGGCACCCGAGGTCCCAGGTTCAATTCTCCATACTGGCCAAAAAACCCCAAGAATGTTCGGTTCCCCGGGTGGTGTCACAGGTTGATGTCGGGACCCCGGCACCCGAGGTCCCAGGTTCGATTCTCCATACCGGCCCCTCAACCCCGAGTCTGGTCGGGTCCCCAAGAAGCATCACAGTGTGATGTCGGGACTCCGGCACCCGAGGTCCCACATTCGATTCCCCATACCAATCAAAAAACCCCGGGTCGGGTCTGGTCCCCGGGTGGCATCACAGGATGATGTCAAAACCCCGGCACCGAGGTCCCAGGTTCGTTTCCCCATACTGGCCAAAAAACCCCGGGTCGGGTCGGGTCCGCGGGTAGCGTCTCAGGGTGATGTCGGGACCCCGGCACCCGAGGTCCCAGGTTCGATTCCCCATACCGGCCAAAAAACCCCGGGTCGGGTGAGGTCCCCTGGTGGAGTCACAGGGTGCTGTCGGGACCCCGGCACCCGAGGTCCCACGTTCAATTCGCCATACCGGCCCCTCGACCAGGGGTGGGGTCGGGTCCGCGGGTGGCATCACAGGGTGATGTCGAGACCCCGGCACGCGAGATCCCACTTTCGATTCCCCATACGGGCCAAAAAACCCCGGGTTGTGTCGGGTCCCCGGGTGGCGTCACAGGGTGATGTCGGGACCCTGGCACCTGAGGTCCCAGGTTCGATTCCCCATACCGGCCAAAAAACCCCGAGTAGGTTAGGGTCCCCGGGTGGTGTCACAGGGTGATATTGGGACACCGGCACCCGAGGTCCCAGGTTCAATTCCCTTTACTAGCCAACAAACACCAGGTCGGGTCGGGTCCCCCGGTGGCACCACAGGGTGATGTCGGGACCCCGGCAACTGA
The DNA here is from genome assembly GCA_951411735.1 of Somateria mollissima. Classification (NCBI taxonomy): domain Eukaryota; kingdom Metazoa; phylum Chordata; class Aves; order Anseriformes; family Anatidae; genus Somateria; species Somateria mollissima. Next base: position 599,979 of record OX598333.1, read on the forward strand.
GGTCCCGGTTTCCATTCCCCAT